>CAMPQE020000041.1:2400000-3109822 GCA_946902985.2 Meconema thalassinum
GTAGACTAGAAGACTTGGACGATATCTGGAGATAACAGTAATTTGATATGTGCATTTACTATTACCTTTGAATTGCGGTATCACTTGCAGACCGTTTCCCAAGCTAGCTCAAAGTTATCTGCAGTAAGAGGAATGTTTTGAATGAGTTGATGAGCATTGCCACGCAGTGCTGACATTAAGTAATGGAACCTTTCAACATTACCCAAAGACTGATTCTTCAGTATTAATGAATCAAACATGTCATGGAAATGCATGAATTGTGTAACATCACCTGAAAATTCTGGTAACCGTATCTTGGGCAAACTGTACGGACCTGTATTACTACTTGTAGATTCTCTACCGTTGCTAGAGACAGATGAGGCATGTGTGCAATGGGTATTTAGTAACTGTTGTAGCTTAGCCCTAAGTTCATCATAATCATCTTCGAATTCACACCGGACCTGCTCATGAGGATTTTTGTCATCCAAATCCTCCAATTTGCTTTGAATTTCATTAAATTCTGGTAATAGAGCTAATAAAAGTTCATTCTTCACATTTAATACTTTAGCAGGAGTCTCATTATTAAATTCATTAATTTGGGTATGGAGTCTCGTGAGGGATGCTCGGAGAACACCTCTGCACTTGGTCAGTGACTTTATCTCACGTTCAGTAGACATGCTTAAAATGGTTCACGCACAGGAAGGATTGCTGGGTATGGGAAGGAATTGCTATGAAATGCCTTTGTTAACTTATCTGGTGTAGAGGTTCTTTCAGTCTGCGTCGTCACCCAACGGTTGGATATCGAAGGCAGGACGTCTGAATGGAACTGCGTCTGTCAGGAATCGAAGGCTGCACCGCTGAATGGAACTGCGTCCGTCAGGAATCGAAGGCTGCACTACTGAATGGAATTGTGTCCGTCAGGAATCGAAGGCTGCACCGCTGAATGGAACTGTGTCCGTCAGGAATCGAAGGCTGCACTACTGAATGGAACTGTGTCCGTCAGGAATCGAAGGCTGCACTGCTGATTGGAAGTCGCGAGAACTTACGCATGGCCTCAAACATGCGTCCATTGATGCTTTCAACTGCACACCGAAACGTTGACAATACTGGATATGCTTTTACGAATATACAATATTCATCATGATTGTGTAATTCTGCAAGTCCCGTTGCATGAATTAACTTATTCAAATATTAAACTTATTTTACACAGCTGCGTTGTAAACATGAATCAAGCAGACTGGCGAGCGCTGCGATCAAGCACATGTATGTACCGAAGCTGAACGACACTAGCCGAGGCGACACGAAGGCATAGCACATGGGTTCGGTGTTGGCATTATTTGGCAGCCATTGTGCTCAATTTTCAAATAAGTTAGATCGAACAGACAAACATTGATAAATACATTCATAGCTATATGAAACTCTAGAATTTTTACGTTTGATAAATATTTAACCATTCACCGCTAAATTGAAATTTTGATTACAAAATATATGATTTTTAGCAACATATAATATTTTATAAATAGCACAATTAAAAAGCTACATTAAAAATTCTAGAGTTTCAGTGCCACAGTATAGTCACAAATGAGTGTGCAAAATTGCATATCTCTAGCTAAAATAGTTTAGGAGCTATGTGTACCTCAATGTGAAACAAATGTGTTTTTAGAAAACTTCAGTTAAAGTTTGTCTCTCACTCACCCATGTCTTAGAACATTCCATTCTTCGGCACTTATGGAGTTTAGGTGGTACGGATATTTTTTCTCGAAATATGATTTTTTACATCAATTATGGGTAAATCGAGGGTGCTGGTCGCGAACATACTATTATTTTTGCACCCACACCTAACGCCCTTGAGGGTCGAGGGTTCGATTCCCCTCATAGGTACCAAATCATAAATTCGAATTTGCGATGAATGACCCGGAACGGTCCGGTATTGCGTTGATATAAATTGTATGAAAACGTTTCTTACTTTGGATATGCGAAAAGTCATCCGTAGCGCCCTTGAATGTCGGAGTTCCATTCCCCTCCCAAGTACTAAGTGGAATAATCGAATTCGCGATCTCCGGCCCGGATCGGTATCTATTGCATCGATGATATTTTTTCTATTAAACTTCTTAATTCTGGGCATGTTTACCCTTTTCAAACACCACAATCTATGAAACACGTTCCAGACAATAAAAAAAAATAAAGTAGCCTATGTTTACATCATACCATAAAAACACACGTGATTTCCATGGATACGCTCACGTGAAGTCTATTGTTCAGACAGGCGAGACGTTTTCATGGTACCAAACTTTGAAACGCGCTAACGCATACAATTCTCGTACAATTAGTAAATAAATTATAATTGATTGACTGTGTGTGACAGTAGTTACATTTAAAAAGGGTGTCTGGCGAAAACAAGGTTACACATTATTCGCAATATCTCTGCGAATTCAAATAGAAATACATATAAATTATACAGGTTCTTGTTCAGGAAGGTGCGCTCTTCAATAAAAGACTATAAAAAAGGTTGAAATTTTTGACCTATTCACGCCCTTCTGTCCTGGTTCTTTAACATACCATAAATCTATTACATAGGACCGAGGCTTTACTTCCCTCCAACGGAAGGGAAACTGAGGGATTTTTAACGTTCTTAAAAAATCCGACGACTTCGGTTGGGTTTGAACCCGCGATCTTGGTCATAGACGCTCGATACAACAACAAAACTTGGCACGAGGTTACCTATGACTAACAGTAACTCAACAGAACAAGTACTCAAACTTCACGATAACGGCTGGGCGTATTCCTAAGACTGAAATATATTTGATGCACGATATCATACCAAACGGAAATTTAGTGGGAGAGGAGTACTGTACAAATATTACACTGGACATAGCGTGCAGTGGCCATCTTTAATTTATAAAAATGAAATAATTATATATTTTGGCGACTCAATATCTCAAATTAGCATTAATATACAACTGTATAAGGGTTTTCCATGCCAAAGACATAAGAGCACCTACGCTATATATTTCAAATGGTGGCTGAACATACTGTGAAGACTTCAAAATCAATGATCCAATAACCACGAAACTTAGTAAGAGGGGTGAAACAGCTAAAATATTGCACTGCATAGAGCACGCAGTTGAATACTTAAGAAAATCCTCTATTCATAAGAAATACAATGAGGTAACGCAGAAAATATGAAGGCTCTGGTAGAAGGCTTTCTTTGCTGAAATCAAAATATAAGGGTTTCATAAATTCAAGATGGATCATGGGCGTACTTTTTATGCTCAGGGGGTAATAGCTGAATTACAACGAATCTTACTAAAAGGAAGGTTTTCTATAGCTTAAAAATTTAAACGATCACAAGAATATGCAAGTGTAATGAGGGGAAAGGGTTTCTACTATACCAATACATTCAGGAAATAGTAGACTGCCTGTTCATACCTGAACTTCTAGGCTTTATTTGGGATGGTTATCTTTGTGATATTCAATCAGTTTCTGGGAGTACAGTCAGCAACGCCTAGATGGTGCTTACTTATGTGTGCGTATGTTTCATTGGGATGGTAATCATTGCAATATTAATTCATTTCTGTTAGTTCAAACATAACTGGCTGGATGATATCGTACCAATATTTTATGGTCCGAAGTGCGGTATATTTTCCGCTCAAGATGTTGTCACTACGAAAAGCCCATGACCCAGTTAAGATTATACCATTGGCAGCTGGTTTACAGCTATGCAGCTCGCCCGAGTAGACCCGCAGCGTTCAAGGACTCTGCTCAACCGCTTCCGAACGCAGTTCCAACCCCAAGATGCACGGAGCGATCGATAAATATTGCAATGTCTTTCGAGTTGACCGCTTGAGAAGGGTTTATTTTGATTATTTGGAATTGAGACCTATTTATGCTGCCCAGTATGCATTGGAATTTACATTTTCATAGCAAAGAGGTATTCCAAGCACATTTCCTTGGAAATATCCTCTGCAGAAGAAATGAAGTATATTAATATTATGCCAGCGTGTCAGACACCGATATATCCCAGACAGGAGTGGGGGAAATATTGCTTTCCTATGATTTTGCTGCTATGGCAGCGAAACCAGATCTTGTAGTATCTCCGTCGAGGGAGCTACGATACCAGGACTGACCAGTACGTAAGCGAATTCTGTACTTAGAATGATAACCATGATATTCGGCCCATGTGTCGAAAAGGGACTTTAAAATATTCACATGCTGAGTGGATATTCGTGCAGTGCAGCATGTAAGGACTCTGTTTTATTTCGAGTCATTCATATCACAAGTAGGCTACACGTAGAAGGTATCGCGGAACGATACATGGAAGAAACATTCTATTAACGCTACAGCCTAAAGACTTGGTGGTTATATTTTACATGTTCACCATTAATACTGTGAATATTATATTTGCCATAGGGCTGCAACATAAACATATACATTTGAAATTCCTCAGTTAATACGTCGTATTCAAAATCAAGGCGTTAGGAGGAACGTTGAGCATGAATATTGAACTTTTAACAATGTCCGGTTAAATATAAATCATGGATGCTGCTCATTACACATTGCATTGGACGTTATAAGTAACCGCAATGCCGTCTTCTTTTTTGAGAGTGTTGGCGACGCGGATTATAAGCATATAGGAAATGAACATTCGATTCCATGCAACCTCAGCATTTACGAACGTAAACCGTGAATTTGCTCGGATGTCGCGAAACTGTTGCCATGTGCATAACTTCTTTCGGGCGAATTGGAGCTTGTCTAAGAAGGAAAGAGAACATTTCCCATACAATGGAGAGTCCTGTTACCAGTCGAGAGCCAAGGGAAGGAGAGTTGGTGGTCCCTAGTTCAAGTGCCGGAAACGTGGAGAAACTATACTGGGCTACAGTATACGGTGGAACCAGATGGTAGGGCATGGCTTTGCTCAAATTTCGACTCCAAGATTCTTCAAAAGGTAGAAATAAGAACATTCATGTAGCATAGCAAAGTAGTGACATTCCTGAGTGACCACTATTGCCATCTTTTATGCATTCTGAAGTATGATTGGAATGAGATTTAGGCATGATATTCCCTTCATGTCTGATCTCATCCTCAATCGGGTTTCGGCTCGAATAACGAGCGCACCCATTTTCTAAATTTTTGATAATTGCTATTTTGATTTCAGATTAATATATTTAAATTCATTAACATTTACTGAATTTCTTGATTGAAGAGAAGAAGAATTTTTAGGAGAAGACTAGCGTTTATGTTAGTGGAGTTAAGTGAACTTTTGTGATAGATATTTTTGATCTTTGTAAAGACCTCGATATTTTATTCAAGCTTAGACTTGATATTGATAGACGAACTATAATTCGTCTCTGAATATTGCCAATGCACTTTGATATTTATGAAAGTAATTATTCGTAGGATTTATAGGATGAGAAGTTTGATCATTCTATTGGATTAGGGGATTTTTCTCTTGTGAAGGATCAGTGATCGTTCAGGTTTCAAATGGATCAATAGTTGTTAACTTGAGTCGTTACCTAGATTCATGGTGTAGGACCAGTTCGGACATTGTGAATCACTTCAGAGGAATGTCCTATTTTGACTGTTCAAGTTCGACTTCTAATTCGTTACCACGTCATTATTAAATATCCTTGATTTCAGCTCATTCTTATGAGTTTTCTACGCAGTTTATATTGGCATGAGAATTTACGAAAGTACATTCATTTTTTTGACACCAATCCCAGTATGCTATACGTGACTATGACTATAATTTTGCGAGGCAAGATTTTTGTAATCCAGTGGAATATATGTATGATCCACATATGATCTGAATGTAGTTCATTGAAATTGTACAATTTGATAACGGAATATTTTTAATGAGCGAAGTCCTAGACAGAACTAGATATTTGTAAATGAATTTAGTAATCACCATGAGGGTGATATATGGCTATTAAACATCTGTGAAAGTTAGTGGTAATATATATATTGAAGTACTTAATGAAGTAAATGTGAATCTATTGTGATAATGTGAGCAAAATGTGTAAAATATATTCAAATGAATACTCCTCGTGAAGTTGGTGGTATTATGCACAATTATAAGCAATCGTCGATGTCAAGTATGACTTTGAAATGAATACATTATCTTAGTTAAACTACGCCATATTAATGATGTTTAATGATGAACATAATTTTCTAAGCCTTCGTAATTATTGTTAGTTGATCAATAATGATTCCAGTTATGGATGACTAAGAGTAAAGCCTCCTAATTTTCTCTTGTCATCCCCAGCTAATTATTCCTGCGATTATGTCTAATTAAGAGTATTTTAATAAGAATATTGATCATTAATTTAACAGAAATAATAAAGAATTATAATAAGATAAATAATAATTCAGAATAATTATTGAAAATAATGAATGAAATGAAAATCCACAGCCTGTTTCCAGTCTCCGACTGGGTCAGGAATGGTATGAATGAAGCCCCCATCTAGCGGCGAGGATATGAACTGTGCCGACCGCCGAAGCCTGACGCACTCCTCTGGGGCAATGATTTAATGAATGACAGATGAAATGAAATGATAGTGGAGAGTGTTGCTGCAATGAAATGTTGACAGGGAAAACCGGAGTACCCGGAGAAAAACCTGTCTGCCTCCGTTTTGTCCAGCACGGATCTCACATGGAGTGACCGGGATTTGAACCACGGACCCAGCGGTGAGAGGCCGGCGTGCTGCCGCCTAAGCCATGGAGGCTCCATTGAAAATAATAATGTATAATAATAATTGAAATTAATAGTAAAGTGAAGGATAAATTATGATTATACTTCTTCTCAGCTTAATTGCTCGGTTGATGGACCCGATTAAGACTTGAATTTGCTAAAGCAACGATTTATGATGAAAGCACACATGGCTGGTGCAAGATTATTAAGTTAAAGGCGTTTACACTTACGGGTGTGTAACTATATTGTAAATACAGTATGTATAAAAGGGTAATATTTCTGTGCGTAATTTTACTTTAATTCTGGAATAACCGTGTAGATGATACATTAGGCTTTCATTGTTGTCGGATCAACTGACGTATATAGTAAAATCTTGTTGAATGATTAGGGTTATTTGTGCAGTCCAGTCCAAGGGGACATTATGCTGCAATATTTTTAAATGCTATCAAGTGAGGATTATTTGCTTTATGTGTCCATTCTCGGACATCGTCTACTGACTTTCCGTCTGTTATTTATTGAATAAATCTGTTATTTCTTTTTAATCGTGCGGTGTGACGATTTATAGAGGTAATTCGAGGTCGCATTAAGAAGGCCATCGCTAGGTATTTCTGGAGTTCCCCACACTCCTGAGATGACTTTTTCATGAATCTCGTGATCTGTGAGCAATTTTCTTCCGTGCTTTGGTTTTGCTCTGTTAGGATTAACTAGTACCCTATTATCCCCGTCACTTGTTGGTAGGATCTGGGGGTTTTCTAGCCGGGTATTTTCAGTTCCTGCGATCCAGCTTCCTTCGAGGGATTTCAACAGGCAAAGGGTAGGTAATTCGGGTACAGTACCAAACGTCGATTGTAGGAACTTAATCCCAACAAGCTCCTAAGTTCAAGTACGGGCCATTCCCTCACTGCGTGAGACTTCTCTGGGTCAACAGCAAAGCCTTGTTTCGAAATTATGTGTCCTAGATATTTGACCTTTTCCTGGAATAACTGGCATGCCATTGGGTTCAGCTTGAGATTGGTTCCTTTTAATCGGTTAAGTACACCCTCCAAGTTCGAAAGATGTTCGTCAAACGTCTTCCCGATTATTATAACATCATCCAGGTATACGAGGCAAGTTTTCCACGAAAGATCTCCCAGTACTGTCGCCATCAATCTCTCCAACGTAGCTGGTGTATTGCGAAGTCCAAAAGGCATAACTGTAAAATGCCATGGGTTTGATTTTAACTTGCCAGTATCCACATTTTAAGTCACGAGTAGATGATATCTGATATCCCGACAACGTGTACAGCGTGTCATCAGTCATGGGTAAAGGGTAGCTGTCTTTGACTGTATTGCTATTCAATTGCCAATAATCCAGGCAATATCTCTTTGATCCATCCTTTCTCTTGAAAGATCGACAGGCGATGTCCATGGAATACTCGATGGCTCAGTTACACCTTGGATAGACATGTCGAAAATAATACTTTCGGCCTTTATTCGTTTTGCTAGTGGTAAGCCTCGTGGGTGCTGATGAATAGCTGGTGAACGCCCTGAACTTATCATGTGCTTTACAACGTTTGTTCTACCGTACGCGCACCCTTCGATTGCAAGAACATTTTGATACTTGGTGAGCAGCACACTAAGTTTGACCTCCTGTTCTGGGATCTACAGGTCCTTCATCAACTTTGGGAGAAAGCCGCCACTCTTCTGAATATTGTTCACGGTAACCTCTCGGACAATCGTTGTAACAGGGTTACACCAGGTCAACTGTGTACCCTTCTTCCAGGCCACAGGGAATTCATTCAGGTTCATCACTCAGATCAGCGTGAGCCTCATGACATTGACAAGGGTTCTGCCAACCAATACCCCTCGACACACTTCCTTTTCGGACATAGGTTCAAACATACCAGTTAGCCATCGATCGACGTCTTCTACCTGTAGCACAATGAAGGTGTAACTCCTTGAGAACCATCCTAATTGTTTCATTTCTCTTTCCACGAAGAACGATTTCTTCGTTTGCAAGTCTCAGGCGCTTCTGTTTTAGATCTACGGTCAAACCAATTCTTGTCATTACATCCATTCCTATAATGACTTCGTCTTTAATATCAGCAACTACAACTCGATATTTTATCACATTAGTACCCAGGCCGATGTTCACGGTGATCTCTCCATCCACAAAGAGACTATTAAAATGACATTGAGGAGAAATATTCTGGACTTTTCCTTCGGGAGAAATCGGACCACCTCGTGAAGCTTGCCCCTTAGCACCGGCCCTTTCTTGTTTTCCTGACCGTTCGTGACCTCGTTG
The DNA here is from genome assembly GCA_946902985.2 of Meconema thalassinum. NCBI lineage: Eukaryota > Metazoa > Arthropoda > Insecta > Orthoptera > Tettigoniidae > Meconema > Meconema thalassinum. The sequence continues at coordinate 2,408,951 of CAMPQE020000041.1, forward strand.
CCACGACATCGGACAGGTCCAAGTTTCCACAGTTCCAAAAACGTAATTCTCGCCTTCGGGATGAGCGATCCTTGTCAGGAAGGACTCTTTTAATAATTATTTCTATTTTCTCGTATAATGTCACATCTTCACCCAATTGTCGAAGTCGCGCTTGTGCCATTGATTTTTGCGTAGCAGCTTCAAACTCTAATGCACGAGCTAAGGCATCATTCAGTGTCTTTGGGTGTGCAAGATGTAGAGCACTTTGCAGTTCTTGATCGTTCAGACCTGTTACGAAAGACTGTACAGACAGCTGCGAAACGAAGTCATTTGGAGCAGAAAGATACGCAATCTGAAAGAGACGTGCGATATCTACCGTGAATCCCCACGTTTCTGACATCTGTTGAGTAGTTGGCTATGATACACCCGTTGGCAATGCTTGTCCCCATACGCATCTCCAATTGGGACAGGAGGGAATCATAATCATTCTGCTCACTCTCTGGAATGGCCTGCAGGATATTCAGCGCGTAACCCCAAAGAGCAATCACAAGACCAATAACCTTATCTTCCATAGCCCAACCACTTGCAATACCAGCGGCTTCAATTTTTTTATACCAAGGAGTTGAACCATCGAACGTAGGTGGTTTTTTATGCATGATCCTCGTACCATACCCAAAATCACGCCTGGGTTTGTTAGCGCCTAACTGAGTTATCTACGTCCGGAGCAGTTGCATTTTATTTACCATGGCTGATATTTTGCTTTCGACATCAATTTCCACTCGTTCAACTCCTTCCTTAACCTCACTCACTTAATGTTCTAGTTCAGATTTTAATACTGCTACTAAATTCCTACAATTAGAAGTCGATTTCTATTCTAAAGCCTTAGAATTGTCATTTAATTTATCTTCCTAACTCTTACAATTTTCGCCTTGACTGCTGGAACACTCGAGAAGTTTATTATCTAATTTAGAAAATGTTCCCTTAGACATCACTGCGAGGGTACTTAAGTCACCGGCTATTTCAAACAACATATTTCCGGGATTCTCGCCTTCTGCCCTTAAAAGTGCTATCAGTCTCGACTGCAATACAGCTTTGGTTCCTGAAGTATCCTGATCATGTTGCTACAACTAGTGCTTTAAATCAGCCACCTTCAACTCATTTAATCTAACTTTCTTGAAAGTCACGTTAAAATTTCACACGCTATTAACACTGCAAATACCAAATCCCAACTTCTGACACCAGTGTCACGTTCTTTCAGAGCTAAAAAATGACATTTGTTTTCAACTTCAGCAAATCAACTACCGTCATCTCAAAAACCAAACAATTCCGACCCTCTCTTGTCACCACGTGATCACCAATGGCAATAGAGACACCATAAATGTCGCAGTTGCTAAGTCCTGTCCCAGACGCTATTTTAACCCACAACACCAAAGACAAGTTGTCTATTCTTGCATTTCATCCGTTATTACCTTCTAACCCCCTTTTTGGCACTTATTTTGTATATTCAATGGATAACTTATCCTGCCTAAAATGATATTATTTTCTTTTTCATCAGTAGAAAAAGGAAATGTCGTTGTTCCTTTATCTTTGAAATTTCTCGAGTCCAACTCTGTAAATCGCGCTATCCTAAATATTACATTTACTTTGACCTCAAGCTCTAGCGTTGGCATTTCTATCGCCTTCTAATCTATCCGTCACATCTATCCTGTTATGTTCCGCAGAGTCTGTGATTGGCCAAAGGGATAGTGGCTTTAGGTGGTAGTTGTTCTCACTTTGTATGACATGCGGGTGGAAAAACCTTCATTCATCGTTGTTGACAAATACATTTGTCTTGTTCCCTCTGTACCTTTAGCCTTCTCCCTGAATAACATTTCTCCAAATTTGAAATTCTCAAGATTTTATCAAGCCAGCGCGAATAACTGCCATGAAATGTAATATTTGTAAAAAAAAAACTTGGTTTCGGTCTGTCTATTAGCAAATGCAGCTGATCTCATAACACTGCTTATTGATATGCTTTCTTTAACAAGTAGGAGTCTACGCCGCACGACCTGATTTGGATGAGACGGTGGAGCATCATAGCGGAGAGCAAGAGGGGTAATAATCTCAAACAATAATTTCGTTGGCCTTGCATTTCGGACCTTCGGCCTGATTGCGTGGAAATGTAGGAAAAATTATAAAACGATATTCTTGGCAATGCTGACACCATCACGTGGTTATGAAAGCCGGACGTCCTCGGAAATGGAAAATATCTTACAGCTGTAAATACATTATTAAAATTATTGAAAAGGTGAAAACGGGTTATTATAGATAATTTTCTCCAGAATTCAATTTGACCATCAGTTGATTTTTTAAAAATTATTATATACATTTGGGAAGCCTCCATGGCTTAGGCGGCAGCACGCCAGCCTCTCACCGCTGGATCCGTGGTTCAAATCCCGGTCACTCCATGTGAGATCTGTGCTGGACAAAACGGAGGCAGACAGGTTTTTCTCCGGGTACTCCGGTTTTCCCTGTCAAAAATTTCATTCCAGCAACACTCTCCACTATCATTTCATTTCATCTGTCATTCATTTAATCATTATCCCAGAGGAGTGCGTCAGGCCTCGGCAGCCGGCACAGTTCATATCCTCGCCGCTAGATATGGGGGCTTCATTCATTCCATCCTGACCCGGTCGGAGACTGGATGCAGGCTGTGGATTTTCATTTTTTTTTCATATGCATTTGGGCCCATTTTTTTTTCAAAAACCAAAAACATTAAATAACATCAAAACGGTGAGAGATATCAAAATATGATAAGGGGTAGAAAACTTGCTAATTACTGAGATCTTACACCTGTAGATTTAACTTTTCTATAGGACCGAGTGTTTTCTAGATATAATGATTCGATGAAATGAATGACATTCTAGGCTTCCAAAATAGAAAATGGTGATAGATATCAAATAACCATTCGGGGTCAAAAGTTGCAAATCACTGAGATCTTACACCTGTAGATGTAACTATGTTCGATACAACCAACCGTTTCCCATATATAACAATTCGCAAAAAAAAGTATGACATTCAGGGTCCCAGATAAAGAAAACGGTGAGAGATATCAAAAAATCATAAGGGTTATAAAAGTTGCTAATCACTGAGATCTTACTCCTGTAAATTTAACCTGTTTCATTACGACGAACCGTTTCCGAGATATATCGATTCCAAACAGGATGAAATTCAGGGCCCCTTTAAAAGGTCCGGCCCTGCACCGATTTTAACGCCCTACAATAGGGTTCCGCACAGGCCGCAACCCTTTCGCCGAACCAAATTTCAGCTCTATATCTTGAAACGTACGACCTGTAATTTGCTAAACGCATAAACGTCATGCACATACGTATATCTTCAGGGCCCCAAAAATGAAAATGGTGAGAGATATCACAAAATCGTTAAGCTTAAGAAAGTTGCATATCGCGGAGATCTTACACCTGTGTATTTAACTTTTTTCGATACGACCAACCGTTTCCGAGATATATCGATTCCAAAAAAAAAGATGAAATGCAGGGCCCCCAAAAAAGTCCCGGCCCTGCACCGATATTAACGCCCAACAATAGGGTTCCTCACAGGCCCTAACTCTTTCTCCGTACCAAATTTCAGCTCGATATCTTGAAACGTGCGAGCTGTATTTTGCTAAACGCAAAAACGTCACATACATTCATACATACATATATACATACTCTACATACATACATACATACATACAGACTTTTTTTTTTTGAATTTTTTTCGACCCCGATTCGGTTAGTAGAGGTTTGAACCCTGTGCGACGCTTAGTTCCCGAGATCTCTAAAAAACATACCATGGCTATATGAAAGCCTATAGGATCTAGATCCGGCTTTCATAACAAGTAGGAGTCCACGCAGCACGACCTGCTTTTGATGAGACGGTGGCGCAGCAGTAAGGGGCCAGCAAGAGGGGTTATAATCTCAAACAACAACTTCGTTGGCGGCAAGGCCTTCGGAATTGCATTTCAGACCTTCGACCCTATTGCCAGGAAATGTAGGAAAATTATAAAATGTTATTCTAGGCAATGCTGACATCATCACATGGTTATGAAAGCCGGACGTCCTCGGAAATGGAAAATATCTTACTGCTGTAAATACATGATTCAACTTATTGAAAAGGTTAAAACGATTTATTATAGATAATTTTCCGTAGAATTCAATTAGACCATCATTAAAATTTTTACCAATTATTATATACATTTAAGCCCCCTTTTTTTTTTCAAAAACCAAAAACATTTAATAACATATTCAGGGCCCCAAAATACGAAAACGGTGAGAGATATCAAAAAATCACTATGAGTAAAAAAGTTGCATACCGCGGAGATCTTACACCTGTACATTTAACATTTTTGGATGCGACCAACCGTTTCCGAGATATATCGATTCCAAAAAAAAGTTTGAAATTCTGGGCCCCCCAAAAAGATCCGGCCCTGCACCGTTTTTAACTCCCGACAACTGGTTTCCTCACAGGGTCCAACTCTTTCACAGCTCCAAATTTCAGCTCGATATCATGAAAATTGCGACCTGTACTTCGCTAAACCCAAAAATGTCACGCACAATGGACATTTTCAGGGCCCAAAAAATAGAAAACGGTGAGAGATATCAAAAAATCGCTTTGAGTAAAAAAGTTGCATACCGCAGAGATCTTACACCTGTACATTTAACGGTTTTCTATACGACCAACCGTTTCCGAGATATATCGATTCCAAAAAAAAGTTTGAAATCAGGGCCCGCAAAAAACACCCGGCCCTGCACCGTTTTTAACGCCCGACAATAGGTTTCCTCACAGGGTCTAGCTCTTTCACCGCACCAAATTTCAGTTCGATATCTTGAAAATTGCGACCTGTACTTCCCTAAACCCAAATATGTCACGCACAATGGACATCTTCAGGGCCCCAAAAAAAGAAAACGGTGAGAGATATCAAAACATCGTTTTGGGTAAAAAAGATGCATACCGCGGAGATCTTACACCTTTACATTTAACATTTTCGATACGACCAACCCTTTCCGAGATATATCGATTCCAAAAAACAGTTAGAAATTCAGGGCCCCCAAAAAAGATCCGGCCCTGTACCGATTTTAACGCCCGACAATAGGATTCGTCACAGTCACTAACTCTTTCACCGTACCAAATTTCAGCTTAATATCTTGAAAATTGCGACCAGTACTTAGCTAATCGCAAAAATGTCACACACAATGGACATTTTCAGGGCCCAAAAAAAAGAAAACGGTGAGAGATATCAAGAAATCGTTTAAAGTAAAAAAGTTGCAAACCGCGGAGATCTTACACCTACACCTTTAAAATTCTTCGATACGACCGACCGTTTCCGAGATATATCGATTCAAAAAAAAGTTTGAAATTCAAGGCCCCCAAAAAAGATCCGGCCCTCCACCGATTTTAACGCCCAACAACAGGATTCGTCACAGTCACTAACTCTTTCATCGTACCAAATTTCAGCTTAATATCTTGAAAATTGCGATCAGTACTTAGCTAAACGCAAAAATGTCACGCACAATGGACATTTTTAGGGCCCCTAAAAAAGAAAACGGTGAGAGATATCAAAAAATCGTTTTGAGTAAAAAAGTTGCATACCGCGGAGATCTTACACCAATACCTTTAACATTCTTCGATACGATCAACCGTTTCCGAGATATATCGACTCCAAAAAAAAGTTTGAAATTCAGGGCCCCCAAAAAAGATCCGGCCCTGCAACGACGTTAACGCCCAACAATAGGATTCGTCACAGTCACTAACTCTTTCACCGTACCAAATTGCAGCTTAATATCTTGAAAATTGCGACCAGTACCTAGCTAAACGCAAAAATGTCACGCACAATGGACATTTTCAGGGCCCCAAAAAACGAAAACGGTGAGAGATATCAAAAAATCGTTTTGAGTAAAAGAGTTGTATACCGCGGAGATCTTACACCTATACCTTGAACATTTTTCGATACGATCAACCGTTTCCGAGATATATCGATTCCAAAACAAAGTTTGAAATTCAGGGCCCCCCAAAAAGATCCGGCCCTGCACCGATTTTAACGCCCAACAATAGGATTCCTCACAGTCACTAACTCTTTCACCGTACCAAATTTCAGCCTAATATCTTGAAAATTGCGACCAGTACTCAGCCAAACACAAAAATGTCACGCACAATGGACATTTTCAGGGCCCCAAAAAATGAAAACGGTGAGAGATATCAAAAAATCGTTTCGAGTAAAAAAGTTGCATACCACGGAGGTCTTACACCTGTACTCTTAACAATTTTCGATACGACCAACCGTTTCTGAGATATATCGATTCCAAAAAACAGTTAGAAATTCAGGGCCCCCAACAAAGATCCGGCCCTGCACCGATTTTAACGCCCAACAATTGGATTCGTCACAGTCACCAACTCTTTCACCGTTCCAAATTTCAGCTTAATATCTTGAAAATTGCGACCAGTACTTAGCTAAACGCAAAAATGTCACGCACAATGGACATTTTCAGGGCCCCAAAAAAGAAAACGGTGAGAGATATCAAAAAATCTTTTTGAGTAAAAAAGTTGCATACCGCGGAGATCTTACACCTATACCTTTAACATTTTTCGATACGATCAACCGTTTCCGTGATATATCGATTCCAAAAAAAAGTTTGAAATTCAGGGCCCCCAAAAAAGCTCCGGCCCTGCACCGCTTTTAACGCCCAACAACAGGATTCGTCACAGTCACTAACTCATTCACCGTACAAAATGTCAGCTTAATATCTTGAAAATTGCGACCACTACTTAACAAAACGCAAAAATGACACATACAATGGACATTTTCAGGGCCCCAAAAAAAGAAAACGGTGAGAGATATCAAAAAATCGTTTTGAGTAAAAAAGTTGCATACCGCGGAGGTCTTACACCTATACCTTTAACATTTTTCGTTACGACCAACCGTTTCTGAGATATATCGAATACAAAAACAGTTAGAAATTGAGGGCCCCCAAAAAAGATCCGGCCCTGCACCGATTTTAACGCCCAACAAAAGGATTCGTCACAGTCACGAACTCTTTCACCGTACGAAATTTCAGCTTAATATCTTGAAAATTGCGACCAGTACTTAGCTACACGCAAAAATGTCGCACACAATAGACATTTTCAGGGCCCCAAAAAAAGAAAACGGTGAGAAATATCAAAAAATCGTTTTGAGTAATAAAGTTGCATACCGCGGATATCTTACACCTATACATTTAACATTCTTCGATACGACCAACCGTTTCCGAGATATATCGATTCCCAAAAAAAGTTTGAAATTCTGGGCCCCCAAAAAAGATCCGGCCCTGCACTGATCTTAACGCCCAACAACAGAATTCGTCACAGTCACTAACTCGTTCACCGTACCAAATTTTAGCTTAATATCTTGAAAATTGCGACCAGTACTTAGCTAAACGTAAAAATGTCACACACAATGGAAATTTTCAGGGCCCCAAAAAAAGAAAACGGTGAGAGATATCAAAAAATTGGTTTGAATAAAAAAGTTGCATACCGCGGAGATCTTACACCTACACCTTTAAAATTCTTCGATACGACCGACCATTTCCGAGATATATCGATTCAAAAAAAAGTTTGAAATTCAAGGCCCCCAAAAAGATCCAGCCCTGCACCGATTTTAACGCCCAACAACAGGATTCGTCACAGTCACTAACTCTTTCATCGTACCAAATTTCAGCTTAATATCTTGAAAATTGCGACCAGTACCTAGCTAAACGCAAAAATGTCACGCACAATGGACATTTTCAGGGCCCCAAAAAAAGAAAACGGTGAGAGATATCAAAAAATTGGTTTGAATAAAAAAGTTGCATACCGCGGAGATCTTACACCTACACCTTTAAAATTCTTCGATACGACCGACCATTTCCGAGATATATCGATTCAAAAAAAAGTTTGAAATTCAAGGCCCCCAAAAAAGATCCGGCCCTGCACCGATTTTAACGCCCAACAATAGGATTCGTCACAGTCACTAACTCTTTCACCGTACCAAATTTCAGCTTAATATCTTGAAAATTGCGACCAGTACTTAGCCAAACGCAAAAATGTCACACACAATGGACATTTTCAGGGCTCCAAAAAAAGAAAACGGTGAGAGATATCAAAAAATCGTATTGAGTAAAAAAGTTGCATACCACGGAGATCTTACACCTGTACCTTTAACAATTTTCGATACGACCAACCGTTTCTGAGACATATCGATTCCAAAAAACAGTTAGAAATCCAGGGCCCCCAAAAAAAGATCCGGTCCTGCACCGATTTTAACGCCCAACAACAGGATTCGTCACAGTCGCTAACTCTTTCATCGTACCAAATGTCAGCTTAATATCTTGAAAATTGCGACCATTACTTAACTAAACGCAAAAATGACACATACAATGGATATTTTTAGGGCCCCAAAAAAGAAAACGGTGAGAGATATCAAAAAATCTTTTTGAGTAAAAAAGTTGCATACCGCGGAGATCTTACACCTATACTTTTAACATTTTTCGATACGACCAACCGTTTCCGAGATATATCGATTCCAAAAAACAGTTAGAAATTCAGGGCCCCCAAAAAAGATCCGGCCCTGCACCGATTTTAACGCCCAACAATAGGATTCGTCACAGTCACTAACTCTTTCACCGTACCAAATTTCAGCTTAATATCTTGTAAATTGCGACCAGTACTTAGCTACACGCAAAAATGTCACACACAATGGACATTTTCAGGGCCCCAAAAAAAGAAAACGGTGCGAGATATCAAAAAATCGTTTTGAGTAAAAAAGTTGCCTACCGGGGATATCTTACACCTATATATTTAACATTCTTCGATACGATCAACCGATTCCGAGATATATCGATTCCAAATAAAAAGTTTGAAATTCAGGGCCCTCGAAAAAGATCTGGCCCTGCACTGATCTTAACGCCCAACAACAGGATTCGTCACAGTCACTAACTCTTTTACCGTACCAAATTTCAGTTTCATATCATGAAAATTGCGACCAGTACTTAGCTAAACGCAAAAATGTCACGCACAATGGACATATTCAGGGCCCCAAAAAAGGAAAACGGTGAGAGATATCAAAAAATCGTTTAGAGATATATCGATTCCAAAAAAAAGTTTGAAATTCTGGGCCCCCAAAAAAGATCCGGCCCTGCACCGATCTTAACGCCCAACAATAGGATTCGTCACAGTCACTAACTCGTTCACCGTACCAAATTTTAGCTTAATATCTTGAAAATTGCGACCAGTACTTAGCTAAACGTAAAAATGTCACACACAATGGAAATTTTCAGGGCCCCAAAATGAGAAAACGGTGAGAGATATCAAAAAATTGGTTTGAGTAAAAAAGTTGCATACCGCGGAGATCTTACACCTACACCTTTAAAATTCTTCGATACGACCGACCATTTCCGAGATATATCGATTCAAAAAAATGTTTGAAATTCAAGGCCCCCAAAAAGATCCGGCCCTGCACCGATTTTAACGCCCAACAACAGGATTCGTCACAGTCACTAACTCTTTCACCGTACCAAATTGCAGCTTAATATCTTGAAAATTGCGACCAGTACTTAGCTAAACGCAAAAATGTCACGCACAATGGACATTTTCAGGGCCCCAAAAAAAGAAAACGGTGAGAAATATCAAAAAATCGTTTTGAGTAATAAAGTTGCATACCGCGGATATCTTACACCTATACATTTAACATTCTTCGATACGATCAACCGATTCCAAGATATATCGATTACAAAAAAAAAAGTTTGAAATCCAGGGCCCCCAAAAAGATCCGGCCCTGCACTGATCTTATCGCCCAACAATAGGATTCGTCACAGTCAGTAACTCTTTCACCGTACCAAATTTCAGCTTCATATCATGAAAATTGCGACCTGTACTTAGTTAAACGCAAAAATGTCAAGCACAATGGACATTTTCAGGGCCCCAAAAAAGGAAAACTGTGAGTTTTTCGTAAAATAGTTGCATACCGCGGAGATCTTACACCTGTTCTTTTAACATTTTTCGATACGACATACCGTTTCCGAGATAAATCGATTCCAAAAAACAGTTAGAAATTCAGGGCCCCCCAAAAAGAACCGGCCCTGCACCGATCTTAACGCCCAACAATAGGATTCGTCACAGTCACTAACTCTTTCACCGTACCAAATTTCAGCTTAATATCTTGAAAATTGCGAACAGTACATAGCTAAACGCAAAAATGTCACGCACAATGGACATTTTCAGGGCCCCAAAAAAAGAAAACGGTGAGAGATATCAAAAAATCGTTTTGAGTAAAAAAAGTTGCATACCACGGAGATCTTACACCTGTACATTTAACATTTTTCGATACGACCAACCGTTTCTGAGATATATCGATTCCAAAAAACAGTTAGAAATTCAGGGCCCCCAAAAAAGATCCGGCCCTGCACCGATTTTAACGCCCAACAATTGGATTCGTCACAGTCACCAACTCTTTCACCGCACCAAATTTCAGCTTAATATCTTGAAAATTGCGACCAGTACTTAGCTAAACGCCAAAATGTCACGCACAATGGACATTTTCAGGGCCCCAAAAAAAGAAAACGGTGAGAGATATCAAAAAATCGTTTTGAGTAAAAAAGTTGCATACCGCGGAAATCTTACACCTATACCTTTAACATTATTCGATACGATCAACCGTTTCCGAGATATATCGATTCAAAAAAAAGTTTGATATTCAGGGCCCCCAAAAAAGATCCGCCCCTGCACCGATTTTAACGCCCAAGAACGGGATTCGTCACAGTCACTAACTCTTTCACCGTACCAAATGTCAGCTTAATATCTTGAAAATTGCGACCAGCACATAACTAAACGCAAAAATGTCACATACAATGGACATTTTCAGGGCCCCAAAAAAAGGAAACGGTGAGAGATATCAAAAAATCGGTTTGAGTAAAAAAGTTGCATACCGCGGAGATCTTACACCTATACATTTAACATTTTTCGATACGACCAACCGTTTCCGAGATATATCGAATCCAAAAAACAGTTAGAATTTCAGGGCCCCCAAAAAAGATCCGTCCCTGCACCGATTTTAACGCCCAACAATGGGATACGTCACAGTCACTAACTCTTTTACCGTACCAAATTTCAGCTTAATATCTTGAAAATTGGGACCAGTACTTAGTTACACGCAAAAATGTCGCACACAATGGACATTTTCAGGGCCCCAAAAAAAGTTAACGGTGAGAGATATCAAAAAATCGTTTTGAGTAAAAAAGTTGCATACCGCGGAGATCTTACACCTACACATTTAACATTTTTCGATACGACCAACCTTTTCCGAGATATATCGATTCAAAAAATAGGATGAAATTCAGGGCCCCAAAAGAAGGTCCGGCCCTGCACAGATTTTAACGCCCAACAATAGGGTTCGTCACAGGCCCCAACTATTTCACCGTACCAAATGTCAGCTCGATATCTTGAAAATTGCGACCTGTACTTTGCTAAACGCAAAAACGTCACGCACATACGTACGTACATACAGACAGACTTTTTTATTTTTTTTTTGACTCTGATTCGATTGGGATATGTTTGAACACTGGGCGGCGCTTAGTTTCCGAGATCTCGAAAAATCCTACCACGGCTATATGAAAGCTTATAGGATCTAGATCCGGCTTTCATAACAAGTAGGATTCCACTCAGCACGACCTGCTTTTGATGAGACGGTGGCGCAGCAGCAAGGGGCCAGAAAGAGGGGTTATAATCTCAAACAACAACTTCGTTGGCGGCAAGGCCTGCGGAATTACATTTCGGACCTTCAACCCGATTGCGAGGAAATGTAGGAAAATTATAAAATGTTATTCTTCACATGGTTATGAAAGCTGGACGTCCTCGGAAGTGGAAAATATGTTACTGCTGTAAATGCATGATTCAACTTATTGAAAAGGTTAAAACGAGTTATTATAGATAATTTTCCGTAGAATTGAATTAGACCATCAGTTGAATTTTTACCAGTTATTATATACATTTGGGCTCCGTTTTTTTTTTCAAAAACCAAAAACATTTAATAACATCAAAACGGTGAGAGATATCAACATATGATAAGGGGTAGAATAGTTGCAAATCACTGAGATCTTACACCTGTAGATTCAATTTTTCGATAGGATCGACGCTTTCCGAGATATAACGATTCCAAAAATAGAATGAAATTCACGGCCCCAAAAAAGGAAAATGGTGAGAGATATAAAAAAAATCATAAGAGTTAAAAAAAATGCTAATCACTGAGGTCCTATATCTGTAGATTTTACTTTGTTCGATATGGCCAACCGTTTCCCAAATATAACGGTTCGAAAAAAAAGGAAGAAATTCAGGGCCGCAGAAAATCAAAACGGTGAGAGATATCAAAAATTTTAAGGGTTGAAAAAGTTGCTAATCACTGAGATCTAACACCTGTAGAATTAACTTGGTTAGATACGGCCAACCGTTTCCCAGATAACGGTTCGAAAAAAAGAAGACATCCAGGGCCTCAGAAAAGGAAAACCGTGAGAGATATCAAAAAATCGTTTGGAGTAAAAAAGTTGCATACCGCGGAGATCTTACACCTGTACTTTTAACGTTTTTCGATACGACCAGCCGTTTCCGATATACATCGATTCCAAAAAAAAGTTTGAAATTCAGGCCCCCTGAAAAAGATCCGGCCCTGCACCGTTTTTAACCCCCGACAACAGATTTCCTCACTGGGTCCAACTCTTTCACCGCTCCAAATTTCAGCTCGATATCTTGAATATTGCGAACTGTACTTCGCTAAACACAAAAATGTGACGCACAATGAATATTTTCAGGGCCCCAGAAATAGAAAACGGTGAGAGATATCAAAAAATCGTTTTGAGTAAAAAAGTTGCATATCGCAGAGATCTTACACCTGTTCATTTAACGTTTTTCTGTACGACCAACCATTTCCGATATATAGCGATTCCAAAAAAAAGTTTGAAATTCAGGCCCCCAAAAAAGATCCGGCCCGGCATCGTTTTTAACGCCCGAGAATTGGCTTCCTCACAGGGTCCAACTCTTTCACCGCTCCAAATTTCAGCTCGATATCTTGAATATTGCGAACTGTACTTCGCTAAACAAAAAAATGTGACGCACAATGGACATTTTCAGGGCCCCAAAAAACGAAAACGGTGAGAGGTATCCAAAAATCTTTTAGGTACAAAAGTTGCATAACGCGGAGATCTTACACCTGTACATTTTACGTTTTTCGATACGACCAACCGTTTCCGAGATATATCGATTCCAAAGGAAAAGTTTGAAATTCAGGGCCCCCAAAAAAGATCCGGCCCAGCACCATTTTTAACGCCCGACAACAGGTTTCCTCACAGGGTCCAACTCTTTCACCGCTCCAAATTTCAGTTTGATATCTTGAAAATTGCGACCTGTACTTTGCTAAACGCAAAAATGTCACGCACAATGGATATTTTCAGGGCCACAAAAAAAGAAAACGGAGAGAGATATCAACAAATCGTTGTCAGTAAAAAAGTTGCATACCGCGGAGATCTTACACCTATACCTTTAACATTATTCGATACGATCAACCGTTTCCGAGATATATCGATTCAAAAAAAAGTTTGATATTCAGGGCCCCCAAAAAAGATCCGCCCCTGCACCGATTTTAACGCCCAAGAACGGGATTCGTCACAGTCACTAACTCTTTCACCGTACCAAATGTCAGCTTAATATCTTGAAAATTGCGACCAGCACATAACTAAACGCAAAAATGTCACATACAATGGACATTTTCAGGGCCCCAAAAAAAGGAAACGGTGAGAGATATCAAAAAATCGGTTTGAGTAAAAAAGTTGCATACCGCGGAGATCTTACACCTATACATTTAACATTTTTCGATACGACCAACCGTTTCCGAGATATATCGAATCCAAAAAACAGTTAGAATTTCAGGGCCCCCAAAAAAGATCCGTCCCTGCACCGATTTTAACGCCCAACAATGGGATACGTCACAGTCACTAACTCTTTTACCGTACCAAATTTCAGCTTAATATCTTGAAAATTGGGACCAGTACTTAGTTACACGCAAAAATGTCGCACACAATGGACATTTTCAGGGCCCCAAAAAAAGTTAACGGTGAGAGATATCAAAAAATCGTTTTGAGTAAAAAAGTTGCATACCGCGGAGATCTTACACCTACACATTTAACATTTTTCGATACGACCAACCTTTTCCGAGATATATCGATTCAAAAAATAGGATGAAATTCAGGGCCCCAAAAGAAGGTCCGGCCCTGCACAGATTTTAACGCCCAACAATAGGGTTCGTCACAGGCCCCAACTATTTCACCGTACCAAATGTCAGCTCGATATCTTGAAAATTGCGACCTGTACTTTGCTAAACGCAAAAACGTCACGCACATACGTACGTACATACAGACAGACTTTTTTTATTTTTTTTTTGACTCTGATTCGATTGGGATATGTTTGAACACTGGGCGGCGCTTAGTTTCCGAGATCTCGAAAAATCCTACCACGGCTATATGAAAGCTTATAGGATCTAGATCCGGCTTTCATAACAAGTAGGATTCCACTCAGCACGACCTGCTTTTGATGAGACGGTGGCGCAGCAGCAAGGGGCCAGAAAGAGGGGTTATAATCTCAAACAACAACTTCGTTGGCGGCAAGGCCTGCGGAATTACATTTCGGACCTTCAACCCGATTGCGAGGAAATGTAGGAAAATTATAAAATGTTATTCTTCACATGGTTATGAAAGCTGGACGTCCTCGGAAGTGGAAAATATGTTACTGCTGTAAATGCATGATTCAACTTATTGAAAAGGTTAAAACGAGTTATTATAGATAATTTTCCGTAGAATTGAATTAGACCATCAGTTGAATTTTTACCAGTTATTATATACATTTGGGCTCCGTTTTTTTTTTCAAAAACCAAAAACATTTAATAACATCAAAACGGTGAGAGATATCAACATATGATAAGGGGTAGAATAGTTGCAAATCACTGAGATCTTACACCTGTAGATTCAATTTTTCGATAGGATCGACGCTTTCCGAGATATAACGATTCCAAAAATAGAATGAAATTCACGGCCCCAAAAAAGGAAAATGGTGAGAGATATAAAAAAAATCATAAGAGTAAAAAAAAATGCTAATCACTGAGGTCCTATATCTGTAGATTTTACTTTGTTCGATATGGCCAACCGTTTCCCAAATATAACGGTTCGAAAAAAAAGGAAGAAATTCAGGGCCGCAGAAAATCAAAACGGTGAGAGATATCAAAAATTTTAAGGGTTGAAAAAGTTGCTAATCACTGAGATCTAACACCTGTAGAATTAACTTGGTTAGATACGGCCAACCGTTTCCCAGATAACGGTTCGAAAAAAAGAAGACATCCAGGGCCTCAGAAAAGGAAAACCGTGAGAGATATCAAAAAATCGTTTGGAGTAAAAAAGTTGCATACCGCGGAGATCTTACACCTGTACTTTTAACGTTTTTCGATACGACCAGCCGTTTCCGATATACATCGATTCCAAAAAAAAGTTTGAAATTCAGGCCCCCTGAAAAAGATCCGGCCCTGCACCGTTTTTAACCCCCGACAACAGATTTCCTCACTGGGTCCAACTCTTTCACCGCTCCAAATTTCAGCTCGATATCTTGAATATTGCGAACTGTACTTCGCTAAACACAAAAATGTGACGCACAATGAATATTTTCAGGGCCCCAGAAATAGAAAACGGTGAGAGATATCAAAAAATCGTTTTGAGTAAAAAAGTTGCATATCGCAGAGATCTTACACCTGTTCATTTAACGTTTTTCTGTACGACCAACCATTTCCGATATATAGCGATTCCAAAAAAAAAGTTTGAAATTCAGGCCCCCAAAAAAGATCCGGCCCGGCATCGTTTTTAACGCCCGAGAATTGGCTTCCTCACAGGGTCCAACTCTTTCACCGCTCCAAATTTCAGCTCGATATCTTGAATATTGCGAACTGTACTTCGCTAAACAAAAAAATGTGACGCACAATGGACATTTTCAGGGCCCCAAAAAACGAAAACGGTGAGAGGTATCCAAAAATCTTTTAGGTACAAAAGTTGCATAACGCGGAGATCTTACACCTGTACATTTTACGTTTTTCGATACGACCAACCGTTTCCGAGATATATCGATTCCAAAGGAAAAGTTTGAAATTCAGGGCCCCCATAAAAGATCCGGCCCAGCACCATTTTTAACGCCCGACAACAGGTTTCCTCACAGGGTCCAACTCTTTCACCGCTCCAAATTTCAGTTTGATATCTTGAAAATTGCGACCTGTACTTTGCTAAACGCAAAAATGTCACGCACAATGGATATTTTCAGGGCCACAAAAAAAGAAAACGGAGAGAGATATCAACAAATCGTTGTCAGTAAAAAAGTTGCATACCGCGGAGATCTTACACCTGTATATTCAACGTTTTTCGATACGACGAACCGTTTCCGAGGTATATCGATTCCAAAAAAAGGATTGAAATTCAGGCCCCCCCCAAAAAATCCGGTCCTCTACCGTTTATAACGCCCGACAACAGGTTTCCTCACAGGGTCAAACTCTTTCACCGCTCCAAATTTCAGCTCGATACCTTGAAAATTGCGACCTGTACTTCGCTAAACCCAAAAATGTCACCCTAAATGGACATTTTCAGGGCCCCAAAAAATAAAACGGTGAGATATCAAAAAATCGTTTTGAGTAAAAAAGTTGCATACCGCGGAGATCTTACACCTGTACATTTAACGTTTTTCGATACAACCAACCGTTTCCGAGATATATCGATTCAAAAAAATAGGTTGAAATTCAGGGCCCCAAAAAAGTCCGGCCCTGCACCGATTTTAACGCCCATCAATAGGGTTCCTCACAGGCCCTAATTCGTTCACCGTACCAAATTTCAGCTTGATATCTTGAAAATTGCGACCTGTACTTTGCTGAACGCAAAAATGTCACGCACAATGGACATTTTCAGGGCCCCAAAAAACGAAAACGTTGAGAGATATCAAAAAATCGTCCAGAATAAAAAAGTTTCATACCGCGGAGATCTTACACCTATACATTTAACATTTTTCGATACGACCAACCGTTTCCGAGATTTATCGATTCCAAAAAAAGTTTGAAATTCAGGGCCCCCCAAAAAGATCCGGCCCTGCACCGTTTTTAACGCCCGAAAACAGGTTTCCTCACAGAGTCCAACTCTTTCACCGCTCCAAATTTCAGCTCGATATCTTGAAAATTGCGACCTGTACTTCGCTAAACCCAAAAATGTCACCCAAAATGGACATTCTCAGGGCCCCAAAAAAATAAAACGGTGAGAGATATCAAAAAATCGATTTGAGTAAAAAAGTTGCATACCGCGGAGATCTTACACCTGTACATTTAACGTTTTCGATACGACCAACCGTTTCCGAGATATATCGATTCAAAAAAATAGTTTGAATTTCAGGGCCCCAAAAAAGGTCCGGCCCTGCACTGATTTTAACACCCAAAAATAGGGTTCCTCACAGGCCCTAACTCTTTCACCGTACCAAATTTCAGCTTGATATCTTGAAAATTGCGACCTGTACTTTGCTAAACGCAAAAATGTCACGCACAATGGACATTTTCAGGGCCCCAAAAAACGAAAACGTTGAGAGATATCAAAAAATCGTCTAGACTAAAAAAGTTTCATACCGTGGAGATCTTACAACTGTACCCGTAACATTTTTCGATACGACCAACCGTTTCCGAGATTTATCGATTCCAAAAAAGTTTGAAATTCAGGGCCCCCCAAAAAGATCCGGCCCTGCACCGTTTTTAACGCCCGACAACAGGTTTCGTCACAGGGGCCAACTCTTTCACCGCTCCAAATTTCAGCTCGATATCTTCAAAATTGCGACCTGTACTTCGCTAAAGCCAAAAATGTCACGCACAATGGACATTGACAGGGCCCCAAAAAAAAAGAAAACGGTGAGAGATATCAAAAAATCGTTATGAGTAAAAAAGTTACATACCGCGGAGATCTTACACCTGTACATGTAATGTTTTTCGATACGACCAACCGTTGCCGAGAGATATCGATTCAAGGAAATAGTATGAAATTCAAGGCCCCAAAAAAGGGTCCGGCCCTGCACCGATTTTAACGCCCAACAATAGGATTCCTCACAGTCCCCAATTCTTTCACCGTACCAAATTTCAGCTCGATATCTAGAAAATTGCGACCTGTACTTTGCTACACGGAAAACGTCACGCACATACATATAGACAGAATTTTTAATCCTACCACGGCTATATGAAAGCCTTTAGGATCTAGATCCGGCTTTCATAACAAGATAATCATGCTGTAAAGCGCTAGTTATCGACTCATTTATTTCAGAAGAACACTTTAAACGTCATATCATTGATGCTGTACGAATTTCTTACATAGATGTGACTCACTATATAAAGACATACTGAGTAAATTTCAACACTGAACTCTTCATAAAACATGGTATCTTAAACAATACATTATTTCAAAGTACACATAATATGCGTACGAGCATACCAAAATATATACAGTATATATTGAACCATTATGATATCATCTGATATAATAATGATCCATATTTGTATTTCTTATATTTGAAAGAGGGCATTTATACTAGCAGCAGTGGATACAAGTTGAGGAGAAATGTTGCAACTATTGGAAGTATGAAGACGAGGCAGGTATATTTAACCCAAGCTAGTGAGACAAGGAAATGGGTGGCAAAATTGTTGGAACTAAGGAGGTCAACCTTCAAATAGCTTGGCTTCTGTTGGCAAGTCATGGAATGGTTGCTCCCGGTCTAGAGCCGATGAGAGAGAGGGGAGACGGAGTGTGACAAGGAAGACGATACTTGTACGTCACACTGTGGGAGGAGTTTCTGGGTCACACTTTACGAGATGATATGAATCGACGGATGAGACAGGGTACGCCTTGTTGGCCCGCGAAAGTTGGCGCACCTTTGCTTTTTCCACGAAATGGATATTTATGAAACCCATGATCGTTTGTGATTCCGCCGATCAAATTCTTAACCTGTGCAATGAGAGAAGTCCAATAAAATTAGTGGCAAGTCTGTAGCTCGAAAACTTCGAATTATTTTTTAAATTTCGTCCCCTCCACCGGAAATTTGCCGTCTTTAGTATAAACGACGCCTAGCTGATGGTTGAAGGCACTCTCTATTTTGATGTGTCGTGGGACTCTGGTCAGACTTTTATTTGATGTGTGGGGGCGTGGTGGCTCAGCGGTCTAGCTGTGTGCCTCTCACCAAGGCGGTCCGGGTTCGATTCCCGGTCAATGCATGTGAGATTTTCAAAGTGAAATGCCATGTCCTGTGGTTCGGATTCCACGTAAAAAGGAGGTCCCGTGGCTCATAATCGCAAGATTCACGGTCACGTAAAACTACAATCTTCCTTCCTTCCTTTATTTGATGTGTCATGTGTGACACTTATCATATTTTGAGGTATCTGTGGAGACGAGTGATAAACAGTATAACTACGAAACTCTGACGAGTTTTTCAAATAATTAAGTATTCGGCAGAAGTCATTTTATTTTTCATCATTCAGCCATGTATAAATTGTGTGTGAATTTTGGAAGCTACCAGGCTTAAAGACATATTTAGGGAAAGTTTCTTCAAACAAATTGCTTAGGACATTGAGAGGATCTAGCAACTCATTTAGCAATTTTAGTAGTTAATTTAGAGAACTGTGTAATAACTGAACATTCTCCATCCTAAGAAATCATCAAGATGTCTGAAAGGAGGCCAGTAGTCGGAAGGATGACCATGGATACACCAGCAGCGATGTAAAGGTCCGGCAAAAACAACTGCTGGGTCATAGGTGGCAATGTGAGCTGAAGTTGTTTGGCGAAGGAATAAGTACAAAACATTGATTATTCAATTTTAGTCGTAGTTAGATTAGTTTGGGAACTGTAAATATTTTCTTGTATTTTTTTTAAATGTAGTTTGATTTTCTGTGTACCGACACTCGAGTGTAATGTCATGCGTTACTATATTTCATTTTTCTGATTTAGATTATTGTAATGTAATTCGTAATTGTACAAGGCGTGTGCAGATTGCTATGTTCAAATGGCTTGAACAGAACTTACGGTTTGAACGATAAATGGTGCTTTGGTAGAATAAAGTTACGATAAAATTAGAATTTGGGGGTAACATTCGACCTTGCGTTTTGACATAAACAGGCGTTTTATTTGTGATTTGCCTGGTGAAATTTTATTTACAGGGAACCATAGTTCTCTTAGTAAGCTGTAAAACTAATGAAGTAATGATTTTATTGATCTTTGGGAAAGCAGTTGAAGTCTTCCCGTGGCGTCTTAAATCTGTTGCGTATTTCAGGTGGTGAGATGTGAGATAAAGTCATTACCCAGGGATGCGTTATATGTGGTTATGTGTGGTGATGTGTGTCTACATACGCGGGGAACTTCGTGGTAATCTGACCATGATTTCTATCTGCAACAATATAATTCATGGCAGTATGATACTCCAAGGCTTATACTGGCCGGTTCGTCGTGTCTTGTAATTCTTGAGAGAATTATTGGGACAAATATGGCATTTTTCACACACATGTTTTTTGCAGGATATATGAGGTATTTCCATGATCGCGGCGGCCGTGAGCGAGCTTCCGATTAGTTGTGGAACGCACTGGGTTAATGGCATGTGACGTCGGCGAGAGGAACAGATTTAAGATAACACTAATTAGGTTTGAGGCCGGGGTTCCTTGTCCTCGATTCTGGAACGATAGGCCTGTATGTTATAATTTGTGATTTAAAGGGAGTTCGCCAAACTCAGACCATAACTTCCTGCGTTAAGTTGAAATTAAATATTTGTGTTGTAATTAAATGCCACTGCGCAGTGTGATGATTCTTGTGTATTTTAACATGATCCATTTTGGATTGTTGTTGTTGTAAATATTAGAATGACGGTCAGTCATGTCCTCGTGTATTTTGTTGTAGTCACGTACGCTTGTGTTGATTTGTCAAGACCCGTTTGGGCAATTAGTCGTGTTTTGGGACGTGGTCAAGATCTCGTTCGGAAATCTATGTTATATATATAAGTGTAGCGGGAGTCGGATATTTCTTAAGTGCTTTGTTGTGTGTTCCCTGAGCTAATCTAATTCACGCAGAATTGCGGATCCGTTGCTTGACGGGAAACCATATGGTAACGAATCACGTAATTGTATTTATTTCCTTTATCAAAGTCAAACATCGTCACGCGCGCACAAAGTATAGATTTGAAGGAGACGTATTGTTTCAAACGTCTTTTATTTTGACAATCTCTCCGGATATATTTATTTTATTAAATGGTAAATTGTAAATATTTGAATGCCACATGATTTGTGATGCAGCCACAACTTAGGGTTGCAGTTGTGGCCTAATTAGAAGTTGTGGGATTAAATTCAAGGTGTTTTTTTAATTTAATTTGTTTATATATTCTTGGTTATTAAACTTGTTATACTTAGTATACTGGTTTACCTCTTTTCTGTGGTTATGATTTTACCCTATGTATCCTTGTAAACTATGAGAAGCATATTTAACTGCACGGCTAACATGAACCGAAATACTACCCCGAAATTCAGTCTTGTTACGCTTCATTTGCAAGTGTTCAATATCATGTGAACACCCCCCCCCCCCCCGCTCTCCCTAAAAATTCCCAACACATATATAGATGTACAAAAAAAACTCCACAAACTACTCAAGGGTCCAATAGTTAAGCGTAATCACTAAACGAGCCCATACCACTTGATAGGATTGTCAGACGGATTGCTGAACAAGCGAAAACTGAATCACACACCATATGTCACACAACTTGTCCAAAAGAACCGCGTCTGAAAGGTTCTGATAGCGAAGGTACACCTTTCACAACTAACAAAACTTGGCAAAGTCTTCCACAAAACTATATGCTGTTAATAGGGTGCTAGGTTACCCCTAATGGCCACACATGATTCGCAGCGACGTCGATTAGATGGTCCAAGAGCTCTTGTGGCAGTCGATCCCATTCCTCCGAAAGGGAAATACAAAGGTCCTGTAGGGTCCTTGGTGGAGACTGGCGGGATGCAATTCGCCTCCCCAAAGCATTCCAGGCATGTTCTATAGGCTTGAGATCCACAAACCTCGCTGGCCAGTCCATGCGATAAATGTCATCCCCAGCCAGAAATTCATCTACCAGAGTAGCGCGGTGCGGTCGGGCATTATCGTCAATTAAGAGGAAGTCAGGACCAATCCCTCCCCTGATGAGTCGAACATGTGGTCTCAGTACCTCATCCATGTATCTCCGAACAATCACAGTGATCCTCGGACCACCCATTAAGACGTGCATGTCCGTACGGCCATTAAAAATGATGCCGCCCCATACCATGACGCCACCACCACCATACTGGTCACGTTCCACGATGTTCGTGTGGTTGTATCGGCTACCCGGTTCTCTCCAATTAAAAGTGCGACGGGAATCGATCTGCAAATAAGAGTACTCACCTCCATTCATTCATGGTCCAGATTCGACATTGACGTATTCACAGTTAACGGGCCAGTCTCTGTGCTGGAGAGAGCTGGACGCACACCGCTGGACGTGTGGCAAACAGCCCTGTTGTTCTGAGTTTCTGGTTCAGTGTTTGGCGGGAAACGGCAACCCCTGAGAAGGCTGCAAGTGCACTCTGATTTCATCGGGCGGTTAGGACAGCTATTGGTCCTGCTGTCGAGTGGATACTCTTGGTCGACCTGGTACTAGCCTACGACCAACTTCTCCTGTCTCGAAATCGTCTCCAACGCCTGGAAATGACTCTTTAAGGCACATTCAAGGATACGGCGATTTCGGTCTTTGTCTGGCCTGCTTCCAGCTGGCCGAGTATTCTACCCTTCAAACGGGGTCCAAATGGCTTCGGTGTGCCTTTATGTTGTCACGTTCACCACGAAGCTACACTCCACCAACTATAACAGGGCAAACACGACTGAGGGAATATGGGTCGCAGGCACTGGCTGTTTACCTTGCGGTTACACCGCTAGTCAAAGCAGGAAATACTCCTCTCCTATACAGAGCAAACACGTAGGGTTGGTAGGTGCATATGTCATGCGATTTGTGGTCTATAGCCTGTTGCCCTGCTTATTAATAACTTATCCTTATATTTTGGACACTAGTGTACATACCCATAATATATCATTTAGATGTCCACTAAAACCCTCTTCTATAACAACTTCGGAGCATAAAAGTTTGATGTGTACAAACCCCTCTTCCTTAAATGATCCTAGTACATAGCATATGGATGTGAGGAAAACCCATCTCGACAACATACGCAGAACATCTAATGATTGATGTACAAATACCACTAACTATAACATTCGTGGAATATAACATGTGGAATCACGTCTCGCCTCCTCTCCCTTCATTACGACGGAAATATAAGTGGATTTACATTATTACACAAGTACAGTACCCTAGATTATCCGGCAGAATGACCGGGGTGAATGGCATGGATAGTCCATAAGCATGTGTTTATTGTAAGAAGATTGCCATCTATTATTTATTTTAACTAAACAGTTCCTCATAAAGTAGGCTATGATACATTTATTATGATAACTCACACACATTATAGTGTAGTCTGTAATAGTTCTCTGTTTGCTCACCTCGAGATGTATTTTACGTGCGGAAAAATGTCGCCATACTCAAACCCTCTTTGTCCCATATAATCTATACACTGAAGAGCCATCTTACTGAATGACAATTTGTTAAAAGCTCTTGACCAGTCAAGCGGATCCGTCAATGGCAAGCAGACAGCACTTACCTTCCAGCAACCTTGAAACAATCCTGTCTCCACCTCTTTATGAAACTTACATTACATTGTTACAAAACAAGTCTGGACAAAGCATGAAGTATTGTACACGTCACCAAAAGAAACCGCTCTAAATATGAATTTCCTCCAACGGGACTACACTTCAAAAATATATACAAATAAATATTCAAACGTATTCAGTTTACAGTACAGTTTGAAAACCAGATATTGTTGTAATGTATACTGTATTCTCAATACGTTTTAATTAGGCGAAAACGCGCCAGGTTAATCCGCAAATCAGATAATCCAGAGTATACTGTACATCACAAAGTAAATTTGTTTACGCTTAATGACATGAATGTAACTGATGGCCACTATAGATTAAGAACCTTAAAACTGACTCGTATAATGAATGACAGATCAAATATATTACATGAATTTAGCTACTGGTCGAATTGTATTAAAATATGAGTTTTCAATTTAACCAAACCCTTTTAGTGAATTTTGCTTCACATGGAAGCGCCCTAGTTGTTCTGGCTAACGTGCAATAATTCTGTTTCAAATGCCCTGCAAGCTGATAAGTGATTCACAAGAAATATGGCATTTTCCTGCTGTCGATAAAATTAGCTATATCTTATGATACTCTTTTAAGAACCCTGTTTTGAATGTAATAGTAAAGCATTCAGGATACAAACGTGTCTCATTAGACCAAACTTTTGAGCAGACTCTTTTCCAATATATCCCTTAAACGTAGCTCTTTTTTTTTCAAGTAAGAATGAAGATATGTTTCTAAAACGATACATTCGAGCTATGGTATAACATGCCCTCTATGAATTAACATGTGCTTAATGAATACCCCGCTTTCAACCAAAATTTCTAAGCTTGTATTTTGAATTTTCTTCAGTCCGCAATAACACATTTTTAGCAATTTAAACTTATTTTCCATAATATGAATACAACTTCTGGCCACTATCACTTAAAATGTGCTTCTTGAAATCTCCTTTCGTACTCTTCACAAGTTCCACATGAATATGACCTTTGCCCCAACGATGAACAAGGGAGTTTGGTGAGCCTCCAATCAGTGAATTTTAATCCGTACATACTATATGAATACTAATTTTGGCTAATATGAATTAACACATGTGCCGTTATCCACCCAATAAAGTAAAAACTGCTCCGCGTGTACTATATGAATATGTCTTGTGGCAAGTAAGTAACAAGCGAATCTTAAGAGATACTTGTGAGTAAATTTTGCTGCATATATAATACAGAAGTTTGCCATACATTTTTCTTCAACAAAGTTTGCTCGGCGTTATCTGTGTAGATGCGGCTATTAGCCCCAATCAAGAAGCATGTGTCTACAATTTGGTTTTTGTATTAACGTTTTCTCCGCATGAGTTTTTCTAAAGATCTTTTCCAAATTTCTTAAATGTTGCATGAATTTGGCTTCAAGAACTAGCATGTAACTTCAAATGTCCTATCCCTGCAAATATAGCTCCACATTAACAATATTGAAGCAAATTTGGCCGCTAATAATAAGCATGTGTCTATCTGAAGAACTTGGCAGAGTAAAGTTTGGTCCGGATGTACTAAATGATAATTGTCTCAGCCCGCTATGAATTAGGAGATGTGTCTTCACAGACTCTATCCCAGTAAAGTTGTTCCTAATGTGCTGCATGAAATGGGTTGTCAGCTGCTGTGAATAATCGTGTGTGTTTCAAAATATTGATTCATAGTAATTTTTTTTCACATGTGCTACTCAAATGCGCATTTTCTACCTTCCTATCAGAAAGAAAACAAGTCAATCTCTAAATAGCTCTTCAGGGTAAAGTTTGTTCCACATGTACCTTACTCAATGCATATTTTTACAAGTATGGATAAGCCCATGTGTTTCCCTAGAAATATTTTAGAGAAAAAATTGTACTACATGCAATTAGCCTTACACTACTACAAATGATCATGAGCGTCGTGTGTCTTCCGTTCCTAGTAAACTTCTTTCCGTATGTAGTTAATGAGTATGGTTAGATACCACTATGAATGGGCATGTATGTATTGAAAGCTTTCTTTTATGTAAAGTTTGCTCCACACGAGCTACATGAATATGACCATACACAACTATGAATGAGCTTGTGCGTCTTCAATTGTCACTTCTCACTAAAGACTAATCCATATTAACTACATGTATATGGCATTTTACCACTATGAATACGCATGTGTCTCTTCAAATCTCCATTCGTTTTAAAGTTTTTTCCGCATGTGCTACATAAATACGGCTTCATACCACTATGAATAAGCATATGTCTCGTCCAATTTGACTTCCCAATAAAGTTTGATCCACATGTACTACATGAATATGGCTTAGCACCACTATGAATGAGCATGTGTTTCTTCAAATCTCCCTTTTGTGTAAAGTTACCACTATGAATACGCATGTGTCTCTTCAAATCTCCATTCGTTCTAAAGTTTTTTCCGCATGTGCTACATAAATACGGCTTCATACCACTATGAATAAGCATATGTCTCGTCCAATTTGACTTCCCAGTAAAGTTTGATCCACATGTATTACATGAATATGGCTTTACTGCACTATGAATGAGCATGTGTTTCTTCAAATCTCCTTTTTGTGTAAAGTCCTTTCCACATGTGCTACAGGGATATGGCCTTACACCACTATGAATGAGGATGTGTCTCTTCAAATCTCCATTCGTTCTAAAGTTTTTTCCGCATGTGCTACATGAATACGGCTTCATACCACTATGAATAAGCATGTGTCTCGTCCAATTTGACTTCTCAGTAAAGTTTGATCCACATGTACTACAAGAATATGGCTTAACACCACTATGAATGAGCATGTGTTTCTTCAAATCTGCCTTGTGTGTAAAGTTCTTTCCACATGTGCTATAGGGATTTGGCCTAATACCACTATGAATGAGGATGTGTCTCTTCAAATCTCCTTTCAATCTGAAGATTTTTCCACATGTGCTACAGAAATACGGCTTTACTCCACTATGAATCAACATGTGTCTCTCTAAACTACCCTTCGCAGTAAAGTTTGATCCACATGCGCTACATGAAAAGGGCATTAGACCATTATCAGTTGAGATTTTTTCCCTCATGTCACTCCAGGCTGCCGTGTTCCTGTTACCATTTCGAAGAAGTGAGGCTCCAAGGGTATAATGTGTATGGGTGTTCTCCGACCTGTGGAAGATAGTACTAGCAATAGAAAATAAGTAGCCTCGAACATTATAATTTAAAAATCACTTATGACGTAAAATTGCTCATAAGTATACAATTACATCCTGTGACCAAAATATTGTATATATATTTATAATTACATTACACAACTGTCGACTTAGATTAAAAACCTAAATGTAAACATCAGCTAATGTTCGCTTGAAGATCGTAACTAGTCATCCAAATGAGTTATTTAGTAAAACAATTATGCAAAGTGTGCATTAGATTTGATTAGCATAATCTTACAATGCTTTTTACCTCTTTTTGTAAAATTGCAAGTGGCATTCGCCAAGCCGAACATCACACAGTTCACACACACGCGAATTAAAAGGTTCATGAAATCTCTTATTGATCATGACCGCATGATGGAAACCATGACGTGCAAACCTGGTGACAACATGTCCCCAAACGTAAATAGTATGAGTCGAGTGGCAATTCCTCATCGCGTTAGGGCTGCAAAATTACCACCAAATATGTGCTCAATTTTTTCTAGTCTTCTTATAGTATCTTGGAAAGCAGTCGCCGATGACAGAAACATTCTATTTCTGATCCCTTGTATAACATAGTCTTCCGTAGTGAGTTCATATACGAATCTCGATCGAGTGAATTTCGATACACAAAGTGTTCCCTTGAGAATTTATTTATTTATCATATGGCTTTTAGTGCCGGGAGTGTCCGAGGACATGTTCGGCTCGCCTGAGTCTGTAGCTGCTTCCAGCAGACACCCTAAAGGGTGAGCTACAAGTTCCGTTCAATTTCAAGTAGTTCCAACTTTCGCCACCAGCTATCAAGGATACCTAGTGGTGAACGTTGGAACTTTGATAGAGCGTTCTGACGAAATCTAACCTAACAAGGTTTCCCTTGAGGAAAGAGGCCTTTACCTTCTCTAGTGTCCACTCTCACTTTTAATTTATCCATTATAAGTTCAATTCCATAAGTCAAAACCGGTATTATTTCCATTTGAATGAGTTCCATTGAGGTGGTCAGGAATAGTTTTTCGGGCTTTGGAATGACTTTCATAGCTCTAATCGCTGCTATTGTTTAGTTTCTAACAAGAAAAGATTTGAATGGAAATACTGAGCCCGTATCCGCTCATGTATTTAATATTTCTTTGAGAGCATACTCACTCCACATGCTCAGTTCAATAGAACGCACTCTGAAGCTTCCTCATGATTATTACGCTATTTTGACTTCGGCGAGAACAGCTTATTTTCTTCCTGGAGATTATTGACATACAATTTTGATACCACATATCTCAGGAACATGCCACATACAATTCTGTTTAATTTACCATTCATCTATTCCTTTAGGATTGGTAAATATTATTTTTAGTTAAGGTTTTTACACCGCAGAAACGCGAGGATGGATGTAATTAGTCGCTCAATGACTTAACATCTTCCTTGGAATCGGGAAGCAGTCCCTAGCTGCAACACACCGTCTTGACAGTCCACTGTGACTACACGTGTCGTGTCCATAGTCCGACAGATTGACGAAGGCCACGTTTTGGCATATGTGAATTCCCTATAATAGGGTGGAAATTATCTACAGCCATCGTGCTGAGTGCATCGCATTATTACAGCGAACAGAATTTATTTTGGCCGTGTCAGGCCGGTGAAACGATATTCTGTAAAGCAAAAGTTATTTCGAGTGAAATTAGAATTTTTTCACATACCACGATGACCGTGAACAGGTTGTCTGAAGTCAGACGAAATATTCAGGCTACGGTAAATTATGACAGCCTAGTGAATGCCACTAACAAAACGAATCATGGCATTATTACGCATCCCACGAGTTCTTCAGTGATTGCGAATACTCTGAGTGATTTTAGAAAAGTGTAGATTCTGTGAGAGATATTACGAGTATCGTAGATTCTGTGGCAGGAAACCAGAGCCATTTTTATAATCACCTGCTATAGTGTAAAGCCAGTGAGAACACTTTTGTACTACGCATAAATTGTAGAATCTGTGAAATTAATTGCCACCATGCAGTGCGAAACGCATCACGTGATAAGTGTATTCTACCGTCTACGTGTGAACGTCCAGATGGAGTAACTCCATTATGATGAGGGAAGACCTGAGGATATAACACAGCCATGACGAGAATGTTTGACCAGTACCCTGAGGAACAAACCGAGTACGCGATGAAGGAGGAAGAGGACAGATTAGGACCCTTGGTCTTACCTATAAATATGCCTGGAGAAATGAAGGCATATTACCCTTTCCAACGTGAAGTTTGGAAGGTGAGCAACATGGCATAGTAACCATGAGTCCTGTAACTTCATCACTGTACAAGGTTTGTCCAGGTAGATGTAATTTGATAGTAGGATATAAAGGCCGGTTCTGGGGCAGGGGCTAATGCGCAAGATGGCGGCCGCGCGCAACCAGCCCTATGTTATTCTTATAGAGGGGCCAGTCATAGCTGGGGCATGGGCTAATGCGCAAGATGGCCGCCACGCCCTGAGACTCTTAATGACGTCACAGGAAGAGGTCGGCCGTGTAGTTGTTAAATGGAATATTTATTATTATTATTATTATTAGGTAATTATTGATTGATCGTGTACAATCAAGACCAGCCTTATATTGTCCACTTTCTGGTGTAGTGGCTAGCATTCTTGGCGGTCATTCCTGAGGTTCGAATCCCGGCTCTGCCAAAATATTTAATTTCTGGTCTCAAGAGTGGAACAGGATACACTCAGCCTTGTGAGGCAAAACTGACAGGAGCTGGCTTTTGATTCATACCTCAGCCATTCTGCCTAACTCAATTTCACCTAACCTAACCTAACCTAACTTCAAAGTCAGAGCAAATATGAGAGCAAATGTGAGAGCACACATAATAAACTAAGTTATAACCTAACCTAACCTAACCTAACCCACAGAAACCTCATTTAAAGATTTTACATTTTACATTTTAACATTCTAGATTTTTGATTTTATCATTTTACATTTTTTAGATTTTACATTTTAAATTTAAGATTTTTTTGATTTTAGATTTTACATTTTCACATTTTACGAAAAGAGTAAACTACTAGGTCACATACCTAACCTCACCAAACCTAACTTTACCAAACCTAACTTAAGCTAATCCAAAGGCTAATGCACATACACAAAGTATATAAGGGCACATGCAACTATCCTTATGCTAGTCTTATAGGCTACTGTACAACATGATCACTACCCGAACCGGGTATTTTTTTTAAATTTTGATGTTTACACATTTGTCAATTTTCCAATTTCCCATTTTCAGTTTTTTTATTGTTAGTTTTTTGTTTTTCAATTTCATAATATGGAAACATGGATTTTGCATTTTGATGTTTACACATTTATCAATTTCCCAATTACAGTTTTTAAAAAGTCAGTTTAAAGTTTTTCTATGTCATGATATAGAAAATGGATTTCTCATTTGTTGTTTACACATTTGTCAATTTACCAAATTCCCATTTACAGTTTTTAAAATTTCAGTTTATTTTTTTTTTCTACTTTGTCAATATGGAAACATGGATTTTCCAATTTGTGTTTCACATGTTCATTTTGCATTAGAAGTGGAGAGAGGAGGGTAGTAATTAAAAATGTACAAGCAGTGTCCATAGAATATTTTTTATTTTAAATACATGTACACTACTTACACATAATACATTTTATATATATTCTTTTTTTGTTATAAATTGTACAGTTGTTTTTATTTTGGTTTCTAATTTATTTTATTTTTTTGATTATGAATTCCATTTTTTTTCCTTTTTTGTGTTTATCTATTTTTGTAGTGCTATTGTTTTAATTTTTTAAATTGTTTTGTTTTATGTATTTGATAGGCTCATGTAGAGGATCAATCACTCTTTTATCATCACCAGGACACAAAGCAATTTTGTTTAGTCTTATAGATGATATGTCATGTTGTTTAGAAGCGATAATGTTCATTGGTATTCTTTTTACATTGTTTTTCATGACACAATCCTTATAATCTTGAAAGCTTATACAATTTCTGACAACACCTCTGTTAAAAACTTTAATCTTTTTGATTTTTTTTACCATTTATGTGTAAAGCGTACATTTTAGCTCTAAGTCCAACAAATGCTTTTATAATTTGTCCACAAGCCTCGTCTTTAAATTTCCCCAACGTTTTCTTGTTTGATGTAGAGTAACATATGTGATTAGTAGTATAATCAGATGTGTCCAGGTGTTCTTGAAAATCCAACTTGTCTTGATATACATCTTGGGTGTTAACCAAATAAATGAACGAGTCAGTATCCATATACATGAGTTTAAGATTGTCCATGCCATAATAGGGTAGCAGGACATCATAGTGGTAGGAATACATTAGAGTATTTGAAATATCCAGTATACACATTCCAATATATATAGGCTTATTGAATACAATGTTACGTTTAGCCATGTGGAAAGCAGCTAGGTTAGGACCATAAATTGTTCTGTCAATAAATGTCGGCTTTGCTATTAGCTTTTCTGCCTTTCTGCTGTCAGTCACAAGACGTATTGCCCCCGTAAATTGAATTATATTGAGACCACGGTGGCTGTATTAGCATATGTGAATAAAGTTATGGCTGTCATAGTTGTGACGCGTATATTCATGACGTAGGCACGGATGACGCAGACTTCATGCAAGTAGGCTGATTGAGCTGAGATTCTTGGTGACGTCATGATTTTGTTCGAGAAAGATCTGAGATTTACGACGCAGTCGCAGGGAAACATGGAATTGTGCTAAGGAAGAAGTTACGCTATTGGAGGAAAGGCTCGAACCAATGAATGATAGTTTGGAGGGAGACGGAGATTACTGAAACTACCATATATAATTACTGTTGGAATGCAGAATTGTGGAAATCTATTTTCAGTTATGGCATTGATTTGGAATTTTGAAGAAATTATTTTGAGTTTTTGAAATTTGAAAATCCGTCAAGTATAGCCAAAGTTAGAACTTCTAACAATGACGGAGGAACAAGCTATGGAAGGGATGGATATGCCCCTTAAGAAGTTGATAAAAGGTCTTGCACAGCAGAGAGAAGCTCTCATATCTGATATCTCATATCTCATATATTTCTCTTGTCTCATAGTCGTTTTCGAGTTATTCAGTGAAGCAAGTCGTCTTTAGCGCGTGTGGTAGAGCCCACCGCATCGAACGAGCACGGAGCGTGCAGCAGTACCATTTTACGGTTTCTGAAACTAGGCGAAGTTGAAACGCACACATAAACGAGTCTACAAGATTATATATCAAGAGTTGACTAATGCCTTTATGCTAATTCTATTGTGCATTTCAGTATTAAAGTGTGTAGGAAAGTTGAACATTTTCACGATTATAATTTGGAAGATATTGGCATTTTAAGACTGCAGACAAAAGTGATTTTCTCGCCACCTGAGAAGCACTTTTATAATATCACATTCTACGCTACGGCTGACACGTGTATTGCAACCGTGATACTACATATTGCATTTGGTCATACAACGCTACGTTCTACAATGGAACAATATAATCTGGCAGTACTTTCAACTATTATTATAACAGAAGTGGAGATGGAAGACTAAATCTTTAATGCAATTGGGACATATATCAATGGAGTGAAATAGCAGCATGGAACTTCGCTAATCGTCTTTCTACAAAAGCGAGCATGTAGTGAACATCCAACTACACTCATGCATCGTAATCCAACGCTGAATTATATCAAATGGCAGTGGAAATATCTTCATCCTCTACAATTATGAACATTTCCGCGGAAATAATTGCAATAAACCTCATGGCGAATTTCTACCAGAATTTCAGGGAACTATCAAGAGAGGCCATGGTAGACCCGGCTCACAAAGAAGAGTTTTGCCAGAAGGATGTCTATCGTCTACACGGAGCAGTGCAATTTCCGGAGGAGG
This sequence comes from Meconema thalassinum, assembly GCA_946902985.2. Taxonomy (NCBI): domain Eukaryota; kingdom Metazoa; phylum Arthropoda; class Insecta; order Orthoptera; family Tettigoniidae; genus Meconema; species Meconema thalassinum. The sequence goes on from CAMPQE020000041.1 coordinate 2,441,855, forward strand.
AAGCAGTTCTATTCTCCGAGGGCGCTGGTTCCAGGTTCTAGGTCGGAGCACATCTTTACGTTGGTGAAATGGAACTAACAGCAGTCTTCTTTGGATGATTTTCCTCTAGAACGTCAGTCAACAGATAAGGTAGTCGTGAACGTTTCTTGTTTTATTTGAGCCATTTAGCGATATCTGAGCAACCATTTTCCCCAATTTTCTGTCCCATATATTTTGCCCCATATTCTAAGCTTGATATTTCTGTACTCAGTACACTTTGATGATTTATGCCTTTTTCTACGATTTATTAAGACATTGTTATGTCATTGGCATATTTAAATAATTTTGGATCAGTTGAGACTGATAATTTATATTCTTTCAGTAATTTGCATATTTTTGTAGTCACGATTTAACTGTAAAGTTAACGATTTTCTATTGCCAATTTGAATTCAGACAGCGTGTCATTTTATTAAAGTAATTCTATTCAGTAAATTACTTTGACCAATTTTCTGTCATCCTCAAGAAAGAAGAATAATTAAAAGATTTTAGAGCGTTAAAATCTATTACTGTATCGACGATCTTGGAAATACTAGTCGTTTTATGAACATGATTGCAACATAGACATTTGTCGTCAGTTCTGAAATACCATTGCATTATAGACAATTTTAGGAAATATGAACTTTGATTACGATTTATTGAATACAATATAGTAATGAACATTTGATAGGAGTTTTTCTCAATTCTAGATTGGAACAATAATGTTTGCATTCCAAAGTCTAATTGTATTCTATTCGATTATTTATGCAGTTTAGATGAACTTTTATTGAAGATAGTATTTTTATACTACGATACTTTGAAGATATTAATCTCAATTTTGATAGACCAGGGAGGCGTGTCTAATCGTATTTGCTATTAAATTTATTTGTGATTGGCAAATTTTTAGTTCATATCGATTCATGAATGAAACCCACGAAGGTTAAATATAATAACAGTTTTGATACAATTAATGAATATAAGAATTTTTAAAGTGGAACTATGGATGTATAATCGTTAGTTCAGTGGACGTGTAAAAGTCGCTGTTGAATAATGCCCTTGAATAAGTGAAGGAGGTTCCCACAGTAATATTAATGAAGTTAATGAATTTATAAGTGGAGGTTTTTTGTATGTACTGTGGAAGATTTTGATGCCATATATATTGAGATATATGATGAATTCTGGGCCTATTTTGTGCAATTTTGTGCGTTTGAGCGAGGTATTTTTCCGCTGAGTATATTGTTCAGGTGCTTTGAAAATTAATCATGTGAAGTTACTGTTAAAATTAACAAGAGTGTTTAAATAATTTGAGATAACGATTTTGAATGGAGGTTACCGTCACAAATAATAATAATTATTAAACCTTATTAAACCTGAATCTAAAATTTAAATATAACTAACCTTCATTGGTCGATTATATCACCACGATTTGAGTAATTATCAACCGGATAAACGTGTGGTTTAATGTATTTCTAAAATAAATAATATACATATTGTAAATAATTATGTAAATATCTTTAATAATAATTTGAAATGAAAGAGATTAATAGAGGCCTGTATAAATTTTTCAATTGTCGTTTGACAATGTTATAAACAATTATAATGTTATAAATAATTAATGAACATTTTGTTATAAACATTAAACGTTTGTTATTATACTCTAAACAACGCTAGTTAAACATTTGGATTAAACAATTAAACAAGTTTTGGGATTATTAGAGTAATCCACTGATATTTGAATGGAGCATTTAAAAGATTTGCGTGATAATATTTGAGCTGAGACGTGAACATTTGAAGTGTTTTGAAAAGGAGCTAGGCTCTGATGTAACTAGCATATGCTAACATTGGATGGACAGGTGCGTCCATTTGACGATGCAAGCATGCGACTTGGTGTAGGGTGTATCGCAGCTGGCCAGACAACTGTATGATAGAGGCCAAGGTCGTCTACATAGCAGGCTTGCGGTTATAAATAAAATGTGATGTTTATGAAAAAGGAAAACAATTGCTATATGTCTCGTCCCTACTCCCTTATCCATTCCAAGTGTATTATTATTATTACGTTCTTTTGAGCTAGAAAGCTGAAATTTTGTATGCAAAGTCTACAAGTCCTACAGGAGGACATGGTTACATTGACAATGGATTCTGATCGCCACGTATTTTGTTGTTATATTTTTGTTAAAATTATTCCTTTATGTGAAATAAATTATTGTACAGTTTAAGGTTTCTTGTTTCCGTCTTGGTTCATTTTAAATATCGTGGTGGAGGTTATTGTGAGGGCATACTTTTAAGTGATCCAGTTGGCAACCCAGACCCGAGATTAATTTGAATAGGTAAGTAAAAGGTAAGTATGAACCCCCGTATATTTTGGTGTGTTCCACAATAATTTCTTGTTAACTACTGTGCTCTAATCTCGGTAGTATCTGTCAGTGCCATTTTCATTGATGTAGCTGAGCCGGGGCGATTGATTATTGGCAATCCGATTGAGGGGGCGGATATCTGACAGCCTACTATCCGGATTATCGGGGACAGTAGGATTGGCGCCGCAATTCGGTGGGGCTCGATTGACAACACTGGATTACCAGGTTGAACGCCAGTAGAATTGGCACAATCGAAGTTCGGAATACTTGAATAACATTGGATTACCAAGTTATTGGAGTAGAATTGGCACCGCAATTTTGTGGAGTGTTCGAATAACATTGGATTACCAAGTTATCGATGTCAATGGGATTGTGAAGACTCAAATAAAGAGGTTGATTCTTTGTTAGATGTCTTGGCCAATTGTAGAATTTGAGAGTGTGATTATATAGGGATTAAATGTTGTGTTGTATTAGGAAAATTACACTCAGAAAGGATCTGATCTTATACAACTTGAGAGAGGTTAAATAGGCTGGAAACTTAGAAAAATCGCCTATGATCTGGAGACTTATTTTATTTGACCGGCTTATGACATGTTTAGTCATATTAAAGATAAAATTAAACTATTTGGATTGTAAATGTAAATTATTTGTGTTAGGATATTTTAAAATGAACCAAAGAAATTTGAACATGTGCTTGAGTTTATTTCAACATGAAGTGTCTACGAAAGTTAATTATAAGGTAATTATAAGTTAGATTTAAGACAGAAAATTGCTCAAACTTTATATATGGTGAAAAATGTTGCTCAGATGTTGTTATTTTGCTCTGTTTGATGTATGTCCCTAAAGCAGTCTATTATTGAAATATTATTGAGATGGCAGATGAGAGTATTAGGAAGATGTTGGAGGAGATGTCCAACAATTTGTCTGCTAGTTTGAAAGCTAGCATGAATGAAAGCATGAAGGAGATGGAAGCTAGGAATACTAGTCGAATGGAGGAGAATGCTAGTAATTTGTCTGCTAATTTGTGTATTAGGCTGGATGAAATTTTGAAAGTTCTTCAGACCAGGTCTGCAAACGTAGAAAATGATATGTCGCGTTTACAGACCAGTACCCAGGGAATCGAGAATGCTGTAACTGGCATGCGCACAGACGTGTCCAATGTCCATAAAGATGTCTCAGAGGATAAAGTGGATTGTCCAATATGCATAAAGATGTCTCAGATGTTAAAGTAGATGTTTCTAAGGTACAGAAAGACCTTACTATGTTGAATCTTGATGTTGCTAACGTTCGGGGTGATATTTCATGTGCTAGAGCAGAAGTAATCGTTGTTAGGAATGATGTTGCTACTGTACAAGACAAAGTAGAAGAGGTTCAAAGAGAGATTAAAAATGTTCGAACCGATGTGTCAAATGTTCAAGTAGACATAAATAATATTCATTCTGATGTAAATGAGATGCAAAGCGACATCAATAAGATACAAGTAGAAGTTAATACAGTTTTTGTAGACATTGCCAAAGTTCAAACTGATGTTAATAAAGTTAGAGAAGAAATTGAAACTTCAAAAACGCTTTGTACTCGTAACATTAGTGCTTTAACAACTCGATTGGTTGACGAGTCCGTTAGGACAACAGCTTCTTTAGCTGGATTAAAATATGATGTAGAGGTCATGAGAACCCAAGTCTTAGATCATAATCGTTTACTTAAGGAAGACATTGAAGTAGATATTGCGGAAATGTTAACTGCAAATGTAATGGTTTGGAAAGATGAATGGAACAGGTCAAGTGGGTAACATGTCACTCAGATTCAGGAGCGAATTGAACGAAAACTTGCCAGTACACAAGTAGATATAAATAATGAGGTAGTTCAAATTAGAAAGGATTTGAGTATAAGGATGGATTCGCTATCCGAAAAGCAGGTAGAGGATAGAACTCAAATAGGTCAGGACGTGCAAGCATTAAAGGAACAAATTCATAAGGTTGTCTCTGATGTCAATGAAACTACGAGCAAACTTCAGAATTTGAAACTAGGAGAAGCTAGCATGATGAAAACCTATAAAGAAGAGTTGATTAGGAAAGTCATCACGGAAATCACAGATAAGGATCCAGAAGGCTTGACTTGTGAAGATGATAGGAATTACGTCAGAAGATGTAACCTCGCTACTGAAGAGAGAGATACTAGTCCTGAGGAACGTATATTCAGATTTCGGGAAGAAGAAGAGGATAGGAATATTGAACCTGAATGGAAATATCGTGATGGTGGGAAGAATTACATGGATTCATATCCAAGAAATGTGACAGTCATCCGAAACTTTGAGGACAAACCTCAAAAATTTAGTAATACTGATAGTCTAACACCGATAGAATATATCAGGAACCTGAAAGACTATTTTATTGAAGCCCATATTCCCAGAGAAAGAGAGATGAGAATCGTAGAAAGATTTCTAGCTGGAGGACCCCTTGAATGGTTCAGAGCATTTCGGTACACTTTTGGTAATTCCGATGAATTTGCAGAGGCACTGATAAACCGATTCTGGTCAATAGAAGCACAGAATTCATTAAGAGCTGAGGTATACTCGAGGAAGTATTCAGGTACTCTTCCAACACGGTACGCTGATTTCTTCACGAGCCAATTATCGCGCTTGAGATTCTTGCAATCCCCATTGTCGACAGAGCAGTTGATAGATGCTATTTCTCGTATGCTGCCTGTGGAGGTTAGAAGACTTATCATATCGTCAAATATCAGGGATTTGACCAGTATGGACGAACTATTGAGAAGGCTTGACTACACGAGTCCGATGCCAAATGTGGTTCAAAAAGGTCAGAGGCACGAATTCAAAGACATTAATACAGTCTACATGGATCAAGTTCAGCAAACTGATAAGCCTGCTGAAGAAAAAACTGAAAATGTAGGTCCTCACAGGAACAATTATTTTCGCAACAACAGATCACAAGGTTACCGTCCATATCAGCAAAGACGAGACTGGAACAACAATAGAGGGAATTATAATAACGGAAGAGGTAGATACTACAATAACCAGGGGTACAATAGAAACTACAACAGAAATAACCAATACCAGAATCGGAATCAGAATTCTCAAGGTCAGGTTATGACACCCGACAAGTATCAAGAGAGAGAGAAAGAAAGTCAGCTGTATTTGAAGGAATTACGAGAGAAGGAAGCTGAAAACCAAAAGAAAAGACAGGATGTAGTGATCGATCCTGGTCCTTCTACAAGCCAGCAGAACTTGGAAAATAGGAATACTGGACAGAAGAGAAAGTAGAGAGGAGAGAATGCATTATCCACACACAACCCAGAGTAGAAGAGACTTATGATTAAAGAACATAGAGGAAATATCATACAAGAGTAAGCCAATAATAATTCAATTTCGTGTTCAAGTGAATTCAGATATTTATAACACAGAGTTTAAAAACAATTTGCAATTGTTTTTAAAACGTGGTGAAGAGAGAATGCCCCCGTAAATTCAATTATATTGAGACCACGGTGGCTGTATTAGCATATGTGAATACAGTTATGGCTGTCATAGTTGTGACGCGTATATTCATGACGTAGGCACGGATGACATAGACATCATGCAAGTAGGCTGATTGAGCTGAGATTCTTGGTGACGTCATGATTTTGTTCGAGAAAGATCTGAGATTTACGACGCAGTCGCAGGGAAACATGGAATTGTGCTAAGGAAGAAGTTACGCTATTGGAGGAAAGGCTCGAACCAATGAATGATAGTTTGTAGGGAGACGGAGATTACTGAAACTACCATATTTAATTACTGTTGGAATGCAGAATTGTGGAAATCTATTTTCACTTATGGCACTGATTTGGAATTTTGAAGAAATTATTTTGAGTTTTTGAAATTTGAACATCCGTCAAGTATAGCCAAAGTTAGAACTTCTAACAATGACGGAGGAACAAGCTATGGAAGGGATGGATACGCCCCTTAAGAAGTTGATAAAAGGTCTTGCACAGCAGAGAGAAGCTCTCATATCTGATATCTCATATCTCATATATTTCTCTTGTCTCATAGTCGTTTTCGAGTTATTCAGTGAAGCAAGTCGTCTTTAGCGCGTGTGGTAGAGCCCACCGCATCGAACGAGCACGGAGCGTGCAGCAGTACCATTTTACGGTTTCTGAAACTAGGCGAAGTTGAAACGCACACATAAACGAGTCTACAAGATTATATATCAAGAGTTGACTAATGCCTTTATGCTAATTCTATTGTGCATTTCAGTATTAAAGTGTGTAGGAAAGTTGAACATTTTCACGATTATAATTTGGAAGATATTGGCATTTTAAGACTGCAGACAAAAGTGATTTTCTCGCCACCTGAGAAGCACTTTTATAATATCACATTCTACGCTAGGCTGACACGTGTATTGCAACCGTGATACTACATATTGCATTTGGTCATACAACGCTACGTTCTACAATGGAACAATATAATCTGGCAGTACTTTCAACTATTATTATAACAGAAGTGGAGATGGAAGACTAAATCTTTAATGCAATTGGGACATATATCAATGGAGTGAAATAGCAGCATGGAACTTCGCTAATCGTCTTTCTACAAAAGCGAGCATGTAGTGAACATCCAACTACACTCATGCATCGTAGTCCAACGCTGAATTATATCAAATGGCAGTGGAAATATCTTCATACTCTACAATTATGAACATTTCTGCGGAAATAATTGCAATAAACGTCATGGCGAATTTCTACCAGAACTTCAGGGAACTATCAAGAGAGGCCATGGTAGACCCGGCTCACAAAGAAGAGTTTTGCCAGAAGGATGTCTATCGTCTACACGGAGCAGTGCAATTTCCGGAGGAGGAAGCAGTTCTATTCTCCGAGGGCGCTGGTTCCAGGTTCGAGGTCGGAGCACATCTTTACGTTGGTGAAATGGAACTAACAGCGGTCTTCTTTGGAAGATTTTCCTCTAGAACTTCAATCAACAGATAAGGTAGTCGTGAACGTTTCTTGTTTTATTTGAGCCATTTAGCGATATCTGAGCAACCATTTTTCCCATATTTTCTGTCCCATATATTTTGCCCCATATTCTTGCTTGATATTTCTGTACTCAGTACACTTTGATGATTTATGCCTTTTTCTACGATTTATTAAGACATTGTTATGTCATTGGCATATTTAAATAATTTTGGATCAGTTGAGACTGATAATTTATATTTTTTCAGTAATTTGCATATTTTTGTAGTCACGATTTAACTGTAAAGTTAACGATTTTCTATTGCAAATTTGAATTCAGACAGCGTGTCATTTTATTAATGTAATTCTATTCAGTAAATTACTTTGACCAATTTTCTGTCATCCTCAAGAAAGAAGAATAATTAAAAGATTTTAGAGCGTTAAAATCTATTACTGTATCGACGATCTTGGAAATACTAGTCGTTTTATGAACATGATTGCAACATAGACATTTGTCGTCAGTTCTGAAATACCATTGCATTATAGACAATTTTATGAAATATGAACTTTGATTACGATTTATTGAATACAATATAGTAATGAACATTTGATAGGAGTTTTTCTCAATTCTAGATTGGAACAATAATGTTTGCATTCCAAAGTCTAATTGTATTCTATTCGATTATTTATGCAGTTTAGATGAACTTTTATTGAAGATAGTATTTTTATACTACGATACTTTGAAGATATTAATCTCAATTTTGATAGACCAGGGAGGCGTGTCTAATCGTATTTGCTATTAAATTTATTTGCGATTGGCAAATTTTTAGTTCATATCGATTCATGAATGAAACCCACGAAGGTTAAATATAATAACAGTTTTGATACAATTAATGAATATAAGAATTTTTAAAGTGGAACTATGGATGTATAATCGTTAGTTCAGTGGACGTGTAAAAGTCGCTGATGAATAATGCCCTTGAATAAGTGAAGGAGGTTCCCACAGTAATATTAATGAAGTTAATGAATTTATAAGTGGAGGTTTTTTGTATGTACTGTGGAAGATTTTGATGCCATATATATTGAGATATATGATGAATTCTGGGCCTATTTTGTGCAATTTTGTGCGTTTGAGCGAGGTATTTTTCCGCTGAGTATATTGTTCAGGTCCTTTGAAAATTAATCATTTGAAGTTACTGTTAAAATTAACAAGAGTGTTTAAATAATTTGAGATAACGATTTTGAATGGAGGTTACCGTCACAAATAATAATAATTATTAAACCTTATTAAACCTGAATCTAAAATTTAAATATAACTAACCTTCATTGGTCGATTATATCACCACGATTTGAGTAATTATCAACCGGATAAACGTGTGGTTTAATGTATTTCTAAAATAAATAATATAAATGTTGTAAATAATTATGTAAATATCTTTAATAATAATTTGAAATGAAAGAGATTAATAGAGGCCTGTATAAATTTTTCAATTGTCGTTTGACAATGTTATAAACAATTATAATGTTATAAATAATTAATGAACATTTTGTTATAAACATTAAACGTTTGTTATTAAACTCTAAACAACGCTAGTTAAACATTTGGATTAAACAATTAAACAAGTTTTGGGATTATTAGAGTAATCCACTGATATTTGAATGGAGCATTTAAAAGATTTGCGTGATAATATTTGAGCTGAGACGTGAACATTTAAAGTGTTTTGAAAAGGAGCTAGGCTCTGATGTAACTAGCATATGCTAACGTTGGCTGGACAGGTGGGTCCATTTGACGATGCAAGCATGCGACTTGGTGTAGGGTGTATCGCAGCTGGCCAGACAACTGTATGATAGAGGCCAAGGTCGTCTACATAGCAGGCTTGCGGTTATAAATAAAATGTGATGTTTATGAAAAAGGAAAACAATTGCTATATGTCTCGTCCCAACTCCCTTATCCATTCCAAGTGTATTATTATTATTACGTTCTTTTGAGCAAGAAAGCTGAAATTTTGTATGTAAAGTCTACAAGTCCTACAGGAGGACATGGTTACATTGACAATGGCTTCTGATCGCCACGTATTTTGTTGTTATATTTTTGTTAAAATTATTCCTTTATGTGAAATAAATTATTGTACAGTTTAAGGTTTCTTGTTTCCGTCTTGGTTCATTTTAAATATCGTGGTGGAGGTTATTGTGAGGGCATACTTTTAAGTGATCCAGTTGGCAACCCAGACCCGAGATTAATTTGAATAGGTAAGTAAAAGATAAGTATGAACCCCCGTATATTTTGGTGTGTTCCACAATAATTTCTTGTTAACTACTGTGCTCTAATCTCGGTAGTATCTGTCAGTGCCATTTTCATTGATGTAGCTGAGCCGGGGCGATTGATTATTGGCAATCCGATTGAGGGAGAGGATATCTGACAGCCTACTATCCGGATTATCGGGGACAGTATGTCTATTCTTTTACGGATATTTTCCATTGGTTTCCAAAAATTGCATTGTTGAATAATTTGTATAGATTTTTCTCAAAATCATTTTTGGCTTGTTTTCGAAGTTTGTTATTAAAATCAACGTATGCCTTTAGCCAAGGTCTTTGCTAAAACTTTAACACACGATGAATTTTTATCAACTTTATTCCATGACCTAAAGCCTGTTTTAATGCCATGTAGTGAACAACGTACCGCTTTCGATTTCCAAGATGAGGAATTAGTTTTTTCACAGACGAATCCTTAGGTTGTGTACACTCTAGTAGGAAAGGTAAATCATTGTGTAGATCATGAAGGTCAGATGGGTAATCAACATCAACGTCTAGAATGTACCCCACAGGATCGTCTTCCTTTAGTATTTCTAGATCAACCGTATCTGGAGAAACCCACTGAAATCCACCATAAGGAAGAGAGTGACACATAGCCCACCCATATTGGTTGTTGGCATCATCATAGGTTATAAACTGCGATGGTTTCTCAGAATCATAGGTTTCCATGTATTTATTGTTAGCTTCAGCATACCGATGAGACACCTGGCATATGCATCCACGTATTCCAGACTCTATTAAAAGAATCTGATCGTAATCCTGTAGCAATTCCAGTTCAATTCCAGTGTAAAAGAGCATTGCCTCGAAACTTAAAACCAGGCGAAGTAATGAAGTGTGCAGCATCCACTCGGTGTGTTTCTAATGTTTTGTTTCTGAACGTTACAAAGCTGTCTGCAAGAAGGAGTACATCTGAAGTTAGGTAGAGGTCACTATATTCCCCTCGAGTTTTAATGTTGAACTGATTCCACACATTTTTGGCATGTTCACAGTCTTCTATACTAACATCTTCTTGACTTAATTTGTTAAAGAATAGCTCTTTTGGAGGTAAACACTTTTCACTGATCTTTTCCCATGAATCAATGTAATCATAACAAAATACACCTTTACGAGTCATGAGCATTGCAATTTCTTTTCCAAAGTACTTGTCTATTTCAGGGTATGATGGTAAATTGGAAACTAAGTTTTCCAAACTACTTGGCATTAACCGAAACGTGTCCACAAATCGAAGCTTAACATTTCCTACATATTTGGTGAAGGAAATGTACTTTTCGTTGGAGTTTGCGATAACATCTACTCTCTCAGTAGTACATCCCAATTGTTTTACAATGAAATTTGCATCGTAGCCACTCATATTATGTAGAAACACAGGAACGGGGTCACGTGCTTTACACCTCAAATTACAGTTATTGTGAGCACTTCCACGTTATTCCCCTGTAATATGGCAGTGGTCTCGAACTTTCCAGTCCTCTTTGGTGAATGGTTTTTGACACAAATAACAGGTTTCAGAACATTGGAACTCTGCTTCTTGATCCTGAGTTAAGGCCTTTGGAACATTTAAGCTGTAAAGGCGATCAATTTCATTAGCTATTGAGATCAAACAGTCCATAAAAATTTCTGCAGCGTCAGGTCCACGATAAATAACAGGTTGGCTTGGAAGATTTGTCTTTATGTGTTCCACAGTAGGTGAGGGTTTAACATATATACCAAAGCTCATAGGAACATGACTCTGGTATGGCATTGTATAACTTGCCTCAGGATTTGGTAGACATGTTTGATATGGTAGAAGTATACTTTCAAAATCTGCATAGATAACGTAAGGTATTCTCAACATTTTTTCCACATTTAAGAATTTCACAATTGGGTTTTTAATAGGCATTTCAAACCTAGCAATGTCATGTTGGACACACAAAGCTCTATGTTCTTTTAATTTTTCCATTCCTTGTTGTCCATATCGATTATCAAAGTGAGTAAAACACCGTTTGCACGTATATATCTTATGTTCACGGTGGGTAATCTGATGTGCTACTACTTTATCAAAATCTTTGATAAAGACGTAGTGGTTCTGTCCGGATGATGAACTTAACAGAAGGAGGTCGCGATGGTCTTGCAGCTCTTGATCCACAACCTTTAGAGGGAACAGTTTATTGTCTTTTTCCAGTCCAAATACATTTATGGATATGTCGTTGGCTTTTTCAAATTTGGGAATGTCAGCTAGCGATCTAGGAAATGATATTACTGAAAAATCATACTTGTTTTTCAGATCCTTGTATTTACTAACGCGTTTAGCATCAGTTTTAACCAGTTTTGCTAAAATGGCATACATAAAACGTCTCTCGTCCTTAAAGTTTTGAGGTTTAATGCAGGCTTTTCTTGCTTGTATAGCTGCTGGTAATGGAATATATGTGCTGCCACGCAAGGGATTATACGTGTTTATTTTTAATCGTACTCCTTCCACTGCTAACAAAGCCCAATTACTGCCTATTAGCTCAGATTCTTCCATTTCAGTAGTTAACTGTGTAAATTGTGTTTCCTAGAAACTACTTAAGTCTGTTTCCAAAAAAGAAGCCTGATTTCGTGTTTAAAAGCACGATCTGTAAATTCATTCGTAGACGTATGAATGAATCTACATTCAGCCACAAGATTAACTTTTATTGACTTGTGCATTGCTAGTTCTTTCTGCATAGCTTGTATTATTTGCTGTTTGGATTCTTTAAGGTATGAATTTAAATCCTTACACGTATCACAACGTATAAAATAGGATTTAAGACGACCTTGAAAAGACGTTTCATATTCAGTAAGTCCATTATTATCAGGAACCATTGAGAGCAGGTAATGTTTTGTAGGCTCAGTTTTTTGTCCTTAAGCTGCTAACACAACACAATAATATTCTTCATGGCGACGTCCATTGTAGGCATTGTAAAATTTACTGCCACAAGTTTTGAACTCATAAAATTTACCACACGATACTTCATGACGCTTTCAATCATAGTCCCGAAGAAAAGTCTTTCCACACTCTTTGCACATAAAGCTAGGCATGGTTTCTTCCATCATGGATGTTGATTTCTGCAAACAGCTGCTTACTGCGTATCACAAGGCTGTAGGCTGGTCAGTGAGACGGTCTTTCACGATGTGAACACTGCAAAAGGTAGTAATCAACTGATTGTATTCCTGCTAAGAGACCTCTTATATACCCTAATCAAGACCAACAGCTACTTACCACGTAGTACACGGCTAGAGCCTAGTGGGTGAGACGATCTTTCACAATGTGATCTCTGTTAAATGTAGTAGTAAACTGAAAATATTCTTACACCCTACTGAAGGTTATCAGGTACTTACTGCATATCAAAAGGCTGTACACACATATGTTAGACACTCTCTCTTGCTAAGGACACCTATATTCCCTATACAAGGCTATACATGTTAGTTCTAAACACTTAATGGTTATTTGTATATTAAATTTATATACACAGCTTATACGAGCACGTTTTTCACGCAATAAAACATTGTCAAATAGCCACATGCGACACGCAAAGTATGTTTCCCCTATCTAGCGGTGACTATGAGAACTACCTGAACGACAGCATGGTACCTAGCGCTCCATATCATTACTGAACGATCAGCATGCTATCTACCGGTCGATATCAAAAATTACTCAACTACCTGCATGCTACCTACCGGTCAATATGACAACCCACTCAACTACTAGTATGCATTCCAATAATGAGCACATTTGCTCATATCCACTAACAATACACACAGCGGGTTTGCTTTATAGTTTAGAATAATTATCGACTCTCAACTCTTATAACTCTGTCAGAAACACGATATTTCTTTTTTTTTAATTTTTGCTCGATGTCACTACTGAAGTGATAATGGGTTTTCCGATCCTATCACTATAAATTCATTACCCCCGCTCTTATCTCAGTCTAGACAACAATCATGCCTATTTTTATTATGTCAGATGATGTAATGTTCGGGTGCAAAGTGTGTGCAAAGTAGGTGTAAAAGTGAGTGAAAAGTGGGTGCAAGGAGGGTGCAAAGAGGGTGCAAAGTCGGTGCAAAAGTGGGTGCAAAAGTGGGGTGTAAAAATGGTACCCCATTTTGTAATGGCTTATTTGACAAGTTATTTTGTGGTACCCTATTTGTAATGGCTTATTTGACAAGTTATTTTTGTCAATGTATTTAGAGGATATTTCTCTTGTTCTTGGAAAGTATCTCAGCCCTTTTTATGATAGCATAATGCTTACCGCCATGTTTGTAAGCAACAACAACACACTCAAGTTCCAAGAATCCAAACTACTCTAAGGTTAATGATTGTCCCTCAACTCCATTCCACGCCTAGTCAAAAACATTATACATTTCAAATTTTTCAAAAAAAAAAGGTAAATTGGGACAGTATGCTATATGTTTAAACTAAAAGTCATATAAAATCATATGCTAACTCCAACACCTACGTCTATCCCACTCTAAGTAAAAAAAAAAAATATTCTTTAAATATTTCCAAAAAATATTTGGAAAGTAGTCTATATTTTGAAAACTAATCATCCTAAAAAGTCATATATAGACTCAAACCAATGGCTTTTATGTCCTTAATCGTTAGAACATAACATGGAATTTTTGACATTTTTGCAAAAAAATGTTCATTTTAAAAAAATGGGCTATATTTTGTAAATTATGAAATTTCCCCAAAAATGTGTTTGACATAAATGACAGGCATTTACTCCCTCTACCTTAAAACCAAGTCCCAGATCTCTGGGACAAAATCCAAAAAGTTTCAATTTTGAAAGTAGGCGATATTTTGAAAACTTATCATTCTAAAAAGTCATATATGGACTCAAACAAATGTTCTTTAAGTCCTTTAACGATAGAACAAAACTTAACATATTTTCAATTTTTACAAAAAAGGTCAATTTTCAAAATTGCCTATTTTTGGAAACTAAGAATTTTACAAAAAAGTTTGTTTAACGTAAATGAAAGACCTTTACCCCCTCTACCCCCAAAAAAATTGTAGGTGCCTAGGACAAAAAAACTGTGGAGTAGTGGTTTTGCAGGGGTTCTAATGCCACCTCCACCTCCCCACCTCACAAGATGGCGGCCGTAGCTTAACATAACCCAGCCTAACCTAACAAGATGGCAGCCGTATCTTAACTTAACCTAGCCTAACCTAACAAGATGGCGGCCGTAGCTTTACTTAACCTAACTTAACCTAACCTAACTTAACCTAAACCTACGAGGTGTGATCAAAAATTTTCAAAATGGTGGTCATAGCTTAACTTAACCTAGCCTAACCTAACCTAACCTAAACCTACGAGGTGTGATCATAAAGGTCCAAGATGGCGGTCGTAGCTTAACTCAACCTAACCTAACCCTACGAGGTGTGATCAAAAAGTTCCAAAATGGCTGCCGTAGCTTAACTTAACCTTTGATTGATCCCTGTTGATTGACCCCTTTTGATTGATCTCTGTTGATGTATCCCTTTGGACTGGTCCCTGTTGACTCTCCCCTTTGGACGGGTCCTTTTTGAAGGGAATCATTTTTTTACGGGTCCCGGAGGACGGGTCCTTGTTGACGGGTCCCTGTGGGCGGGTCCTTTGGACTGATCCCTATGGACTGGTCCATGCATTTTAGCCAAATTATGTCAAAGGGACCTCCACACAGGGACCCGTCAACAAGGACCCGTCCTCCGGGACCCGAAAAAAACTGACTCCCTTCAAAAAGGACCCGTCCAAAGGGGCTAGTCAACAGGGACTAGTCGAAAAGGATACATCAACAGAGATCAATCAAAAGGGGTCAATCAACAGGGATCAATCAAAGGTTATGTTAAGCTACGGCAGCCATTTTGGAACTTTTTGAACACACCTCGTAGGGTTAGGTTAGGTTGAGTTAAGCTACGACCGCCATCTTGGAACTTTATGATCACACCTCGTAGGTTTAGGTTAGGTCAGGTTAGGCTAGGTTCAGTTAATCTAATACCACCATTTTGAAAATTTTTTGATCGCACCTCGTAGGTTTAGATTAAGTTAGGTTAGGTTAAGTTAGGTTAAGTAAAGATACGGCCGCCATCTTGTTAGGTTAGGCTAGGTTAAGTTAAGCTACGGCCGCCATCTTGTTAGGTTAGGCTAGGTTAAGTTAAGCTACGGCCGCCATCGTGTGAGGTGGGGAGGTGGCATTAGAATCCCTGCAAAACCACTACTGCACAGTTTTTGTCCTAGGCACCTACAATTTACTTTTGGGGTAAAGGGGGTAAAGGTCTTTCATTTACGTTAAACATACTTTTTTGTAAAATTCTTAGTTTCCAAAATATAGGCAATTTTGAAAATTGACCTTTTTCTGAAAAGTTTAAAATATGTTAAGTTTTGTTCTATCGTTAAAGGACTTAAAGAACATTTGTTTGAGTCTACATATGACTTTTTAGAATGATAAGTTTTCAAAATATCGCCTACTTTCAAAATTGAAACTTTTTCGATTTTGTCCCAGAGACCTGGGACTTGGTTTTGTGGTAGAGGGAGTAAATACCTGTCATTTATGTCAAGCACATTTTTTTGTAAATTTCATAGTTTACTAAATATAGCCCATTTTTTTTTAAAAACATTTTTTGGAAAAATGTCAAAAATTCCATGTTATGTTCTAACGATTAAGGACATAAAAGCCATTCGTTTGAGTCTATATATCACTTTTTAGGATGATTAGTTTTCAAAATATAGCCTACTTTCCAAATATTTTTTGGAAATATTTAAAGATTTTTTTTTTTGACTGAGAGTGGGATAGACGTAGGTGTTGGAGTTAGCATATGATTTTATATGACTTTTAGTTTAAACATATAGCATACTGTCCCAATTTACCTTTTTTTTTTTGAAAAATTTGAAATGTATAATGTTTTTGACTAGGCGTGGAATGGAGTTGAGAGACAATCATTAACCTTAGAGTAGTTTGGATTCTTGGAACTTGAGTGTGTTGTTGTTGCTTACAAACATGGCGGTAAGCATTATGCTATCATAAAAAGGGCTGAGATACTTTCCAAGAACAAGAGAAATATCCTCTAAATACATTGACAAAAATAATTTGTCAAATAAGCCATTACAAACAGGGTACCACAAAATAACTTGTCAAATAAGCCATTACAAATAGGGTACCACTTTTACACCCCACTCTTGCACCCACTTTTGCACCCACTTTGCACCCTCTTTGCACCCACTTTGCACCCACTTTTCACTCACTTTTACACCTACTTTGCACACACTTTGCACCCGAACATTACATCATCTGACATAATAACAAGTAGTTCCGTGAAGAACTATACAGCCTATTTTCATATATCCTACTTATGTTAATTGCCACTATCAACATACACAATTTCTGTTTGATTGCTGTAATAGATTCGTAGATATTAAGAACCGACTAAATATTTCGGATGGTCGACATGTTGGATTTTATATATGTAGGTCCTCGAGTTATGTACTGTTACATGCAGATTATTGTGAACGTGTAGTATTCAAACTTCAATCGCATAATTAGGACACAAGAAAAAACAAGGAGATTTTAAAAATTTTCACAGCTGCCATCTTGAGGTTATGGAATCAATTGAAATAAATTAGATGCCAGTGGATTAACATTCGTATAAGGATTTACTTTACCAAGTTTCACTGCACTCAGATGGTTAAATTGCGAGAAACGTCCATGTGAATATTTATAATTCGCGTCACCGCCATGTTGGATTTGTGATCACCAGGTTATTTAAAGTCCTATAGGTGAACTTAAGTTCATAGCCCCTATGAACATTAAAAAATGCAGTTTGATTGCTAAAATAGATTCGTAGATATTCGGTATCGTCTAAATATTTCGGATGGTCGCCATGTTGGATTGTTAAATGTATAGGCCATAGAGTCATGTACCATTAAAGGAAAATTATTGCGTAGGTTCATTATTCAAACTTTCACTTCGATCGCATGACTACATCACAAGAAATAAAAACTCAATTTTAAAATTCGCACTGCCGCCATCTTGAGGTTATGTAAACAATTGAACTAAATTAGATACCAGTGGATTACAATGTGTATAAATATTTCCTGTACCAGGTTTCAGTGAGCTTGGAACATTAAATCGCGAGAAAGGTCTATTAAAATGTTCTAATTAGCTTGGCCGCCATGTTCGTTTTGTAGTTAACCGGTTTTTGAAAGTCTTATAGATGGACTTCCAGTAGTGCCCTTTATCTCCGTACAAAATTTTAGGGAGATACCGCTAATTGTTTCAGTGATATAGAATGCCGGTGAAATATTTCGCACATCCGCCATCTTGTGATTATGTAAACAATTGAACGAAGTTAGATGTCGGTGCATTACAATGTATATAAGCATATACTGTACCAAGTTTCATTGCGTTTGGTTGGTCAAATCGCGAGAAACGTCTATTTAAAAGTCGCAAATTCGCTTGGCCTCCATGTTGGTTTTGTAGTTACCAGGTTTTCAAAGGTCACATAAGTGAACTTATAGTAGTTCCCTCTATCACCAAGGAAAATGTCAGGGTAATATCGGCAATAGTTTCGGAGATATTGAATGCTGGTGAAATATTTCGCACAGCCGCCATGTTGGATTGGTGAGTCGTAACAAAATTTGAAGGGCACGGTCGAGGTCGCCGGGAATAGTGCTATGAACTTTCTGATTTTCATTGAAATCGCTCCTGCTGTATAGATTTTATTAGGGGGGACACACACACGAATCACACACACACACACGCACACACACACGGACAAAAGGTGATCTCATAAGCCTATTTTTCAAAATTGAAAATAGGCTAAAAATAGGCATGGTTGTTGTCGAGACCAAGATAAGAGCGGGGGTAATGAATTTATAGTGATAGGATCGGAAAACCCATTATCACTTCAGTAGTGACATCGAGCAAAAATTAAAAAAAAAAGAAATATCGTGTTTCTGACAGAGTTATAAGAGTTGAGAGTCGATAATTAATCTGAACGATAAAGCAAACCCGCTGTGTGTATTGTTAGTGGATATGAGCAAATGTGCTCATTATTGGAATGCATACTAGTAGTTGAGTGGGTTGTCATATTGACCGGTAGGTAGCATGCTGGTAGTTGAGTAATTTTTGATATTGACCGCTAGATAGCATGCTGATCGTTCAGTAATGATATGGAGCGCTAGGTACCATGCTGTCGTTCAGGTAGTTCTCATAGTCACCGCTAGATAGCGGAAACATACTTTGCGTGTCACATGTGGCTATTTGACAAAGTTTTATTGCGTGAAAAACGTGCTCCTATAAGCTGTGTATATAAATTTAATATACAAATAACCATTAAGTGTTTAGAACTAACATGTATAGCCTTGTATAGGGAATATAGGTGTTCTTAGCAAGAGAGAGAGTGTTTAACATATGAGTGTACAGCCTTCTGATATGCAGAAAGTATCTGATAACCTTCAGTAGGGTGTAAGAATATTTTCAGTTGACTACTACATTTAACAGTGATCACATTGTGGAAGATCGTCTCACCCAGTAGGCTCTAGCCGTGTACTACGTGGTAAGTACCCGTTGGTCTTGATTAGGGTATATAAGAGGTCTCTTAGCAGGAATACAATCAGTTGATTACTACCTTTTGCAGTGTTCACATCGTGAAAGACCGTCTCACTGACCAGCCTACAGCCTTGTGATACGCAGTAAGCAGCTGTTTGCAGAAACCAACATCCATGATGGAAGAAACCATGCCTAGCTATACGTGTAAAGAGTGTGGATAGACTTTTCTTCGGGTCTATGTTAGAAAGCGTCACGAAGTATTGTGTGGTAAATTTTATGAGTGCAAAACTTGTGGCAGTAAATTTAACAATGCCTACAATGGACGTCGCCATGAAGAATATTATAATGTTGTGTCAGCAGCTAAAAGACAAAAAACTGAGCCTACAAAACATTACCTGCTCTCAATGGTTCCTGATAATAATGGACTTACTGAATATGAAACGTCTTTTCAAGGTCGTCTTAAATCCTATTTTATACGTTGTGATACGTGTAAGGATTTAAATTCATACCGTAAAGAGTCCAAACAGCAAATAATACAAGCTATGCAGAAAGAACTAGCAATGCACAAGTCAATTAAAGTTAATCTTGTGGCTGAATGTAGATTCATTCATACGTCTACGAATGAAATTACAGATCGTGCTTTTAAACACGAAATCAGGCCCTATTTTTGGAAACAGACTTAAGTTGTTTCTTGGAAACACAATTTACACAGTTAACTACTGAAATGGAAGAATCTGAGCTAATAGGCAGTAATTGGGCTTTGTTAGCAGAGGAAGGAGTACGATTAAAAATAAACAAGTATAATCCCTTGCGTGGCAGCACATATATTCCATTACCAGCAGCTATACAAGAAGAAAAGCCTGCATTAATCCTCAAAACTTTAAGGACGAGAGGTGTTTTATGTATGCCATTTTAGCAAAACTGGTTAAAACTGATGCTAAACGCGTTAGTAAATACAAGGATCTGGAAAACAAGTATGATTTTTCAGTAATATCATTTCCTAGATCGCTAGCTGACATTCCCAAATTTGAAAAAGCCAACGACATATCCATAAATGTATTTGGACTGGAAAAAGACAATAAACTGTTCCCTCTAAAGGTTGTGGATCAAGAGCTGCAAGACCATCGCGACCTCCTTCTGTTAAGTTCATCATCCGGACAGAACCACTACGTCTTTATCAAAGATTTTGATAAACTAGTAGCACATCAGATTACCCACCGTGAATATAAGATATATACGAGTAAACGGTAGTTTACTCACTTTGATAAACGATATGGACAACAAGGAATGGAAAAATTAAAAGAACATAGAGCTTTGTGTGTCCAACATGACATTGCTAGGGTTGAAATGCCTATTAAAACCCCAATTGTGAAATTCTTAAATGTGGAAAAAATGTTGAGAATACCATACGTTATCTATGCAGATTTTGAAAGTATACTTCTACCATATCAAACATGTCTACCCAATCCTGAGGCAAGTTATACAGTGCCATACCAGAGTCATGTTCCTATGAGCTTTGGTATATATGTTAAACCCTCATCTACTGTGGAACACATAAAGACAAATCTTCCAAGCCAACCTGTTATTTATCGTGGACCTGACGCTGCAGAAAAGTTTATGGACTGTTTGATCTCAATAGCTAATGAAATTGATCGCCTTTACAGCTTAAATGTTCCAAAGGCTTAACTCAGGATCAAGAAGCAGAGTTCCAATGTTCTGAAACCTGTTATTTGTGTCAAAAACCATTCAGCAAAGAGGACTGGAAAGATCGAGAACACTGCCATATTACAGGGGAATACCGTGGAAGTGCTCACAATAACTGTAATTTGAGGTGTAAAACACGTAACCCCCTTCCTGTGTTTCTACATAACATGAATGACTACGATGCATATTTCATTGTAAAACAATTGGGATGTACTACTGAGAGAGTAGATGTTATCGCAAACTCCAAAGAAAAGTACATTTCCTTCTCCAAATATGTAGGAAATGTTAAGCTTCGATTTGTGGACACGTTTCGGTTAATGCCAAGTAGTTTGGAAAACTTAGTTTCCAATTTAACATCATACCCTGAAACAGACAAGTACTTTGGAAAAGAAAATGCAATGCTCATGACTCGTAAAGTTGTATTTTGTTATGATTACATTGATTCATGGGAAAAGTTAAGTGAAACGTGTTTACCTCCAAAAGAGCTATTCTTTAACAAATTAAGTCAAGAAGATGTTAGCAAAGAAGACTATGAACATGCCAAAAATGTGTGGAATCAGTTCAACATTAAAACTCTAGGGGAATATAGTGACCTCTACCTAACTTCAGATGTACTCCTTCTGGCAGACAGCTTTGAAACGTTCAGAAACAAAACATTAGAAACACACCGAGTGGATGCTGCACACTTCTTTACTTCGCATGGTTTAAGTTTCGAGGCAATGCTCTTTTACACTGGAATTGCTACAGGATTACGATCAGATTCTTTTAATAGAGTCTGGAATACGTGGACGCATATGCCAGGTGTCTCATCGGTATGCTGAAGCTAACAATAAATACATGGAAACCTATGATTCTGAGAAACCATCGCAGTTTATAACCTATGATGATGCCAACAACCAATATGGGTAGGCTATGTGTCACTCTCTTCCTTATGATGGATTTCAGTGGGTTTCTCCAGATACGGTTGATCTAGAAACACTAAAGGGAGACGATCCTGTGGGGTACATTCTAGACGTTGATGTTGATTACCCATCTGACCTTCATGACCTACACAACGATTTACCTTCCCTACCAGAGTGTACACAACCTAAGGATTCGTTTGTGAAAAAACTAATTCCTCATCTTGGAAATCGAAGGCGGTACGTTGTTCACTACAGGATTAATACAGGATTTAGATCATGGAATAAAATTGATAAAAATTCATCGTGTGTTAAAGTTTAAGCAAAGACCTTGGCTAAAGGCATACGTTGATTTTAATAACAACCTTCGAAAACAAGCCAAAAATGATTTTGCGAAAAATCTATACAAATTATTCAACAATGCCATTTTTGGAAACCAATGGAAAATATCCGTAAAAGAATAGACATACGTCTTGTGACTGACAGAAAAAAGGCAGAAAAGTTAATAGCAAAGCCGACATTTATTGACAGAAAAATTTATGGTCCTAACCTAGCTACTTTCCACATGGCTAAACGTAACATTGTATTCAATAAGCCTATATATATTGGAATGTGTATACTGGATATTTCAAAAACTCTAATGTATTCCCACCACTATGATGTCCTGCTACCCTATTATGGCATGGACAATCTTAAACTCATGTATATGGATACTGACTCGTTCATTTATTTGGTTAACACCCAAGATGTATATCAAGACAAGTTGGATTTTCTAGAACACCTGGACACATCTGATTATCCTACTAATCTCATATGTTACTCTACATCAAACAAGAAAACGTTGGAGAAATTTAAAGGCGAGGCTTGTGGCCAAATTATAAAAGCATTTGTTGGACTTAGAGCTAAAATGTACGCTTTAGACATAAATGGTAAAGAAATCAAAAAGATTAAATGTATTAACAGAGTTGTTGTCAAGACTTGTATAAGCTTTCAAGATTATAAGGATTGTGTCATGAAAAACAATGTAAAAAGAATACCAATGAACATTATCGCTTCTAAACAACATGACATATCATCTATAAGACTAAACAAAATTGCTTTGTGTCCTGGTGATGATAAAAGAGTGATTGATGCTGATGGTATAGGTACACATGCCTATGGTCATTACTCATTCATTGACCATGCTTAAAGGGTTAAGTTTTGAATATCAAAATCCTCTGCATGAGCCTAACAAATGAATAAAACAATTAAAAAAATAGAAAAACACAAAAAAGGAAAAAATGGTATTCATAATCAAAAAATAAAATAAAATAGAAACCAAAATAAAAACAACTGTACAATTTATAACAAAAAAAGAATATATATAAAATGTATTATGTGAAAATAGTGTACATGTATTTAAAATAAAAAATATTGTATGGACACTGCTTGTACATTTTTAATTACAACCCACCTCTCTCCACTCCTAATGCAAAATAAACATGTAAAACACAAATTGGAAAATCCATGTTTCCATATTGACAAAATAGAAAAAACATTAAACTGAAATTTTAAAAACTGTAAATGGGAATTTGGTAAATTGACTACTGTGTAAACAACAAATGGGAAATCCATGTTTCTATATCATGACATTGAAAAACATTAAACTGACATTTAACAAACAGTCATTGGGAAATTGTGAAATTGATAAATGTGTAAACAACAAAATGCAAAATCCATGTTTCCATATTATGAAACTGAAAAACATAAAACTAACAATAAAAAAACTGAAAATGGGAAATTGGAAAATTGACAAATGTGTAAACAACATAATGAAAAAAAAACCGGTTAGGGTAGTGATCATGTTGTACAGTAGCCTATAAGACTAGCATAAGGATAGTTGCATGTGCCCTTATATACTTTGTGTATGTGCATTAGCCTTTGGATTAGCTTAAGTTAGGTTTGGTAAAGTTAGGTTTGGTGAGGTTAGGTATGTGACCTTGTAGTTTACTCTTTTCGTAAAATATGAAAATGTAAAATCTAAAATAAAAAAATCTTAAATTTAAAATGTAAAATGTAATATCTAAAAAATGTAAAATGATAAAATCAAAAATCTTGAATGTTAAAATGTAAAATCTAAAATCTTTAAATGAGGTTCCTGTGGGTTAGGTTAGGTTAGGTTAGGTTATAACTTAGTTTATTATGTGTGCTCTCACATTTGCTCTCATATTTGATCTGACTTTGAAGTTAGGTTAGGTTAGGTTAGGTGAAGTTGAGTTAGGCAGAATGGCTGAGGTATGAATCAAAAGCCAGCTCCTGTCAGTTTTGCCTCACATGGCTGGGTGTACCCCGTTCCACTCTTGAGACCAGAAATTAAATTTCTTGGCAGAGCCGGGATTCGAACCTCAGGAATGACCGCCAAGAATGCTAGCCACTACACCAAAAAGTGGACAATATAGGGCTGGTCTTGATTGTACACGATCAATCAATAATTACCTAATAATAATAATAATAATAAAAATAATAATAATAATAAATATTTCATTTAGCAACTACACGGCCGACCTCTCCCTGTGACGTCATTAACAGTCTCAGGGCGTGGCGGCCTTCTTGCGCATTAGCCCATGCCCCAGCTATGACTGGCCCCTCCATAAGAATAACATAGGGCTGGTTGAGCGCGGCCGCCATCTTGCGCATTAGCCCCTGCCCCAGAACCGGCCTTTATATCCTACTTTTGATGTATTTTTAGCCGAAACTATGATAGTAGACCACTCAGGCAAGATTATAATATGTCTTTCCTTCTTTGGCACTGAACAACAGATACTTTCAGGTGTTCTCAGAGAACTCTAAAAGCTATGTGCACAAAATAAATGATGGACTACACCAAGGATCAGTGTTGGCTCCACTCCTTTTTAATTTGTACACGCAAGACCTTCCAGTAACCAAGTCCAGAAAATATAGCTGTGATACATATACCATACAAGTTTTGTTACATTTGGCAGAATATTATGGGAGAAAAATGGGATTTAAATATAAAATTACAATTGGCAGGAAAATTAAAGCAAAGTTCAAGTGACGTTATCTTCCTGATCCATTACCTAGAAGTCACCAGAACCTTATATTTTTCCTTTTGTTTCTTAGCAGCTTCTGTTCGAATATTGGTAATTCTGGAAGCTTGTCTAGTATCTTGATACGCAAATACAAGAGGTTACTTGCACACGAACTTCACAAAAGTAAACAGACTGGCTACCGTCACAGAACTCACAACATAGAAGAAACATACAAGAATAACAAAACTTATAGTTGTCGGCATGATTGTAGTGACATGAGGAATACCAATACAAGCATACAATTTTGCTCAATGACAGTAGAGTCGAGTACTGAAATATTAGTCCTTTGCATGCTTTATAAATGCATTCAGAAATAGGGTAGATCTTACAGCTCTATTCTGTAGAAATATATGCTGGGGGGAGGAGGGGCTGTTGGCACATCCATGGGATGCGTAATTGGAAAGAACTGGGATATTTTATTGATTTAATTGAATGAAAACATGACAATAAGATCAATCATAAATAATCTAACAAGCAGTTCAGCAGATGCCACGCCCATTTCTGCTGTGCGCAGACTGACAAACAAAGCATTATTAAGGTGATAAATTGTTTGAATTCAGCGGAATAACTTTGTGACAAGGAAGAAGAAACCCAATCCTTTCAATTTCAGTCATAAAAAATTTTCACCAAATTGAACAAAATATCGACTTTTATCTCCGGAGTGTCGCCCTAAGATAGCGAAGATAAAAAGGTGTCTTTTATTTAAGACAGTGGGTAATATCGAATTGGTTTTTCTGTTTTACTTGGGAAAATGTGATTTGAAATTAAAGTTCCAGTGTTCGTTGGTTCAGCTCAATGATAATTAAGATAAAATCGTTGCTCTTCAGTATCACTGTTTCAGCTTGGAATAAATAGAAATAATTTGTAAATTATAACTTTCACATTCCCCTCAAAAATCTATCTTATCACACAAGTAAATTCACAGAGTAGATCAAATAAAGTAGATTCTTTTTTATAATTATTAATATTTCTTTAATCTCTTATATCAACATCCATTGGTTTACAGCCTTTAATATTTCATTATTATTAATCGTCGTATTCATAAAACATGCTTATCGCAATTATCATCTCAGGATTGTGTTCACGGACACCTCCTTGAATTCTTCAAATCACAAAAATAATTTGTGAAATACTAATTATCACTCCTACAAATATGAAATATTTCTATCATAATTATTGAAAGGACCACCGACCCGTATTCAAATGTTGCCACTATAAGGCCACTTATCTAAAAAGTGTCTACAACATAATTCTAATTACATGCTTTCATGTATAAATAGGCTGCTGTGTAATAAAATGTCATAAGAGAACTAGCTTGATATAACTTGAAAAATCAATCGAATCCATAATTCAGAATCTTCCAATACTCAGTTACTAGGAAATCAATAAATTATCATTATTATATATTGCTATTGTCTGCAATAATGCTTCACATCGATGTCATAAATTGCTAAACTAATGTAATTATGATCGTTGATAATCATCAATCAATAAATATGGATGTCACCTCTACTTCAATAAATTAGATATTATTACCATTATAATAAATCATCATAATTAATTCAATTGTTTAATTTATTAACCATAGCTGTCAAAGATCTGGAAATGTCGTTGACAATCGCATTCAAAATTATTCGTGCGAAAACATTCATAAATCGAAATAATTATTGTTATAACAATAATTAATTAAATTATTGTAATTTTATCAAAGAATTAAATAATTATTAAGTTATAGTCTCTATATGAAAAACTAAATGACTAAATCCTTAAGTAGCTCTTTTATGTTTAAAAATCAGGCATAATATTACAGTCATCCAAAAATAAAATCAATCATGTTTCATGGTGTAGGTTGTCATGGTGTATTATGGATGTATGGTTTCACTGCCCTTGAAAATGGTGTGAAGTCTCACGATGGCTAATGATGTCTTAAATTTGCTAGACCGATGTCGAATGAATTTGGAAAACTTCATCATCAACGTGCTGACTATAGAAGTAACTGTGTCTTATGAGCCTGGTTTTCATCAAAGTCTATACGTTTCCCCTCATTTTATTTAAGCTGATATCATCTTGATTGTGTAAAAGTTCCCACGATGAAAGAATTGTTGTGTGAAATGAGCATTATGGAAAGTTCAGGTTCCCCAAATATAAATTGACTGTACGCCACTGCTATCTGTTTGTTGCACATATTATGAATCTTGATATTCAGTTTTTATGTTAATTGTGTCGTTCATAGTAGTGTATTCTGCTCATTAATGTTAATTTGTAGAGTACTACCGTGAATGTTGCAGTAATAATTCCTTATTGTGTCGAACCTAGGACTTCACATTGCACG
Source organism: Meconema thalassinum (assembly GCA_946902985.2). Classification (NCBI taxonomy): domain Eukaryota; kingdom Metazoa; phylum Arthropoda; class Insecta; order Orthoptera; family Tettigoniidae; genus Meconema; species Meconema thalassinum. Next base: position 2,469,021 of record CAMPQE020000041.1, read on the forward strand.
AATGCGCTGATATGTTGAGTTGTAGTGTTCAATATGGCGTTCATCATGAAGCAGTAATAGTTCCTCGTGGTGTGTAATAATTTAGGAAATTGTTCTACTCACATAACAATCCGTTTCAAACACACGATTTTCACTGAATTTATCGCTGGTATCAAACACTTGAACGTCCGAGCGTTTATTCATATCGAACTCATGTTCACTAAGCAATCTGCTTCCCGTACGCGATTTGGAAAATCTTAACCTCGGTTTGAATAGGTTAGATATTTCCTGCGTGAACTCTCGCCGAAAAAGAAAAAGAATAACAGTGCGCTGTTACAACAGGTGACATGATATCCCTCCTCTTATCACGTGGAGTGGTAAGGGGGTGAGTTGGGCCTCCCTCTCTCGGACGTAATACAACGTAACACAAATGCAAGCATGACACAGGTGATATATGATTAATACTCGGCTTTTTGCTATAAAATTCAGCCGTTAGTCGATTGATATCTTCTATTATAAATATTTGTTAATACATGGATGAACAGCTGTAATTAATGATGCGTTATATAATAAGTATAATTCATATGTCAGGAAAAGCTGGCATCTCCTGGCTTGCGTTCAACTAGGCTATCGCTAGGCTAGAAGACTCGCTCTCAACTTCATAATGCCCAGTCCAGTCGCGAGCCTAGGCTCCCGCTCTCTCTTCAGCAGAAATGAGCGTAACTCAAGATTCAGTATATCCATGATTTTGGCATCGGAAATTAATTTAGAAATATTTTTTTCGTAGTGTGAACGTGCTGGATAGAGGTCGACAATTTGTAATACTACTTCGAGAGAAGGGGATTAGGTCGTTCTGTTGAGAAAAGTGAAAGTTTAGAATAAATGGTGCCAGCCAGAAGGTTGGACTCTCAGTTCAAGAAAATCAATCATCTGCACAAAATCGATGTAGCCCTAAATTCTGATATCCATTCATCCGTGATGTATTCAAAAGTGAAGAATAATAACCCGTATAAAGTATGCGGCCTGTGGTATCCAAATAGCCAGAATGGCCATTCTATAGCGAATTAAATGTGGATTAATTAGTGTCATTTGAATGTGTGGACCCATCGCTAGTTACATGGTGTTCAGTTGGCCGTTTTAATGAATTAATCTCGATGTCCTCGTACAGCCAACGTAATCTTTTGTGTATATCGTTGCAGGAAAAGAATGTGAATGTCTACATTCCTCTGTAATGAGTGATAGAAAATAAAATTGAACGCTCGTTCTTGAGATATAAAGCAGCACCCAATTAACATATAATTTTATTCGAGACGATGAAAGAACATATTGACCTTAAGTAAATAACAGCCGATGTGAATGCGAATGTTATTAACCTTGCCCAATGCACAATATATTGTTTACATGCAGGAGATGGAATAATTTGAGGAAAACGTGCATAGTATTGGTACTGCTGGAAGTTACACTAATTAACTTTACACTAGTTAGATCTCTGCATCATCTTACGTAGCGAACTTAAATGCAATTCTCGATTTAAAAGTCCAAATTTTTGAACAAAACAAATTACACAAATTTAGTACTATAATATCTCATTATATAAATTATTTACAGAAAAATCGATACGTAGTGTTTTTAAAGAAGTATTATCTACCTAATTCCAAATTTCCATTAACATGTCATTTGAAATCTATGAAAAAATGGAATTAAAAATTCCATAAAATAAAAAATAAAATAAAATATTTGGGAAAAACTATTAATTGTATATGAAACAAATATTTTTGATATCTCTACTTTGTTTGGGTGACATTCCCACAAAGTTTCGTGAAAATCCATGCATTAGGTAGGAAGATAACGTCACTTGAACTTTGCTTTAATTTTCTGTAGGCCTTTCGGTTGTGTTGCTATTTATTTCCAAACTCGGGTGCACATAATTTCTGCGCCGACAGTAAATACCATGCTCGTGTCGTGCACACCTTTTCTTGCTCTCCGAATTGCATATCTTGCCCCTTCCTTTCGTCGATACACCTTTTGTTTGTCTGTGAATTGCCTATCTTGCCACAGATCAAACAAGACCGGTCTTCTGCCGTCTTATATATTATTTTCCTCTTGTAATGTTCTGATTGTTTCGGCGTTTTACAGAGATAACGTCCCCTAACGATTTTGCACTAGCCAGAGTTCGACTACCAAATCCAGCTACTATGAATTTACTAAACTTATGCTTTCATTATGGAGATAATAATATTACTGAAACCACAAATTCGAGTAGAGTACCATGTTGGGACTTCCGGAAAATGTTGACCAGTTTTCACGCTTCACATCGTACAGACGCCAAACCCTCCGGTAGATCAGAAGTTTAAATGAAATTTATATATTTCTACTGAGTATAAAACAAAGTCCCCGAATCTTGGATGTCACGTGTAATCTCGAGAACCACTGGTTGGATTTTGATGCCAGTTTCACCATTCTGTGAAGAATATATCGAGGAAGGTTTCTGTAGAAAATAATTTATTTATGATCAAAGGAAACCAAGCAGTAACGATTTCAATGAGAAAGTCGAAAAAATCCGGGCGTCCTTTCAGGTTTTATGCTTACGCTGGGCAAACCGTTAAAAATATCAGCATAATATGTGTGTAAGAATTGTTCAGCATGAAGTGTTGTACAAATAAGCATATTCCTATTACACATACATCGCCCGCTATAAGTGTTTCTACGTTTTTCACGTAATGCATTCATAACTGTTCCCGGGCGACGCCGGGGCGGTTTGCTGGTCTATATATATAAATATTTCACTCTGGTGGTTTCGGTAGCGTAGTTAGTAACATACGGAGCTTCTATGCCCAAGATCGCGGGTACAAACACATCGGAAGTTGTCGTATTTTTAAGACCGTTAAAAGTGCCTCAGTGTGCCTTCCTGCGGACGGGATGTAAAGCCGGCGGACCCATGTCACAGATTCATGGCATGTAAATGAACCTTCCACTAACTATAATTGTGTGAAGCTAAATTTGTAGGTGATATTTGATTTACGCTTTTTTAGGTTCCAACGTCCGTTGCTAGGTGCCGGTTGCGGTGGCATCCAGTAACCAAGTTCACAGCTAGGTTTCGGTGACGGTAGCATTTGGTAGCAAAACTAGGAACTTCTTGAAATTCATCTTCAGCAGTCCTTGCCTGGATCACAGATAACACACACTAATACAGCCATTACAATTACTACCGGTTATTAGACAGAATCTACAAACACCCAAGTACACGGGATTACATGACTGCCAAATGTAACAAAATTTTTATGGTATATGTATCACAGCTATGTTCGGAAACCTGCGTATGGAATACTTGATTGCAGAATTCTTCCCAGTAGTAGGGATTTAAAAGTCCAAAAGTTTTGAACAAAAAAATTACACAAATTTAGTACTATAATAACTCATTATATAAATTATTTACAGAAAAATCGATACGTGGTGCTTTTTAAAGAAGTATTATCTACCTAATCCCAAATTTCCATTAACATGTCACTTGAAATCTATGAAAAAATGGAATTAAAAATTCCAAAAAATAAAAAATAAGAATAAATATATTTTGGAAAAACTATTAATTGTATATGAAACAAATGTTTGTGATATCTCTTTGGGTGACATTCCCACAAAGTTTCGTGAAAATCCATGCATTAGGTACAAATATCTGCTTATCTCAGGAGTGTCGCCTAAAATTATTCCTGCAGTTGGAACTTCAACCAGATTGAATGATACTATCATATTTTATTTGGAGAGATATATATCTGAGGCATCCTTTCTCACCTATCCCGTTAAGCGACCCAAGATACTAGATCTCATGCCTGCACATGTTTGCAGTTGATTTTGGTAGTTTCTCTGGATATATATCTAAGGGACTACTAAATTTCAGTGTTACGACAATGTACCATTTCTTGGATATCACGTTTGATTTCCGGGCCGACGTAAGTTCTGGGAAACGGGTACATATACAAGTTCCGGGCATCTATTAACGTTTGTTCGTTATTAATGCGAGAAGTATGCATCACCATACGTCATTAATTATTTTCATAAAGAAATGACGTTGCCTTTACAATAAACATTGTCAGTCATGCTTTTTATCCTTGTGTCGTGGATTAAAGGATTGCCTAGTTCTAGTGATTTTGTTTCTGTGTGGATGTGAATGGTTGATGGCTTGACCTCGTAAACATGTTTTGTGGGGACGTGTTACTGGAGGTGTTCACATCCCGATGCTTGGGTTTCAGTGTAATTTATTTTTTTAGTTATAGGCGTATGATTTCAAATGTATCCCTCGCGGTGGTAATAAGCGGTAATCATCACTTACTGAATGAGCCAAATCGTCAACAGTGTTCCGTTAGCCATATGAGAGTTAGTGAGACGGGCGCAGCACATTCCTCTCTCAACTCCTTCAAAAACTACACCGCTAGTCAGTTGCCATTCAGCTGGTATTTGCAAGTGAGTGAAAGTAAATTAGTGTCAATTTGTAAAATGAATTTCAAATGTAATATTATGTTAAGTCATTTCTAGGAAACTGTGGTTCATTTAAGTTTATAGAATATAAGGTAAGATTGGTTTATGTATTATTATTATTATTATTATTTTAAATTGGGTGTTATACCTTGCAACTATTCTAGGCACCAGGAAACACACACGGTTTAAATAAAAAATCTAAAATACATCAGAGCAACGAGTATCCCTCTTTCTCCAGGTTGTAGACATAAATTTGGGCCGATCAAAACATCGATAACCAATGTTACGCAAGTACAAGACACGCCATGCAAATAATTAGTTGATTCTCTTACAACTACTTAGTCAGGCACAGACCACACACACACACAAACTCACACCTCAACACTAATCACTGGGGCATTCCTATATCAGATGCCTTGTCAGCAATGACTTTAAGAACATAACACCATCTCGTTAGTCACTAAACTGCAGAACAGTAAGTTCTTGATGATTTAATTTTCATTCATATGCAAAGTACGGTACAATAAAAAAACATCGGCACGCCGGAAGACTTCACCGGACAAAAAAAATCGGATTCATTAAATTTGCCAATTATTGTATACCTAGAAACGTCCCCATGTTCAGCCTACGAGAACGCTTCTTATAATTCCAAATGTATATTTTTCTCATCCCTTGGCGTAACGGTGGGTCATATCAAAAACTATTTCAGACAAAGGTTTTAGGTAATTTTTAGAGGACTATTGACCGTACTAAACAGTATTCATTCTGTGCCTATTTAGGGTGGTATGAATTTTTGTTCTCAAAAAACCTCATTTTTTTCAGCCAATTATTCAATGGTCTGTGCTATTAGAAAATTTACGGATATAAGTTTTTGGACCTTATGTGAAGAATTCTACGAACTTTGAATGGATTCGGTTTTTCACATATTAAGAAAAAGGCCCACATTTTCACCAACTTTGTCCAATACTGCCCATTAACATACTCGACCAACATTTAGATGGGTTTTATTTTATGTATAAGTTTGAAAGAGATTGGTGGCAATTGTCGGTAGTTATCATGTCCACAAGAAAGTGAGATAAATGGTAGGTTCCTCAGTTTAGGGGCTGCGACAACGCAGTCATGTAATCCCGTGTACTTGGGTGTTTGTAGAATCTGTCTAATAACAGGTAGTAATTGTAATGGCTGTATTAGTGTGTGTTATCTGTGATCCAGGCAAGGACTGCAGAAGATGAATTTCAAGAAGTTCCTAGATTTGCTAACAAATGCTACCGTCACCGAAACCTAGCTGTGAACTTGGTTACAGGATGCCACCGCAACCGGCACCTAGCAACGGACGTTGGAACCTAATAAAGCGTAAATCAAATATCACCTACAAATTTAGTTTCACACAATTATAGTTAGTGGAAGGTTCATTTACATGCCATGAATCTATGACAAGGGTCCGTCGGCTTTACATACCGTCCACAGGAAGGCACACTGAGGCAATTTTAACGCTCTTAAAAAATCCGACAACTTCCGATGTGTTTGTACCCGCGATCTTGGGCATAGAAGCTCCGTATGTTACTAACTACGCTACCGAAACGACCAGAGTGAAATATTTGTTTACATTGACTCGCAACCCGCCCTAATTCGCCCGGGAACAGTTATGAATGTATTACGTGAAAAACGTAAAAACACTTATAGCGGGCGATGTATTGAAGATAGAGATATGCTTATTTGTACAACACTTCATGCTGAACAATTCTTACACTCATATTATGTTGATATTTTTAACGGTTTTCCCAGCGTAAGCATAAAACGTGAAAGGACGCCCGGATTTTTTCGACTTTCTCATTGAAATCGTTACTGCATGGTTTCCTTTGATCATAAATAAATTATTTTCTACAGAAACCTTCCTCGAGATATCCTTTACGGAATGGTGAAACCCGCATTAAAATCCAACCAGTGGTTCTCGAGATTACACGTGACATCCTAGATTCGGGGACTTTGTTTTATACTGAGTAGAGATATATAAATTACATATAAACATTTGAACTGCCGGAGGGTTTGGCGTCTGGGCGATGAGAACCGCAAAATTGGTCAACATTTTCCGGAAGTCCAACATGGTACTCTACTCGAATTTGTGGTTTGAGTAATATTATTATCTCCATAAAGAAAGCATAAGTTTAGTAAATTTAGAGTAGCTGGATTTGGTAGTCGAACTCTGGCTAGTGCAAAGTCGTTAGGGGACGTTATCTCTGTAAAATGCCGAAACAATCAGAAAATTACAAGAGGAAAATAATACATAAGACGGCAGAAGACCGGTCTTGTTTGATCTGTGGCAAGATAGGCAATTCGCAGAGAAAGAAAAGGTGTAACGACGAAAGGAAGGGGCAAGATAGGCAATTCGAAGAGCAAGAAATGGTGCATGGTATCTAGTGATGCGCTGAGAATATCACGTGATAGTCCCGATGCAAATAGGCATATTCGATGGAATTTAATTACCAATACTTCTAATGATGTAATTGCAAGTTATTCTACTATATTTAATTAATTGAGAATTTACAGTGTATTAAATGAAGATTAATCATAGATACCATTTTGGAGAAATATGTTTCAATAAGGCAGAAAGTGGATCGGAAAGAATCCCGCCTAAGACACGCGCGGATTTTCTTGATGACGTGAAATTTGAGTGGAGAAGGGGTAACGAGCGAGGGAATCGCGGCTTCTCATTCGGGAGACGTATCGAACCTCGGTCTCCGAGTGCGCGCGTTGTGTTATACATTTCAGCGATAGGTACAAAAGTGTCGCTACTCATCGCGAAGCGGATTTGCTTGAATGCAAACGTGTGAGTAGAGTTTTACACAAGTGCAAGTGTCGAAATGTAGTGCAAATTATTAAAATAATTGAGAAGGAAAATACGTGAAATAAGCAATTTTGTTCGAGGAGCGAACGCAAGGAAAAGTGGTCAGACTTTGTGAAGGAACAGTTCAGAAGCGATGATATGAACATTTCGTAGAGTGAAAACACAGAAACGAACAAACTAGTTTTATTTCTGTCGGGAGAAGAATGTATTCGATGTTTAAATACAATAATCGTCACTACGCCACAGAGTGCAGTTATTAAGCATTCTTTTTTTTTAGTATTTAATTTATTATTTTTTAGAACAAGACTACTAACCAAGATGGCTACTGAGCGCAAACACTAACATAAATGGCGAGTTAACCAAGACTACCAACCTAACCTAAGATAACCTAACCTAACCAACAAAGCCGAACCAGGGACTAATGCGTACACCCAATGTACACGAGGCTCACGCAACTGCTTACCGAGTGTGTTGTTCGTTCTAAAAGCTATATTGAGTCCTTATTTCTTGAAAATATTCGTTATTCTCATGTGTCCTTATTTACGAATTGAACCGCACTTAATTTCCTCTTTGGGGCTCATTAATAATGTCTGCTATTTTGTTTTGATTTTTCCTTTGTATTCGGTTTATTGTTGGGTGTGAACATGATTTATCCTTTCATTTTCTTTTTGAAGTTCTGGTTGACATCGGAATACTGTCTCAACTTCGTTGCCTTTAAAAAGCTTGTCAACTAAATATTCCAGCAAATTTATTATAATACATTAAAAGTCTATATTGCAATCCATGCTCTTACTCTCACCAGCATAAGGCTATACTGTAATACACTGTTTAGAGCACATGTATCAATTGATAGTTGTCTTGACCTATACTATAATACAATATTTAAAGTGCTTGCATAAAGTGATATTTGCTTTGGGTTTACAGTACTTAAAGCACATGTTTGACTTTATGCATGTATTAGACTATATTGTACTACTCTACGGGACCTGTCCACCCAATGTTTGTCTCTCTAAAGTCTTGTCTACCCACACTGGGTAAGCTGGTCTTGTGAAAAAATAAGAACATACCGGATTTTTCTTCCTGCATTTTTGGATCAGGAGGAATCTATTTATGCTTTTAGTTTGGGTTACAGAAGAATCATTATTTGGTGTTGAGGACACAGTGGAGGGGCGTTTGAAGTAATGGCTGTTCCTTATAAGACTCATTAACATTCTTATCACTGCGGCATGTGTACTTCCTCCAAGCATACTTCTACAAGACAGAAATAGCTGCCATCAAAGGACTGACAAACGTTTCTTAAACACTACAAGACAGAGAGAACTCTTAACGAGAAAGCATAATTTGTGGGCTGCTAAGTAGAAAGTTAATATAATATCTACTTCAATGACGAGACACTTACAATAAGAGACCCACCTGACATTACCAACAGAACTTCAAAACTTACAGCTAACCACGCTTAAAGCGGAAGATAATATTTTATGTATGTTGAACACTTACCCATTTAATGGATTTCCTCTTCTGTCAGTTTCTCGTTCCTGGATTTCTTCTTGCTCATCCTATGGATAAGATGGAATAATTTATTTCTGTGCTAACACCTTAAACGTTTACACACATAACACACCATGAATTTGTACAGCACTGTTCAGCTGAATTGAAGATATTACGCTTAATATTTTTTGTACAGTCCATCACATCTTACTGCTAGAGATTAACATTATACAGATAAGTGGTTATAATCCTCAGATCAATTAAATGCTACAGGGAGGCTATTGTAGAGTATGTAACATCAATATTGTTGCTATATTATGCTGGTAACTACAAGAATTACACGTCTGCTAGTGTACGAGAGCACCTACTGGGCAACTAGTAAAACGTGATTGTACCAAACATCTTGTAAAGATGCATAATGATACTTACCCCATTCAGATCAGCAGATGGTGTTTCTGTTTTGACGCAAGGAATGAGCTCAGGAATAGAAGACTCCTCAATCTTAATATCCGTCTGAAGGTCTGTATCATTCTGCAAAGAAATGACTTGTTTTACAAATATGATCCTTTGCGTAGGTGGAATAGAATAGAAGCAAGATGGCGGATAAGTTAGAAATACGTATTGAATGTGCTCTTAAAAAGCTTGAAGACATCGCGAAAGCCAGAGGATATATGAAAAAAGAAACGAAAGAAGACATAGCAGAAGCAGTTATCAAGAATTATATCTTAGCACGAAATTCAAATGTGGCTCATGATATCCATGAAAAGGACAAGTCAGAAAGACAGGTTATCAAAGATCACATAGAAGCTTTGAGCATGGAAGACATGAAAGGAATAGACAGCAGCTCATGTGGCGCTGTCTGGTGTTGATCCAGTGCAAGTAAATAGAAGCGGATACCTGCAACTAACGAAACTAAGTGGTCAGGTAATTGAACATCAACAAAGCAATAGCATAACGGGCAATCAGCACACAAAGTAATCTGATGGGGGATTGATGAATTCCAACAACGAAGCTTCGGTCACTGGTACTGCAATAGAGGAAAGCATTAGCAATAAAATCTCCCATCAGCTTCACTCGATGATGCAATCATTCTCAAACAATATAAAAAGCATGATGAAATGAAAAATAAAAATTACTTGGGAACAGATCCAGAATTCTAGCTGAACCATTTCAACGACGAGGAAAACTAAATCTAGCCTTAATAAATTTTCTGGCTCTAATATCCCTGGGAAGGAAGGTGCAGAAGTAACGGACCTTACAGTAGGAGATGATATGATACCGTCAACTAACGATGCGACACAGTCCCATGAAGAAAAAGATGTAGAAGCAGATATAACTAATAATCAGTGGACAATAGTAAACCGTATAAGGGAACGTCCAATAAGACAGCAACCATTCATGCCAGGTACTGGATCAGCAGACGAAGACTGGCAAGCAGCAGATAAGAGACCATGGCTCTTTGTTGGTCGTGTAAAACCTGCGACAACTTCGGAATCTATTAAAAATTTCCATGCTAAGAGAGGTATCAAGGAGAATGTGATATGCGAAGAGGGGACAACAAATGGAAGTACAAAATCTTTCAAACTTGGAATTCCTTTTGACTGTCTTCAAAGGGTAACCAACGCTTTCTGGCCAGTGGGGATCACTGTCAAACGTTCTCATTTCTCTCAGAGGAACGAAGGGGGTTTCTTGGATAAGACACTAAATAAATGTCCAAAAATTTATAAGACAATGAAGCAAAATAATATTTAACGATAATGCTGTGGAACATAGAAGGATAAAAAGGTGCATTAAATATAGCCCCAGGAGATTTCTTAATAGGATATGATATAGTAATTCCAACGGAAAAGTTTCTAACAGACGAATGGCAACACCCAGATTATTATTGCACACATCTTCACGCAAACCAAGGGGAAAGAGGAAGATCAACTGGAGGAATAACAATCCTTATAAAACCTAGTCTTCCCACTTCGTCTTCGGGCAAATGCCGGGATGGTACCTTATTCAAGGCCACGGCCGCCTCCTTCCCTCTTCCTTGTTTATCCATCCTGACCATCCATTACCTTCCCTCATGAGGCCCCTGTTCGCTTTGCAGGTGAGGCCGCCTGGGCGAGATGCCAATCACACCTCACCAGTTGTATCCACTCCGATTAGATGTTCCCAGCTCTAGGACACTGCCCGTAGGGGCGGTAGTGGTGAGTTCCCTCGCTGAGTCCGTGGGTTCCACCAACCTGGAGGGTAAAACGACTAAGAAGAAGAAGATAAAACCTAGTCTAACACCAATAATCTCTACTGCACAAAGGGAACATACCCTTTTGATTGAAATTAATATCATTACAATAATTGCAGTCTACTTCCAGCCGAACAAAACAGCTATTGACATACTAGATGAAATAGGCCAGTTGTGCGTCCAGAGTGATCAGAACAAGCCAATAATCATAGCTGGAGATTTAAACTGTAGACTGGATATTCAGAGTTAAAAAACAAAGCTAGTAATGGATAAGCTTGAGGAGGAATGCTTCCTTCTACTAAATAAACCCAATATTCCAACATACATATCCCATAACGGCAAAAGCACAATAGACATCGCTCTAATTAAGGGTCCAATAGTGGGTGTTATAACACCTCTATGGAGAGGAACTCACACCCCGTTGCGAAAACATATTCCCATGCAGATAAAATTACAAGGTGATTGGCGAATAACACACAGACCGGCAGAATAATTATTCTGAAGAAAAATAGACAATGGGAAGGTAGAAGAAATATCAGCTGAGATAGAAAACATTGAAGAGCCAATAATATATTCCAGACTAACGGAAGCAATACAAAGCTTGGAGGACCTTCTACGACAAGCCACAACGCCTAGATATAAAAGGATAGGAAAACAATGGTTTGACAGGAAGTGCTACATCTTACGAAGGGAAGTACTAGGAACTCTACATCACTTGAGACAGAATCCTGCTGATCCGATAATCCTGTGAAGATATTCTGAAATGAGGATAAATTACAAGAAAACGTTAAAAGAAAAGATTAAATTATTTTGGAAAAGAGAAGGAAAGAGACTGGTGGACGAAGCTACAAGAGCACCATATATTGCAAATGCAACAAGAAACAAACACAAACACATTATATTAATATGAGAGAGTGGGTGACACATTTTGTCAGCATCCTAAACAAAAAACACCAGAGGGATATACCAGAAAACACTCAGCAACCGGCCCAACAAACCCAGGCGGAGTGGACACCATTAACCACAAATGAAGTTTACAATGTCATAAACAGCACAAAAAATAAAAAAGCTGCAGGACCTCATAGATTATATAGTGGATATATAAAGGACACTGCTCACATACTTTTACCAGTGTGGACAAAGCTCTACAATAAATGCATTGAAATAGCCTCCATACCTGCGCAGTGGAGACAGTTCATCATAAAGGTATTATATAAGGGCAAAGGAGACACCAGTGATCCAAATAAATACAGAGGTATTGCTTTGGAAAATATCCCCTTCAAAATATTCACGAGAGCAATAACAGAAAGAATTCAAGAGACCCTAGAAGACCATCTTCCGGAAACTCAACAACGATTCAGGATGGGAAAATCGACTTTGGCAGCTATTGAATTCCTATTACGAAATGCTTGGGAAGCTGTTGAAGGGAAAGAACAACTGTATACTGTGTATATTGACTTTACTATAGCATCTGACCTCATAAATAGAAGCTTAATGATGAAGAAATTGAAAGAAGTCTTAAACGAAAATAGCATATGGACACAAGTCATAGGATCAATACTGCAATGGAATACAATTCGAGTCTCAGACAATCTCTCAATATCAGAGCCAATACTTCAAACAAACAGAGTTCTACAGGGCGACCCGCTAAGGCCTTTGCTTTCCATTCTTGCTGCGGAGAAAGAATTAACAATAATCCAAAGGGAAGGCATATTTTCTTGCGCCTATGCCGATGACATAGTAATAGCTCAAAAGACGTGAAAGTATTACAAAAAACAATAAGTGATGTAGGAGAATGGTGCCACATGCATGCGTTTGAAATAAATGTTCCAAAAACAGAAATGATGGTATTCCGTAATGGAGGAAAAGTTCCTGAAACAGCAAAAATCTACTTACAAGGACAGCAACTAAAGATCACTCCATATTTCAAGTATCTAGAAGTCACATTTCAATCAACCGCTAAGTGTTTAACAAGACATGTATTAGAAATAGCTACACATGCAATAATGGCTATGCATGGAATCTCCCTCTCTCTCTCTCTCTCTCTCTCTCTCTATATATATATATATATATATATAACAAAAAGTGAAAGTTTGTCGTTTTTTTCTGAATTTCCATGGAAATTTGCGATATTTGCGTGTTTCAGAATTTTTTAAGATGCGAAAATAATTTTTTTGTTTGTCTATCTTCTTGTCTGTCGACAATTTTTTGTGTACTTATAACTCGGGAACGGCTGGGTGGATCGACGTAACATTTGATACAGATATCCATCAGAGGCACGACACTAATCATTGATGTAACTCTTCTCCGTACCTCTCATAAAAGGGGGCCTACCCCCTTAAAATACATGCTGAAATAGGCGTAGAAGGGAGAGACAAAGCTCATTTTCAGCCCTTCAATGTGAGAAACGAAACTCGGGGGCCCTAAAACCAACAGTTTTTGAGATATTCCCAGAAAACCAATTTCACTTAATAAACTATGAAATAATGCAAGCCGGTAACCATGGCAACACAATCTCAGAAGTATCTATTGCTGTATGACGCAATGCCATTCCATTTATTACATTACTGTGAAAGTTTGCAAACAGCTATAACGTTATAACGGATCCAAACTAAGCTGAAATATTCATCAATACATATAATGCGCTTAAGGGTGTCAAGGGGTACTCTAGAACTTTTTCACGCGATTTACATGTGCGGGTATGATACGGAAGGTCTATTATATTCCTATCCCTATATTGTTATATTATTATTATTATCATTATTATGGCGTACAACGACGAGACAAAGCTCGTTTTCAACCCCTTGGTGTCAGAAACAAATCTCTAAAGAGCCGTAAAGGGTCCCCGAAAACTACATTTTAAGGCTCTTAAACCAACAGTTTCTTAGATATTCCAAGAAAACTAATTTCATTTAATAAACTAATGAAAGAATGCAACCCAGTAACCATGACAACCGTACCTCAAGAGGTGACATCCAACTTTCCATCTATTTCTGCAAGACGTAATGCCACTCCATTTATTACATTTCTGTGAAAGTTTGCAAATGGCTATAAGGTTGTCACGGAACCAACTAAAACTGTAAAATTCGTCAATGCACTTAAGGGGTTCAAGGAGTACGCTAGATATTTTTCACACAACTTACACATGCGATATGTTGTACAGAAGGTCTATATCTCCAAACACCAACATTATTTTCAAAAATTCCTGACTTGAAATAGTGGACTATTTTTTGATGCTTTTAGGAATTTGGGCCATTGGAGGCTAACAAACCTGAATTTTCATGCACCACAAGCCTTTATAATTTATAAAAGGGGTCTTCCTGAGGTTGGGCACTTGACACAACGGTTAGGGTCAGTTTGTAAGTGACGTGTATTGCGATTCGTCTACGAGGTTTTCAATTTTATTTTCACGTCAGGAAGAACACGTTAGGTAAATTTAGTTTGAGAGCACATTTTAACTATGTTTTTTCTTTGTCGACAAACAGGTTCCAAGCCCCTAACCATTGCAACAGTAGCTCAATTGAAAACGTCTGGTTATTAATACCGAAGACCGTTCGAAGAATGGGCCCTTCTGCTAGTAAGTTATAAAAGATCCCTCAGATTAAAGACAGCAATGTCTCTATTTAAAGCAAAAATACTGCCAATATTGACGTATGGCTTAGAAATTATCTGGCCGTATCTCTCAATGAAAAACCTCTCCTCATTAGATAGGGTAAAAGCAGCATACATTAAGAAAGCAATTGGAGCTTCAAAGACAACAAGATCCAGATTAGTTTATCTCCTGGCAAGAGAATCCTTCCTCATAGAAGATCTTAGGACACAAATACATCTACCCAACACAAATGTATCAGAGTACCTATTGGCAACACTCATCCAAAAGCGAGAAGACGTATAACCGGAGTTTTTTGCATCTGGCGCCATGATTGATCGAACGACAGAAAACTTTGAAATGCGTCACGTCTATACAAGAATGGCAGTACACGGCTTCCATCACATCATTTGTCACAACAAGATGTATCATGAGCCTTCAATTACATGCAAGTGTCAACTGTGTGGACATACATGCGATCACTATGACCAATTGGAAATCTGTACAAAGAGAACAAGGACAATCAGTGATTATGCGAATCAATAGAAATGATGTTTATATAAATAGTATTTTTGTTAACCTATGGCCACTTGGCTGCATTAAATGTTTAGTAATATTTTTAGATGATTTGCACTGAAGAAATCAAGGAATAAATGAACATACCAAAGGTAATTGAATACCACATTCATAAATTTGTTACTTCAACCTGACAGATTTTGCGGAATTAACTTCAGAAAGCATTTCAGTTCGCATACACTCGCCAAACTAGGGCTGGCATATTGTTACTAGCCTCGTGTGTGTATGTTGTGACTTCACGGCGTAGATGCAGTTACTTAGAGTTACCATAGAACATTAATAAGGACAAGCATCGTTGATAAATATCGTGATAGCTTTACCCTCTTGAGACCAGTTTAAATCAAAGATGCTTGAGACAGAGAGAAATAAAACGAGAACAAGAAAGAATTCGAGGATTATTCGTAAAAACGGTGGCAGCTACTAGAAATATCAATGCATACCAATTCACTTGTAATTCATAATATATGGCCAATTGACGTTGCCAAGATAACGCAATATATTAACAAGTAGTTCCGTGAAGAACTATACAGCCTATTTTCATATATCCTACTTATGTTAATTGCCACTATCAACATACTCAATTTCTGTTTGATTGTTGTAATAGATTCGTAGATATTAAGAACCGACTAAATATTTCGGATGGTCGCCATGTTGGATTTTATATATGTAGGTCCTAGAGTTATGTACTGTTACATGCAGATTATTGTGAAAGTGTAGTATTCAAACTTCAATCGCATAATTAGATCACAAGAAAAAACAAGGAGATTTTAAAATTTTTCACAGCTGCCATCTTGAGGTTATGGAAACAATTGAAATAAATTAGATGCCAGTGGATTAACATTCGTATAAGGATTTACTGTACCAAGTTTCACTGCACTCGGATGGTTAAATTGCGAGAAACGTCCATGTAAATATTTATAATTCGCGTCACCGCCATGTTGGATTTGTGATCACCAGATTATTTAAAGTCCTATTGGTGAACTTAAGTTCTTAGCCCCTATGAACATTAAAAAATGCAGTTTGATTGCTAAAATAGATTGGTAGATATTCAGTATCGTCTAAATATTTCGGATGCTCGCCATGTTGGATTGTTAAATGTATAGGCCATAGAGTCATGTACCATTAAAGGAAAATTATTGCCTAGGTTCATTATTCAAACTTTCACTTCGATCACATGACTACATCACAAGAAATAAAAACTTAATTTTAAAATTCGCACTGCCGCCATTTTGAGGTTATGTAAACAATTGAACGAAATTAGATACCAGTGGATTACAATGTGTATAAATATTTCCTGTACCAGGTTTCAGTGCGCTTGGAACATTAAATCGCGAGAAAGGTCTATTAAAATTTTTCAAATTCGCTTGACCGCCATGTTCGTTTTGTAGTTAACCGGTTTTTGAAAGTCTTATAGATGGACTTCCAGTAGTGCCCTTTATCTCCGTACAAAATTTTAGGGAGATACCGCTAATAGTTTCAGAGATATAGAATGCCGGTGAAATATTTCGCACATCCGCCATCTTGTGATTATGTAAACAATTGAACGAAGTTAGATGTTGGTGCATTACAATGTATATAAACATATACTGTACCAAGTTTTATTGCGTTTGGTTGGTCAAATCACGAGAAACGTCTATTTAAAAGTCACAAATTCGCTTGGCCTCCATGTTGGTTTTGTAGTTACCAGGTTTTCAAAAGTCACATAAGTGAACTTATAGTAGTTCCCTCTATCACCATATAAAATGTCAGGGTAATATCGGTAATAGTTTCGGAGATATTGAATGCTGGTGAAATATTTCGCACAGCCGCCATGTTGGATTGGTGAGTCGTAACAAAATTTGAAGGGCACGGTCGAGGTCGCCGGGAATAGTTCTATGAACTTTCCGAGTTTCATTGAAATCGCTCCTGCCGTTTAGATTTTATTAGGGGGGGACACACACACGAATCACACACACACACACACACACACACACACGCGCGCACACACACACGGACAAAAGGTGATCTCATAAGCCTATTTTTTCAAAATTGAAAATAGGCTAAAAATAGAGAACTGAACATGAATATCTTTATAGACAAGGGCTGGAGAGTTTTTCTAAATGAAATTGTCGACCACGGTCCAATGAAGGCTGAGACACAGCATAGAGCATATCTGGGGTGTCTTTCAACATGAATTCATGCCAGTCAAAAACAACCCACATTCCTCTTTCTCCTAGCAGTGAAGGCTGTAATCAAGTGTGTGTCAATACCAAGTTGTTGGCCATGTGAAGCAGTGGAGGTCAACCCAAGCCTCACATTCATTTTCATTTGAGTGTTCGGATACTGGTCTCATAATGTAAATTTCCAGTTGAAGCCCGATGCGCTCCAGCACACACATGTTTTACGTCTCCCGGGCTAGTCTAGGTTTTGGCAGGAACAATTATTTTCGTACAAATGGTCACTCAGCCTCAACATTCATGTGTGTTTCGTCCTGAACTTTGGGACAATTTGCAAGGTATTCTCAATAGTTAGAATTAGGTTTGAGCCGTGTCTTGTGTGGGGTTTCACCTAGGACATCAAGCTTGGTGAGTTTTAATTCACTGGCCAGGAAAGCCAATATACCATCTATTCTTAATAGTGTCAATGTTCATGAAGACAATCATGAACAACTGTACCCATTCTAGGAGTGATTTTTCACCTTGAATTCAGCTACTGACCCAGTGCTTGCAAATGCCGGCAAGGGAGGCAGCTAGATATTTGTCGTTCAGAAAATAAAACACGACACAATTTGCAGAAATTGATAAGTATTCACAGAACACCTAAATGTTGCCAGCTTTCGGAACAATACACTGCGCAGAGTTTTAGCGGCTTCGGTGGCGTAGTTGGTAGCATGTTGAGTTTCTATTCCCAAGATCGCGGGTTCAAACCTGGCCGAAGCAGTCATATTTTTATGAGCGTTAAAAATCGCTCAGGATGCCTTCCTTCGGAGGGGAAGTAAAGCCGGCGGACCCATGTCATAGATTTATGGCATGTAGAAGATCCTTCCACAGACTTAACTTGTGTGAAGCTACATTTCTAAGTTATATTTCGTTGGAACGCACTATCAAAGTTCCAACGGTCACCACTAGGTATCGGTGACACCTGGTAGCGAAAGTTGGAACTAATTGAAAGTGAACGCAACTTGTAGCTCACCCTATGGATGTCCACTTGAAGCAGCTACAGCCTCTGGCAAGCCGAACTTGTCCTCGGACACTCCCGGCACTAAAAGTTATACGATAAAGAAATAAATTAATTAGAAAAGATGGTTGGTTCCTCAGTTAAGGGGCTGCGACAACGCGGTAATGTAGCTCCGTGTACTTTGGGTGTGAGTAGAATCTGTCTGATAACCGGTGTTAATTGTGATGGCTGTATTGGTGTGAGTTATCTGTTTTCAATTCAAGTAAGGACTGCATACATTGAATTTCCAAGTAGATCCCACTTTTGCTAACAAACGCTACGTCAACGACCATCTAGTTCTGAACGTCGTTACTAGATGCCACCGCAGTCGGCTCCTGGTGACGAAAGATGGAACCTAAGAGCGTTAGTCAAATTAAACTTTTAATTTAGCTTCACACAAGTGTAATTAGTGGAAGGTTATTTTTCATGCCATAAATCTATGACATGGGACCGCCTGCTTTACTTCCCCTCCGAAGGAAGGCATACTGAGGGACTTATAACGCTCTTAAAAATTCCGACGACTTCGGCCGGGTTTGAACCCGCGCTATGATCACCTCTATTTGATGCTCCACTTTGACCGCCGTGTTTTCGTATTCAAATATATCACAAGATTCATCCAGCAAGTTAGAAGTGGGTAATTGATCTTTTGACTCTTAGAAAGAATTATACAAGTATGACCCAACATAAAACATTCCAATAGAACAACGGTTATAAGTTACGTGTAACAATAAAAAGAAGAACATACTGGTTAACCTTCCTACTATTTGGTAGCAAGCTCGTCATGCACATCATGTTGCACGATAGCCTATATGAATTAAATAATACTCACAATATTAAGGAATTCATCCGGCTCACTCATAATTAATGGTTGTTGGTCCATGATGTTTAGGAAGCTAGAACACACAATTCATTATCATATATAACTCATGAAATGAGGTACGGTAATTTCAGGACACCGAATTGAAGTTAGGCAACTGATAATCCAAATATAACCCTCCAAGTGCACAGTGAGAAGAAGTTAACAGCAAAACGTATTCGACAATCACGCTCGACAATATAAGATATGAGTTATAGTATAATATCGAGTAAAATATTAATAGAATGAGGAATTACTGGTGCCAGCTTGTGGAGCAGTGAAATTACGCAACCTATAATTGGTTTTTCTATTCCTAAGTAGCCTACACACAAACCTAAGCACAATGCGATGGGGCACGCGGAATAAATATAATTGACTGACGCTAACTTACATTACAAACCTATCAACGTAAAAGAACCCTCAAGTTACTACACGAATATTAAGATATTGGCAGAAAGAGGATACAGTGAGTTACAGAAAACACAAGACAATAGTTCCGCTTCGTGTTACAAGCAACCCACTTCAAATGAAAACTAACTAAACAGCTTCATTGAACCAACATTGAACAGTAGGGACTGAAAGATTTATTTAACTTATAAATGCTATTAGCGGGTAACTTGTATAATTGCCGTCATAAACGAGTTCCTAGTTACACATCTAATCATCGAAAATTAAATATTGTTACCGTAACTTATCCACGCATTCAAAACTGCGGTTGTAAAATATTATTACTATTATTTAACTTAGTCCGATGAACTCGAGGTAATACCTACACTTGAATGACTTAGTCATGTCTGTAGAGAGCAATTCAAATGTCCCAACATGAGACTGAAAATTCTCAGATCTTAATATTTCACCGCGAGTTTCATCAAAGGCACGAAATCAACGTTGATATTGTTAGCAACGCACCCGTGAAAAGACCACACTCCACCGTTGATAAATAGGCAAAGTGTACTAGAAAGTGTAATAGATTGGATGCCATTTCTTAACACAATAATGAGAATATCAGTTACTCTTTCATTTTATGTTCTTATGCCCATTTCTACTCCCGGCAATTACCCGGATGGTTACTAAATTAAGGCCACAGCCGCCTCCTTCCCAACATTCACCTGAATTGAATATGCACACGTTCATATACACACACCTCAGCAACACAGATTATCAAATTCTACACATGCCCAAGTACAAGGGGCTAAATGACCAAGATGTTCAAGCCGCTAAAATTCAGCACAATACGACGTACCGGTACCGTAATCTTCACCCCATGTCATTCTGGATAACAATGCTACATGAACTCTTTATAAGGTATGTATCGTACTAGAAATCCAGAAAACAATCACCTTCTGGTGTAGTGGCTAGCATATTTAGCTGACTCCCAAGAGGTCGGGGTTCGATTCACGATTCATGTAAAAAATTTAGTTGCTTTCTCAGGATTAGAACGTACACTAGACCTAGTTAGGTAAAAAAGAAAAGACTGAAGAAGTTTCCTCGCCTTAAAACAAATTCACACACACAATTGCAGACGCCACCAAAACACAGGTTGTAAGAAATTTTAGTTATTAACTTACGTATTTCTGTATTTGAAAGCTTCTTTAAAAGAACATACCTGTACTAGCTGGGAATTATACGTTTCGCCTGGCTGAGCAAGACTGTTCGCTTGCCACACAGTTCGCTAAGGGACATGCTATGAGTTCAAATCTTTAGCTCACAGCACTTTTTAAAGCTCCATTACTGAATTGATGTAGCACTATTGTCACTCTAGTTTGTATTCCCCCGGCGAACATAATACCGGTAGTTCAACATTTAATCTTTCAAACTCTAATTATCCCTTCTGTTCAAAGGCAGATGTTATCTCCCTAACGGCTGGTCGTAGCGTCATAGGGCTTGGACAGTAATCTTCTAAATGTTTAGCTTTTAACATAGGTTCATCAAAATAATTGAATAATTAATTATTTACGTGGGCGGAGAGAAATAAAGAATTCGTATGACATAGCGTGCCTAGCAAGTTCCGTTATGTAGGCACCATCAAGGTATGCTATTGGATGGCGCGAGCAAGCGAGTGAATCTGGCTCCTCAGTCATGTTCAGAGTTGTTTTGTGTTTGGTACCGTATAACATTGAATGGGAGAGAATGAAAGATGTATCTATCCTTACAAACTTATAAGTACCGGTACCGGTATCATTGGGTAATTTGCATAATTGCCGTTATAAAGAAGTTCCTAGTTACACATTTAAACCTGTGTATCCTGGACAGTTAAATATTGTTAATTAATCCACACAGGACATGAATGAATATTTATTACACAGCAAATAGCTATAATATTAATTATATTAGTACAACATCCTAAGTCATTCAGTAACACAGTTTAGTGAGTGATAATTGTCTAGCCCTGCATTCACTTGCATGATATCGCCTACATTGATCATTGCAGAATTGGCAGACACAGTACTTGGATGATGAAATTTCTTGGTGGTACACTTCTTATGATGAAAGCCGTGCACTGCAAAGCGGGTGATGGTGTGTCGTAGTTGATAGTTGGCTTCTTTCCATTCCACTTTCATCATCGCATCCGTAATGAAAAAGTAATCCCAAATGTCATTTCTTTTATTTTGTAATATATGGAGCGTTTTATCATATACCCTTGTATTTGGAACAGACTTTTGCGGTCGAATATCCTCTATAAAGGAGCTTTCTTTCATCAGAATGTACCGTATGTTAATCTTGATGGTGCTGTTATGCCCATACTTCGTTGGCCTAACGTCTTCATATACCGTAACAGGCATTGCCCTTTCCTAAAATTGATAAATCACCAACTTGAAGAATATCCCAAATCACAGTAATACCACAGGTTGCTATGGGCATTATTACAGTTCGAAAGAGTGTCATTGCAGTGTTTGTTGAGAGTACGGTACGGTAGTGGAAGATATTTTATCTTATATATTGCTCTTATTACAGCGGCTGATTTTTCTTGCACGTGGATTCTGAATGTGGTTAAGGTTGTTTGAAGTATTACTCCAAGGCATTTGAATTTTGGGACGATTTCTATTGGTTTATCGTGTAGAGCCAAATTGTCTTTTGTGGTTATCCTCCCGCCTTTCCTAAAGGACATCTGCTTCGTTCTCAGAAGATTTATTTGTAATCCATTTACTTTTGCCCATACTTCTAGATTTTGTAGTACTTCTTGTAACTCTTGTATATCTGCTGATCCTATTGCCATATCTGCATACACAATCAGAGTAGCTCTGGTGTTTTCGGTGATTTTTGTAATATCACCTGTCATAGCTTCGATAAGTACTGGGCTCATTGGGTCTCCTTGGAGAACTCTATTTGTTTGAGTCAGTTTTTGAGATAATATTCCTCCGGCATCTATTTGTATATATAAGGTGCGTTCAAAAAGAAACGAGCCGGAGGCTGGAATGCGCAAACCGGTGACGACATCGGTTAATCGTGTTGTGTGTAACGAGGTGTGGTTCCGACCAGAGCGTGGAAGGTCACAGCCCGTCGCTAGAGGACACGTGTGAACGTCACGTGACGATGCAAAGCCAGCAGCATGCATCCATCGTCCAACGCTGCCAGTCGCATTGCAAACAGTGACATGGAGGCGTCAAACAAAGAGCAAAGAGGTGTTGTTCGGTTACTGACAGCGGAAGGAGTAAGGGGAACGGACATTCATCGCCGAATGTATAAAGTTTACGGCGATCACTGCATGCCCCTTGCAAGGGTCAAGGCGTGGCACAAGTGCTTCAGGGAAGGACGGGTGTCGTTAGCCGATGATGCCCGTTCTGGGGCACCTTCCTGCATTACCGATGACAATGTCCAGCTAGTTGATGAACTCATTACCCAGGACCACCGAGTGACAGTGAACGCCAGCCGTGGTCGGATTGAGCGTCGGAAGTGTGCACACCATCATGAAGGAACGACTGCACTTGCGCCAAGTGTTTGCCCAATGGGTGCCCCACAGTCTTCAACCACGTCAGGAAGCGTGTCGAATGGCCCACTGTCTTGGTCATCTGCAGCGCTATGCGAGGGAAGGGAATGGGTTCCTGGCATGAGTGGTGGCTGGAGATAAGTCATGGTGTCATCACTTCAAACCAGAATCCAAACGACAAAGCCTCCAGTGGAAGCATCCAGGGCCACCACCACCCAGAAAATGCAAGGCCATCCACACGAGTGCAGGAAAGGTAATACTGACGTTCTTCTTTGACCAAGATGGCCCCTTTCTGAGACACTTCATGTCGCACGGGATAACAGTGAATGCCCAGCATTACTCGCAAATCTTGACCACCCTTCACCAAGCGATCAAAACAAAACGACAAGGCAATCTCACAAGTGGGGTGATTCTGCTCCACGACAATGCACGACCTCATACGGCCAACACAGTCGTGGCACTCCTGCAGAAATTCAAATGGGGGGTTCTCGGCCACCCTCCATACAGTCGAGACCTCTCTCCCTGTGATTACACCATGTTTGGTCCCCTGAAAAGGGCTCTGCGAGGCCAACAATTCACCTCGGACGTCAATGTTCAGCTATACGTGCGGAACTGGTTCACATCGCAGTCCACGGAATTTTATGAGACGGCCATTCACCGCCTCATGTCACAGTGGAACGAGTGCCTCAACAGCCAGGGCCATTACTTATAACATACAGGTACTGGTTTCTCTAATTATGCCTCCGGCTCGTTATTTTTCGAACGCACCTTATAGTTGTGGCTCAATATATCCATAATGACTCTTATAACGGGGTCTGTATCTCCAGTCTTCTGACTGAGCTTATGGAGGAGCATGAACATGTCCAATCAGAATTCTGGTTGTAGGACTTATCTTCATTAGTAAATTCAGTCACGGCTGTAGAGAGTAATTCAATCATCCCTACATGTAACTCAAAATTCTCATATTTTAATATTTCCCCACGAAGTGCATGAAAGGACAAAACTCGGTGACGATATTGCAAGCAATGTACCGGTACCCGTTAAAAAATAAATAAAAAATCACCGTTGATAAAAATTGCATGATTACGATGGTTGCATTTCTGACACAAACCACATTATTTGTAGAATATTGTAGTTATTAATATTATTATTAGTAGTAGTAGGCTGGTACCGATATTATATTCCATCAATGACCCATAGCAGGCCTACAAGAAATATTAAATATCACTATCATAACACTATCCAACACACCCTCATTTCCCTTCCCTCCATGCCACTGTCCGACGAAATGTTTAATCTTTCATATATAAACTGGATGGTCTTTGACAAGCAGTTTCACTCAGTTTAACCTTCCCCCTACATTACCAGATACTCCCACTTAAACCCTTGTGCGCTAATTACCTGCCTCTTTTCTTTATTACACTTTAGGAATTGCGATTTGGAACATGGAATATAAGATACCGTACCTCTATAATAAGCAGCGAACTGAAAGTTAGCTGTCCACCTTGTTGCGTAGTAGTTTCCCACTTCTACTCCACGCAAATTCTGGGATAGTACAAGGATTTAAGTGTCAGTTGGCAAGGAGGGGCGAGGTTAAACTGAGTGAAACGATTAATATTGTAGCTTACAGTGGTTACCCACATCTACTCCACGCAAATGCTGTGATAGTACAAGGGTTTAAGAGGCAGTTGGCAAGGAGGGGCGAGGTTAAACTGAGTGGAAGGGTTAATATTGTAGCTTTCAGTGGTTTCCCACTTCTACTCCACGCAAATGCTGGGATAGTACATGGGTTTGAGTGACAGTTGGCAAGGAGGGGCGAGGTTAAACTGAGTGAAACGGTTAATATTGTAGCTTTCAGTGGTTTCCCACTTCTACTCCACGCAAATGCTGGGATACTACATGGGTTAAGTGGCAGTTGGCAAGGAGGGGCGAGGTTAAACTGAGTGAAACGATTAATATTGTAGCTTACAGCGGTTTCCCACCTCTACTCCACGCAAATGCTGGGATAGTACTGTGCCCGTTTCTCCAATGGGACAGGCGATCACCCGGCCAACATCCCGGCCCCATCGGAAGAAACGGCCAAGGGAGTGGGTGAAAAAAAAACTAGGGCATGAATCTTGGTTCAAACAGACAAAGAATAAAAGAAATGCTCCAGCGAGCCAGAGACAAAGGGTCTCGGGTCGTTTACGGGTTGGGATGGCAAATAAACTGAACCAGGATTCAAAAGCAAACTCCCTAACTTGAATTAACAAACAGAAAAGAAAAGAAAACCCTCGTAAAATCACATTGATCCTTTATTGGCCAAAGGATAAATAAACATGCAACCTGCCTAACACGCATGAGTATAGAGTTAGGGTGGGACAAAGTCCGAAAATAAAAAAATAAAGTTCATAGTCCCTAAACAAAAAATAATTATACTTATTCTAACTCGTGGGTGTCCTTCTTAAAGTTCCGAAAAGGAGATTGCCATTCAAAAACTAAATTAACCATTAATCTATCGGTGCACACGCATGTAAACATCACTGGCCACTTATCACAAAGTTCACCTGCGGCAAAAACTCGAAGAAAATATCGAATATCTGTGTATATCACAACTGTCTACCCTTATACAGTAATGGACAGATCTCCTTTATCGAACTGCAAATTAATAACTAAAGAGCATCATATCACATCAAATAACACTCAAACAACAACTCAGCCTCACATAATATGACATTTCAAAAATTAATTATAACTTATCATAAATTATTAACACACCCAGATTGTGATCAGATATTTACACTACTAATTCTTATTATTATTACTGATTTATATTCGCCGTTCCAACAACCTTGATCCACACTGTCATATTTGATATTGTAATTAAATTATAGCATTGTCTAACGTTTAGGAAAGGTTAAGAACCTCGTAATAAGGCACCCTAGTGTATTTTATTCTCACAACGAACATTTCATCGCAACCCTTCCTTCGAACACTCGGTGTGAGGATCCGAACAATCTGACTGTACAGCGCACTATCAATTACACCCCTGCGCTATTCAATATACAACTCATCGATAAACGTAACACGTTCGTCAAGAGTAAAGGACCCTGTCCTCACAAATTCAATTCAACGGTCATACGTCGCCCCGTGAATAACTTCGTCACACTTGACGGAATAATACCATATTTAATTATCACATTAACTTTACACAACATCATTACAAAAATCATGCATTATTAGCATGTCTCAAGAACGCACACTTAACAGAGCGTATCAACTTTATCGGGACCACGAGGTCGTATGATAATATGGCATCCTATCCAAGGAACCTTACTCGACAATCTCCATTCTTATCCATCTTGCTATCCTTTTGCTATTAAAATCTATGCAATACATGACAAACCTTTCAGAATTAAATTCATATAATGACCTCGGAAATCGAAATGCTAGAATCTCCAAGCAAAATGGACATCTCATATTATCGTTACCCAATTTCAACTTATTATTATTATCAGGTCTCAAAGAATAAATGTATGTCTTACTCCTACCATTGATACTGTTAATTTATGTAAGTCAAAACGACCCGAAAAGAAAGAAAAAAATATCTGTACAACCCTATGAGAAAATGATGCTCTTGTTCAATCTGGAATAAATGATTATGAATGGCGTTAAGTTACACGATCTCAGGTCATCTCATGGCACGGCTATCCAAGTTCTCTTCTTCCTGATGAACAAGAATGGAAATGAAACGTCTTACTTTAGATCCGGCGTCCTCGGAAACCCTTGGCGCCGGCGTCGTCTGCGGCATTTGGGCGGCGTCGTTCCTCCAGCGTCTCCGCGATGTGGTCTCCCAGCGTACTGGTAGAGGTATTCGCCCCCGGCCCTTCTCGATCTCCTGGCGTCGTCCATGTCCGCCCACCGGTTGCCTCCGGTCACCGTCAGCGACGGCGCCTCCTGACGTCCCATCCATGGTCCACTCGTCCATCTCGTCGCGACCGTTCACCCCATTATGGCCCCTTTAGAGGTTCAGTGCAGCATAATTTGCGTATTAATATGCATGTTGATTCCCAGAATATTTGAGTCCATGGTTATAAGGTTCATGCTGCCGTGTAGCAATATTACATTTCACTATATCAGAGCACTTTCACGCCCGCGCACTATAGCGTCTAGTTCCTGGTTCACTTGAATTATATGTTATCACTTTCCTCAACCAGTGACACACTTCCTTCTACGAGAAGCTATTTCGACCTGGCGTTGACCGACATATGAAGTAGCCTGCAGTCTGCAGTCCCGCAACACAAGCTTAAAGCAGATATAGTCTTCCGTCACATTCTCACTGTGTCCCTTTAATGCCAGCCCTGCTATGATATTTTTGAATGAATGTCTGTCACAATAGAGGGCCTCGTGATAATACTTCGCCTCGACTATCGTTATTATTGTTCTTTCCCCGATACTCGTAATGTTCAACACCCCCCGATATTCACCTTTAATTAACATAAATTGTCGGCATAATAATTCAGTTTTTCATTATGGCCTCCACTCGGACGTTCAATGGCGCACAATTTTGTCTTGCTATTACCACAGTACATGCCTTCAATATCTTACTATCCGCTAACTTAACCGGACAACGTGCATTAATCTTCGTAATCAAAGTGGTGAAGTGCTGTATAATATTCCACGCGTCTTCACATATCAATAGCAGCATGTGCATGAATTTAACGGACCTTCGTTTATCAGTTCTCATTATTTCCTCACATACTAGCGTGTCCGATATCGTCTTGAAATTCACGATTATCTTTCTAGTGACACCTTACTGAACACTGTTCCAACGCACTTCACAAATTATTTCCATCCACCCCGACATACTCCTCGAATCAAATAGCCACGAGCACTGAACACACACGTAAACTGTTCAAGTTCCCGATGCAAATTTCAGTCCACATGACATAAGCTACACGTCCGTGCCACGCTGGATAATATACTCGTCCGTGCCACGCTGACTAACTGAACATTCCGGAACTGTGCCCTCCTCTCGAGAAAAAAAATAAATGGAAGGGAGTAGTGTGTTTTGGACAGTTCTAATGCCACCTCCACCTCCCCACCTCACAAGATGGCAGCGACGCGATATCTCTCGAACGCATGGTCGGATTTTGACGAATGAGGTGTCATTGAACTCGGGCCGACACCCTCTTTCCAATGAATAACATATTTCCACCCCAAAATAAAACCTACCCCTACTAGAGGGTGTTTTTTAGAGAGAATCTCTCTTTCCAATTGCAACATGTGAGAGTTTGAATGCCAATATGGAATGAAACGTTGTTCTACACATGGGACATGTATACGGTGGAATGCCACTATGAATTAACATGCTTGTTTTTTGTTTATTACACATGCCCACTCATTGCTTTTGTAAGAGGGTGGGGGAGCGGATCCCTGTGCATGGGTTATTGTTGACGGGTCATTGTTGGCGGGGTCGTTGTTGCCGGGTCATTGTGGACGAGTCGTTGTGGACAAGTCCTTGTTGACAGGTCCTTGTTGACGAGTCCTTGTTGATGGGTCCTTGTGGACAGGTCCTTGTAAACAGGTCCTTGTGGACGAGTCCTTGTGGATGAGTCCCTTAGGACTGATCCCTTTGGACCGGCCCCTTTGGACTGGCCCATGAATTTATCAAAATTGTGTCAAAGGGCTTAACTAACGGACTAATAAGGCTAGGAACTTGTATGAGGTATTGTAGGACTTGGGATGAAGCCCCCTTTTAGAATGTATTTTTAAAATTTTGACAAAGGGCCTAACCACACTTTTGTTAATATCTCGCGAACCTATCATGCTAGTGACTTGTATGAGGGGTCCTAGCAATTGGGGCGATGTTCCCCTTTGGGGGTGAAACTATCCCCCCCACTCCCAAATTGAAAAATCAATATCTTGGAAACTAAGAACCCTAAAATTATGTGTGATAGCTTTAAAAATAGGTCATAAGATACGATTTTACCACGATAGGTCATTTCACCCCTAAAATAGTAAGTAGTAATGTTACAGGGAAAAAAGCGGTTAAACACTTAAAAATGATAAATGAACCTAAGATCATTTGTTTTTTATGAAAAAATAGTAAGAGGGTTAAAACTTCCCCCCTCCCCAAAATTTAAAAATCGTTATCTCGGAAATTAAGAGCCTTAAAATTAAGTGTGATAGCTTTAAAAATAGGTCATGACATACGCTTATACCACGATAGGTCATTTCACCCCTAAAACAGTGAATAGTGATTTTACAGGGAAAAAGGTGTTGAACGCCTAAAAATGATAAATGAACCTATGATCTTTTATTTTGATGAAAAATAGTAAGGGGGTGAAAACTACCCCAAAATTGAAAATTCGATATCTTGGGAACTAAGAAACCTAAAATTAGGTGTGATAGCTCAAAAAATTGTACATTTAATACTCTTTTACCACGATTGGTCATTTTACCCCTAAAACAACGCATGTAGATTTTACAGGAAAAAAGGGGAACCAATAATCGGATTTGGACACATGAGGTGTTATAAGACTCTAGGCGACAATCTCTTCTTGAATTTATTATTTATTTTTTGAAATTTTGACAAAGGACCTAACCACACATTTTGAAAATTTAAATTTTTAAAATTTTTGAATTAATTTTAATATTTTTTTTTTGGTAGAGAGAGACAGTACCGGTTGTGTTTAAACGAGCATGTCGCCGATCACCGTGGCCATGTTCAATGGATGAATCGATATTTTGTGAAGCATTGATTGAAGAGGGTCATGTAACGACTTGTTTTAAGAATATTTTTATGATTTTTCCTATGATGCATGCATTTATTTAAAGATCCCAAAACGGCAAGGTTACTGATTTCAGTATTATAAACTAATAATGGGATTTGGACTCATAAGGTGTCCTATAACTTGACATGACGCTTTCTTTATATGGCTTATGCATTTTCCCAAAAAGATTGAAAACAACAAGGTCATGGACTTTTGTTTCTCTTAATATATTACAAACCCATAATATTAGATGTTTATGGTGAGTGATGAAACATAGCTATGTAGAGAAAGAGTTATTGTAGGCTTCACGTATGGTGTCTGAGAAGTCTTTGACCAATGAAACATGTTTTTAAATCTGACCGCAGTACATTGGGAGTATAGGTTTCAGGCATGACATGACAAACGGTGTGTACAAAATCCAATTTATCGATTCACGAATTAAGAGTAGACTATCTTTAATTGATTAGTTAAAGAGGGTAGCTAAGAAAACAAGATGATGATTACACTGAACCAAACCGAACCAATACAATCCTTTTTGAATGTATAATGTTACTTGCTAACCATTTTGTGCTGCAGTGGCAAGCACTTTTGGCTCTTGCACTAGAGGCCTTAACTCGATTTAACTTTAAGGCTTAGAACGAACCAAACTAAGAAAGATGGTTATAGTGGTGCAGTGGTTAAGCTGTTATCCTTTGACTAAGGTTGACCAGGGTTTGATTTTAAATTAATACGCATGTCAAAAACATATAAAAAGCAGGGATAATGTTTTAAGACTGATTACACTTGTATATTTTTTCAAATTATTACTTGGATTACAAATACAAAAGGAGGACTGGCTTCAATATACAGTTAATGCAAGTAAGATTTAGTATTTGTAACTAATTATTTAAGAAAAACATATAAGGATTTGTATTACTTGGAATTATGTTTTCTATACTATATTTTATTTTGGTTTTAGATTTTAGAAATTTGATATTGGATTTTAGATTTTAGGAAATGACCAAACTAATATTGACTATTCATTAGACAGTGGTATGTAGATAGAAAGATGATTAGACTATATGTTAAGATGAATTTTTAGGTGTTGACTGGCCTTGCAATAAGAATTGTTTAACCAGACATGAGTTAACTACCAACGAAACACTTTGGCGACTATGCTTGTTATTGACCAGTGAGTAGGGTTTTAGAAATACTGTTTGCTATTTTGGGTCATATACAACAAATGCGTAGACCTACTGAGCGACTATGTTTGCTAAACAATACATTATACCAGAGATGATTAGGATTCTTATGTAGCTCAGGCAAGGAAAGCATTTCTACAGAATTTGTTGACATTGAATATAGATTTAGGCATTAGAATGTCATTTTTAAAGACCTTTGTCTGGAGTGTGACGCTCTATTAAAGGGAAACTTGGACTATTGGTGTAGCATAAAAGTGGAGAGTTGAAGTGTTTGAAATGTGGTGTTACAGGAGAATGATGAAGATTAAATGGGTAGATAGGGTTACAAACAAAGAGGTATTAAGACAAGTGGGAGAGGAGAAATGTTTTTGGCGACAGCTAATGAAGTAAATCGATAGGTTGGTAGGACACATACATCCAGGAATAGCAAGCTTAGTTATGGAAGAACGGGTTGAGGACAAGAACTGTAGGGGTAGACCAAGGATAGAATATGTTCAACAGATAGCCTTGGATGTAGAGTGTGGTAGCTATATAGAGATGAAACGATCAGCTCAGGACAGGGAGTCATGGAGAGCTGTATTAAACCAGTCAAAAGGCTGAAGACTCAAACAACATGTAGAGCTTACCAAAATAATGTTGTGTAATGGTAAATACTAGTCAACAAACATTAATGCATTACTAAAACCCATGACATGATACCTGAGAGCTTTTCTAAAAATTATTTTAAGATGTCTTTAACCCTATATTAAACACCTAGTTCTCAAGACTCATAACTACAATGTAATGGAAAACAACAACAAAAACCTTTAAAAACGAGCAAGTGGTTGAGTCAATGTACACTGGAAAATTTTGGAAACACTCAAGTGCGCAAAACAAATTACATTATTAACTGTCAGGTTGACCGAGTAGTTAAGGCGTTTGACTTATGCTCACATTTTCAATACAAGAAAGCAAGGATTTGATCCCCGTACCTGACATAACTATTGCTTTAACATAGCTTAGCGATACTGTATTATTATGATACTCGATACACAAACCATAGATAGAGTGTATTGTTTAAGTCCACTCTCTCTTTCTAAACATAGCTAGAGACTGTCAATGGTTAACAATTGCATTAATAGTGGGAGGATGTAGTGATAGTAATTAAGAAAAAGCAGACAATAACCATTTTTTTTATTTAATTCATTTTAAAATAGATACACACTGAATACAACTCTCTCTATTTACCATTGTTTGATATAGATTTTTTAAACACAACGCTTGTTGTAGATCCTTTTATAACTTTCTCCAGGTACTCTTGTTCTGAAAAACTGGGGAAGTCGTAGTGGTTTTATAGACATAAAACCCTCATCCTTTTCTTTTTCATCATCATCATCATCATCTTCATTATGAATATTATCATCAAAATTATGATAGTCATTGTCACCATCATTATCATTATCATCATCATCATCATCATCCTCAACATCACTAGAACAATCCAATTCCTCTTGTTCCTTTTCCACAGGGACCTCTTTTAAAGTCTGCGTTGCTTTTGATAGTGTTAAGGGTTTCTTAGACGTTGACAACTGTCCTAACATGACTTTTTGAGGACATGATAAGTGATTTTGAACAAACACTGCACTATCTTGAGCAGATTTTTTTTTCTTGGTCTTGCATTTTTACCTTGGTTAGAGTATTTTGTCCATTTAAATGTGTATTAATTTGAGATTCACAATGATGCTCGTTTGAAGTAAGTACGTTGGAGTCTTTTGTTTTAATCATTCCTCGACACTTTTTAGATCGTTGTTTTGAACATCGCCAAATAACAGTTCCATTTTTATTGGTTGTTTTTACAATATATGTATATCCTTTATAGTAGGCACATGGCTTACCATGGCTAGTTGTTGAGACTTCCATATTAACTAATCCACATTAATTTAATTTTAGTAAAGTCACTTTAGTAATAATAACAGTAAAATAAATGAAGTGGATTGATATTTTTTAAAGGTGGAATTTTCAAAGTACTGTCAAGAATAATAATCACATGAACAAATTTTAGACTACAAGTGATTTACACACACACATTGCTCAATGTCAAGATTTATACTGAACACAATTTATACTGATTATGATTTTTATTGACTGTAATTGATAGTAGCCATGGTTAGTAGAGGCAACGTATACTGGATGCGTTTTATAGCAAGCTCAATTTATAGTAGGTACGATTAGTAGACGCGTTTGATACTGGGCACGTTTTGTACTGATTATGATTTATACTGAGCGCGATTTTTACTAGAAGCGATTTTTACCAGCTGTAATTGATAGCAGTTCATACTCAACGCTATTGATAGTAGGCGTAATTGATAGTAGATGCAATTGGTAGTTGGCGCAATTGATAGTAGGCACAATTACTAGTAGGCGCGATTGGTAGTAGGTGCGATTGACAGTAGGCGCGATTGGTAGTGGGCGTAATTGCTAGTAGGCGCTATTGATAGTAGGTGCAATTGACAGTAGGCGCAATTAGTAGTAGGTGTGATTGGTAGTAGGTGCAATTGATAGTAGGTGCAATAAATAGGCGCAATTGATAGTAGGCGCGATTGATAGTAGGCGCGATTGGTAGTGGACGTAATTGATAGTAGGCGCTATTGATAGTAGGTTCAATTGACAGTAGGCGCGATTGATAGTAGGCGCGATTACTAGTAGGCGCGATTGGTAGTAGGCGCAATTGGTAGTAAACGCAATTACTAGTAGGCACGATTAGTAGTAGGCGCAATTGATAGTAGGCGCAATTCACAGTAGGCGCGATTGGTAGTGGGTGTAATTGCTAGTAGACGCTATTGACAGTAGGTGCAATTGACAGTAGGCGCAATTAGTAGTAGGCTTTATTGGTAGTAGGTGCAATTGATAGTAGGTGCAATTAATAGGCACAATTGATAGTAGGCGCGATTGATAGTAGGCGCAATTGATAGCAGGCGCTATTAGTAGACGCGATTGATAGTAGGCGCGATTGGTAGTGGACGTAATTGATAGTAGGCGCTATTGATAGGTGCGATTGATAGTAGGCGCGATTGATAGTAGGCGCGATTGGTAGTAGGCGCGATTGATAGCAGGCGCTATTAGTAGACGCGATTGATAGTAGGAGCGATTGGTAGTGGACGTAATTGATAGTAGGCGCTATTGATAGTAGGCGCGATTGATAGTAGGCGCGATTGGTAGTAGGCGCGATTGATATTAGGCGCAATAAATAGTAGGCGCGATTTGTAAGCACGATTGATAGTAGGAGCGATTGATATTAGGCGTAATTGATAGTAGACGCGATTGATAGTAGGCGTGATTGGTAGGCCTTGAGGTGATAACCCCTCTTGATTGATCCCTGTGGATTTGTCCCTTTGGACTGGTCCCTGTTAACTAGCCCCTGTTGACCAGCCCCTTTGGACTGGTCTTTTATGAAGGGAGTCATTTTTGACGGGTCCCCGTGAACGGGCCCATGCATTTATCAAATTATATCAAAGTCACTTAACCTAACCTTGTCACATGACCTGTTCTACAAGTTTAGACTTGCTTTGAGACTGGCTATGACGTCACAGATGAATGGCGGTGGGAGGCTGGACATTACTTTTTATTACACAAAAACATTCTCCTTAAAGTGAGAGGAAAAGTGGGTGCAAGTGTGGATGCAAGAATGGGTGGAAAAGTGGGTGAAAAATGATCACATACAAATTAATACAGAAATACAAATTTATTATTATAAACAATGAACAATTTTACCAACAATTACAAAGTTTTATAAACAGTTATAATTATTACGGATATACGAATTTATATAACTTTAATGTTATAAACAATTACAATGAAGAGAATTAGGGAGGAGCGGAGGAGACACACCCCCAAATGACATCATGTTATGAAGTTTAATTGCTCTCTTGTAGGGGAATTTTCGTTTATATATAATAATTATAAACAGTTACAACTTGAATAAACAATTATGCTAAATCTGGGAATTGGTTTTAAGTAAAGTAAATATTGGCGGGACAAAGTAAATGATGGCAGATAAAAGCCAATGAATGGCAGATTAAAGTAATAATGAAAAGTTTTTTTACAATAATGGCCTATCTGTGTGTGAAGCGTCCGATTAAATCAGATTGAGGATCAGAAATACTAGAATTTCTTATAATGGTCGTTTGTAATGAAGGATTGTAACTGTTGCAGAGAAATAGTTTATTATTGTCATTTATTCAATTATTAAATAATATTTTCTTAGTATTTTATTTCTATCCTTTAACAAATTCAAGTCTATATCACGGACGAAAGGTTACAATATAAAAGTATCTCCAAATTCACAGAAGCAATACGTCTGTAATGAATTAAACTGATGGGGCAATTTGAAAGAATGGACCCAAACAAATTACGGTAACTTATAACATTCCCACATACCAGAAGAACAAAACAACCGGATCATATTGGTTCAAACAGACTGAGAAGGACCTTAAAGAATTAAGTTGCCAAATGTAATAGACCAAACTGAAAAAGAGAAAAATACAATTAAAGTTGCAATTAAAATATATTATTACCGAAGTGAGCCGGGTCCTAAACAAGATAAATAAAGAGGAGACGGTAATAATAGCTGAATTGTCGCATTGATATTGTTACGAACAGAAACGTCTTTGGGAAAATGAAAAATATTTATTTACAAAATAAAATGCATAGACATTCACCATTATGAAGATGATATTAAATATTATCCGTGTTGACTGATATTAATCTCAAATTATAAAAGCCGCCTTGTCCAACACTAGAAAGTAGTGTAATAATTAAATTAACACGTACATGTTTCGTTACATCAATGATAACTTCGTCGGCGTGAAAAATCTTAGAAACTACAATATCTTAACAAAAACCTACAATGAAATGGATATCCTTACAAAAAGACATTAAATTAAATAACTGAAAAGTCACATTACACTCATTACTTCTTCCACATTTGATGCACTGTTTTATGAAGTTACTTAATTGAATATCTCAACTTGTCATTTCATTACGGTTGAATTAATTATCAATGTCTAAATATTTTACACATTTCATTATTATATAAGAAGCTGTACCCGGCAAGAGTTGCAACGCCAATCGAAGAAAGTGTTGGCGTTGTAATTTTGTTTCTTGAAGTGCTTTTGGATACACAATATTTTCCAATTTCCATTAACTGCCTCTAAATTATCGTAAAATGGATTAACTAATTTAGAAACATATGTGGGAGCGAGCACAACAACTCACCAATGTTTCATCGCAATCGGATGAATGGCATATGAACGCATGCGGAATTTTGTTTAAACGAATCGTGCGCTGTCACTCATTTGGTAAATCTACTTGTGCGCTAAATACTGTGAAAAGGACTTACTATGATAAAAACCATCACGTAAGTGTACACAACAACACATGGAAGTTGCATCGGAATCGATGAATGGTAAATGTTCGCATACTGAATTTTGTTTAAACGATTCGTGCGCTGGAACCCAATTGTTGAATCTACTCGTGCGCTACCTACTGTGAAATGGACTTACTAAGTTAGAAACCTTCTCGTAAGTGTACATAACAACTCATCAAAGTTTCATCGCAATCGGATGAATGGCATATGAACGCATACGAGATTTTGTTTAAACGATCCGCCTGCCGACACTTAATTGTTGAATATACTCGTACGCTACATATTGTATAATGGATTTAGTAAGCCCGAGACCTTCCCTGGAGTGTACCCAACGATTCACCAAAGTTTCATCACAATCGTATGAATGGTATATGATCGCATACGCGACTTTGTTGAAACGATTCGCGTGCCGTCGCTTATTTGTTGAATCTACTCGTGCGCTGCCTATTGTAAAATGGATTTGCCAAGCCACAAACCTTTCCTGGAGTGTACACAACCATTCACCATAATTTCATCGCTATCGGACGAATGGTATTTGAACACATACGGGACTTCTTTGAAATGCCTCGCGCGTCGTCGCACGTTTGTTGAACCTTCACGTGCGCTATCTATTGTAATATGGATTTACTAAGCCTGAAACCTTCCCTGGAGTGTACACAACATCTCACCCAAGTTTCATGGCTATCGGACGAATGGTATATGAACGCATACGGGACGTTTTTGAAACCCTCCGCACGTCGTCGCTCATTCGTTGAATCTACTCGTGCGCTACCTATTGTAAAGTGGATTTACTCAGCTAGGAACCTTCTTTGGAGTGTATACAACATCTCACCCAAGTTTTATCGTCATCGCACGTATGGTATATGAACGCATACGGGACTTAGTTGAAACGCTTCGCACGTCGTCGCTCATTTGTTGAATCTACTTGTACGCTACCTATTGTAAAATAAATTCATTAAGCCTGAAACCTTCCCTGGAGTGTACCCAACGATTCACCCAAGTTTCATTGCTATCGAATGAATGGTATATGAACGCATACGGGGCTTTGATGAAACCCTTCGCGCATCGTCGCTCATTTGTTGAATCACCTCTGGCGTTACCTGTTGTAAAGTGGATTTACTAAACCAGAAACCTTCCCTGAAGTGTACACTACATCTCACTCAAGTTTCAGAGTAATTGGATGAATGGTATATGACCGCATGCGGGAATTTGTTCAAACGAATCGCACGCCATTTTTTTGAAGCTACTCGCGTGCTATCTCTTGTAAATTGGATATACTATGCCTACAACTTTCCCAGGAGTGTGCACAACAACTCACCAATATTTGACTGCAATCGGATCAATTTTATATGAACACACATTGGTTTAAACTACTCTCACGCTATATATTGTATATTGGATTACCTATACCTATAACCATTCCGGGAGTGTGCACAACAACTCACCAAAATTTGATCGCAATCGGATGAATGGTTTATGAACGCATAAAAGACGAATAGACAAACATTCTTATATATATATATATATATATATATATATATATATATATATATATATATATACTAGCTTACCCGGCATGTGTTGCAATGCCAATCAAAGAAAGTGTTGGCGATGAGACTTTGTTTCTTGAACTCTATTTGGATTCCCAATATTTTTTTCTTTTTACGTTAACCACCTCTAAACTATTATAAAATTGATTTACTATCTCAGAAACATCATGGGATCGTGATCAACAACTCACCAAAGTTTCATCGCAATGAAATGAATGGTATATGAACGCATACTGTTGAAACGATTCGAGCGCCGTCAGCCACTTGTTTAATATACTCGTACGCTACCTATTGTAACATGGATTTACTAAGTCGAAAACCTTCCCAGGCCTGTACACATCAACCAAAAAAAAATTCAATGCATTCGGATGAATGGCATGGGAACGCATACGGGATTTTGTTTACATGCTTCGCGCGCTGTCACTCATTTGTTGTATCTACTTGAGCGCCACCCATTGAAAAACGGATTTACCAATTCATAAACCTTCGCAGTGCTGTACGCAACTCACCAAAGTTTTATCACAATCGGATGAATGGTATATGAACGCTTACGGGACCTTGTTGAAACGATTCACGTGCTGTCAAACATTAGTTGAATCTACTCGTGGAATACCAATTGTAAATTGGATTTACTAAGTCTGAAACCTTTCCTGGAGTGTACACAACAATTCATGTAAGTTTCATCTCAATCAGATGAATGGTATATGAACGCATACCAGACTTTGTTGAAACGCTTCGCGCGTCCTCGCACTTTTGTTGAATCTACTCATGCGCTACCTATTGTAAAACGGATTTACTAAGACTGAAACCTTCCCTGGAGTGTACACAACAACTCACCCAAGTTCATCGCTATCAGATGAATGGTATATGAACGCATACTGGACTTTGTTTAAACACATGACGCGTCGTCGCTCAATTGTTTAATCTACTCGTGCGCTACCTATTGTAAAATGGATTTACTAAGCCAGAAACCTAGCCTGGAGTGTACACAACCTCTCACCCAAGTTTCATCGCTATCGGACGAATGGTATATGAATGCATACGGGACTCTCTTGAAACGCTTAGCGCGTCGTCTCTCATTTGTTGAATCTACTCGTTCGCTACCTATTCATAAGTAGATATACTACGCCAGAAACCTTCCCTGAAGTGTACACAACAGCTCACCCAAGTTTCATCGCAATGGGATGAATGGTATATGAACGCATGAGGGACTTTGATGAAACAAACGCACGCAATTTTGTTGAAGCTACTCGCGTGTCATATATTGTAAATTGGATTTACTATGCCTATAACTTTCCCGGGAGTGTGCACAATAACTCACTAAAATGTGATTGCAATCGGATGAATTGTATATGAAGGCATCGCCAACATTCATTTTTTAAAATCTACTCGTGCGCTAGGAATTGTAAATTGGATTAACTATGCCTATAACTATCCCGCAATTGTGCACAACAACTCACCAAAATTCGATCGCAATCGGATGAATGGTTTATGAAAGAATGAAAGACGAACAAACGAACAACCAGTTATATATATATAAGATTACCTAGTAAATATACATTCACCATTTTGTACAGAGGACGGAGATAACCAACAAATAGATTCGAGGTCTATGTCCTGAGGCAAACTTTCCCATGTGCAAAATTTATTGAAGTGAATGGTATCTCGGTTTGGATGTGATACGTTGTTCAACCTTCCAATATATTAATACATTATGAATTAACGACAGATGTTTCTCAGCAGATCTATGCCCTGAAGCAAAACTTTCCCGTGTGCAGAATGTATTGAAATGAGTGATATCTCAGGATGATATAGTGAACCCATGAGGATTGGTTCAAGCGTCGAATCCATATTTTATATGTAAAAAAGAGAGGAAATAATGCAGTTTTTAGAATGAATTTGTAAAGAATTTTAAGGGTTAATAAGAAGTTAAGCTGTTACAAGGTGATGCAAGCGCGGGTGACCGCTAGTCACGCGGGCATGAGATCACGGCTGACTCGGCGATAAGAGGCTAGCGCGTGATTATTAATAGAGCTGGTAGTTTTCCACTGCGAGTGACAGAGAAGGAGTTTCGGAAATAGGTCTTACTCAGCGTTAAAATGGCAATATCGAAATGACGCAAAAAGTGAAATAATTAAAATTTAGCCATTTGCAAGCATGTAATTAATGAAATGAACCCGTCACTGTTGATCATCTTGGAAAAGAGATTTTTGTGTGTGGAAAAAGTTTACACTAATTGCACAGGAAAGAAGTGCCTACGCGGCATTACGTCGATAGTTATTCCCCGAGCCCAAAGCTAGGAGAGAGGGAAAATAAAACCACACTACCCACGCATCTGAGGAGCCCAATTATTTAATATCTTGGAATTATGTGATCGATTTTCATGATCAAAGGAACCCTTTTACATTTAAAACGAGAGCTTTC
Organism: Meconema thalassinum; assembly: GCA_946902985.2. Classification (NCBI taxonomy): domain Eukaryota; kingdom Metazoa; phylum Arthropoda; class Insecta; order Orthoptera; family Tettigoniidae; genus Meconema; species Meconema thalassinum. The sequence continues at coordinate 2,509,494 of CAMPQE020000041.1, forward strand.
AGGAGACATATTTTTCAAAATTATACGACAATTATTTTAGAAGTTAGTGTTGGAGAAGAAACAGATCTGAACCTTTTGTGGCTGATTTGAATATAAACCCTGGACGAGCCAGGAAGAGTATGCAGTATTCAGTACTCACTAGACCGTGATAGGTCGTGTTACTCTGTATCGCAGACGAGCACCCCGTACGGGAGTCGCCATCTAGTATCATCAATAGTATCGCCATGCGAAGACACATCAAAATCCTTGTTATAGGAAATATATCATCAAGCTTCGGACTTTATAAATTTCACCAGTACAGTCAATGTTTTAGACTGTGGACTTAAGAAATTACCGGCGATACGTACTCGATTCTAAATAGTTTCAGTTAAAGAACCGACGCATCATAAGATTTCGAAGTACCCAGGGACAGTGAATTATACCATTCTATCTACGTTAAATAACCAGATTAGGGCAGAACGTGATAGTAAGGCCTAGTGTTCCTGAAGTGAGGGGACTAGAGCGGAGTACGATAGAATTTAGGAATCGAGATTCCAGTCTTTGTCTAGGTGTAGACAAATGAACAGTCAGACATTGGGATTACTCCAATAAGTCAAGAATCGCAGTAACATAAAGTAAAATCCACGTGTGGATTATTAAACATGGAAATTACTAAGTCGCCGTTATACAAGTTCGAGCGATCATAAAAGTAAAACGTCAGTGACAGACTTCTATTAGACGAACAAGTTAGCGTCTAGCACGATACGATATCGTGCAGTAGAATTAATAAGCTGATAGTCGAACCCAGAATAAGAGGATCAACCGTTCCAGTGAGGGAAGTTCGATCGTGAATTTCAATCATCTCATCAGATTAGGAAGCCGACGTACATGAAGTGCAACCCTTGGAAACGGGAAAGAATAAGGAAATCACGTGTGTTAAGGCAAATAATTAATGCCAGAGTGATAACATTTTATGTAATTCAAGTTAAGTGAAAATTTGAGTGTAATATATTTTTAGTGAAATTGTATTTGTGTTTAAGTGAAAATGAATCCAAAAATGGTATTCTCTAGATTAAAAGTGATCAGTGTATATGTTTTATGTGATGTTGAGAAAGTGTTATCAGTGTAGAGATGATCATGAATATGGCTTAAGAAGCAATTAGTGGGTGAAATGTTCCATCGATGGAGAACTCGGTCGCTGACCGTAAAATCATGTGAGTACTAATTTCATTATTATGTGTTTTTGGGAAGATTTGCGTATAATCCTCCGGAGTGGAAGTAGGGATGTTTGAAAACATGTGAAATATAGGTTGCGCGATCTGAACGATTAATTTGATTGAAACATAAATAATGTGAAGAGTTAATGAATCCCTTGTGGAAAATATTCAGGGTAATATCAGTATATTGGTAAATAATATAATTATGGCAAAGCAAGCGCGATAATAATAATAATAATAATAATAATAACAATATTAATAATAAAAATAATTAAATAAATTAATTATGTGATGAATTTTAATTTGAATAAGTGGTAGCTACAAGAGCCCCTTAGATAAATTGTTAATATGTTGTGAATCAATATGTTCTTATTGTTATAAAATGTTATTGTTGATGGAGGCTAAGGCTGAATATATTATTTTTGAGACGAAGATCAAATTTTGATTAGAATTTATTTATTTCTTTGAAAGGCAACTTGGCTATTTTATGTATGAGCGCCGTGCCACGCAATTGAAATAATTTGTCACGCTAGGAACGCGTTGAAATGCTCGGTAATAATAATTGTGAGGGACAGTTAGTAGCGGTAAAGAGTTATGTTAAATTGTGGTATTGCAATACTGAAAAGGGTGCAATTTATGTTGTATTATGAGCGCTGGTTGCGTACAATGCCTTCCTTAAGTCGCTAATGTTGTAAGTCATCAAAGTTGGGATACTGCTCCCGAGGCATTTTAAAGGATTGAACTCAGAGTCGTCCGCGTCGAAGCCCCTAATATATTTGTTGTTTTATGGATTTTCTTACCCGCTAATGAGGACACTTCATAATTATACTTTACCGAAGCTAAAAGAATAGGTCTGGAGAACCTTATATTGTCTTGTTGTTAATTTGTATTATAAGCCTTGTCTTTCAAAGAAACGCATTTGAAGCAGCTGGCAGTAGCGCTGTATAGCCGTCTCTTGAGGAAGCGAGACTGTGGGTCCCCCTCCCTCCATAGCCATAAATCAGCCAAGTATTTGAGACAGACCCTTACACACTCTCTTATAGAGAAAGGTCAAGAACGAGCTGTCCTATTCACGGTACACGGAAGTGTTTAAGGTTTTTTAACAGCCCAGTATTTGAACTGAGGTCCTTTCACGTTCATTATTATCGCTTGCAGAGTTCAGATCGTTGCTTCCTTAAGATATAATTGTCTTTGAAGACAATATAATAAAATCCCTAACGTTATTATTAAATGATTCAGTTGATTCACGAGTTATTATGAGAATGTTAAGATTTTGGGAGTAATCTTAAATTGACTTGGTCAGTAGTTTTCTATAACTCGGGGATGCGCAAATTTTTCCAATCACAGTAGTGAGTTGGTAGCTTGAGAAGAGAGATGGTAACTGATGAGCATTGTGGGAGCCCAAAATTAATTAATGAGTAGCCATACTATGATATTGTGATTAAAATCAGATATACTCATGTAAAAATTAAATGGTGTGTGTTTAATTGTTAACACAATGCATGTAAACTTTACCTAGCCATTCGGAGCTCGTTTTTAAAGAATTAGGATTGATGCTATATGGGTGTGAAACTCAGATGGAGTTTTTGTTTGGTTTTTGGATAACCAGTAATTATTATTTTGTGGATATTTAATTTGAATTCCTTGTTCATCTTTGGACAAGTGTGAAGTGTAGTGTCAGTGTTTTTATGTTTATTTTTGTAGCGCCATATTTTGAATAATTAAATGTTTTGATAGTAGGATTTTGATTTTGTTTATGTTTGGAAGTGTATCCTATACTTAATCCAAAGTGTGTAGGTCACAGAGTGGGAGAACATACCATGAACCCCGATACTCCCGATTGAGCATTGCTGGCGAACTGTGATTTGCATATTTCATTGTTGAAATGGGCACAATAGTACGACCTAGTATTTCACACATCCTATAATTATTTATTGATCCTTTTTGTGACTTTTCTTTTATATAAATTATCGACTTTTTGTAAGGATATTAATTTTCTTTTTAGGTTTTTGTTAAGATACTGTTTTTTCTATGATTTTTCACGCTGACGAAGTTATCATTGATGTAACGAAACATGTACGTGTTTATTTAATTATTAAACTACTTTCTAGTGTTTGACAAGGCGGCTTTTATAATTTGAGATTTATTTACAAGACGACACATACGGTATTACAAATAACACTCAGAATACTCCATCTTGTATGCACTGTTCCTTGTCCACTTCTTCTTACAAAATACAAAAAAAAATTGTTTCCAACTGTCACATCCTCCAACCGTTGAGGAATGACATCCTCAACTACTCCACATATCTATCAGGAACATTGTCAGTTCTAACCGAACGTGTGGTCACTGGGGGTTGAACACCACTTCCAGTCGGTTTTCCTAAAGCAGTAGCTGTTTTCTTATTGTAGCCAGCCCTCAGAGGTGTGCTGCCTTCATCAGGTCCTTCTAGTGAGTAGAGTCACCGTATGGGTCTCAAGAGTTCTACTTTAGATGTAACAACCCTTGCAAGTATTGTACTACTGGAAGTTCCAGGGGGCCAATCAATCCTCTTAGTGCCATCTGATCCTACTAGGACAATGTCACCTCTCTTGAACAAAAGAGTTGCGGTGGTTTAAAACTCGGTTTACCGAGTGCCAATAGTCCCAGATATTCCTGTTGGAATCTTTTTTCAATGCCATTCTTAGGTTCATTAGATGACGATATCGTTGCTTCAGGGCTATATCAAACAATGCTTCACATTCTAGAACTCCAGTTGTCATAATTTTCTTGAAGAAAGCGGGCAGCGTTGAGTGGACTTATATATTCACATTCATCGGTCAGATATGTTAGCGATCTTGCATCTACGGTGGCTTCTATGCTGCAGAGAATAGTAAGCATTCCTTGGTAAGTTAGACAGGCTTTACCCAAAACTCGTTTCAGAAGCTGTTTAATCAGACGTATTAACCTTTCCCAGAAGACTCCCCACCAAGAAGCACTAGGGAGATTAATTCTCCAAGTAATACGTTCAACCGAATAGTGTTTAGACATATTTTCCCAGTCAACATTTTGAAACGCGTTATCTGTACCCATGAAATTTGTACCATTGTCTGAGTAAATCACAGAGGGCCGTCCTCTTCTGGCTACAACGCGGTGGAACGCTTGCAGAAACGCCTCTGTGGAGAGAGAGGTAACCATATCGAGATGCACAGCACGATACACCGCACATGTGAAAACCTTAATTGAAGCTTTACTTTCGTCCCTCAAGTCCAATCCTATCACTTCGAATACACAGGCTTCCCGGATGCGGTCCAGGAGCGGTGAGGCATGAGCAATTTCGCTATGTTGCCCGTCATGCCTCTGGCCCTTGACACATTTTCTTATAATTTTTCTAACTGTCCTCCTTCCACTGATGATCCAGAAGCGTTGTATCAGATGATTGAGAAGAAGTTGTGTTCCAATGCGATTTTCTTTCACGTGCTCGTGAGGTGACGACAGGGTTCACCGGGAGAATCATTGGGAACCTGAATTGCTTCAAATCTTCTCGCAGTAATAGTATCGTTTTAACCTGAGAACACCATCTTCCAGGAACGGATGTAGTGAAGACAGCCGTTTATCAACTAATCCATGGAAGCTTTCTCTTTGAATTATAACTCTTCAACTTACAGATTTTCATGTGAGATCGTCTCAAGTCTAAGACGGTACTTACATAAACGAAGAATTCCTGCGATTAGATGATCTATTCTGTGATAGCTGGAATAATATCTAGCATACCGGAGGGGACCTTCATTGGTTACATTCATAGATTTCAAAGGTATTTTCTTCATTTCCTGTGCAATACTCTCTTCGTCATACACCACTTTTGTTTGAAGCCAACAGTCTGGAGATTCATACAACCAAGAAGGTCCCTCACAACATCGAGAGGCAACAAATTGCGAAGCAGAACAGCCACGTGACGGTAAATCAGCTGGATTAAATGAACCTGGAACATGTCGCCAGCAGTTTGAATTGGTCAAGTTCCTGATCTCATTCACACGATTGCGGACAAACACCGACCAGTTCTCAGTCCTGCAGATCTATGCTAGAACTGTGGACGAGTCAGACTAGAGAAAGAACTCATGAACTTTCAGTGAAATAGATTCCAATACACATTTAAGCAACCATGCACCAAAAGTAGCAGCCAGCAATTCCAATCTGGGGATTGCCACATCCTTGAGGGGGGTCACAAGAAATCTTGAATCACACAACTGTACAGTACACGCACTTGATTGTTGGATTCGCATCTTATGAAGACTACCGCTGCGTATGCAAGTTGGCTGGCATCACAGAAGACATCAATTTGCACAGGGTCACTCATTCCAAATCATCGAGGAATCTCGATTTCCACCGGGTTAGGTAGATCATTTATCCAGGTCAGAAACACGTCACTGGACTTTTCATCAAATGCACTATCCCATCTTATATGAGTCTTCCCTGTCCTTTCATTCAACAGTTTGACACAAACGGTGACAGGACAAGTCACACCAACTAGATCAAAAATTCAACCCACGAGTGACAAAATTGTCCTTTTCGGCAGTTTTCCCACCTGAATACTATTCAACCAAAGCAAATGAAGCTACAATTTTCGTGAACGATGCACGGCATACACCACGTTTTCTGATCAAACTTCGATTATCGCTCATTTTCCTTTCTGTATCCGGTCATGGTAGCCAGATGTTACGAACAGAACCGTCATTTCGTACTCTTTGGGAAAATATTTACTTACAAGAAAACGCATACGGTAATACAAATAACACTCAAAAGACTCCATCTGGGATGCACTGTTCCATGTCCGCTTTTTCTCACAAAAAAAACTATTGCCATCTGTCTGTCACAGATATAATACAAGAGAAGGCATATGCTGTTATTTCATATTTGGAAGAGGAAAGTCCTTCTTTAAGAAATAAACAATGCTATAAAACCTCCTTCTACCAGAATGTCAGCAGCACAATTGATCTAATTTTCACGAATTTGAAGAGACTACAACTTACAGACAGGAAAATAGCGAATGCTGTAATATTAAGAAAAAACCTGCCAATCATCGCGTACTTCATCATGAATACCACTTGAAGCACTGCTGCATATCGTAGCACAAAATCATCAAGGAAACTCTTATCAGAACAAATTAAGATTAATGACCGGGGAATAAAAAAGCGATATAATACATCATTGGGGGTAATATGGATACTGGATTAGAAACTATATAAATATCATCTAAAAAGTCTTACACGAGAACAGCTCAACCATGGATCAACGCAAGATGCCATGAAGCACGAAAGACAACACTATACGCCCTTCACAGTGCAAGGGAATGGGGCATCGCATATCGCTTGAAGGAATACGCAGACAGTCGTAAAGAATATGAAACGATACTCAAAGAAATCCGAAACCAATATATGGCCTAGGAAGAAGCCAGGCTTTTACGGGACGCAGAAAACTCCCCTTCAAGCCTCTACAATGAAGAATTCCACGTTTTCCAAATTATATACCCAAATCAAAAGAGGGAAGACTACTCCCGGTGTCTCCTCTCAGTGTTGGACGTAGCTCAGATACGCGGCGGTTAGAATCCACGAGCTACATTCAGGAATTCACAGTTGCGGAAGTGACGGAAGCCATACGCTCGAAAAAAAAGTATCAAACAATGGCACCCAATAATATCTGCAATTAACATCTCAAGGCTTTTCTAAACATACTCCCAGAAGCGAAGACAAGGATTCTCAACAAATTCAATTTAGCAGGCAGTATTCCAGTTAGATAGAGATCTTCCTTATGAAAGTATCATATAAAGGAAATGGCGGCATGGGTGATAAGAAAGCTTATAGAGGAATCGCCTTAAAATGTTCCGCGTTTAAGATATTAAGCAAACTACTCTACAGAAGACTAACCGTGTTGACTAACAACATGATACTGCATGAACAATTTGGTTTCAGACAGGGACGGTCAATCATCCAGGCTGTCCAATGTACTGTATACTAAAGGTTGTCCACGAGACACTCAAACAAAAGCCTACTAGACCGTCAAAATACGGTTCATAATCTAGCAGATAACTTAGAACCGACGTATTATATCACAACATATCCTATTCTCAAACTACATACACGTGAATGACAATCTGGCCACTTCCAATCCCATTAAATAAACCATCGGCGTATTACAAGGGGATCGATTAAGCCCGACAGATATAATCTGTCTCAATGGAACCCCTTTAAAACATGTTAAACACATGATACCTTGGTGTCACTTTACAGCCTAAGGTACTTCTTTCTCAAAGCATGTGGAGGAGAAATCTAGGGGTGCTATAGTAGCCATAAGCGATATAAAGTGTTCGAGTAAGTTGTCATTGACCAAAGCTTTTGCCCTTTTTAGAATGAAATTCTACCCATACTGACTATTGGAATAGAACTCACATGGACACACCTCGCGGAAGATAAATTAGCTGTAATGGAGCAAGTCAGAGCGACCTTCCTAAAACGCGCACTATGTCTGTCAGCATCAACCCCAATCGAGACTGGTCTATTAAATCACTAGGCAGCCCTTTCAGGTGGAAGATTTAAAATCCCAGTATCTATTGCCATTTACCAGCGCGAGTACAGTGCTTTTTCAGAAGTGCAAGCAGAAGGAAATATACATTTGGACTGTTTTACAGTGCCGAAGCGATGACATCAGACCTCAGAACGCATGGGAACTACGAGTACAGACACCTAGCAACGAAAATTGCTGTAGATTGGACAGGGTCTGCAGTAATACACCCTTTCACTCACCACATGGGAATTGTGTATGTGTGTTGTGCAAGAGATCATGTGATAGATAACATATTCTGTCGTGTCCTGAAAGAACTCAAACATTACGAGCATAATTATAGTGAAGATAATGTATGTAGGACCAAGCCCTTACACTTTCTTTTTTGCACGAATGCGCGCATTTTTAGCCTCTTTTTCACATTTTGCAAAAATGATGAAAATGTAGACTTATGACATCGGGCAAATGTGTGTCTGTCTGTCCTTCTGTCTGTCTGTCTGTCTAGCTGTGTGTGTGTCCCCCCTATCAACTCCTAAACGGCTGCAGGAATCGAAACAAATTTTCGTAGGAGTAAAGATCTATACCCGAATATCTCAGGGCCATATTTGAAAATTATGTCAGTGCTACCAACTGCTGAAAAATCGCAATTGAAATTTGAGCTCCATGTTGGATATCTTGGAAGGTATGAATGGGAGCTATTTCAAAATTGGCACACGTATAGATGATAATATTGCAGATTAATTTCCTGGAGACCATACATGGCAGTGTTGCCAGAATGATTATAAGCCTGCTGATACGTCCAAATTTTAAATGCATATAACTTCTACACTATCAATTGGATTTCAACCAAATTTCGTATGTGCTATGTGTACATAAACAGATATGACTGAGTGTATTCTTATGAGCCACCAGGGCTGTCAACTGTTAATAAATGCTCTCAATTTTTTAATTCAAATACCCATATATCAGTAAGTATGCAAGCCGACAGCTTAAAACTATGCACACGTATAGTACCTGACATTCTAGATTAATTGGGAGTAACTTATATACGTCAGTGCAACCAACATGATTCTAAGCCTGTTGAGAGGTCCAACTTTCAATACATATAACTTCTATACTATCATTTGGATTTCAACCAAATTTCGTGTGTGCTATGTGTACCATAACAGATATTACTATGCCAATTCTTAAGGGTAACCTGGGCTGCCAATTTAAAAAAAACTGTCTCTATTTTTGTTACCCTAATATCAATATATCAGAATGTATGCAAGCCAATTGCTCTAAACTTTGCACACGTATAGTACCTGGCATTCTAGATTAATTTAGAGTAACTAATATAGGCCTACGCCAGTGCTGCCAACATGATTCTAAGCCTGCTGATAAGTCCAATTTTAAAATGCACGAAACTTCTATACTAACTAAAGGATCATTCAAGATTGACACAACAATAGATCATATTATTTCAGATTATTTCTGACCAATACATGTATGTCATTGTTGCCAACATGATATTACGCGCGCTGTTAGATCCAATGTTTAACTGCATGTAACGTCCATGCTATCCATTGGACATCAACCAAATTTTGTATTCTGTACCTTAAGAGATGGAACTAAGAATATATTCAGTCACCAGGGCTGCCAAGTGTAGTTCTCGATTTGGCTACATTATGCCAGATATACATTATTTCGAACTAATTAGAAATTTCAATATTACCAACATAATTTCGTCATTATTCTAGATAGATAAATTGCCATGAATCTTAAATTTTAAGAAAAGTAGGCTCTTTAGTTCGTCACGGAACTTCTTGCTTACTGTAGTATAATATATATCTTAACTAAATTATCGTGGTAATTTTTGCAAGGTGAACCGTTTATCTTAAATTTGCATCAATATTCATAACTTTTAGATATATAAACTCATGATTATTCTAAGAATTTATTTATAAGCATTGTAATAATAGTGCATTTCCTTACATTTAAGCTAACAATGACTCCGATGATTTGTAAAAAATAGATTACATATATTAACAAGCGTCTTTCTACAAATTTAACATAAGGAACTGACTCGTCAGAATACGAACTTCTCCTAATGGGTTCCTAAGTAACGTCCTCTGTAAAACAGCATCAGCACTTCGATTACCTCGGAAACTTAGCAAAAATGAAATACAATATCGTCTGATGGGATTAGGGAAATTGGCTGTTTTATTATATCCTCAACTACAGCATATACACGATACTTTATACCAAAAGAAAGTTCTTGTTTTGTTCCCAAGGATGAACCAGCAGTTGTAACAAAAACTCAAGAGCTTCTAGGTGCCCATCAAAACTGTCAGGAGTTGTTCACCTTAACGGAATTGACACAACCAACAGCGTAAATTGGCAGATATTTTTCACTTTAGAGTTCCTATTTACCAACCCTGACTGTGAGCGGATGGATCCTCTAATTGACTTACCTGAAGTGTCTAACGGGACACGGAACGGTTACAATTGTCAAATTCAACATTTTTGTTTAATATTTTATGACTCTCTGAAGTCTGTCCTTTAAAATGATGTGGAATACATTTTAGTTCAACCATTATGAATCGCTATAATTTTAATCTACACTTGCACTAACAATGAGATAAGCATCATCTGTGGAAAGTTTTAAATGCAGTTTTCTCAGTTCCATTTTTAAGAAAATGTATGTTCCATTATCAAGGCGACTATTTATCACCGAGCTGTAAATTTTTCACCAAAAATTTTATATATTAGTGTTTAATATTTTAATGGACAGGCTTACTTGTTTAAAGTAAAACTGTTTGGGGTTTGGCAGTATTTTAAAGAGGCAGTAATTATATTGTTTGATAATTTTAAAAAATAAATTAAGACAGCCCTCAAGTTATATATAAAATTCGCTCCTTTACTAAGTTAAGTAAGGTTTGAATGAAATGTGATATAAATTTAATTATCATACCATTATTAGATTCTGAGGGAAAGGAACATGAATTAAACAAATTTAACATTGGTAAGATAGGCGATTCCGTATCCCCGTTAATATACGGTACCGTACTTCAGTTTAGAGCACTTAGGTACCCACCACGACTGTGAATAGATGGTTCCTCTCAGAGGTGTAAAACTCCTGTCTATGTGTTTTTTCCCCTAGTTTCCAACCATACTGTAAATGGATGATTATCCTCACACTACATATTAGGTATAGAAAAACAAATAATGCCATTGAGCTAATATCATTCACATTAGAGCTCATAGGTACTGTGCCCATTTTGAGGGAGCCCATTGCCCGGATATATGAGTCGTTTTTCGGGATTACATTTTTGAAGTTTTAGTTTGAAGAAGAGCGCCAAGGAGGAGTTTGTGAATTCCACACAAGTAGTCCAGATGGTTACAGCTGAATTTCAGGGAATAGTATTAGAACAATTGAAGGAAGGAGCAGTCTCAGAAATGAAGAATGAGGTGAAAGAAAAGTGATTAAAGAAATTCAGGAACAGCTTGCGAAAGAAACTCATGATGAAGTTAAAGAAGTGAGGACAGCTTTTTCGACAGAGATTAAAGTAGTGTCTGGAGACATCAGTCCATTCGGGATTCTGTGGAAAAATTAAAGAATCAGTTAACGGTTGAAGAGGAAAGCCAGATGAAGAGAATAGAAGGATTGAAGGATAGTATGGAAATAGATGAAGAGGGAAAACAAAATAGGAAGGAAATGGAGGAAGTTAGGCAAACTGTTAACAATTTGGAGAGGAAATTGGAGAAACAGGCAAATATAACTGAAAATACTTTTGAAAATAGAGGTGGATTATCAGAGATAGGTAGGTCAGAAGGAGTCTCTACCATTCGTACTTCTACTCCGATCACATTAGTAAAGAGTTATGAAGGGAAGCCGATTAAGTTTCCCGGAACTGGAAATGTTCCACCTGATGAATTTTTGAGGGAGGTTCGAGATTATCTGAAGGATGCTAAAGTTACTAAAGAAAGGGAGAGTAGAGTTATTAGTAGATTTTTAGACGGTCCGGCACTCGTCTGGTTTAGGGCCTTTCGTTGCAATTTGAGAACTTATGAAGAGTTTGAACAGGCACTATTACGAAAATTTTGGTCTCCGGAAACTCATCAGAATATCAGGGCAGAGTTATACGTGTAACGTCATTCTACGTCACAGCCGACTAAATATTCGAATTATTTTGCCAACCATCATGCAAAACTTCAGTGTATAGATCCACCGATGCCACCTTACGAATTGATTCCTGCGTTAATTAGACAATTTCCGTTGGAGGTGCAACGCAGTCTTATTTCTGCTAATGTCGAAAACATGGAGGAATTTGATGAAGTCCTTCAGCGTTTGGATCATCCCAATGCTCAGTTTTATCAGCAGAGGAACAGCAAACAAGAGAATAAAGCCGCGTATGCTGTCTTGACGGATAGACAATGTCAGACAACACCTGATAGGAATGATAGCAATAGGGAAGAACAAACGTCGAGGGAGTATCACGATAGAAGAGGTCAAGATAATAGACAACCTTACGTTAGAAGAGGAAGGTATGGAAACAATTGGTATTCCTGGAGGAGACAAGGATATAGTAGGCCATACAATAGAACAGGTTACAATCGACAATATGGGAGATCGAACAATGACAGGTTCACGGATCAGCAAAGAAAAAATCTGGAGCAAAGAGGAGAAGAAAGTCAACACTATCTGAAGGAATTAGATGATAGAAGAAATTAAACTGGTACTTCTGGTATTAATAATTCGGCCGGAAAGAATGAATAAAACGTCGATTTCGGAACGAGAGAACCAGCAGAAGTAACTCCAACGCAGTATATTTCCAAAATTATTCAATGGGAAGTCGAAGATGAGGACTTAATTCAGGAAGAATACGAGATAAAGGAGTTGGGACAGAGAACCCGGTTGCCTATTATCATTTGTGAAGTGTATGGGAAACAGGTACACACTCTGATAGATACAGGTGCCATGCTTTGTCTGGTAAGCGAACGTTTGTACAATTTATGGAAATTAACGGAGGATATTGAAGAAATACCCGTAGCTGGAATCAAGATCCAGGGTATTATTCCTAATTAGGTTACCACGTGCAAGATGCAACTGTATTTAAAGATTAAGATTGGAGGATGTTTCTTTGAGCATATTTTCATAGTGATGCGAGATATTGCGCATGACTTGATCTTAGGGACGGATTTTATCAAGAGGTACAAGGTAATTCTAGACATGGAATCGGATAGATTAAATTTCATCATGCAGGGAAGGTTCAATTCGAAGATGAAGAGAAATACACCGTGGGAGAAGTGAGATGGACCAAGGTTTTTGAGAGCATAGAAACATCTGAGGAGGCTAATGAGAGAATTGAGCGTGTTCCAGTAATGACGAGTTTGTTAGAAGAATTCCATGATATTTTTGATACAAGACCAAGAGAGATTTAAGACTTTGAATATAAGATCCAAGTATGTGATGATAGTCCATATCACGCTAAGTTGTATCCAGTACCAGAAAAGCATAAGACGAAGGTGAAAAAAATATCCAAAACCTGGAGAAGGATCAGATCATTAAGGAATGTGTAACGTCTTACGTTAATCCTTTGGCTGTCGTACTGAAAGTAGATGGGAATTAAAGGATTTGCCTTGACGCCAGGTCGTTGAATTCAAGACTATTGTCATAATATGATAGGCCACCTTTGATCAAGGATATGATGTGGTTCTCGACTGTGGATTTGACATCTTCTTAACACCATGCTAGACTCAGCGAAGATTCACAAAAGTTCACAGGATTTCTATTTGATCAGCAGACCTATGTTTTTAGAAAACTTCCGTTTGGAATGAAGACTTCAGGAGCAGTTTTGATACGTGCATTGGATCAGAACCTTAGTCAAGAAGTTAAAGATACAATCATATGCTATGTGGATGATATTTTGGTAGCTTCGGAAACTGAAGATCAGCACATGTTACACTTGCGAAATTTATTTTTGGATTTAAGGAAGTCCAATTTCAAAATAAACTTGAAGAAATGTCAGTTCTTTAAGAAAGAAATCAGATTTCTTGGACATATTTTGGATGGTGGTGGTTATCGACCGAATGAGGAGAAACTTCAAGCAATTGCCGAATTTCCTAGATCTACTCGATTCAAGCATATACGACAATTTTTAGGGTCTTGCCAGTTCTTTGCAGGACATTGCTATAAGTACACTGATGTAGTAGCACTTTTGCAGAATTTATTAAGAAAGGACAATAAATGGAAATGGGATGACTTATGTGAAGAATCTTTTAATAAGGCGAAGGAGTTAATGCTCAACAGTGTCACGTTGGAATATCCGAACTTTGAGAAAAATTGTATTATCTAGTCAGATGCATCGAATATTGGGATAGGAGCTATCTTACTTCAGGAAGATGAGGACCGCACAAGACACGATCTATCTTTCATAAGTAGGAAGTTTAAGCCATCAGAACGCAATTATTACACTACGTAGCTTGAAGTTCTCCTGAAGCTCTCAGAGTACAACACAGTTAAAATAATACGGGTACCAGGGCATGCAGGAATAGAAAGTAATGAAAGGGCAGATGAACTGGCCAGAAATGGAGCAGAGATACATTTTGTAGGCCCAGAACCTGTATGTGGGATCTCTTACAGACAAGCCCGACATGTAATAGGTAAATGGGTACAAAACAAGCAAGTAGAAAACTGGAAAAAGACTCCTGGTTGCAGACTTGCAAAGGAACTAATAAAAGGACCAAACAAGAAGCACACTAAAGAACTTCTACAACTAAGCAGAGGAAATATAAGACGGGTAGTGGGACAATTGACAGAACACGGCCATCTTAAAAAGCACCTGCATAGAATTGGAGTAATAAGAGACAATATATGTAGGAAATGCAATGAAGCAGAAGAATCAGCTGAACACATACTTTTGAATGTGAGGCGCTGGGAAGAATTAGAATCTCTACACTGGGGCTACCGGGTGAAGAAAGAGAGAAAATCCTACAGGACCCAATAAGATTGATCTGGAGCTTTGTGAAGGGAGCAGGGATATCAAGGTGGAAATGAAGGAAACACATGGTAGCAAAAGATCTTGGAGGTCGACGCTAAACAGGAACTTGGAAACAAATGGCCCCATGAATAAAAGAAGAAGCAGAAGAGGAAGAATAAGGGAACTTCACTTACCGTACGTTTATATTGCTATGTTAATGCCATTGAAAGAAGCTTTTAAGCGATGTATGATCACCTTTTCTCAGAAGTTGTATCCAGAAGAAATAGAAGAAACTAGCACTGCTGTCAAGAATGATGAGAGTAGAACACGATCTAACACAGAAAAGCTCTCCCAAGGCACTAGTAGGGATTTACCACAACTGAGGCAAAACTTTATAGATATAGGGGATTCTGTCTCACAGGAAGTCATCAACTCTACTAAGAATAATCACCTTTTCTCAGACGCTGCTTCCAGAAGATATAGGAACAGAAATTTCCAACAGCCCAAGAGGGCATCAGTAGTTGGTACAAAGGAAGATGCGGAACTTTGAGCCGTATAGAAAATGACGAGGCTTTTCGTAGGACGTTTTAAGGACGTCACTACTTTCACAACACTCAAGAAATAACTTGAGAAAAATGTATTACACGGTGACCTAGATGTCAAAGAGATTGTAACTAGAGGAAGAACCAAAGCCTTCACAGTTGGTTTCCACTTTCCACATTTGGAGAAAACTCATTCTGCGGACTTCTTGGAAAATGGAGTTTTATTCCATAGATTTCGTTTTCGAAGGTCACGCGACGAGCGAGTTACACTTGACGCATAAGAGACGCCTAACGATAATGCAATATGGTATATTCTTTGAATAGACTCAAGGTATGTGTTCACGTTGCAAGTAAACTTTCACAATTCGTATTTGTTCATTTTGAAATTGATATGGTGGATTCAGCATTAATACACATCAACAAAAACTTTTTTTTAAAATTGAAGTGCTGAAAATTTAAAAATAATCAAAATTTTTCAATATTTTCAAAACATTGTATCTCCTCAACAAATATTACAATCTACTTGCCTGTGGTATCAGATTGAAGCAATCTTTATATCTAATGTTGTATACTACAGATTTGATTATACACTTTAATTCAGTGGACTGATAATGAATTTCATGGACCCATTATTTGGGAGCCAGGCTCTGCCTGTCACAAGTCAGGAAAAAGAGTGAGTGATAGAGGAGAACACCTCTCAAAATAACCTTTGGCCCGCTGACCCGGCTGGTAGTACCTTGTAATGGTCCCTTGCCAGGGTTACGGTGAAGACCTCAACGGCAGCTACTGTGGAGAAGATATTCTTCGGTACAGTATAGATGGTGGAAGAGGCATCCTAGTGCTCGGGATAATTGAGTAAAAGGTATATGCACAAATTGGGGCATATATCAGAGGCAGCGTCTGTTCTCTATATTAGGAGTGGCTGCAAAGGGCGTCTATTCTCCATGTTAGGGGTGGCCTCACGGATACCTGGCAGTAGGTATAAAATGTCCTTGACGACAGGCGTAGCGACACGTCGGTTGAGGTATTTTTGTCGTATCCAACATACAGTTGACTCCTCTTCATTCAGATATAAATGCTAGGGCGTCCCCTCTAAGCGACGCGCATCGTTTCCGCCTGAACGATGTGGAAAATGAACGAGGGCTACTGACGCATCGTCGACGTCGGCTAAAGAAGCTACACCAACATACATCAAATCGTATCAGAATAGCCACAGTCAACATTGGAACAATGACAGGCCGAAGCTGAGAACTGGCCGCCTCTTTGAAGCACCGGAATGTGGATATAGCTTGCGTTCAAGAAACACGAGGGGCAGGTGCAAAATCAATAGATATCGGAGAAGGCTACATGCATATCTATAATGGTAAGAAAAGTGCAATTGGTGTCGGTGTTATTGTAAACCAGTGGATTCGCGACACCGTCTCTGAAGTAGCACGCATCAGCGAACGCCTGATGTCAATACAGATAACCCTGGGGACCAGTTTAATCCGAGTTGTGCCATGCTATGCTCCACAGACTGGTTGCCTTGAAGAAGAGAAAGACATGTTTTGGAACGATCTCGATGGACACATTCAAGCTGTTGATGATAGTAAAATTCTTTTCATTGGTGGAGACTTAAATGGACATGTTGGTCATGAAAGAGACGGATTTGAACGAAATCATGGAGGCCATCTTTAAGGTTGCCGTAACAATGAGAGTATTCGAATCCTAGAATTTGCGGAAGCGTGGGATTTGTCTGTAACTAACACCTTTTTTTATAAAGCGGGATTCACACCTTATCACCTACTATAGTGGAAGTCACACATCCCAAATTGACTACTGGATGACACGGCGAAGAGACCTCGCAATGATCAAGGATACAAAAGTGATCCCATATGACAGCGTTGCTCCTAAACACCGAATACTTGTACTAGATGCCACAGTCCATATAGATTATGTATCTGTGAGGCCAAGCACGAAGATTGAACGTATTAAATGGAGGAGACAATTAGAACATCGAGCTACCATCAATGAAGCATCAATACCATCGATTTCAAATTCTACAATGTCATCAGTAGAAGATGGCTGGAACACACTGTCCGAATCCATCAAGACATGTACCAAACCAAACCAAATCGACGCCTTATTGACAAGCAGACCTGGTGGTGGAATGGTGATGTGCAGCGGGTAACCAGGGAGTAGAAAGCGGCTTACAAGACATGGCACCAGACACGCAGCTCGGGGGATTTAGATAGGTACCGGGCTCTCAAGTCCAGTGCAAAACGAGCTGTAGCAACTGCCAAAGCAGCACATTACAAAGCCATCTACGACGAGCTGGATAAGCCTGGTAGCACAAATAGAATTTAAAAAGGTGCCCGCGCTCGCGAGCGTGCCACGCACGATCTCGGTCATGTTTTCAACATCAACGTCAGAAATGGGCTCCTCCTACAAAAGAGACATGACATACTACGTCGCTGGAAGGAGTATTTTGAGGATATATGCAATACGGAGTTCCCTCATCTGCCTCTACCGACAGCTGACCCTATCCTCGGCCCTGTGCCCTTTATCACTACAGAAGAAGTGTCCACTGCGATCAACAAAATGAAGTCAGGGAAAGCGCCTGGTGCAGATGATATACCAGCCGAAGTATGGAATCTCCTGGAGGAACAAGGTGTAGTATGGCTTACTGAATTCTTCAACAAAATTATTTTGGAAGACACAGTACCAGAGGCCTGGATGACCAGTATCACAATTCCTATTTGGAAAGGAAAAGAAGATATACTGGAATGCTCAAATTATAGGCCATTCCGCCTCCAAAGCCATACTATGAAAATTTTTGAACGTGTTCTTGATGCGAGATTACGAAACATCATCACTGTTTCAGCTAACCAGTGTGGCTTTGTTAAAAACAGCGGAACAACAGACGCTCTCCATACACTCTGTCCATTGATGGAACGACTTCATGAGAAAAGGAAGTCAGTTCACGTAGCCTTTCTTGATTTGGAAAAGGCGTTCGATAGATTACCACATGATCTCATCTGGCTGGCACTGAGGCTACATAGTGTACCTGAAGCCTATGTAAACTGGGTGAAACTTCTGTACCGAAAGACAAAAAGCTCAGTGCGGTGCGCAGCAGGAATGTCCGATAACTTTCATATCACTGTTGGTGTCCATCAGGGATCTGCCTCGTCCCCCTTGCTCTTCATAGTCTGCAAGAACGCCATCACAAATGGCAACCAAACCAGGCATCCATGGACATTATTATATGCGGATGATGTCATGTTTGCTAACGAGACCCATGGGCGCCTCGAACGGCAAGTACAAGAGTGATACATGCGTCTTGAAAAATTTGGGATGAAATAGAACCTGAAGAAGACGGAATACCTGGAATGCGATGACCAAACTGATGGCACGATCACTGGCGAGTTTCAACTAAATAAAGTTACCCAATTCAAATACTTTGGGTCATGCATCATCTCAGACTGGAGCACTATTCCTGATGTCAAAACAAGAGGCACTGCTGCATGGATGAAGTGGCGCCAAGTTACTGGAGTCCTATGCGATAATAAAATTCCATTGCATCTACATTCTAAAGTATATCGCACAGTAATTAGACCGGTGGCCCTTTATGATTCTGAATGCTGCCCTACACCATCGAAGCACAAACGGGCGCTTCATGCAATGGACATGCGGATGTTGCGGTTGTCCAATTGCTTGACTCGACTGGACCATATTAGGAATGATGCTGTGCGGAAGGATTTCAAGGTTGCCCCAATCACAGAGAAAATGCGTGAATCACGTCTGCGGTGATAAGGACATGTGCTCCGTAGCAGTGAATCCTCACTTGCTAAGATTGCCCTTCAACTGAATGTGGAGGGTCGTCGACCTCGAGGGCGACCTCAAACACCGTGAGAGATGGCATGCGGCTCACTAAACTCCGCCCCCAGGCGCTATGGATCGATTGAAGTGGAGGAATCATTGCAGGAAGGCAGACCCCACATCAATGAGAAAATGCAAAGAAGATGATGATGAACTTAGGTCAGTAACGGAATATGATATCATGTTTGGAATTTGGAAATCTGCATAAAAAACTAGTTTTGAGAAAATCGAAGAAGTTACACAATGATATATTCTAAAGACACACATTCCACACACCTACTTGGCTCTTTAAAACAGTCCAGCTCCATAAGTCATTCTACATTTTTAGTGTTCTTATCTCCTTTTAATTTCCTCCTCCCTCTGAGATACCTTCTTCTCTGTTTCTGTTGGGGGAAGGTGGGGGGAGGGGGGGTTGTAGAGTGGTAAGAGCTCTTCGCTATCCGATCCTGATCTGTCTTCAATGCTCCTCTCATGGTGTAATATCCAGGATGTATGTCCATTCTAGTCAAAATCTCTATGTCTGCAGTATTTACACAGTTGAAATGGCACTCAGCATGCATCACTCCCAATCTGAGGGTGTCCAGCCCCACAAATGTTCATTTAGGACACCGCCGCTACACCATTCCACTGAAACACCCATTGCTGTACTGTGTTAGGCCATATAGACACTTGGACAATATCGATGGGTCGCACAGTCTCTCATATAATGGTTTTACAGCATGTAAAATCTCTAGAGAATTGCTTGGTTTATGCTTATATCCTTCCAGTTTATTTTCGGCATTTGCCCGCTGGTATGCACACCAGCTGTCACTATCAACAGGACGCCCGTGATGCGTGGGACGATCTCGAGTCTTAGTCAAGTGGTAGAGAGTAGCCCAAATAGCATTTCTCATGGCATCAATACTGCTGGAATTTGAACGTAAAGCTATCCCAACATAGTTCTGCATTTAACCCATCAGTTTCCCAGTCAACTATCCCTTCCCGCCTAATTTCTTATCTTGGACCAGTTTTCTCAGTTCCATTTCGAGAGAATGGTACATGGACATCAAAACTTGAACTACGTTCAATTCAGGCACCTAACATACTATGGGCACTAAATTCAATCTGACTGTCCACAAGAAATTGAATAAAAATGTTACCTGCCAACATGCCACGCCCACTCGCAGTTCAGAGACAATGCACATATGGTTTTAAACCTCTCTGAAGGTAATTTGCTTTTGTTTCATGTATATAAATTATATATATTGTTAAAGTAGAAAGACCAGGCTTCCATAAAATGAAAACAAAAATTGTAAATTTTCACAAAAATGCTATTTTCAACGTGAACACAAACCTTTACTTTCAGTAATATGCACCCAACTTGGGTTTACTTTGATTTTTGCCTTCTATTAATTTTTCCTTCCGTGCAAATCACCAACATACATTTTCTGTTTCGCCCTCTTGTTGTGCATTTTCTCATGTTCTTTGAATGTATGATCTAGCGTTCTAGTCGCCTTTCACCCCAATCATCAGTAAGTTCTAGTTTTTTCTTGGTGCGCTATCTTACGGCCAACACGTCAAATCTATGTTAACGGCTGATGAAGAAGACTCACCACCTCAGCTCATCCCCGCCAGAGGGAAAACTTCTTGCTTTATACTCCATGAACTTCACTTTTTGACTCTGCCTGAAGACAAGAAATGTGTGCATGCGAAAGATTTTTATTTTTCATAGTTGTATTCGCTGTGTCCCTCCTTCCTGTCCCCCTCCGCACCTCACTGCCGCACTGCTGTGAGCTGTCTCACTCGCCGTTTAGCAGCTGCTTTGACATCTCTGTGAGACATCTTGTTGTAGCCATGTAGTGAACCTACATTAAACCTGCGCTCTCAGCTCATCATGTGAAAGATAAGTACAGACACTGTTTTAATTCAGCAATGAGGCCGTTTTAGCAACTGTTATCTCAGTTTTATCTAGCCGGCTTGACACCATTTCACCAAGCGCTTCATTTTAGTAGTAATGTCAGAGGATCTACTTGTTTTAATTGTCAATTTCCTCCGAGGGAATTCATGACTATGAGCTATTGCAAATTATGTTTGGGCGCACTGTGGGACTTTCCATAAATTCTGTCAAACACAAATAATTGAGGCCACCATGGGAGTTGTATTGAAGTTCTTCAAATCTTAGAAAATTCATCAAGAACTTTCTAGAAGTATTCAAATACGAAATCTATGATGTCACAGGAAAATACACCTGTTTCAACTTCTAATGGTTCAATGGACTAACTCCGCTAGTAACCCAAGATTTTCGAGAAACCGCACCAATGCTTCAATTGATATACAATTGCAATTCATCCCCTCTACAGGAATATATTAACTTTCCAAACAGTGACATTTATCAAACAAAAACATAAACTTTCAGTGCATCGAGCCATACATTATGTGGTTCCCGTATACGTTTCCGGAGCAAAGTTTATGCATGGACATTAGTGAAAACAACCTGCTTTCCTTACCTTCCTAGTTTGCTAACAAATCTGGTATAAACAAATTATCTGTACTCTTTTTTTTTGTAAATTGAAGTTACATCACAGTGGTGTCTTCCCCTATTTGAATTTGGCATAAACCGTAATCCAGTATAAATAATCTAAGTGGTATATCAGCCACTCTTTTAATCTAAACATAATTGTAGGATATTTTCCTGGAACAGGTGTCGTCTAGACACGATTTCAATTGGTTACCGTGTAGAGCCAATCTTAGCATTTCCTTGCCGTCTAGGGATTGTATCATTCTGGTGCCTTCGAGAACCAGTTTAATTTTTCTCTTGCCATAAAGGCCCTCTTGCAAAAGTTTCAATTTTCTATGCAGCTTCTGCTGTGGAGTCAAACGGCTCAACTTAGAGTACAATTCTACTGCTTTCAACTGACAGGCTTTTTATGGTGCTTATTAGCATTACGCTACTTAGGTACTTCCAACTCTTATGTTCAAGTTGAAAGACTATTCGCTACTTGCATTATATTCCTCTAATGCATAGGCACCTGCTGTACTCAGGATCTCAGGATCAATATAATTTTAGCTATCTTAGCCCATTTTCAAGCTTAATTGTGTTTGCTGAGACACCCTATTATGTGAGAGACTCGCTCACTTAATCAAACTTTAGATATAGATTTCAAGTATTTTATATTTATTCATTTTAATGTATCTTTGGTCTGAGACCTATAATTAGTAGCGACTTGTGGTATTCTGCCAGTCCTGTTCACGATCCTTACTCGAAGAGTAATCTAGATTACCTGCAATGCTTATTACTAATTTCTCTAGTCTCCTTTTCCACTTACGAAAGCCATTGTGAATGTTCCGCGTTAACTGGTGCAAGTATTTCTTATCTTTGTTGTGCTCAAAACAAAACGTCATTAAATGCGATTCTGTCAAGTTTGTTCCACGTTTCTCTTTAGATTGTCGAATGCTGGTAAAGTTCGCTCAGCCAACTTCCTACCTAGGGTCAATGCGGTCTATGCATCTTGATTGTTGTTCTTTCTCAATCAAGATTCTTTGGTTCATTATTTCTCTAAATGTTTCATTAGTGCACTGCTGGTGAACAATTTAGTGAATTCCGAGCACAACAATCATTCTCCCTTTGTGATTACTTCTAGTTATAACTTTTTTTTACCCTTGGGCACGGCCGTCTCCTGGTCTTATTGAAGTTAATTAACCCCCTTTCTATGTGGTCAAACTTCACTTGACTGCAATTTGTAGATGGGCCACGTGAACGTTGTTGACTGTTGCCTTTTTGTACTTTGATCTCTTTCTCTCATGGATATTTAGCATACTTTTCGAGAAGAAATTCTTGTTCTAAAAATTTTAAGCTTGATCATCTTTGTGAACATTATGATTGCTTTTTTCCACAATTTAGGGGCTGCGACCATGCAGTCATGTAGCCCCGTGTACTTTGGGTGTGTGTAGAATCCGTCTGATAACCGGTGTTAATTGTGATGGCTGTATTAGTGTGTGTTATTTGTTTCTTTTAAAATTCAAGTAAGGACTGCAAACATTAGATTTTTAAGTAGTTCCAACTTTTGCTACCAAATGCCACCGTCAAAGAATCAACTAGTTCTGAACGTTATTATTAGATGCAACTGCAGTCGGCTCCTGGCGACGAACGTTGGGACCTAGGAGCGATAGTCAAGTATAACCTATAATTAAGTTTCCCGCAGGTGTAATTAGTGGATGGTTCTTTATCATGACATGGGACATGGGACCGCCGGCTTTATTTCCCCTCCGAAGGATGGCACACTGAGGGATTTCTAACGCTCATAAAAATCCAATGACTTCGGCCGAGTTTGATCCCACGATCTTGGGCATAGAATATGATCATTTTAATAATAATAATAATAATAATAATAATAATAATAATAATAATAATAATAATAATTATAATAATAATAATAATAATAATAATAATAATAATAACAAATATTTGTAAATGAGTAACGAGCTCCCTTTTGCCTGGCTCGCTCAGCGATTCATATTAATGTCCACTGTAGGTTTTTCTGTCCTCTTTTATACTGTCTCTTTTCTTGTTTTGTTAATGAAACTTTGTATTGCGGCCCGTCTCTTGCACCTAATCTTTTTCTTTCGCTCCCTATCTTTTTCCTTAGTCTAGAACATCTTACCTGTGTGGTTGATTGGAATGTCATTCCAATTGCTCTACATTGCAACGTCGAAGGCCTAGGCACGGTTTTCCAACAAAAAATCCCAATATTATAGCCGGCAAAGACGTGATCATTCTAACAGAGACTTTGCTCACCAAAGATTGGTCTTTTCTGGACACTTACAAAATAAGTTCCGTCCTCTCACTAGGACAATTAGGAAGTCCCAAAGGAGGAATAACCATACCCCTAAAATTTTGGATATGTCCATTTCGCATCATTCACGATACAGTGCCCGTTAAAGGAGATTATCCGGGTACCGTCAACCGAAAAATGGCACTTTGAATAACCCCGTCCTTCGAACCCACAACCTGAGAGGATCGGATTCCCTTCTTCAGGGCTAGCGAAGCACGAGAAGCGTGGTCCCAAAGGATCGTGTTCCTTGCACGGAATATGTCATAGACGCCCACAGAAGTACATCCCAAACACAAAGCTTGCAAATGAAAAGATCCAGAATTAAATAAAATTTCGTGAAAGATTTATTCAATAATTTAAACTCCTATCCTACTTCAGAGGATTATGAAATCGGCTAATTCGCGAAGCTAATTACAATGAACAAACCCTAACTGACGTAAAGATAGCCCTTGGGAATATCCTTGAATACATGTAAAACAGAAGCAACAACAAGTCTAGGCACGTGGGACATGAAATAAATCCTACACGGTAGCACAAAGTTACAAGCAAATGACTCGGTAGAATTTACATTTAAAATCATAGGAAAACAAACCCTATGTAAGGATGGTGCCACGCCCACTTTACATGTATATTTAATCAACTAGCTAAAATTCCTCGCATGAAAAAAAATATTACGACGAGATGCGTCAGTAATCAAAACATTAAATCAAGTCTAAGGATAGCAACCACAGTCTATCCAAAATGTATACATCGAACATACAACACACTCTTATAACTAACAGGGAACAATTCAGGTTATACATTGATAAATGAAGAGAATGGACACACACACATGTTATTTATATAAGTCTGCTTACACTATTCGGGAAAGCTCTTTGTCCCCGGCCGTCATCTCAAGTATGTAAGATAGGTTGGCGAATGCGTAATAGAGATGACGTCTAACATCACAGAGAGTCATGCGGACCATCAGTTACGAACTCCTAGCTCCAGCGATTCTTGTCAGTCAAAAAGTGTCAGCTCAGTTAAAATGACTTGCACTTGGAAATGAACAGGACATAGTGTCAAAGCAGCTCACAAGACAATAGATGCAAGATTAAGATGCTCAGTTATTCCATATTTAATCACGTAGGATTATATCAATTATAGATATGATTTAGTTCAGGTTTATAATGTAGGATTAATTTCCCTAAAAAAGTTTAGATTGTAGACACCAGACACAGGTTGCATAGCAAATACCACGAATCTCCACAGAGATTACCTCGAAGAAACGTGACTCTAAATGTCACAACAATACTCTGAGCTACCAATAGGTTCGAACAATAACACAGGCGCGACTTACACAATGGCACGCATATCATTCCCTGGACGATCTGGCTCACAAGCGCAGTATCTCGAGCATAAATAGCAATGGGTCTCCATACTTCCAAGCAAAATGTGTTCTAAGACACAACAAATACATGAGTTGCTAGCCTGATACAATGTAACAGGGTCAATTACATCATGGGATACACCTTTACTCATATGCTGAATGAACGCCATCATTCGCGAAACACAGTTGCTCTCAAAAGCAAGCTAACCTCGCACCAGATGTGTGGCAATCTTCCCATAAGTTATAAGCATTCAGCTGTGCTCCCTAGTCCAGTAGCACTTCCCAAATATGGTTACTACATTCCTCAAATATCTGTGACGTAACAGATTGTCATGAAGAATTAATCAATACACGTCTGTTCTGCTCGGAATGCTGGGTAATAAAGCAAGTTCCTGGGCCCTTTATTACCTTGGGCGTCACGCCCCACTCACAATGTCTTACAGCATTTACTGGAGTGCAGTATAAATCTCACTTCCTTAACATGTCAAAACGTGCGTCTAGAATATAACGGAAATCAATGATTACAGTCCTGATGTGATCAGTTTATCTCTGAGATATAATTCTCCATTACTACAAGATTGTATTACACGTACATTAACCTGCCCTGTTCAAAAATACAACATTGTAAAATTATCAAATACACGTATAGGACGGATAAAAACATGTGCAGCGTAACTGCATTGAAATTCGAAGATATTCCACTCGCTCCCTGATATTTACAGTCAATGTTAGAAACGGTGCGTGTCATCTCGACACAACTAAAGGTATGACAGATAACACCTCACACTTCTGTGTTGTTTAAACTGATACGATGAAATCTACTCTGGTTCATGACCAGGCTCGATAATTCTCATATTACATTTATACTGTTCCCTCTCGGAACTTCGTGGCATTAAAGATCCACAAATAATGGTTAACAAAGCTTCACAAAATGTGGTAGTAACTGTCGACTAACCAAATGATACGATAAATAGTGGCAAATGAAATAGAATGAAGGTTCCTACACTGGGTGTACCCTAAAATTGAAGATGAATCTTCTTTCCTATAATGCCAATTACTATTGACTGAATATGCAGCTCACCAAGGCTGGATTGATTCTATAAATTGGAAATACATTGATGTGTCACATAAATACAGGTTCACACCCATGCAAGCATGGTACTGGGTGTCTCACAAAGATTGACCAGTTCAGAGGAAATAAATAAATAAATAAAGAAAGAAAGAAAGAAAGAAAGAAAGATATACATTACTAATAATTACACCAGCCTGAGTGGTTGCTATCAAGTTCGGTTACTACACTAGATCTACCCGGACAAACCCTGTACAGTAACGAGGATACAGACTCACAGTGGATATAATTTGTATTTCAACTCGTGTTCTCTCAGAACAAAAGAGGTTATACTACTCCGTTCTACGGGAAGGATTATAAGGCACCATAATTAGGCTCCACAGTCCTAGCCTATTCTCCTCTTGAAATTTCTCATCACGTGGTCTTCCGGTATGGTTTCCTCCTCATGGCGGTGTTATTTCCTTGGCATCCCCCTCCATAACTGGGCTTACACCAAGGTTAACATCGTGAGTACGGATAGGAACATGTCGTTCACGTGGTCGTCGTTACGATGCATGGTGCGAAGAAATATACAACTTTCACAGCTTTTACGATATTCACAAAATTCAAAATGATGCACTGATTTTAGACACAGGTGCAGATAGTTCAAAAATGATTACAAGACTCTAACAGATACAACAGGTGGTATCTAGGCTCACAGGATTTAATACTTTCAAACGCAAAATCACGTAATATCACAGCAATCATAAAGAAATACTGGAAGCAAAAACTATATTATTCGTGATTATTATCACTGTGGCTTCTAGCTCGATATTAATTCAGTATTTAGAATGATCATATCTCTGCACTATTACACAGGAAGTTTTCCATGCTGTCGCCTACGTGGTTTCAATATTGGTTGACCACGTGCTAATGGTGATAATTTACCAAATCACACTTTCGAAAAATTGCTCGCTGTATTCGCCTCACACGGCGTTCACATGATATTATACACAATTTGTTGTAATAAATCAGCTCGATGGCTTCAGATACTTGTCCTTCACTTTAGCACTGTGGACTTCCACAAAACGTACTATCACGCCTAGTCTCGGCGGACTCTCAAAACGCGTGTGACTGGTCAGACTCACAAAACGGTGTATCTTGGTCGGAAGCTCCGACCTAGGTTCCAAAGAACATCCAAGTCGTGTAGTGTTTACTTTCATGCCTTCCGCATATCTGCGGTGCAAATACCTTTACCAAATGGTGAATTATAATATTTTAAACCACAAAAAAGTGGTAATTTATGCAGAATTATTTGTGATAAATTCCTGTGATATGCATTTGTAAGATTTATGTGTTAAAATATATCCAGGAAGAAAATATACTGGCCTCTCCAAAGTCAAAATAAATCCTGAATCTGGAGGAAGCTTCTGAGTGCGTTCTATGCAAGTGAGCACAATAAGCAAACATGCTCTTGATGAAATATTACGGACATGAGCGAATATGGGCTCAATGCAGACAACATTCTGGATGCAAAGACCAAATCCAATAGTATCGTGGTGGCCGCATATTTCCAACCAGAGTTAGAATTAAAATATATTATTACCGAAGTGAGCCAGGTCATAAACAAGATAAATAAAGAGGAGACTGTAATAATAACTGGCGATCTGAATTGGCGCATTGATATAATACAAGAAAGGCATACGCTGTTATTTCACGTTTGGAAGATGAGGTCTCTCATTAATAAATAACAAACGCGATAAAACCTACTCCTGCCAGAATGGCAGCAGCACATTGATGTAACTTTCACAAATTTGAATAGACTACAACTAACAGACAGGAAAATAGCTAATGATGTAGTATTAAGAAAACACCTGCCAATCATCGCGTCCTTCATCATGGATACCGCTTTGAGCACAGCCCCAAACCGCAGCACAAAATCATCAAGGAAACTTTTATCAGAACAAATGAAGATTAACGACCCGAGTATAAGAACGTCAATGGGGGTAATATGGTTACTGGATTAAAACTATGGACATATCATCAAATCCGCCATCATTCCGGCAAAATCACACGAGAACAGCTCAGCCCAGAATCAACGCAAGATGCTAAAAAGCATAAAAGACAACACTTTACGCCCTTCACAGAGCAAGGGACTCGGGCCTTGCAGATCACTTGAAGGAATACTCAGATAGCCCCAGAGTACATAAAACGATACTCAAAGAAACCATAAACCAATATATGGCCTAGGAAGAAACCAGGCTTCTACGGGACACCGAGAACGCCCCTTCAACTTTCTAAAATGAAGAATTCCACGTCTTCCAGGAGATATACACAATCAAAAGCGGTAAGACCACTCACGGGGTCTCCTCTCACAGATGGACATTCGTACAGATACGCGGTGGTAAGAATACTCGAGCCACACACATGAATCAACAGTAGCGGAAGTGACGGAAGCCATACGCTTGACAATAAGTAAAAAAGCAATGGGACCCAGTAATATCTGCAATGAACATCCAAGAGCATCTCTACACATACCCGCAAAAGCGTGGACAAGGCTTTTCAACAAATGCAATTCAGCAGGAAGTATTCCAATTAGATGGAGATCTTCCTTTATGAAAGTATTATATGAAGGAAAAGGCGACATGCGTGATATGGATGCTTTCTGCGTTTAAGGCTGTAAGCAAGCTACTCCACAAAAGACTAACAACATGATATCGGATGAACAATTTGGTTTCAGACATGGATGGTCAATCTTCCAGGATCTCCAATGTCTACTAATAGAGGTCCACGGGGCACTCAAACAAAAGAAAGGGAGAAAGATTAACCTTCCAGACCGTCAAAATAAGGTTCATAATCTAACAGATAACTAAGGACCGACTTATTATATCACCACTTAAATAAATGATATCCTATTCTCAAACTATATACAAATGAATCACAATCTGACCAATTCCAATCCCATAAAACAAACCATCGGAGTTAAGCCCGACAGATATATTCCGTCTCAATGGAACCCCTTTATCACGTATTCATCACTATTGCTACTTAAGTGTCACTTTAAGGCAACAAGGAACTTCTTTATCAATGCTTGTGAAGGAGAAATATAGGGGTGATATAATAGCCATCAGCGATAAGAAGAGTTTGAGTTCATTGACATTGACCTCAGCTTTCGCCCTTTTTGAATGAAAATTCTACCATACTGAGTTATGGAATAGAACTCAAATGGACACACCTCACTGAAGGGAACTTAGCTGCAATGGAGAAAGTCAAAGCGACTTATTTAAAACGCGCACTATATCTGTCACCATCAATCCCATCGAGACTGGTCAATGAACTCTCTAGCCAGCCCTTTCTGGTGGAAGATATAAGAACCCAGTATATATTGCTATCTATCAGCGCGAGAGGGAAATGGACATTTGAACTGACTGTTACTGTGCCGAAGCGATGACATCAGACCTCTAGACGCAAGGGAACTACGAGTTCAGAAACCTAGTAACGAGAATGGCTGTGCATTGGACAAGGTCTGCAGTAATACACACTTACACTCACCAGATGGAAATTGTGTGTGTGTATTGCGCGAGAGAACGTGTGATAGATACCATATTCTATCGGGTCCTGAAAGAACTCAATCATTGCGAAGACAATGCCTGTAGGGTGGAGCCTAACACTTTCCCTTTCTCTTTTGCACGAATGTGCGCATGCTCTACTTTATTACCGTATATGTTTTAACTGAATTATCGTTGTAATTTTGGTAAGTAGATCCGTTTACTTTAAACTTGCACCAATATTAAAAACTTTTAGATATTTTATTAATCTGTAAGACTTTCTTGTATTCTTTTTATTGGCTGTTATATTCATTCATGATTATCAAATTTTGAGAGTTTATTTATAAGCTTTGTAATAATAGTGCACTTCCTTACATTTAAGCTGACGATGACTCCCATGATTTGTCGAAATCATGTTACTATACATTACATGTATTAACAAGCGTCTTTCTATAAATTTAACGTAAGGAACTGACTTGTTGGAATGCGAACTTCTTCTAATGGACTAAGCGAGCCCCAGCGCGCCTAAGCGTACTGAGCAACGTCCTCAGTAACACGCATGGACACTTCGAATATCTCGGAAACTTAGCAAAAATAAAATACAATGGTATTAGGGTAATTGGCTGTTTTATTATATTCTCAACTACAGCATATGCACAATATTCTACACCTAAAGAATGCACTTGTTTTGTTCCCAAGGATGAACCAGCAGTTGTAACAAGAACTCAGAGCTCCTAGGTACCCACCTCGAATTTACGCAACCAGCAGCGTCAATTAGCTAATACCTTACACTTTAGAGTTCCTAAAGCCAACCCAGACTGTGAGCGGATGAATACTCTGATTGACACACCTGGAGTGTCTAACGGGATACAGAATGGTTATAAATGTCAAAATTAACATTGTTTTATATTTTATGAATCTCTGAAGTTTGTCCATTAAAATGATGTGGAATACATTTCAGTTTAACCAATATGAATTGCCATAATTTATTTACCCTTGCACTAACAATGAGATACCGTAATCTTCATGTGTGGAAAGTTTTAAATGCAGTTTTCTCAGATCCAAATTTTAGCCTATTCTCATTTATGAAAAAAAAAGAATAGGCTTATGAGATCACCTTTTGTCCGTGTGTCTGTCTGAGTGTGCGTGATGGAGTGTGTGATGGCGTGTGGGATGGTGTGTGTCCTCCTAATAACTTCTAAATGGCTGGAGCGATTTCAATGAAACTCGGTAAGTTCATAGCACTATTTCGGCCGACCCCGACAGTGCCCTTCAAATTTTGTTACGTCTTACCAATCCAACATGGTGTCTGTGCGAAATATTTCACCACCATTCAATATCTCCGAAACTATTACTGATATCACCCTGGAATATTTAACGATGATAAAGGGAACAACTAGAAAGTCACCTATGTGACATTTGAAAACCTGGTAACTACAAAACCAACATGGCGCACAAGCGAAGTTGCGACTTATAAATAGACGTTTCTCGTGATTTAACCAACCAAACGCAATAAAACTTGGTACAGTATATGTTTGGTTGGTTGGTTGGTTCCTTAGATTAGGGGCTGCGACAACGCGGTCATGTAGCCCCGTATATGTTTATACAGTATATGTTTATACACATTGTAATGCACCGACATCTAACTTCGTTCAATTATTTACATAACCTCAGAATGGCGGCTGTGCGAAATATTTCACTGGTATTCTATATCTCTGAAACTATTTTGTACGGACATAAAGGGCACTACTGGAAGTTCATCTATGAGACTTTCAAAAACCGGTTAACTACAAAACGAATATGGCGGCCAAGCGAAGTTGAAAATTTTAAATTAACCTTTCTCGCGATTTAATTTCCAAACGAAATGAAACTTTGCACACGAAATGTTTATAAACATTGTATTGCACTGGTATCTAATTTAGTTCAATTGGTTTCATAACCTCAAGAAGGCGGTTGTGCGAATTTTAAAATTAGGTTTTTATTTCTTGTGTCGTAATCATGCGATCGAAGTGAATGTTTGAATAATGAACCTACGCAATACTTTTCATTTAATGGTACACGACTCTATGGCCTATACATAAAACAATCAACATGGCGCCCATCCGAAATATTTAAATGGATCTCAATATCTACGGATCTATTACAACAATCAGACTGAATTTTTTAATGTTCATAGGGGCTATGAACATAAGTTCACCTATAGGACTTTCAATAACCTGGTGATCACAAATCCAACATGGCGGCGACGCGAAGTATAAATATTAACATGGTCGTTTCTCGCAATTGAACCATCCGAGTGCTGTGACGCTTGGTACAGTAAATCCTTATACAAATATTAATCCACTGGCATCTACTTCTTTTCAATAGTTTCAATAACCACAAAATGGCAGCTGTGCGAAATTTTCAAATCTCGTTTTTACTTCTTGTGTCCTATTCATGCGATTGAAGTTTGAATACTACACGTACACAATAATCTCCGTGTAATATTACATGACTCTAAGACCTACATGTATACAAATCCAACATGGCGACCATCCGCAATATTTAGTCGGTTCTCAATATCTACGAATCTATTACAGCAAACAAACTGAAATTATGTATGTTGATAGAGGCAATTAACATAAGTAGGATATATGAAAATAGGCTGTATAGTTCTTCACGGAACTACTTGTTAAGATGTATGTTCCTTTATCACAGAGCTGCGAAATTTTCACCATAGATTTTTTCTTATAATGTTTAATATTATAATGGACAAGCTTACTTGTGTAAATTAAAACTCTTTGGGGTTTGGCTGTATTTTAAAGAGAAAGTAGTTATTTTTTTGACAATATCTAAAAAATAAATTCAGACTTCCCCGAAGTTCTATATAAAATTCGCTCCATTACTAATTTAAGTAAGGATTGAATGAAATGTGATATAATTTTAATTATCATACCTTTATTAGATTCTGAGGAAAAGGAATATGAATTAAACAAATTTAACATTGGTAAGATAGGAGATTCGGTAAACCCCGTTAGCAGGGGAGCAGTGATAGTCTTGAGCCCTAGCGTCAGCAGTTTTTAAATTGCGCGCGCCTGAGCCAAGTAAGACTGTCGATATCTCCCAAACCCATGGTCAGAGTTTCACAAATGAGGTGTCGTTGGACTCGAGCTGACGCGGGCTTTGCCATAGATCACTCGTTATATTTTCCCAATATTTTTTTGAAATTTTATATTTTTGAAAGTAGGCGATAGTTTCAAACCCAAAACAGAACGTTGTTCCATAGTTCTAACGAATGATCTCTATGACCTTTATTTTTTATGATAGAGCATTTATTTTTAAACATTTTTTTGAAAATTGTCCAATTTTGAAATACCTATATTTTGGAAACTAACAAGTTAACAAAAAAGTTTGTTTAACATAAATGAAAGACCCCTCTACCCCCAAAATAAATTTCAAGTCTCTAGGATATAAACTCGTGTGGAGTGGTGGGATAGGGAGAGATCTGCTTCCCAACCTACTTTCCTAAGAACTTTAGCGATATCTCCCGAACGCATGATCGTATTTTAACGAATGAGGTGTTGTTGGCGTTGAAGTGACGTCCTCTTTGCTATGAATGCGTGTTGGTATTTTTTTTTCGAAAATTATTGTTTTTGAAATTGGCGCAATTTTGGAAACGGTGAATTTTAGAAAGAAGTTTGTTTGACGTAAATGAAAGGGCTCTATGCCCTCTAGGCAGACAGCAAGCTTCAAGGGTGTAGGATAAAACAAAAATAATAGCCTACTTTCTCGCGAACGCATGATCGGATTTTAATGAATGAGGCGATGTTGGGTTTTTGGGGTGACGTCCTCTTTGCTATGTTTGTGTGTTGGTTTTTTTTGAAAATGATTTTTTTTGAAATTGTTGCTCTTTTGGAAACGGTGAATTTTAGAAAAACGTTTGTTTGACGATAATGAAAGGTCCCTACTCCCTCTAGGAAGAAACCAAGTTTCAAGTCTGGAGAACAAAAGAAAATGAATTTTGAAAAATGTTCACTATTTTGGAAACTAGGAATACTACAAAAACGTTTGTTTGACTTAAATGAAAGGTCACTACCCCGTTCTACCCCCAAAATAAACGTCAAGTCTCTATAATATAAACTTGTGAGGAGTAGTGGGATGGGGAGAGAGCCAGTTCCCAACCTACTTTCCTACGAACATTACCGATATCTCCCGAATGCATGATCGTATTTTAACGAACGAGGTGTTGTTGGCGTTGGGGTGACGTCCTCTTTGCTATGAATGCGTGTTGGTATTTTTAAAATATGTTTGAAAATTATTGTTTTTGAAATTGGAGCTATTTTGGAAACGGTGAATTTAAGAAAAAAAAGTTTGTTTGACGTTAATGAAAGGTCTCTATGCCTTCTAGGCAGACTGCAAGTTTCAAGTGTGTAGGACAAGCCTACTTTCTCGCGAACATTGGTGATAATTTGCGAACGCATGATCGGATTTTAACGAATGAGATGTTGTTGGGGTTGAGGTGACGTTTTCTTTGCTACGAATGTGTGTTGGTAATTTTTTATTTTTTGAAAATGATTGTTTTTGAAATTGTCGCTATTTTAGAAACGGTGAATTTTTGAAAAAAAAAAAGGTGGTTTGACGTTAATGAAAGGTCCATACCCCCTCTAGCCCCAAAATAAATTTCAAGTCTCTGGGATAAAAACTATGCAATTTAAAACATTTTAACCAGTTCTTTTCAATTTTTAAAATAAATCGTGGTCGTAGACAGAGTGCCGCTAGCGCTGGGCGTGTGTTACAACGAGGCTATCACCGGCCATGCTGAATACAGCAAATGGCTCTTTCGAGGGGGCGACAGAGCGAAGTGGCGCTTTCCGATATTTTCCTATGACGAATATTTCAAAAGTTCCTCATGGCGAACTTTAAACGTGTTAATAATTGCTGATCAGTAACATGACAAATAATAATTGTACGAGGTGAATGAAAGCGAGGCTATGAGAGTTGTCAACAACTTTATGAACTTGCTTTGTATGTCTGACTAACAGCCTGAACAACAAACAGAAAATCTGCTCGGGGCTGGCTGGGAGCCGGCTAGCAGATAGGATCATCTTATCGCATTTCAGGAATGTGAGCGAGAACTGAC
Organism: Meconema thalassinum; assembly: GCA_946902985.2. Lineage (NCBI taxonomy): Eukaryota > Metazoa > Arthropoda > Insecta > Orthoptera > Tettigoniidae > Meconema > Meconema thalassinum. The sequence goes on from CAMPQE020000041.1 coordinate 2,544,484, forward strand.
AACACTGATGGGTGGCGATAAGAGGTGGAACAATGTGGTAACTCTGTAACGGTGATAACAGACAGAGGACCGAGCAGAGCAGCAGCGGGCAGGGACCCCGCAAACAGGGGAGGGGAGAGGAGGGAACACAGAGACACAAGAGGCAATCACGTGACCACTGCAGAGCCCGGCAACAGCGGCGCGGTGGAGAGGATGGGCCAGAGGAGCGGGAAAAGGTGAGAGGAGGAGTGGAGAACCAACGACAGCCAATAGCTGAACGAGTTGTATATCAACATGGAGTCAAGGAGTGAGACAAAGGTGAGGAGAGAGAGAAAGAGAAACATGTGAGACATGCATAAAACGCTGAGCCTCGTACACAGGGCTCTCATACAACATGATTCATAAATGAAATAAATTAATGAAAGGTGCACAGGTTCACACAACATGTAATTTATTCATCCATGAAATAAAGGTAGAGTTAAATCCCAACCAGTTTTCATATAGTTTATTCCCTTTTTTTTCAACACTTTTTCAACAAGATAATGTTTTGGAAACGCTGTCTTTTGAAGTTCATGGAGATAAAACCTGCCTTTTATGGGTTGATGGTTGAGGTCCTCGAGTAAATAAGTGACTGGACTGTCCAGGTTGACTTGACGAATTTGAAATCGTTCGGTCCCCTGAGGCGTGTAGCCCTTATTGAAGGCAGACATAAATTTGCTCACACGAACAAAATCCTCAATTTTCAGTCCGTGACGTCTAGGGTCTGCTGTTTTTACGGGGTTAAACAGTTTATCCAGTCGCTGAATATTTTTGGTCACGAGCCGTGGCTTGGTCCCAATCGTTCTATGTTTGGTGTCATTGAAACGTGACACTAGCTCAGGAAACATGTCCAAACTGCGATAAGTGCCCTGAGCGGTAAACGCTTTCCACATATGAGTTTTCAATGTTCGGTTAAACCGGTCAACCACGCAGGCTTTGAGATTGTTGTATGTGGAGTAATGGTGAATATCCAAAGATTTTGAGAAAACTGGAGAAATCCTTGTTGACAAATTCATTCCACTGGTCGGTTTGTAGCAACTGAGGTTGACGTTTGGATTGTTGAATAATATGTTGAAAGGCCTTGGTGACTAGTGGACCAGACATGCGACGCACAGGTTCAACAAAGGCCTTTTTGGAATACACATCAATGACGGTCAACATATAGCGTATACCATTGTTAACGCTAGCATAGGGTATCGTTTCAACCAGGTCTGCTTGCCAAAGTTCATCCAGATCTCGTGAAATTACCTTGAGTCACTGATAGTGACGCCTAGCAGGGCGATGCAACTCGTGAGCAATACCCATTTTAATGGGCGAGGGCTTAAACAATAGTTTTGGCATTTCGAACTTCTTGTTCAATTTTTTGAATTTCCCAATCGTGATCGGTATGTCTGGCTTGACGTGAAGCATGCAACAGCAGGAGCCGCTGGACGAGCTTATTGGGATTGTGCCAGTAGGTAACATCCACAAGGGGTTTTAATGGTTTAAATGTCACTCCGGAAGCGGTCGCTTTACGACGAGTACTCTCACTGGTGGTAAACATTTTTGCAATGATGGTTTTATATTTTTGAGATATATTGGCATTCACTTGTTGAGTGGGATCATACTGTCTTTTGTGCGCATGAGTGTCCAATAAAATGGATTTATATTTACCGAGGTCCTCTGGTGTAAAGTCATGGGGAGAGTGGGTCCGAGAGAATAGCAGCTATAACAGTCCTGGCCTTAATTTATAATTAATGTTTTAATGACAGCTTTAGTACGAGCAAATTTAATCGAAGAATCACCAATTTCAAAACTATCATTCTCATAGCGAACACCATACGTGGTATCTGTGTTTCCAATAAACAGATCGGTGAAATAGGGTTCCAGTGTTGATCCATAATATTTTATTAAAATGTTTTTCAGTTGAGCTTTATGTTGAGGGGTGGCCAAGAGTTGTGAAAACGGAGTCAATCTCAAAAACACTGCAAGGGGTGAGGATATTTTCGAGGCGTAAACACTTGTTCCTCCTCATCCACAACCTCGCTAACACTAGTCAAATCTTCCTGTTCCTCTTCGTCTTCCACAGGGTCGTGTAGCGTCTGCGTGGCTTGTGAAACAGTGGATAGCGTTTCACATGGCTTGAAAGAGGGTGTAAGCATGGCTTTTAGCGGAGCTGCTAAATGTGATTGAATAAACCAAGCATGATCCGCACGTGATCGTTTCAATTTACGGAACTTTTGGCGAATAGTATTTTTTCTATAATAATATGCTTTTTCAATTGACTCTCTGCTAACGCCATGGTGTCTTGACAAATGACTTGAGAGGGAATGAGGCAGTGCCTAAAATAGCAATAAAATGATCAAACCCTAAGCGATAATGTCCTTGGTTGAGTTCACTTCGTTTGTCAATGACCAAACAGGCAAAATGTTGGGTGTTCCAGCTCTTGGCACACAATTCAGTAAACATTTGAAAGGTCATATCCGGATTCACATGTTCATTATTGAGCCCGCCTGAGCTCATTGCTCGGTGATATTTATGCTAATGTCGTGAACCCTTAATATTATTGCCACATATTAATGTTTCATGTTATCTGTCTTTGTGGAGTAGCAAATAATTTTGTTGAAAGACATCAGCTTGTTTGAGGAAACTTATGACTACCTGAACATAGCAATGGAAGCAAGACATCCTGTGAGGACAATGGGACAGGGTTGAGCAATGGAATGTGGCCCGCGCCTTAGAAATAGCTGGACACCGTGAGCATGGGTTCAAGAACCCTGGATGGCGCGGAGGACGGGGTGAGTCACAAGGGTGCATCTGAGCTTTGTAAGACAGGAGTGTGGAAGTGAAAACAAAGAAGATATTAAGGGAAACGACTGTGCATCAACGCCTACGTGGGCGGGATCCGCATTTTACCGCGAGTTCAGAAACAGCACCCCAACCAATGAGAAATGATGACGCGGGGCCTTTCGCGCTATTTCGAAGGTACGCCGTCAGAAGAAATTAAGGAGGGAAATTGAATTCGAATAATTGCACGATCAAAATAAAACCCACATGCCATATATATTCGATTCTCGTCAAGACAAGATCTCTGATATATTTTGTGTGTCTGTAGGACTACTGGTTGAATAATTAGATATTTTATTCAATCCCGCCCCCACTTTTCGGACTAAAATGTATAAATACTGAGTGGAGTGCTCACTGATGGATATTACTATTTCAGTCGTTGACATATTGTGAAGGCTGACTACGCTCGTTCTACATTACTATTTTGGGAAGTTACAATGTCTGTTAATATGCAAGTCAGTGAACTTAGCAAGTTTTCGGCCAGTAGAAGAGAGGAACTGAAACTTTGATAAAATCATTGCTAACAAAAGTTTGGTGCTTTTCAGTCGGTCAACACGAATGTACCCAAATAGAGCTGGGTTATGCCCTGATCCTGAAATAAATTACATAAGATTAATAAATACACTAGGATGACCAGTTTCGATCGTCAAGCGATCATCATCAGATCCATTACACTTAGGCTATAACATCTATGTTTGAGAATACAGGTGAAAAATATATACATTATGTACAAGTATTTAGTTGCAGTGTGGTAATGCAACAGTCGGTGTATGTTAAATGTGGTATATCTAATGAGAGGTAAACTTCTAAAATATTGATGAAAATCCGGAATTTGTCTGTTAGGGGTGATTATATGGTTTTACAAAATCAACTATGGTTATACTGAAATAATGCAAGCTTATACTTATCGAGTTGTCTCTTTAACTGGAACTTGAAGCAGTTGCGTGTTGTTATAGACACCAGTTGAAGTCGACTAACCTCGAGTGTTCGCTGGGTGGAACTGGATTTCCCCTCCCCCCCCCCCCCCTTTAGTTGCTATGTTCTTCCAGAGGTCAGTGCCATGTATATTTGTGTGACTTTGCCAAATCTAGATAAAAGTGATGCTATTGAATGCAGGAGTCTGTAACTACTAAAGACCGTGGAACTATCTTCGCCACGCATGGGCTAAAAAGCCATTTCTCACTAAGCGGTACACGGTCTATTGAAGACGTCCCGGCACCTTTAGTACTGCCGCGCATATCGGCCTAGGTTTATTGCAGAAAAAATATACATAGTACACCTGATCCAAATAACATTTACCTATAAACACCGCTATTTCGCCCCCCCCCCCTTTTTATCTAGCTTGGCTGTATCGCTAAGTTGTGTCTTGTTTTACACAGGGTGTGTTTTTTAGTAGAGCGAAAAGGGGTGAACACTCCATAAAAGTGTGTTCATTTAGATTGTTGGGATTGTTTTGTTTGGCTAGGTGAATCTCGATTGCTTCTTTTATGTCGAGAGCTCTGCCTTTCGATTCGTGATGAATTATTTTTAGATCAGTCTCGATTTTAGTGAAGCTGTGCCCCGTGTCACACATATGTTCGCATACGGCTGAATGTGTTCCGTATCTTATCGCATTCCTATGTTCATTATAACGTGTATCTACTCGCCTTCCGCTCTGTCCAATGTAATTAGCTTGACAACCAATGTCTTGGCATGTGATAGAATATACCCCTGACTTTGAATACGGGTCTTGTTTATTTAGATTGCTATTTTGCAGATGCCTCCCGGTCGTATTATTCGTTGTGAATGCTATTTTTATGCCTTGCTTTTTGAATAGATTAGTGATTTTATATGTGTTCTCATTCACATAGTTGAAGCGCGCGAAATTTTTCTCATTAATTTCCGGTTTTGGAATCATTTTATCTTTATTTTTATGTTTGGCTACAATTTGGTCTATTTTGCTTGGCGGGAAATTGTTTTCCTTTGCTATTTGTTAAATGGTTCTTATTTCCTTATTATAATTGTCTGTTGACATGGGTATGTTTAAAGCTCTGTGCACCATTGAATTGAACCCCGCTAATTTATGTGTACTGGGGTGATTAGACTGATAGTCGATTGCATGCGAGGTTTGTGTGGCTTTTCGGAATATGGAGTATGAAAGCTCGTTGTCCTTACGTTCAATAGTTATGTCGAGATAATTTATTTTCCGATCTGTTTCGGCTTCCTTGGTGAATTTGATTGAGTGGTGTAGGCTATTAATGGATTGGAGAATTGTTTCTTCGCTTGTTAATTCAGTATCGTAGATGCAAATTACATCATCTACGTATCTTTTCCATATTACTATTCCCTTTGTTGAAGTCTTTTCTAATAACTCATTTTCTAGTGCATTAATGAAGATGTCAGCGATTAATCCGCTTAGTGGTGATCCCATTGCTAATCCTTCTGTTTGTGTGTACATTTTATTGTCGAATTGAAACGCGTTTTGGCCGAGGACGACCCTCAGTAGTCGCACGATCTCTTCAGTTTCTTTATCCGAATTGTTGGATTTTAAGTTATTTTCGATAGTGTTGATTGCATCATTAATAGGAATATTGGTGTACATGTTACTTACATCGAAAGATACAAGCCTCATGCTAGGTTTCATTTGTAGGGTGTTCAGTGCAGTTACTAATTACCTTGTGTTCTTTACAGAGTTGTTTTTGTCGTTGGAAAGGCGGCGTTTTAAGATTTTTAGTAACTCTTTGCTGATTTTGTAAGTAGGCGCATTCCTACAATTGACTATTGGTCTCATTGGGCACTCATTTTTGTGTATTTTTGGTTGTCCCCTTAATGACGGTATTTTCGGGTTCATGTTTATTAGTTTTGATTTTTCAGCACTGGTCAATATGTATTCTGTTTCTTTTAATACACTTTTTATTTGTTTTTGGAATTTATTGGTGGGGTCTTTTGCTAATTCCTTGATTTCGTTGTTGTTTAGGAATTAGACTGTTTTTTCAATGTATTCTGTTTTGTTCAAAATTACTGTGGTATTTCCCTTATCTGCTTTTTGAACAAAACAAAACAAAACAGAATACATTGAAAAAACAGTCGAATTCCTAAACAATAACGAAATCAAGGAATTAGCAAAAGACCCCACCAAAACAAAAAAGTGTATTCAAAGAAACAGAATACATATTGACCACTATTATAAAACAAACTGAAAATTCTATTTGAAGCAGCCTGCCAGAAATGGAGACCGTGGTGTCAGCAGCTGAAGGAAAAATGGTGCTACTGAAATAGAACACGGGAATGATTGGTTGCTAAGCGCACATGGTTGGGGTCATGCCCAGGAAAAGTCATCGGTGGAGGAGGCTGGAAAGGATGAGTACAGAATGATTTATTTCATTATGTAGATTAGTTTTGGTCATCGGGGACTCCTTGTATATATAGTGTAGTTGTTTTGTTTCTTTTTTTTGTGTTTAGAGTGTTTTGTTGTGACCGACCACTATTTTAATTGGTGAAGAGCATCGTGGTTATTCTTTTGTATTTCATTAAATTTTGTGCGGGACAGTAGAATAAATTGTAACAGAATGTGTTTTTATGTCAGATACAGCAAATGAGCGGACTGTATCGCTGATGACAAGTGAAGCTTTTGTTAGGTAACGTAATTTCAGTGTCGGGGGAAAATATGATATTTTGTGTGAGAAACTTCGGATTACACAGGCTGTACATTTTATGCAATTTTGCATATTTTCTTAGCAAGAAGCATTCAGCTTCTGTGGTAATCAATTTTTTGGTATTCGAGCACGTATTAACTTGTTGTGTGTTGGAGCACTATTTTTTATTGAGGTTTATCAGTGATCTGGAGCAAAGTGAGGGTGACGGTATGTTGTACCAAGGCATGGGCCTATTATTATTATTATTATTATGATTATTATTTTTCTGCACGGGGTCTGGCAGAGGTCAGTTACCTGTCAGCTGCATGGCGTCGAAGACAGGACTCTTTAGGTTGATGTCACTGTTAAGTGTTCTACAGGTCCCGAAATTGCATGGTGCAGTTTTGAGGACAGATCTACGAGTTGATATGTGTCTGATTTAAGAGAGTGATTGATGAATTTTCTTCGGATCTCTAGCGTGTGGCTGAGAGACAAATGAGACCTGCCTGGTATTGAGATAATGACGAGAACTGGATATTTCCAGACTGCGAAGGTTCTGATCTCAGATAAGAAAAGGGAGGCCATTAGGGGCGAGATGCGTGCTCCCATGATAACGATCAGTTAAAGCCTGTATAATTGGAAGCGAATTAGATTAATATATGGTGCAAGTTCTTCACATCAGAAATGCAGTTCATGATAATGCTGATTTGAATTTTGTTGTCATGTTAGCTGCTGTTTCGTAATTATTGTAAATATTTTATCGCATTTTTTGATGCGCCTCTGTAACTTTGGTGTGTTCGGGAAACGATCGGTTTACTCAAATGTTAGTTACTGATGACCACGATTGTATATTCACCATGTTTCTGTAAGACCCATTTAGGCAGCTTGATTTTGTGTGCTTTTGGCACTGATATAAATACTTCTCGCCGAAGTAATGTGTATATTTAGTAAAGGGTAGAGTGGTCGATTGTAATTTCATTTTGTGTTAGCCATTAAGTGTGGATCCCGATGCCAAGGCGTGGTGAATTTGTTCATGGATATGCGTCCTGCGATCTGGTTCCATGGGAGCATATCTCGTGGCAATATGTACTCATTCTAACCGTAATCTTGCCAGTAAAACCGTCAAACACAATACACGCAACAATAAGAGGAGTAAGGACATGGTCCTCGATTTGGTTTATTGTGACAGCATTTGCAGCTGTAATTTTGATTCAGTGTAAATTATTTTTGATTGTTTGATGTCTTGTCAAATATGGGTGTCATATGGGATTTTTGTGTAATTGTTGTGTCATTCTTGTCAGGATATTAAAATATTTGTTTTGTTTGAAGTTGGGTCATATTTTTGCAAATTATATTCTCCTTATGTCACCTTGAAATTATGGAAGCAAAGTACAAAATATCCAACTTCACGACCATGAACTGTACACCCCGAATATAGTCTCGTGTACGCTTTCTCAAGGGGGCAGTCGATGAACATGCTATGCCTAGTCACTGAACGCGCCCTGATAATATAGTGTACGCTTTCTCAAGGGGACATAGGAAGAATGGCGCAAGCCAATGATGGGGCTATTTCGTGTTTGGTTGGTTGGCATTTGTGAGAAACGTGGTATTAGAAATTTGGTATACAAGTTTTGCCACTGTTACAGGTTGTGTTAAATTCAGTTAGTAGGCGAAGTTTTTCCGCCAGATGTGTAAAATAAAGTATAATCTTGGAGTTTATCGGTAAATATTAAATACGGGACACTTTACTTGATTCAGTATTGATGATTTTGAGATAATGTGAGTATCCGGGCGTCCAACTATGAATTAATTAGAATTTTGTAGTGATGACAAACTCAAAAATGTAGTAGGAGGGTGTTAACCCTGGAAAGATTAATTATATTTGATAATTAAGTCCTGTTGGTAACGTAAAGCCAATTAAATTAGGGAAAATTTTAATAACCGATATTAAGGGTTGACACTAAGTTAATTAAAGTAAAGATATACTCAATGATGATTGCACTGCAGGAGGTTAAAATAAAGTAAATGAATTGAGTATGATTAAAATATTTAAATGCATTGTTGTGTGTGTGCGTGGCGGAAGTTGATGTTTCTATGTGCATGGCCCCTATTTTCTCAAGTGAATTTATTTGTTGTCAAGGCGACAATCGAGGAAATCAGGCAGATTGTGGAGCTTGCCATGGCAAGGAACATTGCAAATTTACAGAAGATGAGAGTTGAACTGAAAGTACAAAGTAGGGTACAAGTTGAGGAAATAAACAGTCGTATTGCGTTACAAAACGAGCAAAGTAAGGAGCAGTCCACGGAAATAAACAATAGTATCTCACAGCAATCTGCGGAAATAAACAATCGTATTTCACAACCGTCGGAGGAAATAAATAAGGGTATGGCGGAACAGTCGGTTATCCAAAGCAAAAAAAATCCAGGAGCAATTTAGTCAGCTATCGGATAAGATCAAACAAAATACGCAGGAGCAGATGGATCAGTTAGCCAGTGAAGCAAGCAAAAACAACGAAAATCAAATAGGTCATATGAAAGAGATGGAGGAGTGTTTCGAAAGAAAACTTTGAATTCTTGATGAGACCGTAAACGTTAAGGTGAAACAAATTGAACAGGCATGTAGTTATAATTCGGATGAAATGAAAGAAGCACACGAAAAACTGAAAGAACGGTTTGATAAGGAGGAAGCGAACACTCATGGTATGCAGCAACAAATCGAAGCAGTAGACAATAACTTGCTAGGCATAGTTAAAGAGATGGAGCGTGCCGAAATTAAAGCGACGGAGCGTTTGAAAGGGATACAGAAAGAGCAAGGCGAATTAGAGACGTCCATTGATGCAAATAATAGTCAAATGGAAATTAGCTAGATAGGATGGAAATAAATCAGGAGGAAAATGCAGAGAAACTTATGGCCAAATTCGAAGGATTGAAGATTAAAATACGCAAAGATTTGAGCCAAGAAAGGGAAAATAGTAAAGAAGAACGCCTATCCATATAAAAGAAATTAGGGGATAATCTCGCCAGGTTGCAACTATTAGAAAGAAATATGCATACGAAACTGCAGGAACAGAATGATAAATTGGTTAAAGCAGAACTCAAGTCACAAGAGCTGGACACGTTGCTGACATCCGTGAAAGACAGAGAGGGCTTGGAGAACAATAATAGCTTGGAGAACGTAAATAGCTTGGGGGCGAGTGACGGAACGGAAGGAGGGCTGAGTAATGAGCAGAGCCCAATGATCGCTTGCAACACAAGAGTATTTGAGAAGTTTAGAGGCCAGACGTCGACCCCAGAACAAACCGCATTACCCACACAAATTATACAAGTGATCAGGGGCAATGAGTACAAACCGAATCGATACACAGATGGAACAGGGACCACGCCTAAACAATTCTTGCGGGAACTAGACGATTTCTTTACAGACCAGGGGGGTACCGGAAAGTAAGAAATTACGAATGGTAGAGAAGTTTGTGAATGGGAGCAGCTTAATTTGGTATCAAAGCTTCAAATATACTTTTGGGAGCATGCAGGACTTTAAGGATGCATTCTTGTAAAAATATTGGTCGACGGCACTGCAACAAAGTCTAAGAATGGACTTGTACGCTCGCAAGTATCATTCTACCAACCCAACGAGATTTTCCGATTTCTTTACCCAACAGCTAATGAAACTGAAAGATTTAGATGACCCACCGTCCGAAAAAGACTTGGTAATGACAATAGGAAAACAACTTCCCATGAACGTGCAGCAGTTCCTGGTAACGGCAAATATAACTACAGCAGTCGGAGCGGAAGAAATGCTCAGGAACCTAGATGAGACAAGCCTACAGCTACCGCCTCGGGGCACGAGACACAGCGAGCAAGTAAATACTGCAGAGGTTGTGAGTGAGAGCGCTAATAATAACACTAGCATGAGGTCACAAGCAACAAATACTGGAACAGATCAGCGCCGGCAAGAAAATAATAACGGACAGTACGGGAGGTACGAAAACAGAGGAAATTACAGGAACAGAAATAATTACAGACCGTACCAAAGAGGATATCAGGAATGCGGTAATGATAGAAGACAGGAATTTCCGTACCGAAGGAATGGTGACACGAGAAATGACCGTCAGTGGCGTTACGACAGACAGCAGACAAGGGGGTACCAAAGAGCACCACAACAACTGGAACGAAGGTTATCACGAATCACAGAGGAACCTGCAGGAGTTACATGCTACGGAGAATAATGAACCAGATAGATGGGAAAGAGCCATGAAAAACCACCAGAACCCGGACACATTCGAGGACCAGGGAGTTGAAAGTTTAGAGATGCAACAGGAAAGACGCAACCAGGGGGCGATACCGAGGAACTCTCGGGATAAAAAAAACAATAATTTCATTTAAAGGAGATAGCCTGGCAAAACAGCATGGGGCTGATGACCGTGATGGTGGAATTGTTGCACACATAGCAGAGTGGGTTGCAAGACCGGAAGATTGCCTGGAGGAGTTAACTAAGCCACAGACAAATAACATCAAGAAACTACCAGTGATTTATGCACGGATTGGGGGATAAAATGTAAGATGCTTTTAGATACCGGGGCTTAAGTGAGTCTTATATCAGAGACATTGTTGAAGGAACTGGCACGTAATCAACATGTACCATTGATTCCTGTACCACAGTTGAAAGTAAGGGGCGTAATTCCTGAGCGCTCTATAGTATGCAAGCACCAAGCGTACATAGAACTGGATATTTTAGGCCACACCTTCGCACAGACTTGCATTGTTATGGCAAGAATGAATTTTAATATCATGTTAGGGGCAAACTTTATTTACGATTACCAAGCAATTATTGACCTGCACAACAATACTGTGAGCTTTCGGCAGATTGAAGGACTAAGGGAAGTTGCCTTACACATGGACGACGGACCTAATGATCAGGAAGTAGACACCTGGATGCTGGAAACAATTAACGAGGAAACCATTGAGGAACTATGTGATGAAGCGGAGGACGAGTGTGACATTGCTGTCGTGGAACTTGGAGAGCAGGACTACTCACAGGAAATAAGGACTTTATTAGCGGATGAAGAAAAGGACGGATCCGAATTTGAATATCTACTACAGGAGCGGCTTCGAGAAGTAAATTTGGGGGAAGCAGATAAGAAGAAATTTGAAAATATTTTACGCAGCCCAAAGAAGTTTTCGATACTGTCCCGGGGAAGATTTTAAACTTCACTTATGCTATACATGTGGATAATTGGGCCCCATTTAAGAGTAAATTATATCCGATACCAGAGAAGCACTACTCTTAGGTGAAGAATATCATAGACGGAATGTTAGCGTCTGGCATAATAAAGAAATCACCGACACCATATCTTAACGCAATATTGGCTGTGGCAAAACCAAATGGATCGATGAGGCTGTGTCTCGATGCAGGAAATTTGAACTTCAAGGTCATACCTGAATATGACAAAGCGCCGTTAATCCGTGATGTACTGAAGGGATTCAAAGGAAAACATATATATTCTTCCGTCGATCTCACTAGTTCGTTCCACCATATTGAACTAGAGGAGAGGTCTAAGCTACTGACAGGCTTTTCTCTTCGATAACCAGACTTTTATTTGGAATAGGCTCCCGTTTGGCATTAAAACAGCTGGATTTGCACTTATCAGAGCTTAGGAGAGGAATATAACGGATGAGGTCAAGAGCATGACAGTAAGATATATCGATGATATTCTACTGGCATCCAAAGGTATTAATGAACACATGTGTAACCTGGACAAACTGTTGGAAAATTTAAGGACCACAAATTTTAAAATAAATTTGAAGAAATCTCACTTCTTCAAGAATGAAATTCTATACCTGAGGCACATCATTGACCGAGAAGGCCTGAGGCCAAATCCAGCGAAAATCGAGGTGATAAAGAGATTTCCAACTCCCACTGTGAGTGCTTTTCTTGGAGTGACTGGTTTCTTCAAAGAAAACTGTCCTGGATATACGGAGACTGTAGCTCCAATGCAGGAAATGCTAAAGAAAGCTAACAGATGGAAATGGGACGACACCTGCGAACAGTCATTTCAAGCAACTAAGGAACTTTTGGCCCACTGCATTAAATTGGGTTATCCAGACTTTGAGAAGAAATTTATCATTCAAGCAGATGCTTCGTTTATTGGAGTAGGAGCAATGCTCTACCAAGAAAATTCTAATAATTCACAGGACCGAACATATTTGGCATTTGTAAGCCGCAAACTGCGCAAACACGAGAAAAATTATACCGTGACTGAACTGGAACTGCTAGCGATACTTCACGCATTGCAACCATGGCGGAAGATCGTGTTTGGTTATCCAATTGTGGTGAGGACAGACCACAAGGCATTGACGTTTATGTTCAAAACGGCAATGATGAGTGAGAGAGTCACGCGTTGGTCACTATACATTCAACAATTCAACATAGAAATAGAACACTGCCCTGGAAAAATGAACGTGATACCTGATGCCCTAAGCAGAAATCCAGACCCGGAGGACGAGATAACAGTAGATGTTCGACACATTGAGTTGACCACCAAGGACAGGGATTTCCTAGATGAACTGAAGAACTTAGCTCAGGAACAGGAAAAGGAACCGTGGATGATGATGGTGAGGAAATATTTCAGAAGAGAACTACAGCCTGGAACACCGGCATATCACAAAGCAAGGTCAATGGAAGCCAAGTATAACATTATAAACCGAGCACTGCATAAATTTATAGACGAAGACCACACCAAGTATAGGATATTAGTACCAGAAATACTGCAGAGAGGACTGACATGGCATGTACACAATAGTTTAGGCCATGTCGGTAGAGACAAGGTAGAAGCGACGATCGGTTAATCTTTCACTTGGCCTAGGATGAGGACGACGATCTGTGACGTCATAAAAACCTGCGACGCATGCCAGCGATAATTAATGAGGCAGATCCCAAAGCCTTTACAACTTGAAAAACCTTGTGAGCTAGTGGCTGTGGACATATTTGGGCCGATTCCTAAGGGAAGGCGAGGATGTAAACACCTACTTGTATGCATTGATGTGTTTTCGAAGTTTGTTGTTCTATGTCCTATTCAGAAGACAACTTCAAAACAAGTGCTGAGCAGAATAAAGAATAAGGTGATACCCATGCTAGGTAAACCTGAATTCTTACTCTCTGATCACGGCAGCAACTTCACAAGCGCCGAATTTAAAAAGGGAATCGCTGATCTGGGAATCAAACACATACTATCTTCTATAAGACACCCAGGGTCAAATCCAGCCGAGAGAGCGATCAGGGATATTATCAAATTTTACCGTATTTTCATTCCAAACGCACACTACAAATGGGTAGAGAGAGTGGGTGATGTTGAGACGTGTATGCACACTACCAAGCATGAATCAACTGGTCACATACCATTGTTACTCCACCACAACAAACTTCCGGTGAGATGATGGGACAATGTTCTCAACTGTCCTAGAGATCCAATGCTAGCATCTGACATCAGAATCAGAAACTCTGTGGAGTATATGAAAAGCCAAGCAGACAGACGTCTGAGGAGGATGAGAAAAAAGATGTTCCACAGGGAATTGGTCGTAGGGGAAATGGTCTTAGTGAGAAAGCCCCCGATATCTGATCCAGCAAGCAAAGTACTGGCCAAGTTCAGCTAGCAATATATTGGACCGTTCCGCATTGTTAGAAATCTGGGCAACAATGCATACAAGATTCAGGAAATCAGCACGGGAATGATGTCAGTCTTTAACATTGAAAACCTAAGGTGTATCTAAGTACGGAGCCGCTTGAGAACGAAGAAGACGTCGCTGAGGCGAATGTGGTACATTACCAATAAACCACAACATAGAGCACGGGGAGATTGGAGCAAGCATCTAGAGGAAGAAACGAGTAATGGTTTGTTTACAAACAGTGCAGTCAGCCGAGGTCAGACTCGCTTAGAGAGAGAGCGCGGAAATGAATTGGAAGCAAGGCAGGTAGCGAGCGGACGGTAGGCGGGGTCGAAATGAGTCAGCACTGGGGAAACTCATTAGTGATGAGAGGAGAACACCACCCAGCCAGAATGCAATTTCAAATTTTGAGTACTAGACAGTATGAAGGCACATAAAAAATCGAATCTATGTATCGCTTCGATTTTTCCTAAGAAAAGGACGACTGAACCCTTAATATAACTGCCACATATTAATGTTTCATGTTATCTGTCTGTGTGGAGTAGCAAATAATTTTGTAGAAGGAAATATCAGCTTGTATGAGGAAACTTATGACTACCTGAACATAGCAAGGGAAGCAAGACATCCTGCGAGGACAATGGGACAGAGTTGAGCAATGGAATGTGGCCCGCACCTTAGAAATAGCTGGACATCGTTAGCGTGGGTTCAAGAACCCTGGATGGCGCGGAGGACGGGGTGAGTCACAAGGGTGCGTCTGTTCTTTGTAAGACAGGAGTGTGGAAGAGAAAACACAGAAGATATTGAGGGAAACGACTGTGCGTCAACGCCTACATGGGCGGGGTCCGCATTTTACCGCGAGTTCAGAAACAGCACCCCAACCAATAAGAAATGAGGACGCTGGGCCTTTCGCGCTATTTCGAAGGTATGCCGTCAGAAGAAGTTAAGGAGGGAAATTGATTACGATTAATTGCCCGATCAAAATAAAACCCGCATGCCATAGATGTTCGATTCACATCAAAACAAGATCCCTGATATGTGTTGTGTGTCTGTAGGACTCCTGGTTGAATAATTAGATATTTTATTCAGTCCCGCCCCCACTTTTCGGACTAAAATGTATAAATACTGAGTGGAGTGTTCACTGAAGGACATTACTATTTCATTCGTTGACATATTGTGAAGGCTGACTACGCTCGTTCTACATTACTATTTTGGGAAGTTACAATGTCTGTTAATATGCAAGTCAGTGCATTTAGCAAGTTTCGAGCCAGTAGAAGAGAAGAACTTAAAGTTTGTTAAAATCATTGCTCTTAGGAGATGAATTCTACCGCGTCTCAAGAGTATAAATTAATGCGTTTTGCGTGTGAAATGTTTCTAGGTAGCACCCTGCTATAAGTGAGGGACAGTCATCGTTAAATATTGCTATCAGGACTTGTGGGTGGATATAGAAATCCACACTAGCAATCCATTAGGGATATTGTGTGAGGCACTATTATAAAACAAACTGACAATTCTATTTGAAGCAGCCTGCAAGAAAAGGAGACCGTGGTATCAGCCGCTGAAGGAAGAATTGTGCTACTGAAATCGAACACGGGAATGATTGGGTGCTAAGCGCACATGGTTGGGGTCATGCCCAGGAAACGTCAACGGTGGAGGAGACTGGAAAGGATGAGTACAGAATGATTTATTTCATTAAGAAGCCTAGTTTTGGTCATCAGGGACTCCTTGTAAATATTGTGTAGTTGTTTTGCTTCTGTTTTTTTGTGTTTAGAGTGTTTTTGTTGTGACCGACCAATATTTTTAGCCTATTTTCAATTTTGAAAAAATAGGCTTACGAGATCACTTTTTGTCCGTGTGTGTGTGCGTGTGTGTGTGTGTGTGTGTGAGGTGCGTGCGTGCCCCCCCCCTAATAAAATCTAAACGGCTGGAGCGATTTCAGTGAAACTCAGTAAGTTCATAGCAGTATTCCCGGTGACCTCGACCGTGCCGTTCAAATCTTGTTACGTCTCACCAATCCAACATGGCGGCTGTGCGAAATATTTCACTAGCGTTCAATATCTCCGACACTATTACCGATATCGCACTGAAATTGTGTACGGTGATAAAGGGCACTACTAGAAGTTCACCTATGAGGCTTTCAAAAACCTGGTGTTACAAAACCAACATGGCGGCAAAGCGAAATTGAGACTTTTAAATAGACTCTTCTCGCAATTTAAATATCCAAACGTAATGAAACTTGGTACAGCAAATATTTATACCCATTGCAATGCACTGGAATCTAATTTAGTTCAATTGTTTACATAACCTCAAAATGGCGGCTGTGCGAAATATTTCACTGACATTCTATATCTCCGAAATTATTACAGATATCACCCTGCAGTTTTGTACGATGATAAAGGGTACTGATACAAGTTTAGCTATGTATATTACATAAACCTGTCAAGTACAAAACGAACATGGCGACCAAGCGAATTTGAAATATTTTAATAGACTTTTCTCGCGAGTTAACTCTCTGAGCGCACTGAAATGTGGTACAGTAAATGATTTTTCAGATTGTAATGCACTGCCATCTAATTTAATTCAATTGTATACATAACCTCAAGATGGCGGCTGTGCGAAATTTTAAAATTAAGTGTTTATTTCTTGTGTCGTAATCATGCGATCGTAGTGAAAGTTTGAATAATGAACCTAGGAAATAATTGTCCTTGAATGGTACATAACACTATGGCCTATACATATAACAATCCTAATTGGCGAGGTTCCGAAATATTTAGACGATTCTCAATATCTATGAATCTTTTACAGCAACCAAACTGAACTTTTTTATGTTCATAGAGACTATGAACATACGTTCACCTATAGGACTTTCAGTAACCTGGTGAGCACAAATCCAACATGGCGGCGACGCGAAGTATAAATATTTAAATGAACGTTTCTCGCGAATTAACCTTCCGAATGCCGTGAAACGTTGCAAGTTAAATGCTTATACAAAGGTTGATCCACTGGCATCTAATTTATTTCGATTGTTTCCATAATCACAAGATGGCTGCTGTGCGTAATTTTAAAATCTCGTTTTGACTTCTTGTGTTCTAATCATGCGATTGAAGTATGAATACCACACGTACACAATAATCTTAATGTAATAGTATAAAAATAACAAGTAGTTCCATGAAGAACTATACAGCCTATTTTCATATATCCTGCTAATGTTAATTGCCTCTATCAACATACAAAATTCCATTTTAATTGCTGTAACAGATTCGTAAATATTGAGAACCGTCTAAATATTTCAGATGGTCGCCAGGTTGTATTTGTATTTTTGTACTATTACATTAAGATTATTGTGTACGTGTGGTATTCAAACTTCAATCGCATGATTAGAACACAAGAAGTAAAAACGAGATTTTAAAATTATGCACAGCAGCCATCTTGTGATTATGCAAACAATTGAAATAAATTAGATGCCAATGGATCAACATTTTTGTAAGCATTTAACGTGCAACGTTTCACGGCACTCGGATAGTTAATTCGCGAGAAACGTCCATTTACATATTTATACTTCGCGTCGCCGCCATGTTGGATTTGTGCTCACCAGGTTACTGAAAGTCCTTTAGGTGAACATATGTTCATAGCCTAGGTTCATCATGCAAACTTCCACTTCGATCGCATGATTACGACACAAGAAATAAAAACTTAATTTTAAAATTTCGCACAGCCGCCATCTTGAGGTTATGTAAAGAATTAAATTAGATGGCAGTGCATTACAATCTGCAATATCATTTACTGTACCTCATTTCACTGCGCTCAGAGAGTTAAATCACGAGAAAAGTCTATTAAAATATTTCAAATTCGCTTGGTCGCCATGTTCGTTTTGTACATTACAGGTGTATGAAATATACATAGGTAAGCTTGTGTCAGTACCCTTTATCACCGTACAAAATTGCAGGGTGATATCTTTAATAGTTTCGGAGATATAGAATGTCAGTGAAATATTTCGCACAGCCGCCATTTTGAGGTTATGCAAACAATTGAACTAAATTAGACTCCAGTGCATTACAATGTATATAAACATTTGCTGTACCAAGTTTCATTACGTTTGGATAGTTAAATCGTGAGAAAAGTCTATTTAAAAGTCTCAAATTCGCTTGACCGCCATGTTGGTTTTGTAGTCACCAGGTTTTTGAAAGTCTCATAGGTGAAATTCTAGTAGTGCCCTTTATCACCGTACACAATTTCAGGGCGATATCGGTAATAGTTTCGGAGATATTGAATGCTAGTGAAATATTTCGCACAGCCGCCATGTTGGATTGGTGAGACGTAACAAAATTTGAAGAGCACGGTCGAGGTCGCCGGAAATAGTGCTATGAACTTACCGAGTTTCATTGAAATCACTCCAGCCGTTTAGATTTTATTAGGGGGACACACACACACACGCACACACACACGGACAAAAGTGATCTCATAAGCCTATTTTTTCAAAATTGAAAATAGGCTAAAAATCCAACCTGGTGACCATCTGAAATATTTAGACGGTTCTCAATTTCTACGAATCTGTTACAGCAATTAAACTGAAATTTTGTATGTTGATAGAGGGAATTAACATGAGCAGGATATATGACAATAGGCTGTATAGTTCTTCACGGAACTACTTGTTAATTGGTGAAGGGCACCGTGGTTATTCTTTTGTATTTCATTAAATTTTGTGCGGGACAGAAGATTAAATTGTACTCGTGTACAGAATGTGTTTTTTATGTCAGATACAGCAAATGAGCGGGCTGTATCGCTGATGACAAGTGAAGCTTTCGTTAGGTAACGTAATTTCAGTGTCGGGGGAAAATATGATATTTTGTGTGAGAAACTTCGGATTACACAGGCTGTACATTTTATGCGATATTGCATATCTTCTTAGCAAGAAGCATTCAGCTTCTGTGGTAATCAATTATGTTTGTATTCGAGCACGTAGTAACTTATTGTGTGTTGGATCACTATTTTTTTCTTGAGGTTTCTCTGTGATCTGGAGCAAATTTAGGGTGATGGTATGTTGTACCAAGGCATGGGTCTATTATTATTATTATTATAATTATTATTATTCTGCGCGGGGTCTGGTCGAGGTCAGTTACCTGTCAGCTGCATGGCGTCGAAGAGAGGACTCATAAGGATGATGTCACTATTAAGTGTTCTACAGGTCCCGAAATTGAATGGTGCAGTGGCAATATGTACTCATTCTAACCGTAGGATTGCCAGTAAAACCGTCAAACACAATACACGCAACAATTAGAGGAGTAAGGACATGGTCCATGATTTGGTTTATTGTGACAGCATTTGCAGCTGTAATTTTGATTCAGTGTAATTTATTTTTGATTGTTTGTTGTTGTGTTGTTAAATAAGGGTGTCATATGGGATTTTTGTGTCACTGTTGTGTCATTCTTGTCAGGATATTAAAATATTTTTTTGTTTGAAGTTGGGTCATCTTTTTGCTAATTATATTCTCCTTATGTCACCTTGAAATTATGGAAGCAAAGTACAAAATATCCAACTTGACGACCATGAACTGTACACCCCGAATATAGTCTCGTGTACGCTTTCTCAAGGGGCAGTCGATGAACATGCCATGCCTAGTCACTGAACGCGCCCTGATGCAGCGCGCGGCAAGTAGTAAAAAAGAGATGATGTCTTGACTCTGGACATCCACCCCAATATTTTTTCTGAACACCCATTATTACATATCTTGCTTATAAAAGCCTCAGAACATTCCACGTAGTAATTATGCATAAGATGAACATTATTCTATTTCAATTTTATTATTTTTCGACAAAGGTAATTAACGCCGCAGATAGGCGGGAGGAAGTTGGACTGTCAACGACTCAATTGACCGTCCGGACACTGCATGTGAACTCCTTGATCGGAGACTACCAAGCTAGCAGCCGTTCTGTCAAGACGAGCTGGGACCGTCCGTCACTTCAGACGAGGAGAATTATAGTCCACCCGTAGGGTGAAGGAGTATATTTAAACCGACGAATAGTCGTGTGAATTGTGAAGTTTCTTTTAGCACCATAGTGTGCAGTGCGACGAAGTGAAAATTATTACTACAATTCCGTGTGAGAAAAATTGTATATCCATCTATAAGACGATAACCATCATCATCCGTCCACGAGGTGGAAGGAACATCTTCGAACATCAACTGTAAGTTGCTACTTAAATGCTAACAGTCAATGATTAATCGACCGTGCTAAAAATCTTCGAGTGCACAAGTGAAAATTGTGAAAATTATACCACATTTCTGTGGATATTTTTGGCCATCAGTTACACCATATTTCTACGCGTGGGCCACTCAAAATCTTAAGGCCACGAGGGACATAAAATATTGCAAAGTTTCAATTATCTACAATTACCATGTGCAACCAGGCACAACACTTTAATGATCATCTACGATGCACTTTGTTATGTGAATTTTGTGCCGGATTCTTAAGATATTCTATGATTTATAACGGCAATAGAATCTGTGATTTTTTTAACACCACATGTGTGTGTGATATCAGTGAAGCAGACAGTGAGAGCCATTTGTAATTACCAGTCTGCAAATAAATTGTGTAGAGCCAATGAGCCAATTTTCTACTCTGCGTAATCCATTAGACTAAGTGAGAACACGTGTGCAATCCAACATGATGATCTATCATAACGTCCACCACGTGTACGCAATTATTAAAGTGCTATCCATCAGTGTAATGTAGTCGATCCCCATCTATGTGAGAGATATATCTAAAGAAGAGGAACTTCGTCATGCCAGGAGAACCAACCAACAACTTTGAGGGACATGGAGCCCAGGAGTCCATCAACCCACCAGCTAACCACAGGGAGGATATCTTGGACGTGAATCCAACTGGTAGACGCAGGAGAAGACTGGAGCAGAGTAGACTCGATCCCAGGAGTCTAACTTGGAATATTGCTACTGCCCAGGTTTTGGAAACACCTTTCTATGTCATGGATTTACCATGAGGTGAATTGTATGTGAGTCTACAATTTCTCTTCTTTGTAAGGGTTTAGCTGTGGTAGATTAGAATGTAGAAATTAACCTAACTTGTGATGACCAGCTTAGGTAGGATTTTTCTAGATAGTTTTGATTTTTCTTTACAGTGAGAGTTAGTCACCTTTTTTGGTGCATTCTGGATGTGTCAGCAGGATGTGAAGTCCTAATACTTTCGATAGACATGATCACAGATCACTTAAGATTTGGTTTGGTCGACCCTTCATGTGGGTCAGATTTATTTTTGAAGAATGGACAACCATTCTTTTGTCATTTTATTACTACCCCTTTCGCGGCACTTCCAAAGACACCACTGTTTTGTTTTTGCCTTGTATGGGCGTATCAGTTAATTGCCGACTGTAGTCATTACCTTTTCTTATGTGATTGAGTTATTTATTGTTTATGTGAGCTCTGAAGCCACATCAGAACGAGCAAGAACGAGGGGAATTTTATTAAATATGCTACCAGAGCATTGAACCCCAATACTTTTCGTATCATTTCAGACAACTTAGCAGTTTCTAAGATTGTCAATTTGCTTATACCTTTATTTTGTGTCAAGCTGTAGACACGCAAAAGTTTTGTGATGAAAGGAATGTACATAATAGTCGAGTGACATCTCTGTCGACTCCAAAGCACTCCACAAGTAAGTGGAATATCTTCGTAATGTTGTTATTTGCAAGTTTTTAACATGATTTATCATTGTACTCCCTATTTTTATGTGGTACATTCGCCACCAATGTTTTACAGTAATTCACGATGAGATCAGAGCCAGCGTAATTCACTATAGAACTTTATTTATGTGGATTATAGCCTGCTGAATGTAGTAAGTCGCCAGACGCGACTGAGTGAAGCTTGTCTGTTTGCCAACACTAGTGAGAACGGGTTTGTCAACCCAAGATTCGTCGCGCTCTTTGCGAGACGACTGCATTCTGTTTGACTGGATGCGCACGTATTTGTATTTTTTACCGTTTGGAGAATGTTTGGAGAATTCTCTAGGTCAAGGCCAGCAGTTTGTTGTGAGATCAGATGTTTTTGCTGACGCCATGAGACGTGCATGTAACTTGTCTTGTTTCCGCTTTGGAAAGCAAACTTCATTTTTAGCACTAATGGAGAGTGTATGATTTTGTAGGAAGCCAATGTTGTCTATTATTTAGTGGTGATTAGGACACCCTGTTCGAGGCTTTCTGTGTGTTATATTTGAGTGCCGTTCGATGCACTGTCGTACAGGGACAACCCTGCGACGATTTTTTTCCAGGATTAGCCTGAAGACTGCAATAGGAGAGCTGTGTGCCCCTGAAAGTATTGTTGCAACCGGGTCATGCTAACCTGTGTTATTGTGCCGGCTACAGAGCCGATGTTTGTGAGTGATGATCTTTCAGTAGACTTCACGTTGTTTAAGCCTCGGTGTCCATAGAATCACCATCATTCGTCATAAACCTACAACAACATAAACCGTGTTCCAAATAATAATTAAGAACTAATTATTATCAACAGATGCTATATAACCATGACTGTGAATTAATCTTGATCCTCAATTTTACTTGCTGGACGATTCTATTTGGATGTTTTCCATTTCCATCGGGAAATGACTTGTTGACTTTTTGTTACACTATTTTGAGACGACGGAGCTACGTTCGGACCATTAGTTTTCAATTGGTGGCACACGACGCTCATGCGACCTAAGTCGTGATTTTAATCACGCCGTTGCCAACATAACTATATTAGATGACCCTTGAAAACAAGCAGTATTCCAGCGTGTAGGCAGGCTTGAATAAGGAACATTGTGATTGTTGTGTTCATGGATTTATTTGAATGTTATACTGTTTTGATAATCCATTGTACCATTAGCTTGTAAGAAGTGTACTATTGTTTTTTCATTGCTGGTTATCATATAGCTTTCGTTGTAAATGTTTGTTTATTACGGTAGTCATTCGCCGTAAATCTTGTAACGTTAGAACTTAGTTAGATTCATTAATTAATTAAATGTAAATTTGGGAGTGGTACCACCATAAATCCTTTTGCTTGATTGTTATTAATTTAACTTCTGATTTTCTATAGTAGCCCATTTCATCTGTGTGGGGTATACTTTTCGTGCCACTATCCTAGCTTTGCTGTCGTAGTTATCTTGTACAATAGATCATTCGGGAGGGTTTTAAACTTCAATCAGTTTAGGATTTTTGACCCTTTATTTTTCTTTTCTTATTAGCTTGCGGGACTAGCCCAAAACAAACCCCCCGAACTAGGCTAGGGGTTTGTTATTTTTCTAATAAAATTTACCCGAGTTTACATAAGTCTGGATGATATTATTTTGTAGTTTAAGTGTTGCTGCGGTGTACTTCTTGGGTTATTCTTGACACATACCTTGTCTACCCAGATCGCCACGTGATCTTGCGTCTCGTGCGCACTGACCTATAGGAAGTACATCCAATCCTCTTCGGCATATGTGTTCGGACGATGCGTTGTCCGGGAAGTCATTTCGGTTAGTGACAACCCTAATAGCTCGTCTGACGACTATTCCTCTCATCCTGACGAAATAAAGAATCACATTGGCATTGACACGAATCAACGGTTTGAACATTTTAGAATACGTTTGTCCAAGATAGAAGCAATCGATACGTTTGTGACGACCCATGCTGTAATAGCATTGAATGATGCATTGTCGTTCAGTGGATACATACTCGAAAATCATGAGTGAATCAGGCTTTACCTCATCCGGGACAATAACATTTGTTAGTGTATCTGAAAAATGAAAAACCTGTGAATGACAGAAACCATTTACCGCTAGTCCTTGACCAGCACTTGACGTATGTGCTTGCTTCGGGTTTAAGCCACTATCGATTGCACTATGATGGAACCATTCTCATCAAACAAGCCATGCCTTATGAGAACTATTTACAAATAGAGATGAATGGTCATAGAATGTTGATCCATAACCATGAAATGGTCAATGCAGGTGACGAATTATCCTTTTATCTCATGTTGACATGGGATCAAAAGCAATCGGGAAAACCATAAATGATTTCCTACTTTGTGGAATTGGAATATACAGCCATGAAATAACAAGCTGACGTTAGTTGTGACTTAAACTTTCTTGTGAAAGGTATTTGGTCATCAACATGATGAAACAAAGATATGTGCTGAAAAAGACTAAAAAAGGACCATGTCCTTGGCAAAGTCTGGGCTTAAGGCATTAGTGGGCAAGCCCTTGGGAAAGAAAGAAAATAAAAGAATAACGTGCTGACCATAAGAAAAGCCCTTCGAGGAGCACAGAGACATGTTATTAGAAAACGTCAGCGACAGGGTACAAAACAAGGGCGAGTGATTCCCGTCCCCAATCGAGTGGGATTTTTACCTGCTTTATTTTCTGGTCTGGCTCCTCTGGGTGCACTTTTGGGTGGTGCCAGTGCGGTGGCGAAAACCATTAAAGCTGCACAGTAGGGCAAGCAACAACTAAAAGAAAGTCAGCGGCACAATGGAACCATGGATGCGACTGCTATGGAGGCTAGAAATTCCAATTTAACCTAGCCTTTTATCAACAAGGATTTGGGATTTCACCATTTCGAAATTAGAAAGAAATAAAAATTATCCTCAGCCATAGTAAGATATGCCCAGACTCTTCACCAAGTGGAAAGCTATTCTAAACAACTAATGCTTTCTCATTTTTGAGGTGTGTTTATGCGGAACCAATTACCCCCCACGAACCTGGAAACAGGATTGTGCTGTTGTAAATTTGGATGATCAACGAAGACCTGGATCGCATTATGTAGGCTATGTCAAAGAGGGATCCACCGTATGGTAATTTGACAGTTTTGGGAATTTGCCCCCGCCCATGGAACTAGTGACCTATTTTGGAAACAGGATCAAGATATATTATAATGTGAAACGTGAGCAAACGTTTAACTGCCAATAGTGTGGACGTTTGTGTTAATTTTTTTATATAAAACGCATCATAAGAAAAAACGTCTACATTATGTCGGCAGAAAGAAAAACGTTTACACTGCGTAGTCGTGGAACTGAAATCAGCCTAGACTTTTACCCGCCTATCAAATTGAGTGAAATACCTTATGGTTTAGGACTTGTTTCTCTTGAAACGTACAATAGAATATACAACATACGTGAAAATGTGAACAAGTTGTACTATGATGATTCTGTTCTCACCCTGAACTCTGGTGGATACACGATAGATGACATTTATGAAATCATTTATGTTGTGTTGATCAATGAATATGGTTTAAAGTCATTTCTGGATGGAACGCGCAACACTCATCGCTGCATTATTTTCTCCACGTTTAAGACTGACATTAAAAGACACTCCGATTCCATTGGTCCATTACTAGGATTTAAACCACGCGTGTTGGAGCCCAAAAAAACACATCAATCAGACAATGAAGTGAAATTCATTGAGGACCATCATGTGTTAGTGACGTTTAATATTATTAGCCAAAGGTACACCAATCGAGAACCATCGCATTCGCTTTATGACTTTATTGCGACATCGCCCAATTGCTATATTATTCGTGAAAACCCTCCAGTGGTGCTTTTTCATTCTGTGGCTGTTGATGGTATTAGTAATATAACATTAAGACTGATCAATAGAGACCATCAACTCATTCAACTAGATTCTCCCACACCAGTGACTTACAAGTTGGTGCTCAAGCCACTATGAAGTTGATGTATGAAGCAACAACACCGTCTAGGAATGGTGTTAGTTGTTTGCCACGTGAATACACGTTAACATCTAAAGACAAGCAGATTTAACAGCATTTGGGTTACCACGTCAACCCCCATGATGAATTCTATCCTAGAGGTAGCGAACCACATCGAAGAGCAACCAGGGGTGGTAAGAATTGATCTCCATTCCTATCAAGCTCAAACACCTGGACTCAATAACAATGATGAAATTCAATTTGTTATCAACAACCAAGATATGTACACCCTACCGCATGAAAGTGTCATTGAGATTGAAGGTCAACTCACCAAAGCCGATGGCTCAACACCCTCCACATCAAACCATGCTTTTGCCTGTCTGTTTTCTGAGGTGCGCTACGTGATTAACGATATCGTGGTGGATAGCACTCGAAATGTGTCATGAAACAATACCCCTCTTATAGTGAGAAAGAAGGTAAAACACTTTGCATGGCAGGTTGGTGTCCTGACTCGACCAACGACTGGATGGTACACACCGTCGGCACCTTTACTGGATATTTACCTCTGAAACTGATTTTATGCTTTCACAAAGATCACCAGCGCATTTTGGTCAACGCAAAGCAGTCTGGTGAGAGACAGGAGTGATAGTAATGCACCCAAGGGAGCCGACAATGCACCCATAGATTCAAAAATTCAACTACAACGCATGCTATGGAAATTACCCCATGTGACCTTTGACGATAGCTAAAAACTGGACATATTCAAGATTGTAAAAAGAGATATGCCTCTACCCATGGAAATTAGAAGCTGGTCACTCCATGAGTACCCGTTATTGCCCACCACCAACACACACACAGTTGGTCTGTAAAACAGCTCACTATACAGAGAGACCTCTCTACATGATTGTGGATTTTCAAACGAATCGCAAGTATCAAAAAACCAAAGATGCCACGGAATTTGATCACTTTCAATTGAGAAATGCACGTCATTTCCTCAACGGAGCTGTGTTTCTCTATGAAGGACTGGATTTTGATTTTTCGAAAAATAAGTTTGGTCCCCTGTACGACTTGTTTTCTAAATTTAGATGGTCGTATTTTCAAAAAAAAAAGAACATCCACATGCTGTCACCCGAAACGTTTCAGGCAAGAGTGCCACTGATTGTCTTGACTGTTCTTACCTGGAAGAGTCTGTCAATCCATCCAATATTGACATTCGACTAGATTTTGATACGCATGACAATGTACCAGCCATTACGACGGCCTACTGTTTGATTATTGATCACAAACAAGTCAACTATTATCCACTGTCCAACCAAGTGGCAAGTGTATAACTAACCAGTCAACCCATGTCAAGCAGCTCAGTCATGCCTTTATTTAAAGCCTCAAGAGGTGTCACACTCATGAATTTAAACTCTGAGGAACAACGTTTCAAGACTTTTGCAACGTGGCCGGTGCCTTTAATAAACCCTCAAGCCTTGGCGGCCGCTGGCTTCTATTATTTAACAAGTAGTTCCGTGAAGAACTAAAGCCAATAATCATATATCCTACTTATGTTATTTGCCACTATCAACATATAAAATTTCAGCTTGATTGCTGTAATAGATTCGTAGATATTGATGACCGACTAAATATTTCGGATGGTCGCCATGTTGGTTTTTTATATATGTAGGTCTTAGAGTTATGTACTGTTACATGAAGATTATTGTTTACGGGTAGCATTCAAACTTCAATCGCATGATTAGGACACAAGAAATAAAAGCGAGATTTGAAAATTTCGCACAGCTGCCATCTTGTAGTTGTGGAAACAATTGAAAAGAATTAGATGCCAGTGGATTAACATTTGTATAAGGATGCACTGTACCAAATTTCACTGCACTCAGTTGGTTAAACTGCGAGAAACGTCCATGTGAATATTTATGCTTCGCGTCGCCGCCATGTTGGATTTGTGATCACCAGGATATTGAAAGTCCTATAGGTGAACTTATGTTCATAGCCCCCATGAACATTAAAATATTCAGTTTGAGTGCTATAATAGATTCGTAGATATTCAGAGCCGTCTAAATATTTCGGATGGTCGCCATGTTGGATTGTTATATGTATAGGCCATAGAGTCATGTACCATTAAAGGAACATTATTGCGTAGCTACATTATTCAAACTTTCATTTCGATCTCATGATTACGACACAAGAAATAAAAACTTAATTTTGAAAAATTCGCACTGCCGCCATCTTGAGGTTATGTAAACAATTGAACTAAATTAAATACCAGTGCAATAAAATGTGTATAAACATTTCCTGTACCAAGTTTCATTTCGTTTGGATCATTAAATCGCGAGAAAGGTTTATTTAAAATTTAAATTCGCTTGGCCGCCATGTTTGTTTTGTAGTAAATCGGTCTTTGAAAGTCTCATAGATGAATTTCCAGTAGTGCCCTTTATCTCCGTACAAAATTTCAGGGTGATACCGCTAATAGTTTCAGAGATATAGAATGCCGGTGAAATATTTCGCACAGCCGCCGTCTTGAGATTATGTAAGCTAGTGAACGAATTTCAATACCAGTGCTTTACAATGTGTATAAACATATACTGTACCAAGTTTCATAGCGTTTGGTTGGTTAAATCGCGAGAAACGTCTATTTTAAAGTCGCGACTTCGATGTTGGTTTTGTAGTTACCAGGTTTTCAAAGATCACATAGGTGAACTTCTAGCAGTTCCCTTTATCACCGTATAAAAATCCAGGGTGATTTGGTAATAGTTTCGGAGATATTGAACGCTCGTGAAATATTTCGCACAGCCGCCATGTTAGATGGGTGAGACGTAACAAAATTTGAATGGCACGGTCGGGGTCGCCTGGAATATTACTATGAACTTACCGAGTTTCATTGAAATCGCTCCAGCCGTTTAGATATTATTAGGGGCGACCCACACACACGCACACACACAGAGACACACGGACAAAAGGTGATCTCATAAGCCTCCTTTTTTTTTTCATAACTGAAAATAGGCTAAAATCAAGAGAAGAAGTGATATGTGCGTTTTGTGCCATTACCGTAGACCAAAGGAAAGAGAGCGATAAACCCTTGCAGGAACATCAGCACTGGTCACCTGCCTGCCCCTACCTGGGCAGAATGGAAGTGGGAAATATACCCTGCCAATCAAGCTTTCCCCCACCAGTGCCTCTGAGCGATGAAAAACTATTTACGATACGTGCGGACTGTATGGTGTCCATGGTGCATCGGTGAGCAGCTCACCGTCAAAAACACCCAGTTTAGAAACATTGGGACATCATCGGTGTTATGGACGTTATAAACACAAAAAACTATATTGTTGTATGAGTTGGTACGTCCCTATCCCAAAATGACTAAAGCCTGTAAGACGTGTTATGACAATAAAATGTTGTAATAAAAAATCTTAGGTTGTTGTTCTTGTTATTATTATTTTTCATGCCCCCCTGTCCTACCCTAACCTCAATTTTTTTTACTAGCATGGTAGGTAAGTCCATGTCATGGGCATAGCTTAGTGCTCAATCGTCAGTCAGTCGTCAGTTGAACTTGATCCAGACAAGCGTCAACATGTTGCGCTCACTCATTGTGGATTGCCAAGGGTTTAAAATTGGTGTCAACCAATTTATATTTAAACTAGTGTCCATTACGAATTGTACGACCCTTTGGATATCGCAAGCTACACATTTGATATTTAAACCGCCTCATGCTTTTGATTTGTTGTGTGAAATAGACCGTAAACAAACCCAGTGGATTGAAAATCATAGGCAACTAGACTGGAATCAAAGAACCATTTCGTATAAATATTTGGACACGGCGATGAAAGCGCACTTGGCCTCGGCCAATGTGGTATTTGTGAAAGGTAATGAAAAACGTGAATGGTTGCAGTATTTTTGGCGCCTTACTGTCAATGTATCGACCTCATGGATTTGGGCTGCCCCTCATTGCAAACCCTAATGGACCGCTGCCCCTGTGACAACATTAACCATACAGCCTTAGCGCATGCGTGGCATCTCATTCATTGGTTAACCACTAATGCCTGCTGGGATTTGTTAAATAAAATTAAAACTCAAGATTTACCTGTGATTGACGCCAGTCACATTTCATCAAGCGACGTGTAAACATCTGCAGAACGTGATACCATGGAGAAAGGCAATGCTACAGACAAAGCCATCGGCAAGTTCTTTGTGTGCAAAAAGAAACTAGACAGTTTTACCAAAGAGGAATTATTGGCGCTCCCCAAGTCGTTCATTTATTATGTGGCCGCCAACGCGGTGACAGAAATCTAGCAACATCTACCAAAATCATGGACTCAAGACCCTGTGTTGAGTAAATTGCAACTCTGTACGGATTACGATTACCATTAGCAAGTGGCCATGGCAAAAATACCCTCTATGCGTCAGTGCACGACTTGCCAGCTGGTCAAACTGTATCACGGTCATAAAAGTCAGTGTAAAGACTTTGTTGAATCATTCCACGGGTGTCATGGCAAGAAAAAGCAACAACAATAACAAACACAAACATCGTCCACAGAGGAGGAGGAATATCAAGCATTTTCACCATCGATGGAAAAGGATATGCCAGACCTGTACTGGCAATGGCGTCATTGACAAAGTGATTCAATACTTACCTTTCGAAATCCATCTCCCAGGTTATCGTTTTTGTGGCCCTGGAACTCGTCTCGTAAAACGTTTACAGCGTGGTGATGTACCCATACATTTTTTGGATCAAGCATGTAAAGAAGACGATCTTTCTTATCGCCATAGTCATCCAGGTTTAAGACATGTGGCAGATAAATTGTTATTGAAAAAAGCTAAACAACGTTTCACATCCTGTGATGCCTCAGTGGGTGAGAGGTTGCCAGCCCTGATTTTGATGAGTGCTATGAAAGGAATGTTGATGAAGCGTGGACATAAACATTGAGGAATAGAGGAGTGAGGAAGTGGGATTTGTATGTATTCTATTTTCTTTTGTCAATCCCTATGGTTATGAAATAAAAACAAAGGTTTACCAGAGCACGATGTTTTTTTAATTAAAAAAATCATGATGTTAATGGGCTGATTTTTCATTTTCCCATTTTCACACATGACCAATTCACACATTGCCTTTTACCATTTCCACTTTACAGTTTTTAAAAATGTTCATTTGAAGTTTTGCGTTTTTGATGATATGGATGTTCCATTTTCTTGTTTACACTTTTTTAAAAATGTCTGTTTGAAGTTTTTTCATTTTTATAATTCACAAATGGGCATTTCCAGTTTTTAAAATGACAGTTTTACGTTCTTGAATTTTGCTGATAATGAAACATAGATTTTCCATTTGGTTGTTTTCACATATTTTCCTTTTAGTGTATGTTGAAAGTTCATTTTTGTCAATGATGTTCATGCAAGTGCTTGATCATGATGATGATGCAGTGTGTTTATGGGATTGCGGATACGTAGAGGTCTACGAGTACTGCAGGTAAAGACTGTTTTACAAAAAATAATGTCTGTAGACCGCCACATTTCAAAAAAAAAAAAAACTATTCCAAAACAAAATAAGTGACAACTTCCCCATCCGCACCCACCCTACCTCACCGTGTTGCTCCGGTCATACATACACACCAGCTTTCTCTCTACTCATACATTCACACAAACCATACCTGCCTTTGGGAACAAACACAACCACTTTATTTATTCCCAAAAGCACATTCTCGACATGCACACTTATCCCAAAAGAACTTTTTAGTTCACCGTTTATGATTTACATTACAAAAAAAATACTAGGCATTAAAGTTACTAAAAAATACTATTACTCATTGAATATTTACACACACAGAAACAAATAACACTTTTGTACAGCTTTTAAAAAATTCAAGCTATTTACCAATAAAAAATTTGAAAAAAGGTTGCGCAGAGCTTTTAAAGAGCAAAAGACCCAAGTCAGTTGCCCCTGTTTACAAAAAATTACTATTTCCAAAATCCACTATTTACAATGACAAAAAAACAATGTTTACAAAATACAAAAATACTAAATCTACGAGTTAGAAAAAGCCATATCCCTAAACGAACAAACCGAGAAATCAAACCTACTCCTCCTTGCGGTCATAACCCGAGGGTAGGCTGATGAGCAGGTCATCAGCCCACACACGTTTGCAATCCATGGAGGCGAACGTGCGTTTTCTCTGTTCTGCAAGATACAAATAATGGTTGCTGGATTGTATCATGCACTGTGTATGAGACATAGCTTTGCCAGTGCGTAAAACCGCCAGGTAGTCGTCTACACATAGCGATTATACAACTGCCCTACCTACACCTTTTGCTCTTTCGGCTTCCTTACAGTCTAGTGTGCGATAAGCATACATTTTAGAGGCCGAACTTACGAATTCCGTCATGATGGAATCACCGCATTCATCTTTTAAAACGCCCATTTCCTTCTTATTTTTATAGGCAGCTCGAACACGTTGTCAGCGCTATATGAAGAGGTGTCGAACAAGTCACTATGCTGCCTCATGACATCATAGGGGTTGTAGGGCCGAATGTGGTAAATAACAGAGTCTGTATACATGTACAAAACAGATACGTCCTTAAAATATAGTTTGGCAAACTCGTAGTGGAATCGATACATGGCCGATTTGGAAAAGTCTAAAATGACTTGGCCCAAGTAAATGGGCTTATCCAAGGTCACGCTGGTCCTACTCAAATCAATAGTGGCCCAATCCTCATCGATTATGTTGATCGATTTGAAATTTGGCTTGGCAATGTACCGCCGGGCACCGTAACGTCCTTCCCAGACATTGACCAATTAAATGTCACGGTATTTGTGGACATTTTCCATTGACTTGCCATAGATGCAGTTTTTCATTAATTTAAAAGAAATAGTTTCAAACTGCTGTGTTGCCATTTGTCGGTGCTCTGTGTTGAGTAGCATGTAAGGCTCGAGCCATGCTTTTTGAGCAAAATCAATACCCCTGTGGATTTTCTTTAACCCTAAGCCTTGGGCGAAGCATTGCACCAACAATTGGATATGTAGCACATACCGATTTTTGTTGTAAAGTGTGCCCATGAGTTTTTCAATTTTCACTTTACTGTCAGGGGGAACCATTTGCTCAAGGCAGAATGGGAAATCGGCATGTTCATCATACAAGGATGAGGGATATTAAATATCCACTTCTAACACATATCCACGGCCTGTTTCATGGCTAGCCTTGTTGAAAGCAAATTCTGACACTTGTATTTCAGTTGGCCAAGCAAACTCCCCATAGGGCAAAGGCTGGCTCATGGCCTAGCCATACAAATTATTGACGTCATAGTACATTAAGTACGATTCTGGTTTGTCTGGTGAATAATCAGGCATGTAGGCATTTTTCGCTTTGGCATGGCGGTGGTTAAGCGACACAAAGCCACCGCGAATGCCCTTTTCAAAAAATAGAACCATGTCTACATCAGTGAGTAAATCCAATTCCACTTGAGTGTATTTCAAGGCGGCATCGGACGAGAGCCCAGGACTCGTATAATAGTGAGCCGGGTCAAGACCGTAAATGTGTTGACACAACTCACGGAATTTTTGAAACACATCGGTGAGCAGCAATACATCCAGTTTTAGGTAATGCATAGCATATTCACCTAGGGTCCTTATGCCAAACACTCGCCAAATTTGACATGCAAGTGCATAGCCTTCATCGGAAACGGTACTACGAGTTAGTTTCGAGTAAAATTTGCCTTGTAGTGGGAGAGTTTTTTGCTTTAACATGTCCCAGTTGTTGCAGAAATTATACGGGAATATACCTTCCCGAATGCACAATTGAAATTGCTCAGGATTTTCAAAATGCTTTCCAGTGTATTTTAATTCCTTCTCATCCAAGCCATTCACATGACTGTCTAGCGAGGATGCCATAAACTTAAAGGAATCCAAAAATCGAATGCTTAAGTTGCCCAACTGCCATGTCAGGGCTGTAAAACCGTCTTGGTTTTGAAGGATAATGGTAAACGAGCCCTTGTTGGCATGTCCCAATTCACGAATCAAAAACTGAATGTCAATTTGCCAGATTGTGGAAAAAGACACTGATAAAACGAGGAGCAAGATACTTTAAATTGCATTTACATTGCGCAGCTCCACGAAATTCTCCCGTAAAGTGTGAGTTATCACGAACGGTGTCTTCAGCACTGATCAGTGGCTTTTCGCAAATATGGCATGTTGTGGCATGCTCATACTGCTGCTGATGTTCTGGAGATAGACTCATGGGTACTGGGTGGTCCAGTAATCCCTGTACATGATGAGCCAACTTTAAAAGTTCATCCAAAAACCATCTGGCACAATCTGGGCCCTCACGTGATTTGTAAAAGGATTGCAAGGGGTCATAGGCAGACACCACATTAAATCCTATGGCAAAGGGCTCATGTTTTTGAATGGGTGTGGTTGAGCTGACGGTGGGATCTGGTTCACATCCCGCCAAGGGTGTGGTGAGGGCTTCGAAATCTGCATACACCAAATCGGGAAAAGTGTCACGCTTATGAATATTGTTAAATTTCAAAACAGCTTTGTCCCCTTGTGGCAATATCAGTCTCAACGCTTCCTGAGAAACACAATCTACCCTATGACGTTCCAAAAGTGTAAGAGTGGTAAAATATTGCAAACAACGGTCGCAAATGTACTTCTTACCAACATGTTTGGATACTTG
This sequence comes from Meconema thalassinum, assembly GCA_946902985.2. Lineage (NCBI taxonomy): Eukaryota > Metazoa > Arthropoda > Insecta > Orthoptera > Tettigoniidae > Meconema > Meconema thalassinum. The sequence continues at coordinate 2,578,931 of CAMPQE020000041.1, forward strand.
ACTGCCTACCAAATTATCTATTTCTTTTATCAGGCAATAGTGATTCACCTCTCCGTAAGGCAGAAATAAAAGATGAATGTGGTGTCGTTTCGGTTCTTTTGTGGCATAAAGAGGACCCATAATATCATTACCATTAAGGCCATACACCATGAACGAAAAGTTCTGGTTATCTTGTTCAAACCTATGGAACTCAATTAAGTCCATAGGGAACGACACTCTAGTTAAATTTAAATTGTGTTTTTATTCCTGAAACTTGGCCTTGTACATTCCTGGTCTGTAACAATACTGTTGTGCTGGCTGCAAATATGGGGCCACACACCAAAAAAACATTTATCGTCTTTATTTCCAATATTCACCACAGCTCTCCGGCAGGCAATCGCTGGTGGTGTTGCAATAAATCTAGACCCAGCATTCAACGGGTAGGAATGACAAATGTTGATATGCAGGTAATGGATATTGTCTAATGCTAAACCACTGGGATATTGTTGCAGTTTATCAAATTTTGATAGCAAAGCATTCGCCATATGGCAATGATACCACTCGTTCAGATTATCAGCTATCAAAAGCTGTTGCATTTTACTGCCAATATAAAAAAGGTCTTTTATGCTCACCATCTGTTTTTATGTATGAAATCGCACAAGTGTTGTGTATTTACCTTTAATATCGTGTGCAACCTTTGCGCTGTACAAATTTGTTCTTCAAAAATGTCAAAACATGATTCAATAAAGTATTTTGGGATTAAACTCTCACTAACATTGACCACACGACCAGTGAGCACACGTGACTTGAAACAGGACTCGAGGGGTTCCGAAGTTAAGCCATCTGCAGTGGCAAAAGACATGATTTTTATTTAAAAAAAAAACAATCTCACCAGAGTTTTCAGCCGTAGACTGCTCGGTAAACAATGATCTCGAACACACACGTTCTCGTTTTTTTTTCAACGGTGGTTGTCAGGCTCACACTCTAAAAAGAAATAAAATAAACCATCATGAGTATATCAATTCCAAATGGCACCTTTGTACAACCTAAAAAATTAATATCAAACAGGTTTTATACATACAGTAATTTAAAAAAATCTTACCTTACTATGTAAAAAGCCCTGCTTTTCCCTTGTCGTAGACTCGAGTATATTGGTTTCTCTCTCTGTCTGGCTGTCCGTCTCGTCCTCTCATACCCAAACAGGTATGCAGATTATCTAAAACAAAACAAAAAGAATCCTTCAATAAAATTGTAAAACAATAATAATTTAAACATTTATTGGCATTAAAATAATTTAATCACCATTTAATCGTAAACTTGCCTCAAATATATAATTTATCCAATAGGGTCACTAGTTGGGTGTTGAGCACACAAATCCAATCACTTTCACATGGTTAATACACAGTCCATGTGCACAGTGTAACGTTTAAAACAGGAATGACGCACAATGCGTCATGACAAGCTGAACACTCTATTACCTCACCTCTCCCCCCTCTGGTCCCTCCCCTGGCCCCACACCGCTCTGCAGTGGTCACGTGATTCCTTTTGAGTGTCTTGGTTTCCCTCCTCTCCCGTCTCACTGCTTTTGCCCGCTCATGTTCGCTGCTGTCGTCGGCAGTCTGAGGCCAGGTCTGTTATCTCAGTTACAGAGTTGACACATTGTTCCAACCTGTTATCACCTGCTAGCGGTGTTGTCAGCTCGACAGACATTCCTGGAGCGCGATAAACAATTGTATCTCTGCTAGCCGGCTCTCAGTCGGCCAGCGTGCCAGCCTCCAGCAGATTTCTGTTTGCCGTTCCGGCTGCCACTCAAACATACAAAGCAAGTTCTTAAAGTAGTTGACAACTATCAAAGCCTCGCATTCATACGCCTCATACAATTATTATTACTATTATTTGTCGTGTTGCTGATCAGTGTTTACTGACACGTAAAAGATTTCCTTTAGGGATTTTGGAATATTAGCCTCTGTCCAATCGTCATAGGAAATATCTGAAAAAGTGACCGCTCGCCCTGCTGCCCCCTCGAAATAGCCATTTTCTGTATTCACCATGGCCGGTGATAGGCTCGTTCAAACACACGCCCAAGCGGCTCACTGTCTACGAGCACGTTTCATAAAAAACAGTTTAAAACGTTTTAAAGTGCACAGTTTTTACTCTAGAGACTTGAAATTTATTTTGAGGGAAGAGGGGGTAGGGACCTTTCGTTTATGTCAAACAACCTTTTTTGTAGAATTCATAGTTTCCAAAATATAAGATATTCAAAATTGGACTTTATTCAAAAAAAATACAAAATAATAAAGTTTTATTATAAAAAATAAATCTCATTAAGGCCATTCGTTTCAACTATGGCACAACGATCTATCATGTTTGGTTTTGAAACTACCGCCTCCTTTCAAAATCAAAATTTTTCAAACAAAATTTAAAAATATACCAGGTCGTCTCTAGGAAAGGGGGCGCCACTCCAATGCCAACGACACCTTATTCGTTAAAATCCGATCATGCGTTCGCGAATTATCGCCAATATTCGCGAGAAAGTAGGCTATCATTTATGTTTTGTCCTACAAACTAGAAACTTGCTGTCCTTCTAGAGGGAACAGAAACCTTTCATTAACGTCAAACAAACGTTTTTCTAAAATTCACCGTTTCAATAATAGCGCCAATTTCAAAAACAATAATTTTCGAAACATTTTTTTAAAATACCACCACACATTCTTAGCAAAGATGACGTCGCCCCAACGCCAACAACACCTCGTTAGTTAAGATCCGATCATGCATTCGGGAGATATTGGCAAAGTTCGTAGGAATGTAGTCTGGGGAGCACCTCTCTCCCCATCCCACTACTCCACACAAGTTTTTATCCTGGAGACTTAAAATTTATTTTGGGGTTAGAGGGGCAGGGACCTTTCAATTATGTCAAACAAACTTTTTATTAAACTTCTTAGTTTCCAAAATATAGGAATGTCAAAATTAGACTCTTTTCAAAAAAATTAGAAAATAAAAAAAAAATATTATAAAAAATAATGGTCGTAAAGGTCATTCGTTTGAACTATGGCACAACGTTCTATCATGTCTGGATTTCAAACTATCGCCTACATTCAAAAACAAAAATTTTCAAAATAAAATAAAATAACGAATGATCCATAGCAAAGCCGCCGTCAGCTCAAGTCCAACGACACCTCATTTTTGAAACTCCGAACTTGCTTAATTGAAAATGTTTTACTGTTTCTGGTCTGTGGATGAAGCTTTATGTTCTTTGAGTGAGGAATATTTGAATATGTCTATGGTGAAATTGGATTCAATAGGTGTTACTGAATGCGTCGGTTCTTATTAAATGGGTGATTGGAATGCATTAAGTCATGTCCCTTTATTGAATTTCCTTAAGTCTATTCTTGATTATCATCCGTTATTATTTTCTAACCCCTTTTTGGCACTTAATTTGTAAATTCAATTGTTAACTTTTCCTGCCAAAAATGTAATTATTTTCGTTTTCACCGTAGAAAAAGGAAGTGTCGTTATTCCTTTACCTTTGAATTTTCTCGAGTCCAACTCTTGTAAATCGCACTATCCTAAACATTTGATTAACTTTGACCTCAGGCTCTAGCGGTGGGATTTCTATCACAGAAATGGCCGTTGCATGCCATCTAATCTCTTCCGTCACATCTAAACTGTTATGTTCCGCAGAGTCTGTGATTGGCAAACGGGATAGTGGCACGCCATGCAGGTGTAAGAACCTTCATTCTTCGTTGTTGACAAATACATTTGTCTTGTCCTCTCTAGACCTTAAGCCTTCTTCTCTAATTCTTCCTGAATCACATTTCTCAAAATGTGAAATCTTCAAGATTTTATCAAATCAGCGCGAAATACTGCCACAAAATGTAATATTAGTAAAAATAAATTGGTTTCGGTCTGTCTATTAGCAACTGCAGCTGATCTCATAACACAGCTCATTGATATGCTTTTTTAAAGAAGATAAACATGCTGTAAAGCGGTAGTTATCTACTCATTTATTTCAGAATAACTCTCTAAACGTCATATCATTGATGCCGGGCAAATTACTGACATAGAGGTGAATTATTATATGAAGATATACTGAGTCAATTTCAACACTGAACTCTTCACAAAGCATGGTATCATTAACAAAAAAAAAATATTTCACAGAACACTATACAGGATTTGCCGAGGTAGTCTGCTGTAACTCATACGATGGATATGGCCTGCCCATCTAAGCCGATGACCAACAATGGAGGATTCAATACTGTTTATCATTGCTTTCTCAAGGACTGCTATATTAGTTACTTAGTCATCCCATTTGATGTTCATGATTGATCTAAGTTTTTGTTGATGAAAGCGTTCTAGTTTCTTGATGTCCCGATGATATAGGGTCTAGGTTTCACATCCGTAGAGTAGCGTAGAAATAACAACAGCTTGGTACACCAATACTTTCGTGCAGATACTTAGATCTTTGTTCAGAAACACACGATGTGAGAGACGTCCAAAGCCACATGGGCAGCCTGAATTCTGTTTTCCACATCCTTCTCAGAGGTACAGTTCGCTGATAGAATACTACCAAGGTACGAGAAGTGTTCCACCTTTTCCAGAGCTGAGCCAGATATGTTGATATCAAAATCTGGGGGGATGGTTCCAGGAGCAGGATGAGTTAGCACTTAGGTTTTCTGAATGTTGACAGTCAGGCCAAAACGTTCATAAGCTCTGTTGAAACAGTTGGCAGGCTGCTGAAGCTCTTCTGGTGTGTGGGCTGGAGAAGCATTGTCATCTGCATATTGCAATTCTGTGACCCGAGTGGAATAGGTTAATCTTTTGGAACGGAGTCTGGCCTGGTTGAAGAGCCCCCCGTCATATCGATATTTAATTTCCACACCTGAGTTTTTTCAGGCTTTGTCTCATAAAGCATAGCTGTCAGGTACAGGGCAAAAAGTGTAGGTGCAAGGACACATCCTTGCTTGAGTCCATTTGTAATTGGAAATTCCTCTGAGATATCAATCCGATATAATACCTGACCAACCATGCCATCATGGAGAGCTTGGATCAAACTAACAAAATGTTCGGGGCATCCAAAGCGCCTCAAAACCATCCACATAGCGCTACGTGGAACCTTATCAAAGGCCTTTTCAAGGTCATAGAACACTAAGAAGAGAGGAGTCATTTGTTCCCTGCACTTCTCTTGGAGTTGTCTTGCGCAGAAGATCATGTCAATTGTACCACGAGAGGCCCAAAATCCACACTGAGATTCAGGTAGTAACTTCTCCGAAACAACCTAAAGTCGATTTAGTAAGATTCGAGCAAATATTTTTCCAGCTATGGCAAGCAAAGAAATACCACGGTAGTTGCCACAGATATCGCGATCACCTTTCTTGAAGATTGTAACTATTCTGGAGGTGTTCAGGTTAGCAGGAACATTTTTGGTTTCCGAAGTTAGAAGAATGATATAGAAAAGCCTGGTTTTTAGAGGTAAGCCTCCACATTGCATAAGTTCAAGGGGAATGTTGTCAGATCCTGGAGCCTTCCCTGTTTTCATTCTGCTGAGAGCTTTGATAAACTCTTTAAAGTTTGGAGGAGTGTCCATCCAGGGTTGGGGAATATGTTGAGGGAAACGCTGAAGAAAATCGTCAGCAGCAGTAGAACTGCGGTTCAAGAGTGAACTGAAGTGCTCCTTCCATCTTTTCAAGATGTCCTGGCTGTCTGTAAGAATGGTGGAGTTATCAACAGCTTTCAAGGTTCCTGATGATGATCGGACCGGTTCATACAGCTCTTTCAGTCCAGCGTAGAAGTTGCGTAAGTCCCTGCTATCTGAGAATTTCTGAAGTTCCTTAGCATTTTGATGCCACCAGTTGTTCTTTATTTCCCTGATTTCAGACTGACACTTCCGTTTTAGTTCTTGAAATCGCAATTTCTTCTCTCTGGAGGATGGATCTTGAGAAACAGATAGATAGGCATCCCGTTTAGTTTTGATGAGGTTCAAGATATCCTCATTATTATTTTCAAACCAGTCTTGTCTCTTCCTTTCCTCATAGCCAATGACTTTCTGTGCAGACTCTGTAATGATATTTTGAAGTGTGGTCCATTCACATTCTACATCCTTTGTGTTGATTGGATTATGAGTTAGTTGTTCTAGAACAGAGGTTGGTATTCTGTGGCAACACTATCAAGTTGAATCTTAGAGGTGTTGAACTTCTTCCTTGTTTGATTCATGAAATGGGTACGTGTCTTTTTATGGATAGAAATCCTGAATCGACTAATTAGAAGTTTATGGTCTGTCCAGCAGTCATCAATATTTCGGGCTGTTTTCGTGATCAGGACATCACTCTTGTCGCACTGTCGGGTAATGACATAATCAATCATATGCCTATGTTTTGAGCGTGGGCGTATCCATGTAGTCATGAAGCGATTTGGCAGTTGGAACTGTGTATTGGTGATAAAGAGCTCATGCTCAGCACACAGGCCAAGAAGTAACAGACCATTAGCATTGCAGTTCCCAATTCCATGTTTACCCATGACTTTTCCCCATAAGAGGCTGTCCCTCCCAACTCTGGCGTTGAAATCTCCTAGTAGTGCAAGCTTGTCTGTAGCAGGCACCTTAGTGAGGACTGCGTTCAGTTGGTTGTAGAAGCGGTTCTTAGAATCCTCGTCATCCGTAAGAGTAGGGGCATATGAAGAGATGAGAGCAATGAACCTGCCTCCTTCAAGAGGTATGCGGAGAGTCATGAGTCTTTCATTTACTGCAGTGGGAACAAGTCGATGATCATTCACCAATTTGGTCTTTACTGCAAAACCCACACCATGGATGCGTCGTTCATTTTCCTCCTTTCCTTTCCTGAAGATGGTGTATCCTGATGAAGTCTCAATGATTTTTCCCTCTCCCGCGAATCTGGTTTCACTCAGGGCAACGACATCAAAGTTAAGTATGTTCAGCTCATGGCTGATGAGAGCTGTTTTCCTTTCTGATCTGTTATCGTTGTCTAATAATGTCCTGACGTTCCATCCACCAATTGTAATGAACTTAGTTATCTTTCTTTCTTGTTTTCGACCGCAAGTTGGGGTAACCCTCTGAGTGCGGTTTCCCAGACAGGTTATGGAAGTGATTACCGATGTTTAGCCCACATTTTCTAGGGCCTTCCCCATTCAGGGTGGGCAACGGTAATCATAAATAGACCTGCCCAGTCACAGATGCAGGACCGGATCCCTGAGTGGTCACCGGTCTCAGAAAGGCGACCATGACACATCTGCCGCCAACGTGCAGGTCCAGACTAGAAGCCTCCAATTTACCCAAACCTGCTTCCGACATCCCTATCCCATCGCCGTTGGGCTTGTAGAGAAACAGCAGGAGAGAATGCCATAGGCATGAATTTGTTTAAGGTGGATCTCAACTTGCCGGGGAGTGACCCACACACTATGGTCCTAGAGCCATTTACTGCGGCACATAGAGCATGAGACATGCAGTTTCCAGCTCCAGAACTGCAATGGAATGCCGCAGACTCAAAATATGATGAGTTGCGCCTTTACAGCCAATCCATCTGGCATGACCTATTCCACCTCCACAGCCGTTGGGAACATAAGAATAAAAGGTTCCTCCTCCTCCTGCTTTGCTGTTGGGTCGCAACACATTGGCTTTCAGTGGCATTTCCTGCACTGGGGGGGCCAACACCCAATCCTAAGAAAGCTCCTCCGCCCGAAGCCGTTGGCCTACCTTAAGGAGTTGAGTTATTTACCGCCGCTCAACACTCGACGTTATCCGTTTTTATAAGCTGGTTGCCAACCCAGCTAACCCTCCTCCTTTCTCATTCCGGGCTTGGGACCGGACAAGTCGAACTGTATTAAAATATGAGTTTTCAATTTACCCAAACCCTTTTAGTGAAGTATGCTTCACATGAAAGCGCCCAAGTTGTTATGGCTAACATGCGATAATTATGTTTCAAATGCCCACCATCCTGATTAAGTGATTCACAAGAAATATGGCATTTGCCTGCCTTCGATAAAATTGGCTATATCTTAAGATACCCTCTTAAGAACCCTGTTTTGAATGTAGTTGTCAAGCATTCAGGATACACACGTTTCATTAGACCAATATATATATCACTTAAAGGTAGCTTTTTTAAAAGTAAGAATAAAGATATGTTTCAAAATGGATACATACGAGCTATGGTATAACATACCCTCTATGAATTAACATGTGCTTAATGAAAACCCTGCTTTCTAACAGACCTTTCTCAGCTTGTATTTCATGAATTTTCCCTAGTCCGCAATAGTACATTAATTTTAATTTACACCTAATTTCCATAACATGAATATAACCTCTGGCCACTATCAATTATATATGCTTCTTGAAATCTCCCTTCGTACGTTGCACCACAAGTACCACTTGAATATGGCTTTTGCCCTAACTATGAACAAGGGATTTTTGTGTTCCTCCCAATCAGTGAATTATAATCCGTACATACTATATGAATACTGTTTTGGCAAGTATGAATTATTACATGTGTCGTTATACACCCAATAAAGTAAAAACTGCTCCGCATGTACTAAATGAAGATGCCTTGAGGCAACTAAGTAACAGGCGAATTTTAAGAGATACTTGTGAGTATATGTGGCTGCATATATAATACATAAGTTCGGCATACATTTTTCTTCAGCAAAGTGTGCTGGGCATAATCTGTGTTTATGAGGCTATTAACCCCAATCAATAAGCATGTGTCTAAAATTTTGTTAAGTAGTAACATTATCTGCTCGTGGGTTTTTTCTAAAGATCTATTCCTAGTTTAGATTCCGCAAATGTTGCATGAATTTGTCTTCAGGAACTAGCAAGTGGCTTCAAAGGTTCTGTCCCTGCAAATATAGCTCCGCATTAACAACATGGAAGCACATTTAGCCACTAATAATTAGCATGTGTCTATCTTAATCACTTGGCAGAGTAAAGTTTGTCCGGATGTACTAAATGATTATTGTTCCAGCCCACTATGAATTAGAGATGTGTCTTCAAAGACCCTTTTCCAGTACTCTTGCTCGAAATGTACTGCATGAAAAGGGCTGTAAGGTGCTATGAATAAGCATGTGTGTCTCAAAATATAGATTCATAGTAACATTTTTTCCACATTTGCTAACCAAATGCTCATTTTCTACCTTCCTATGAGAAGGAAAACCAACCAATCTCCAAATAGCGCTTCAGGGTAAAGTTGTACCACAACGTACCTTACGAATGCGTATTTTTACAAGTATGGATAAGTACATATTGTGTTTCCCTAGAAATCTTTTAGTGTCAAGTTTGGTGCGCATGTAGTACAAGATTATTGTTTTTCACATTTACGAATTAAAATGTGTATTTCCAAATACGGTTTGAAAGTAATGTTCATTCCGCATAAACTACAGGAATGTGGGTTTTACACCACTATGAATAAGCATGTGCATTCGCATCTAGTAAATGATAATGGTAAGGTGTTCAAACTTCCCTTCTGAGTAAAGTCCACATGAAAAGCATGTGTCTATTCAACGCTTTCATCACAGTCAAGTTCGCTCCACTCGTGCCTTATGATTATGGCTTTACGCAATTATGAATGAGTATGTGTCTCTTCAAATGTCCATTCTTATCTAAGTTTGTTCCGCATGTGATTCTGGAAAACGGCTTTATACCATATGAATCAGCAAGTGTCTCTTCAAATGAGTTTTCGTGGTGAAGTTTGTTCCGCATGTGCTACATTAATATGGCTTTATACCACTGTGAAAGAGCATGTGTCTCCTCAGACTTCCATTCGTTGTAAAGTTTGTTTTACATGTGCTACATGAATATGGCATTACACCACTATGAATTAGCACGTGTGCCTTCAAACCTTTCTTACAGGCAAAACGTGACCCACATGTGCTGCATGAATACGGCTTCATACCACTATGAATGAGCATGTGTGCCTTCAAATTATGCTTCAAAGAAAAGTTTGTTCCGCATGTGGTACATGAATATGGCCTTATACCACTATGAATCAGCATATGTTTCTTCATATTTCCGTTCTCAGAAAAGTTGCTTCCGCATGTGCTACAGGAATAAGGTATCAGACCACTATGAATGAGCACGTGTGTCTTTAAATTTCCTTCGTGTATAAAGTTCTTTCCACATATGTTACATGGATATTGCTTTACACCACTATGAATCACCATGTGTGTCTTCAAACTTCCACTTTGACTAAAGTTTGATCCACATGTGCTACATGAATATGCCTTTACACCACTATGAATCACCATATGTATCTTCAAACTTCCCTTCTGAGAAAAGGTCCTTCCGCATGTGGTACAGGAATAAGGCTTTATACCACTATGAATCACCATGTGTGTCTTCAAACTTCCCTTCTTATTAAAGCTTGATCCACATGTGCTACATGAATATGGCTTTACACACTTTTCAGTTGAGACTTGTTCGCTCATGTTACTGCAGGCTGCCATGTTCCTGTTACTATTTTGACAATTTGAGGCTCCGGGGGAATAATTTGTAAGGGTGTTCTCCGACCTTCGGTACATAGTACTGGCAATAGAAAATATCCACTGAAGCAAGATAGGTAAGCAGCCACTAACATTTAATATAAAAATCACTTATGACTTACAATTAGTCATAAGTATACAATTACATTCTGTGAACAAAATATTGTATGGGTATATATATTTATAAATACATTACACAATTAAATTGTGGATATAGATTAAAAACCTAAATGTTAAGTATCAGAAAATGATAGCTTGAAGATCGTAATTAGTCATCCAAATGAGTTAATTATTAAAACAATTAAGCACATTGTGTATTAGATTTGATTAGCATAATCTTACAATGATTTTTATCTCTTTTTGCCGTGGTATCCGCCACACCAAACATCACACTGTTCACACACACGTGAATCAAAATGTTCATGAAATCTCTTATTGGTTTAGACCGCATGATGGAAACCATGACGTGCAAACCTGGTGACAACACGTCTCGACCCGTAAATAGTCTGAGTCCAGTGGCAATTCCTCATCGCGTCATGCTGCAAAATTACCACCAAATATCTGCTCATTTTGTTCTCGTCGTCTTATATTATCCTGGAAAACGGTCGTCCATGACAGAAACATTTCATTTCTGATCCCTTGTATAAGATAGTCTTCCATAGATAGTACTGTGCACTTATAAGACGGAGTGGAGACACTGGCGTGATTTGAATTCAGCGCGCTGAGGCGAGACCAACGTCGCGACGAGCTGTCGACTCGCCATGTTTTGATGCAAGCGCGTGGTCTAAGTACCGCCAGGGAAATACGGAGCACAATATACTTGTTGGTATTTAGATAAGGAAGGGGAATGCATCAGCACTTCGGAATTCCATTTGGAATTTTTCTCATGTTTCATTTATAAATTTTCATTGATATGAGAAACCTTCCAGTATATTCCACCGTGGGAACCAAAGGGAGCGAATGCATCACTTTACGTAATGCAACTACAGGTATCGATATTTGACCTTGATATGGTATACAAGCCAGGTCTTGGAAGGTCAAATCAGCATTCATTCAGCATTCAGTCAGTATTGATCAACTTGTATCAGAGGTAATCACCTGTTATGGTTCATGTGACGTTACGCCATCGTAATACTGCGGAAATACTCCGGGAGGCTAGGCCTCTCTTATAAAATACTTAAAGTAACATCTTCCCGTTACACTGCTTGTATGTCGGAAGGCATAGTTTCATTTTCATACCAGTGCGTGGAAGGTAAAGTACCCTTGTGTTTCACCAAAAATTATTATTATTATTATTATTATTATTATTATTCATGTGCTTGTGAAAATTCATCATTACGGGAATATTGGAAGAATTAAAGGTACGTGGATATGGGCTTGTTTACACGCAACTGACTGATAATTTGACGTCTACTTCCACCCAATGCTTGATATTTATGAACTGGATTTATGTCCAATTTACGAACTAGAATTATGTCCAACTATGAAGTGATTGTGGGCGACCATAAGAACTTATTCCATATCATATTGTGAAAAACTTCGTGCTTGAAACAGAACAGGCATATTTGATATAGTATGTCACATGGATATTATTAATATTATTATCAAGCTACGTATTAATTGCCTGATGACAATTTAAGACAGTCAGAACTATTGGATATTCAAAAACTGTGGACTACAATATCGAAATGCCGAGTGTGCGTTTGTGGAGGAGTCCAAGACTACCCCATAGGATTATGACGTTACTACCCAACTTATTTATTTATTGAATCGTATGGTAAGTAATACAATATACAATTATGCAAAACTATATTCAAACTTTAAAGTCCAGCCTTCTCAACCATTCGGTTAAGTCGGGTGTGAGAGCGAACAAATCTTCCGTAATGCCAGGGTACGAATAAAGAGGACAGCGTTGGACCAGATGTTCGATCGTCTGTTCTTCCAGGTTACACTCACACATTGGTGCGCTGATCCAGTCCCACTTGTACCTGAAATAATTGCTGCAACCATGTCCAGTCCTCAGCCTGTTGATGCGGCACCAGAAGTTCCTCGGTAAGACAAAGTCGTTTGGTTCTTCGTGGGATCAAGATCGTGGGCACTTGTTCCCAATGTTTTAGTTGACCACTCATTCTTCCAGCTTTCATTTAGGCCAAATCTAGCAGTAATGAGTTGCCCCGCAGTGACACTTACTGGTCTTCTAGATTTCAGTCGTTGCTGTGATGGATGGCAGAATTCTTGGTGCAATGGCAAAGAGGGTGATGGAAATATTTTCTTAGCTTCCCTTAGTAGAGCTTGCTTTCTCCTCAAGTGTGGTGGAGGGATGTGACTCCAGTGACATGGAGTTGATTTGATGGAACCAGTAATGCAACGCATTGTATCATTCAATTTTGTGTCTACCTTCTTCACATGTACGCTTTCCAACCAGACGGGTGCACAGTACTCAGCAACCGCGTAGACAAGACTGGTGGCAGATAACTGTTCCAACATGATGATCGGCTAGAGAGGCACTATGTGAGGCGAGCGATACCAGGATTGCTGGATGGGGTACTAGAAGCGATGCCTGTTACGGGCTTATTCCTGTGGATCTGAAGGCAGCATGAGAAAAATACTGGGATACGACTCTTCCATAGGGTGGAGCCGTATCGGGTACGTGGTGCCTGGGTCTGACCCGCACTGAGGGATGATCCTCCGCCACAGAACATCTACGGTAGAAGCCTTCCGACTTATGTGAACCTTATTTTCGGACCATGAATTTCCATAATTTCCGTTATAATCCGAAAACTTCCCTAATCGTTATATCATATTAGTTGCATATTATGCCAGGCGAATACTTTAATTTAATGCATAGACTTGTAGGTGAGGTGGATCCTGAAAATTTTATGCTTTAATAATAATAATAATAATAATAATCATCATCATATGGCATATCCTACTCCATTTGCATAATAGGGCAGCACATTTATGACACATTGAATGCATTTACACTATTTTTGAACACGTCTTGATGATCATAAAATATTTTCCAATTCCATAATAAAACTAATAATAAAATCTCTACAAATTCATGTTGGAGGAACAATCAATTTCATATAATAATAATGAGTGTAATATTCCATGAGGAAAATGATAATTGATAAATGATCAGAAATAATAAATTGTAATCCAATCGTTTAATTGTTGAAGAGTACGTGATCTCATGATCTTTAGATAGTATTGGACATTCTTGAAACGAAGCCTAATAATTCTACTTCTAAGTGGAATAGTGTTGGGATACTTGACTTGTCCCCGATTCACTTATGTTTTTTCTGAGTTTAACTCAGGTGGTTTGATGTTTAGGTCCTCTGATGAATGGAATTTATGCGGGAGTGATATCCTGTCCCATAATGGTAGTAATTGCTTCGAATGTCAGTCCAATAACATAGAATTCCCATAAGATAAATTAATTGTGGTCATTGGTTTGCTTAAGAATATAATGACGTCACGTCAAATGTTATGCTGATTCATGTGACGGCTTGTGTATAATTAGTGTTCAATGTTATCTATCTTCTAATTAAAACATGGAATTATGAAAAGTACAACCAGATATTACAGGCCACATTAGGTGAAGCCTACAGATTATTATAATCATTATTATTATTATTATTGTCACATAAAAATAATTTTTGAGTATAAATCATTTGGTAATGCCACGTGTCAAGTTTATGCAATTTGATATGCTGTGCCGTTAAGTGCTATTCTAAGTGGTGTATTCCAAACCCATAATAATTACGTCATAAAAACAGTGAAATGCGTGTGTGAAATACCGTCGAAATCCTGTAAATAATAAATGTAAATAATATATTTGAGTATAGGACAATTATGAACTGCATCATTTAAGTCAGGTTTAGATAATTTTGTGTGTGGTGTGAGACGTTATGCAATCTCGCTTGTTTAGGGTAAATATGATTGTTATAAATCAACCATAGTCAAACCCATGAACTATATCGAGAAGAGACTATGTTTTTTTCCTAGTTTGAGATGCATAATCGAATGCTAATTGCTGGCACCGTTGTGTAGTTATTTCGTCATCAAGGGTAGTGATGATTATTTTTTTCCCCTCTTGTTGCCATCAGACAATTTCTTTTGAAATAAAATGTGGTGAATTGGTTTTATCTCATTATCTGTGTTCTCATTTTATGTTGTGTTGTGTGTCGTTCCTCATCCTTTACGGGGAGCATGGGTGCAGTGTGTAGTATATACCTAGCCCAGCCTAGGACGCTCTGAGATCAGATCTCGTGCTTACACTGTGCTCTTGCTGCCTTGCACGTGGTCGCCTGTCCATCCCAGGTGGACAGACGGGCACATAAGGAAATGAATGATATGGCGGCCAACCAGTGGGGAAACGATTAGGAATGATATAGAATTTTACGCTCAATTGGGTGAGCATTGTTGTTTTTGGATCTCGATCCATTATTTGCATTATATTTTGTTTTTTTGTTTCCACAACACAGAACAGAAGTGAGGAACATTTTTATATGATGGTGAAGTAATGCTAATTTCTGATTAAGCACATCAATTCACGTTTTGCGGAAGGAAATTCATGACTCAAAGATTTCACATAACTCTACCACAGCTCTAAGGCCCTTGTGTATCTGGTATTCGCTCGTCTCGCTGATCGCCTTTTGTTTCGTTGTGATTTTTTGTGATAAATCATGTCTGGCGAGGAGGTGAAGACATTGATGATGTCTCTTAATGAGAAAATGACAAGAGAACTCTTTTATTCTTGGTGTATTAGAAAATAAAATGAAAGAAACTTCTGACGCTATTTCCCCAGCAGAAGGACAAATGTAAAAAATACATAAATACTTGAAAATATGATTCAAGCTACTTTAGAAACCATTCAAGCCACTTCAGACACCCTTGAAAATAAAATGCTTAAAAATTCGAAATCCCTTGAAATTCTAATTTAAAGTAGTTCCAAAGAAATTGAAATTCAAATGCTTAATCAAATTCAAAGTAGTTCCAAAGAACTTTAAAATAAAATGCTTAAAAATTGGAATTGCTTGGAAATCAAATTCAAAGTAGTTCCAAAAATTTTTCCAAATAACTTGATAATACACCGCTTAAAAATTCGGGATCTCTTGAAAATAAAATTCAAAGTATTTCCAATGTACATGAAAAGAAAATGCTTGCAAATTCAGAATCCCTAGAGAAGCAGATTAAATATGTAGAGGCTGATTTAGAATCTCAGATAGAAGATAATTCTACTGTCCTCAATCTAGTCGAAAAAAAATTGAGAATATTTACCATGCTCATGAAACACAAATAAAATTGGTCGATAAAAAGATTCAGGAAAATTCGAGTACTTTAGAAGCACGAATTGGTTTGGTGGAAACTCAAGTCCAAGAAAAAGGTTAAAATTTAGAGGAGAGGTTGGTGAAGACTAACGAAGAATTTACCAATCAAATAGAAAAATTAGAAACTAGGACCGATACTAACACGCAGAAACTCCGTAGAAGTATGGATGTCCTGGAAGGCTAGTTAGGTAAGGTCGTGGATGGTCATAAGACAGAAATACAGGAAAACTTTAAGTCGCAATTCACTGTAGAATTTAAAAGTACTATTTTTAAATAGATACAGAAACAAGTAGTTGCCTGCGTCGCCAACAAAGTAGAAAATGATTTGAAGGACGTTCATAAAGCTATTCGAACTAGTGATTCTCATCTTAGGAAAGAAATAGATGCGGTTCAGAAGGATTTAGGGAAAGTTGATAAAATAGACACAAAGGATTTAACAAAAGAGTATTAGACTCAGAAAAGATAATGAATCGAATAGAAAAATACAATCAGGGTTTTCATGACGATTTTCAAAAAATGAAAAGGAGAATCGAAACAGAAACGGTTACCACCACGGAATTTATAGAAGCCAAAAACCAATTGTTAGAACAATTAAAAACTACAGACACTGCTACCATCTCGGAATTACATGCTGCCCAAGAAGGAATGAGGTCTGAACTGGTGGAGCAGATAAAGTCCGGAGTCTCAGAGACATCAGAGACAAAGCAGGAACAATTGAAGTCCGAAATCTCGGAACAAACAAAGGCGGCAGTTTCGGAAATTCAACCGGAACAAATAATGTCCGAAATTTTGGAACAATTAAAGGCAGAAGTTTCAAAAATAAAAACGGAGCAATTGACGTCCGTAATTTTGGAACAAAGGAAGATAGAAATTTCGAAAACACAAACTGATGAGGTACAGGCTGCTGTTTCAGCTTTGGAAAGTAAAATTAGGTCCTTAGAAACAGACTTTCAGTCAGGAGCAGAATCCAAGGATTCGAATGTGACGAGTGAAAAAGTGCCTTCTTTTCACTTCCATAAAACACCTGTTCGTGATAGTAATCCTCCCACACATAGTTCAGTAATGACGATTATTGAGAATAAGGATGAAAACCGGCCAAGTTAAGTGGAGTAGGTTGAGTTCCCAGTTGAGTTCCTTAGGGAGGTACAAGATTACCCATCAGAAATGAAAATTTCACCAGCCAGAGAAGTGAAAGTCGTTGCCAACTGCTTGAGGGTCCAGCACTCATTTGGTACCGCGCCTTCACTATGACCGACTTTGAACAATTTTGGAAAAATATTTCAAGGAAATATTGGTGCCCCGAAATACAACAGGACATCCGTTCTGAAGTATATTCAAAGACATTTTCGAACTCAAAGCCTACTCAATACTCTAGTACTTTGCCAGTCAGTTAGTCAAACTCAAATTCCTACTAGCACCCATGCCAGAGTATGAGTTGATAACAGCATTAACGCGTCAATTTCCGCTAGAGGTCCAAAGAACTTTGATAGCTGCCGGAGCAGAGAGTTTAGAAGAGTTAGATAAAGTTCTTCAGAGGTTGGATCATACTAATAATCAGCAGTTTCGAGAGAGGAATGTCAGATCGGATCCTCAAACCATTAATCTGGAAACAACAGATCGACATAGGCAAACTCATCCAAACAACACCGAAAGATATTACCAACCTCGTGACCGTCGTAACGGAAAACTACGCCAGGAACAATTCGATGGACGATATCAAGGACAATATTTCCCGTATGAAAGAAGAGAGTGATATCGCCGTGGGAGACAATACAATTATAGAAGAAATTATCAAGAGTGGAGAAATACAGATGACCGGAATAATCGAGGATTCCAGAATTAAGAGAATCGAGACTCCAGGAATCACGACAATCGTCAATACATGGAGGAGAGACATCTTGAAAGCAAGAAATGCCTAGAAGAGCTCAACAAGCAAAATAAGAAGGAAGAGCCAAAACCTGGAACACAGATCACAATTTTGAAAAAAGGAAAAAGCACACCACATTATGACCGATTGAAATAGGAGTCAAGACGACGTTTCACACGTGTTTTATGATGCTGATTTGAAGAAATTTATCACGCCAGACGAAGAAGAAATTACCTCGAGGGAAAGCTCAAAAAAAATGCCAAGAATTTTTATTTTTGAAGAGGCAGGTGGCGTATGTGCCCTCATAAGACGGACTGGATATACTGGCGTGATTTGAATTGAGCGCGCTGAGGCGAGACCAAGGTCACGACGAGCTGTCGACTCGCCATGCAAGCGCGTGGTCTAAGTACCGGCAGGGAAATACGGAGCAAAATATACTTGTTTGTATTTAGATAAGGAAGAGGAAGGAATCAGCACTTCGGAAATCCATTTGGAATTATTCTCATGTTTAATTAATGAAGTTTCCATTGATATGAGAAGCCTTCCAGTATATTCCACCGTGGGAACCAATGGGAGCGAATGCATCACATTACGTAATGCAACTACAGGTATCGATATTTGACCTTAATATGGTATAAACGCCAGGTCTCTACAGATTCATGTTGGAGGAACACTGAATTTCAATAAATAATAATGAGTGTAGTATTCCATGAGGAAAATGATAATTGATAAATGATCAGAAATGATAAGTTATAAACCAATTGTTTTATTATTTAAGGGTGTGGGATCTCATGATCTTTAGATAGTATTGTACATTTTTGAAACGAAGCCTAATAATTCTACTTCTAAGTGGAATAGTGTTGGGATACATGACTTGTCCCTGATTCACTTATGTGTTTTCCGAGTTAAGCTCAGGTGGTTTGAGGTTTTGGTCCTATGATGAACGGGATTTATGCGGTACTAAAGGTACTAATTGGTTCGATAATAAAATGGGATTGATGCGGGATTTATATCCTGTCCCATAATGGTATTAATTGCATCGAATGTCAGTCCAATAACATAGAATTCCCATAAGATAAATTAACATTGTTCATTGGTTTGTTTAAGAATATAATGACGTCGTGTCAAATGTTATGCCGATTCTTGTGACGGCTTGTGTATAATTAGTGTTCAGTGTTATCTATCTTATAATTAAAGCATGGAATTATGAAAAGTAAAACCAGATATGACAGGCCATATTAGGTGAAGCCTACAGATTATTATTATTATTATTAATATTATTGTCACATAAACATAATTTTTGAGTATGAATCATTTGGTAATGTTACGTGTCAAGTTTATGCAATTTGTTATGCTGTGCCGTTAAGTGCTATTCTAAATGGTGTATTCTAAACCCATTATAATTACGTCATAAAAGAACAGTGATATGCGTGTGTGAAATATCGCCTAAATCCTGTAAATAGTGAATGTAAATAATATATTTGAGTAAAGGACAATCATGAACTGCATAATTTAAGTAAGGTTTAGATATTTTTGTGTTTCGTATGGGAGGTTATGCAATCTCGCTTGTATATGGTAAAAGTGATCGTTATACATATGTTTGCCTAGTTTGAAATGCATAATCGAATGCTAATTGCTGGGACCGCTGTGCAGTTATTTCGTCATGAAGGGTAGTGATGATTATTGCTTCTTTTTTCTTTAGTTGCCATCAGACAGTTTATTTTGAAATAAAAATTGGTGAATTGGTTTTATCTCATGATCTGTGTTCTCACATTATGTTGTGTTGTGTGTCGGGGAGCATGGGTGCAGTGTGTAGTAAATACCTAGCCCAGCCTAGGACGCCCTGAGATCAGATCTCGTGCTGAAACAGTGCTCATGCTGCCTCACATGTGGTCGCCTGTCCATCCCAGGTGGACAGACGGGCACAGATCATACACGAATCTCGATCGAGTGAACTTCGATACACCAAGTTTTCTCTTGAGGAAAGCGGCCTTTACATTCTCTAGAGTTTCTACACTCACTTTTAATTGATCCCATTTAAGTTCAATTCCATAAGTCAAAACCGGTTATATTTCCATTTGAAAGAGGTCCATTGAGGTGGTCGGGAATAGTATTTCGTAATTTGGAATGTTTTTCATAGCTCTAATCGCTGCTATTGTTTGTCTCTAACAAGAAATGTGTAGGTGGTTTGTTCAGTTTGAAAGCAAATGTCCAGATATTTGAACTGATTATTAATGGCTAATTTGTTTTCTCCTAGGTACAATTGGACTTGTAATGCATTTCTTCCTCCCTTCCGGTAAGTCATTTGCTGTGTGTTTTTGGTTATGATTGTAAACGTTTTTTCCATTGCCAATTCCAAGAGTCTATCGATCGAATTTTCGATATCTTTCTAGATTGATCCTCCTATGACAATGTCATCAGCACACAAGTATACAACGATTATCTTATCCATCCCATGAGTGGCTTGGCTGTCAAGATATTGAAAAATACGGGACTCATGTGGTCACCTTGTAGTGCATTGCTCGTTTGGGTTATGACAAAGGATATTTTAATGACCTCTCGTGTCAGATAGTACGTTTCCGATTAATACGGTAAGATAGATTTCCCGTCCTATAAACCGCTCTAATTTTCTGATAAGTACATCCCTATCCAGTAAGTAGATAGCCTTATTAAAGTCTATGAAAACTGCGAAGAAATTTCCCTATTCATTTCTTAAGACATCATCTATGTCAGTCAATAAATTCCTCACTGCACGGAGAGTTGATGTTCCCCTTCTATAGCCAAATTGAAAGTCCGGAATAGAGGTATCAAACAACTCGGTCAATCTATTACATAGGATTTTGGTGAGCACTTTGGAACCGTTGTTCTCTAGTGCGATACCTCGATAGGAGTTGGGATCTTCTGTATTACCTTTCCCTTCTTAGAGAATTTACTTTGGAGTACCTCAACCACTGTGGCTTATCTCTTTCCTCTAAACTTTTGATGACAGGGAATTATTTAATTTCATATAATTTGTCTCATGTTTAAAGAATAACACCCATTGCAATATGGGTTCAATCGTGTAGACCGACTGAATAGCACTTAATTTCGCTACGGAAGATGATGCGCCAGTGATCTAAATTGTGTAAAGTTAATTAGTGTATCTTTCAGCAGTATCATTACTATACACGTTTTCCTCAAATATGAGGAATCGAGCACGTTTCTACTCTTCAATGACGAATTGTCATGCAGTCTGAATCCATATTATACAGACAATGCTGTTTTTTATGTCGGTGACCCTGGAGTAAGAGTTATCCTGGATAAACGTGATAATCCTTCTCCTGTACGAAAAATATTATTGTGCATGGGGCAAGGTTAATAACATTCACATACGGCTGTTATTTCCTGAAGGTCAAGGTATTCTTTCACCGTCTTGAATAAAATTATATGATAATTGGGTGCTGCTTTATATCTCAAGAACGAGCGTTCAATTTTATTTTCTATCACTCATTACAGAGGAATTCATTTATATTTTTTTCTTGTTACGAGATACACAAGAACTTAACTTTGAAGAAAAATAGGCTGTACGAGGACATCACGATTAATTCAATGAACGGGCAACTGAATACCAAGTAACTAGCGATATGTCCGCTCATTCAAGTGACACAAATTAATCCACATTTCACTCACTATAGAATAGCTTGCCACGGTGGTGAGTGGATAGCGTGTCGGTCTACTAACCCCAAGATTGCAGGTTCACTCCTGGCCGTGGTAAGTGATTTTTGAAAGGCGGAAAAAAGACGACACGTATGTCATACGATGTCAAAGAACCCATTTGAATTCAGTAGGCCGTGTTCATAATGACAAAATTAATCTCGGGAGTTTCCGCCACCACAAAGTTCATCATTTCTCAACTAGAAAGCGCTATAGTATTCAAGGAGCTTAGATATCTAACCTCCTTGAATTTCATAGTGATTCAAGGAACAACGAAATTTGTCATGCAGGCTACCCTTGGGTGTCAAATTACAAAGCTTGCACCCGGCACCCGAGGCCATACGATAAAAAGAAACACTATTGAATGACCATTTGGCTAGTTGGAATATACAGGCCACATGACTTCATAAGGATTATTATACTTTACTGTTAAATACATAACGAATGAATGGATAGCCGAACTTAGGGCTACACCGACTGTATGTATAAGATTGAGTTACTTGCACTGAGCGATCCATTTTCTGGCTGGCACCTTTTGTTTTAAACTTTCACTTTTCTCAACACAACGACTTAATCCCCTTTCTCCGAAGAAATATTACACATTTTTGACCTGAATTTTAATACTATGTAAAACGTATTTCCAAATAAATTTTCGGTGCCTCTATTAAAATTTGTTCGTTATTAATGTGAGAAGAGTGCATCATTAATTATTTTCATAAAGAAATGACGTTGCCTTTACAATAAAACATCGTCAGTCATGCTATTTATCCTTGTGTCGTGGATTAGAGGATTGCTTAGTTCTAGTGATTTTGTTTCTATGTGGGAGCGAATGGTTGATGGGTTGACCTGGTATACATGTTTTGTCGGACGTGTTCGACTGGAGGTGTTCACATCCCGATGATTGGGTTTCAGCGTAATCTATTTTTGTTGTTGTTTATAGGGTTATGTTTTAAAATGTATCCCCCGCGGAGGTAATAAGCGGTAATAACCAGGTACTGAATGAGCAAATCGTCAACAGTGTTCTGTTAGCCACAGGAGAGTTAGTGAGACGGGCGCAGCACATTCCTCCCTCAACTCTTTATAATATACACCACTAGTGCGTTGCCAGTCTGCTGGTATTAACAAGTGAGTGAATGTAAATTAGTGTCCAGTTGTATAGTGAATTTGAGTGGAAATATTATGTTAAGTTCTATGTAGGAAACTGTGGTTCATTAAAGTTGATACAATGTCATGGATTAGAAAATAGTAGTACAAAAAAGTTCCTTCTAGTGGGTGGCTACTATGCAAATTTTAGTGGGGGAAATGTTGTGTTATGGGCTATTTCTATGTTCTATCTTCGGTGGCGTAGTTGCTAGCATGCTGAACTTCAGCGCCCAAGATAGCGGGTTCAAACCCGGCCGAAATCGTTGGTGTTTTTAAGAGCGTTAAAATCCCTCAGCATGTCTTCCTTCGCAGGTGAAGTAAAGCCGTCGGTCCCATGTCGTAGATTTATGGCATGTTAAAGATCCTTCCACAGACTAAACCTTTATGAAGCTAAATTTCAAGGTTGGATTTCGCTGGAACGCTCTGTCAAGGTTCCAACGTTCACCACTTGATATCATTGGCATCTTGTAGCGAAAGTTGGAACTACTTGAAATTGAACTAACTTGTAGCTCACCCTATGGGGGTCCGCTATAAGCAGCTACAGCCTCTGGAGAACACTCCCGGCACTAAAATCCATATGAGAAATAAATAAATAAATCTATGTTCTATATCCTAGGGAGTTTTTCGTTTTAGTTTTAAGTCTTTATGTTGTTACTATTTATTTTACATTTTGGCTACTCTGCATCTTGGTCGATTCTTGGTTCTCTTAGCGTGAGGGCAAGCTAGCATTTTATTTTGCACATTGCATAGTAGTTTATGATTTTTACGCCATGAATGGGTCCCCTTCAGTTTTACCATAGTAGATGTGATTAACCTTCTAGCAGTCGCGTCCCTTTATGTAATACACGCAGTCGCGCCCCTTTATGTAATACACGCGGTAATCTACCGTCCTCCCGTTTTTTTTTCAATTGTGAGTTTCTTTTCCACTTTCAATGGCAATATGACTGCTTTGAGGTTGATCGAACATGTAATAGGCATACAGAGGTGTAAATATAGAAACAATTATGCAATAAAAATCCATAAGAGGAGCGACAACGAAGATGGCAAAAATGAAAAAGCACTTATGACAGCTTTAAAGATAGTGTTGAGTGAGGATGTTGGGGGGAGAATGAGCAACTGGGCTATCAACAGTGAATGAAATGTGTTAGAAATAAGGAAATACTATGATAAATACTCACATTTTGTTTTGGGCGGTCGGAAAAAAATTGCCCTTCCGGTCACGCACGAAGGTAGTCTACTACTCGACTGCGCCCTTACCACTTTGATGAACAACTGAGCCAAAATGTCGCCATCAAGAACCGCTACTCGTCTTTCATCTAGCGAAGGACATCGTACCTTGAGAATAAATATGCCTTTAGCGGACATTGTAATGATTAGAGGAGCTCTACGAGCGTTCTTTTCGACTCGTTGAAGGTAAATCCTCACGCCGTCATTTTGGGCTATTTTTATGTTCTATATCATGGTGCCTCGTACTTTTTGTATTTTATTTTGCAGATTGCAGCAGTGCAACTTGGTACACAAAAACCCGGGTTCGATTCCTGGTTCTATTAGTGTGAGCGATGGTGCTTTCTGTGTTGTATTATAGGGACTTGTGTTGTTTGTTACAAGTGAGCAATGCTATTCTTCTGTATTCTATTATAGGGACTTGCGTTTTTTTTTTGTTACAAGCAAGCAATGCTAATAATTTAAGTTCTATTGTAGGAACTTGTACGGTATATCTTTTTAGCGACGCATATATGTCAAAATATCCAAAAGTCGAAAGTTTGTATGTATACAGAACAAGCTGTCTTGCACTCTCTGTTAAATTTGGCTAGGTGTTGCAGTCTGTGACAGGTATAAAATGGAGGCCCTAATGTTGGGATTGCTAGTGTTCTGCAAGCTACTGAGAGAGATAATTGCTTCTTTTAGAGAGAGAGAGTTTTATGCATTATGGCTAACGTGTCAACGTCACTCTGTGAAAAATGTGGTAGAGCTTTCACTCGAGAATCAAGTAGGAAAAGTCACATGAATTCTAGCGGAAACTTTTGTCAGTGTAAAAAAATTCAAGGAAATTTTTTTCAAACTCATACAACGCACTTGCCACGAGGAGTCTTGAGGTCACGAAAACCTAACAAGCGTAGAAAGTGCGAGCCTACAAAGAATGCTCTTCTGTCAAGAGTTCCTGATGGTGAGAGAGTTGTGGTCTATGAATCGGCATTTACAGACCGAATGCGATCTTACTTTATTCGATATGAAAGGTGTGCTGACGAGGAAGCATATCTCGAGGAAGTGAAAGAACGGGTAATTATGCTTATAAAGAAAATAACTCATTTTCCATATTTCAATAAAGATGAATTTTATGCTCGAATGTTTGTTTATCATCGTGCACGAGGAGGTATGTGATCGAGCTTTTAAAACGAAAAATGAGGCTGTTTCTAAGGGAACAGACCAAAATGAATTTGTTAACTAACAGTTTAAGAAAATAATCTCGGAAATCCATAAATACGTGTTCGATTGGATGTGTTGACATCCCGATGCTTGGGTTTCAGCGTAATCTATTATTTTTGTATAAAGGGTTATGTTTTCAAAATTATCCCCCGCGGTGGTAATAACCACTTATTGAATGAGCCAAATCGTCAGAAGTGTTCATTTAGCCACAGGAGAGTTAGTGAGACGGGCGCAGAACATTCCTCCCTCAACTCCTTTAAAAACTACACCTGTAGTCAGTTGCCATTCAGCTGGTATTTGCAAGTGAGTGAAAGTAAATTAGTGTCAATTTGTAAAATGAATTTCAGTTGTAATATTTTGTTATGCTATTTCTAAGAATCTGTGGTTCATATAAGTTAGTAGATTATAAGGTAAGATTGGTTTATGGATTATTATTATTATTATTATTTTAAACTGGGTGTTATATCTTGCAACTAGCCCAGGCACCAGGAAACACACACGGTTTAAATAATAAATCAAAAATATATCAGAACAACGAGTATACCTTTTTCTCCGTGTTGGAGACATACATCTATGCCGATCACAACATCGAAAACAAAAGATAAATAGATGAGACTACGCAAGTACAAGACACGCCGTGCAAATAATTAGTGGATTCACTTACAACTACTTAGCCAGGCGCAGTCCACACACACACAAACTCACAACTCAACACTAAACACTGGGGTATTCCTATATCAGATGCCTTGTCAGCAGCGACTTTAAGAACAGAACACCATCTCGTTAGTCACTAAACTACAGAACGGTGGGTTATATCAAAAACTCTTCCAGACAAAAGCTTTTGGTAATTTTTAAAGAACTATTGACCATACTAAACGGTATTCATTCTGTGCCTATTAAAGGTGGTATGAATTTTTGTTCTAAAAAAAACTCCATTTTTCCCAGACCTTTAATCAATGGTCTGTGCTATTAAAAATGTACGGATATGAGTTTTTGGACCTTATGCGAAGAATTGTACCAACTTTGAATGGATTCGATTGTTCACATATTAACAAAAAGGCCCACTAATTTTCACCAACTTGGTCCAATATTGCCCATTAACATACTCGACCTACATTTAGTTAGGTTTTATTTTATGTACAAGTTTGAGAGTGATTGGTGGCAATTGGCGGTATTTATTGTGTCCGCAAGAAAGAGAGATATATGGTTGGTTCCTCAGTTTAGGGGCTGCGGAAACGCGTCATGTAGCCCCGAGTACTTACGGTGTTTGTAGAATCTGTCTGATAACCGGTGGTATTTGTAATGGCTGTATTAGTGAGTGTTATCTGTGATTCACGCAAGAACTGCAGACGATCAATTTCAGGTAATTCCTTCTTTTGCTGCCAAATGCTACCGTCAAAGACACCTCGATGTGAACTTGGCTACTAGATGCCACCGCAACCGTCACCTGGCGACGAACGTTGGAATCTAATTAAATCTCACCTACAAATTTAGCTTCTCACAATAACAGTTAGTGGAAGGTTCTTTTACATGCCATAAATCTATCACATGGGCCCGCCAGCTTTACATCCCATCCACAGAAAGGCACACTGAGGGACTTTTAACGCTCTTTAAAATCCGACGACTCCCGCTGTGTTTGTACCCGCGATCCTGGGCATAGAAACTCCGCATGCTACCAACTACGCTACCGAAACCACCAATATGAGATATTTATATACATAGATATAAATTATATATAAACTTCTGAACTGCCGGAGGGTTTGGCGTCTGGGCGATGTGAAACGTGAAAACCGGTCAACATTTTCCGGAAGTCCCGACATGGTACTCAACTCGAATTTGTGGTTTGAGTAATATTATTATCTCCATAAAGAAAGCATAAGTTTTGTACATTTATAGTAGCTGGATTAGGTAGTCGAACTCTGGCTAGCGCGAAGTCGTGAGGGGACGTTATCTCTGTAAAACGCCGAACCAATCAGAAAATGATTAAAGGAAAATGATATATAAGACGGCAGAAAGCCGGTCTTGTTTGATCTGTGGCAAGATAGGCAATTCGCAGAGAAAGAAAAGGTGGTATTGACGAAAGGAACGGGCAAGATAGGAAATTCACAGAGCAAGAAAAGGTGTGGATGGCACGCGCATGGTATTTAGTGGTGCGCTGAGAATATCACGTGACAGTCTCGAAGCCAATAGGAATATTCAATGGAATTTAATTACCAGTACTTCTAATGATGTAATTGCAAAATTATTTACGATTTTTTATGAATTGAGAATTTACAGCTTAAAAAATGATGATTTAGCATAGATACCACTTTTGAGAAATATGTTTGAATAAGGCAGAAAGAGGATTGGAAAGAATCCCGCCTAAGGCACGCGCGGATTTTCTTGACGACGTCACATTTCAATTTTGAAAAAATAGGCTCATGAGATCACCTTTTGTCCGTGTGTGTGTGTGTGTGTGTGTGTGTGTGTCCCTAATAACATCTAAACAGCTGGAGCGATTTCAATGAAACTCGGTAAGTTCATAGCACTATTGCGGACGACCCCAACCGTGCCCTTCAAAACGTCTAACCAATCCAACATGGCGGCTGTGCGAAATATTTCACCAGCATTCAATATCTCCGAAACTATTCCCGATATCACGCTGGATTTTTTTTACGGTGATAAAGGGAACTACTAGAAGTTCACCTATGTGACTTTTGAAAAACTGGTTACTACAAAACCAACATGGCGGCCACGCGAATTCGTGACTTTTAAATAGACGTTTCTCGCGATTTAACCAACCAAACGCAATAAAACTTGGTACCGGCATTCTATATCTCTCAAACAATTTGCGGTATCACCCTGAAATTTTGTACAGAGATAAAGGGCACTACTGAAAGTTCATCTATAAGACTTTCAAAAACCGGTTAACTACAAAACGAGCACGGCGGCCAAGCGAATTTGAAAATTTTAAATAGACCTTTCTCGCGATGTAATGTTCCAAACGCAAATAAATCTGGTACAGGAAATGTTTATACACATTGTAATACACTGGTATCTAATTTAGTTCAATTGTTTACATAACCTCAAGATGGCGGCTTTGCGAATTTTAAAATTAAGTTTTTATTTCCTTTGTCATAATCATGCGATCGATGTGAAAGCTTGAACAATGAACCTACGCAATAATTTTCCTTTAATCGTGCATGACTCAATGGCCTATACATTTAACAATCCAACATGGCGACCATCCGAAAATATTTAGACGACTCTGAATATCTTCGAATCTGTTATAGTAATCAAACTGAATTTTGTTATGTTCATAGGGGCTATGAACTTAAGTTCACCTATAGGACTTTAAATAACCTGGTAATCACAAATCCAACATGGCGGCGACGCGAAGTATAAATATTCACATGGACGTTTCTCGCAATTTAACCATCCGAGTGCAGTGACACTTGGTACAGTAAATCCTTATACAAATGTTAATCCACTGGAATCTAATCTTTTTCAAATGTTTCCATAACCACAAGATGGCAGCTGTGCGAAATTTTACACTCGTTTTTACTTCTTGTGTCCCAATCATGCGATTGAAGTTTGAATACTACACGTACACAATAATCTTAATGTAACAGTACATAACTCTAAGACCTAGATATATAAAAATCCAACATGGCAACCATCCGAAATATTTAGTCAGTTCTCAATATCTACGAATCTATTACAGCAACCAAACTGAAATTTTGTATGTTGATAGTGGCAATTAAGATAAGAAGGATATATGAAAATAGGCTGTATAGTTCTTCACGGAACTACTTGTTTTCAAGTGTGAGTTTCTTTTTCACTTTCAATGGCAATATGACTGGCTTTGAGGTTGACCTAACATGTAATTGACATATAGAGGTGTAAATATGGAGACATTTATTCAACAATAATCCATAATAGGAGCGACAACGGTGGTGGCTAAAATGAAGAAGCACTATATGACAGCTTTAAAGATAGTGTTGTGTCAGGATGTTGGGGGGAGAATGAGCAACTGGGCAATCAATAGTGAATGAAATGTGTTAGAGATGAGGAAATACTATGATAAATACTCACATTTTGTTTAGGGTGGTAGGCAAAACAAAATGCACATCCGATCAAGCGCGAAGGTAGTCTACCGCTCGACTGCGCCTTCAGCATTTTAAAGAACAACTGAGCGAAAACGTCGCCATCAAGAACCGCTACTCCTCTGTCATCTAGCGAAGGATATCGTACATTGAGAATAGATTTGCCTTTTGTGGACTTCGTAACGATCAGAGAAGTTCTACGCGTGTTCTTTTCAATAGGAAGGTAATCTACCTTTACCTTTGAAGGTAAACCATCGCTAGAATCCTCAATCCTCACACTGCCATTTTGTTTTATGGGCTATTCGTATGTTTTATATCCTGGTGCCTTGTACTTTTTGTATTTTATTTTGCAGATTTCAACAGTGCTACTTGGTACAGAAAACGCAGGTTCGATTCCTGGTTCTGTTAGTGTGAGCGCTGGTGCTTTCTGTGTTGTATTATAGGGACTTGTGATGTTTGTTACAAGTGAGCAACGCTATTCTTCTGTGTTCTATTACAGGGACTTGTGTTTTTGTTACAAGCGAGCAATGTTATTACTCTGTGTTCTGTCATAGGAACTTAAACTTTTGTTACAAAGCATCAATGCTAATAAACTCTGTTCTATTATAGGGACTTGTATTTTTTACAGGCGCAGTGATGTCAAAACATCCAAAAGTCGAAAGTTAGTATGTATACAGAACAAGCTGTCTTACTCACTGCTGTGTGGCCATTTTGTCTAAGTTGTGACTGTTCAAGTAAATAAAAGTTGAAAGTTAGTATGCTTACACAACGCGCTTTATTTTAAAAAAGAATAATATTTCTGTAAACATTTCCTGTTTAGATCATTAACACAACGTTAGGCCGTAAAAGGTTGTTGATGAAGTGTTAGCAAACCATACCAATCTGTTGTACATTACCATCAAAAAAGGCTTAGGACACTATGTTTACATAAATTCCTTATCGGCCTAGAACGAAGTGAACTAACAAAACACCATAATGTCTCGGCTATATGCATACGCTGCATTTCTCATTTGGATGACCAGCACGGGCGAAGTGCTGCCGAGAAACTAGGCGACCATAAAATATACTGTCTTGACCAACAAATTGCCCGTGTGAAATTACGCGATGGCAGTTTCAAATTCTGTTTTAGAGGTGATCACCATAAGGTTAAAGTTTCTTTGAATGCCTCTTGAAACCTGTTCAATCTTGTCCGCCTAAGGACGAAGCGAGTTGGAATATCTCCTATCAGGAACATGAACCCACGAGCTTGAGTGTATATTTTAAAAGCAGATTCCTCAATCGAAGCCATACAACTCTGTTTACATAGAGAGCCGAAACTATACCACGGACCTAATGCAGTCAAGGAGTTAATTAATTATATAACAAGCTTGGCTCGCACATTAAGTTTTGTGCACGAAGAAAAACTGCCTTTGAACGTGACAGAGGAGCAAGAACGTGGCTAAGGCTTGTTGCATATGTGGACAAGAATTTTATCAAGAAAATAATTACCAAGTGAGAGACCACTGTCATATCACCGGGGAACACCCTGGCATTGCACATAACAATTGCAATTTGAAATATAAACAAGTCACATTCTTATACGTGTTTATACATAATCTCCAGATTTATGATGTGCATTTTATTGTAAGAGAACTAAGTTCAATACCGGGGAGAGTGACAGCTACTCAGAACACTAGTGAAAAGTCACGAAATATATTCTAGACGATTCTGTGCAAATTAAATGTAGACTCATTTTGTTTCTTGAATAGCAGCCTGGAACATGCAAGGAAAGTATGGCAACATTCTGGTGTTAAGGCCTTGGGGAATACAGCGATCAGTACTTGAAACAAAACGTGCTTCTCCTCGCAGACGTTTTCGTAACATTTCGCACGGCAACTAAGCGAACCCACAAACTCGATCCACCTCATATTGTTTCTCTTCCTTATCTTACCTGGCATGCTATGCTGCTTTATACAGGCATTCAGCTCGATGACCTAACAGACTACGACCAACTGCGTGTTGTAGAGCGCGGCATACGAGGTGGTATGATTCACGTTTCGCATCGATTTGGAGTGGCAAATAATAAGTACATGCCTGAATATGATCGCGAAAAACCATTACAGTTTATTATGTATGTAGATGCTCACAATCTGTATGGTTGGACCATGTCCTTACCACTTTCTTACGGTGGATTTTGCTGGGTCTCTCCAGACACTGTCAAATAGAATAACTCGGCCAAAATGATCCACATGGCTACTTTTCGAGGTGGATATAGACTAACCGAAAGAACACAACGACCTACATAACGATATGCCGTTCCTTGCTGAAAGGAGAAAACCACGCATGTTGTCTGTTGTGGAGAAACTGGTATTACATCTCGGAAGCCGCGAACGCTATGTTGTACAAGGACTTGTACAAGCTTTTTAATAATAATATGTTCGAAAAAAACGGAAAACGTTCGAAATCTCCTAGACATTCGTCTCGTAACAACAGCGAAACAGCTTGAGAATCTTGTGTCAAAACCTAACTTTGTTGACAGAAAGATCTTCGGACCTAATATTGGGGCTGTTCATTTAGCAAAACGTTCACAATATTTAGACAACCCAGTGTACATGGGTATGACTGCTCTCGATTTCTCCAAAAAGCTGATGAATCAGTATCACTCTGACGTTTTGCTTCCGTTCTATGGCAGTGAAAAGTTGAAATTATTCTACATGGACACTGACTCATTTATACATTCAGTAACAACTCTGTATTCAATCAAGAAAAGATGGTGCTGGGTCAATTTATAGGACTTCACCCGAAGATGTACGCTTTGGACATAACAAACAAAAAATGGTTAATAAAAAAGTAAGGGAGTTACACGAAGCATTGCTATCCAGGACTTTAAACGATGCATCTTCGAAGTGTCAATGTTACGAGTGTTGATGAAGGTTTTCAGGTCCAGGTTGCACCGTGTAACTACCAGCTGCTGGCACAAGATTGCTCTGAGTCGAGATGATCACAAGAGGTATAACACCCTCTTAAAAAAGTAAAAGCCTAAACATTCGCATAAATGGGAAATATGAGATAAACTATGAAGATCAGCACAAAGAAAGAACCAAAATTTGTAAAATAGTTAAGATATAGTTACGACTTGGATTGAAAACATTTTAAACTTTGCTTCAAATAATCAGATGTGTGTGTTTTTTTCGGGAATGTATATAATTGTTGTGCACGATCGAAGGTAGGCACGGTTATTACAATAAAATCGTTATTGTCCTGACTGCTTAAGCTGTAATGTACACTCCCAAGTCAAAGAGAGCGAAGAAACTCACAACGTTAGTTAATACACGTACAACATAATTTATATCTCTATTATACATAGCTAATATGAAATTCAATTCAACAACGTCCAATGATCCAAGTCTTCGTATAACTCATGTTTCCTAGATAATAGCTACTGATGTGTTCCTTTGCATAAATTAATTGCCCATTTGCGAGCTTCATACATTATGATATACTCAAATAACCTACAACGCATAGCAATAATTACTATTGGTTATAAACGTGCTTAGAGATGAAGATGCAATTCTGCCAACACAAAGCGATAAATTCCATCTGAATGTTTCCTATATCGCACGTAAACCAAAGGTAATGCAGAATGGAAATTATTGTTATATGTATGCGTAATATGAAATATAAATGCGTCTCCAATGAAATAATTTGCATACACTTGGTGATTTTAAATAGAAACAAGGCAGTCAGTATGATGCTAAAATGAGTTCTCTCACAACTCTGTCACCTTAATTTAGTCTTCTATGAATTAAGTATTAATCAACTGTATACAAATGCTGCTTAGTTCATATATCATCATCTACATGCCCAATGCTTTCTTTATGAGACTTCCATAACCTAACTAATGGACCACGATTGATCACTCCCACCCATCGTAAGCAACAATTTCATTGATATAGAATCGAGTGGACAAATGGGAATAGGATGTCTAATTTCAAACTTGGCGATTGCTTCCCCAAAAAAATCAACAAGAATAAAGATGAGGAAATTGCATACTTTGTCTTTATTCAAACATACGGGACTGTATACCTCAGAATGCTTGAACATGGTCAAAAATGGACATCTCACCAATTTGGAACAGAAAGAAAATTCTCTTTCAGTCATTGGCAACTAAAACATTGCGTCCTAGAGTGGGAGTGAAGTGAACTCAGGAAAGGAAAGCAATGCAAAGTACAAAGATGAAGGAATATTGGGCAAAAAAGAAAGCCGCCAGAGTCAGGAACCGCGTGATCCAAGAGGCCTCAACGAACCAAGAATAAGTGAGGGAGGATGCATCAATTACGGAATACGTGATGACGCTGACTTGTCCCTTCTCACTGTTGTTAATATGTCCCATCTCACTAACAGTTGTTTACACACCAGAGCGCGTACTATTTACACTCCAAGTAATACATAGCAATAGAGGGCCACAGTACCGCACACAGTTCTTGTGACGTATTATTTACACTCCAAGTAATATATAGCAATAGAGGGCCACAGTACCGCAGACAGGTCTTGTGGCGTATTATTTACACTCCAAGTAATATATAGCAATAGAGGGCCACAGTAGTGCACACAGTTCTTGTGACGTATTATTTACACTCCAAGTAATATATAGCAATAGAGGGCCACAGTACCGCAGTCAATTCTTGTGACGTATTATTTACACTCCAAGTAATATATAGCAATAGAGGGTCACAGTAGCCCAGACAGTTCAAGTGACATATTATTTACACTCCAAGTAATATATAGCAATAGAGGGTCACAGTACCGCACACAGTTCTAGTGATGTATTTTTTACACTCCAAGTAATATATAGCAATAGAGGGCCACAGTACCGCAGACAGGTCTTGTGACGTATTATTCACACTCCAAGTAATATATAGCAATAGAGGGCCACAGTACCGCACACAGGTCTTGTGACGCATTATTTACACTCCAAATAATATATAGCAATAAAGGGTCACAGTACCGCACACAGTTCTTGTGACGTATTATTTACACTCCAAATAATATATAGCAATAGAGGGCTACAGTACCGCACACAGTTCTTGTGACGTATTATTTACACTCCTAGTAATATATAGCAATAGAGGGCCACAGTACCGCACACAGTTCTTGTAACGTATTATTTACACTCCAAGTAATATGTAGCAATAGAGGGCCACAGTACCGCAGACAGTTCTTGTAACGTATTATTTACACTCCAAGTAATACATAGCAATAGAGGGCCACAGTAGCGCACACAGTTCTTGTGACGTATTATTTACACTCCAAGTAATATATAGCAATAGAGGACCACAGTACCGCAGACAGTTCTAGTGACCTATTATTTACATTCCAAGTAATATATAGCAATAGAGGGCCACAGTAGTGCACACAGTTCTTGTAACGTATTATTTACACTCCAAGTAATATATAGCAATAGAGGGCCACAGTACCGCAGACAGTTCTTGTAACGTATTATTTACACTCCAAGTAATAAATAGCAATAGAGGGCCACAGTAGCGCACACAGTTCTTGTGACGTATTATTTACACTCCAAGTAATATATAGCAATAGAGGACCACAGTACCGCAGACAGTTCTTGTGACGTATTATTTACACTCCAAGTAATATATAGCAATAGAGGGCCACAGTACCGCAGACAGTTCTTGTGAAGTATTATTTACACTCCAAGTAATATATAGCAATAGAGGGCCACAGTACCGCACCCTGTTCTTGTGACCTATTATTTACACTCCAAGTAATATATAGCAATAGAGGGCCACAGTACCGCACACAGTTCTTGTGACGTATTATTTACACTCCAAGTAATATGTAGCAATAGAGGGCCACAGTACCGCAGACAGTTCTTGTAACGTATTATTTACACTCCAAGTAATAAATAGCAATAGAGGGCCACAGTAGCGCACACAGTTCTTGTGACGTATTATTTACACTCCAAGTAATATATAGCAATAGAGGACCACAGTACCGCAGACAGTTCTAGTGACCTATTATTTACATTCCAAGTAATATATAGCAATAGAGGGCCACAGTAGTGCACACAGTTCTTGTAACGTATTATTTACACTCCAAGTAATATATAGCAATAGAGGGCCACAGTACCGCAGACAGTTTTTGTAACGTATTATTTACACTCCAAGTAATAAATAGCAATAGAGGGCCACAGTAGCGCACACAGTTCTTGTGACGTATTATTTACACTCCAAGTAATATATAGCAATAGAGGACCACAGTACCGCAGACAGTTCTTGTGACGTATTATTTACACTCCAAGTAATATATAGCAAAAGAGGGCCACAGTACCGCAGACAGTTCTTGTGAAGTATTATTTACACTCCAAGTAATAAATAGCAATAGAGGGCCACAGTAGCGCACACAGTTCTTGTGACGTATTATTTACACTCCAAGTAATATATAGCAATAGAGGACCACAGTACCGCAGACAGGTCTTGTGACGTATTATATACACTCCAAGTAATATATAGCAATACAGGGCCACAGTACCGCAGACAGTTCTTGTGAAGTATTATTTACACTCCAAGTAATATATAGCAATAGAGGGCCACAGTACCGCACCCAGTTCTTGTGACCTATTATTTACACTCCAAGTAATATACAGCAATAGAGGGCCACAGTACCGCACCCAGTTCTTGTGACCTATTATTTACACTCCAAGTAATATATAGCAATAGAGGACCACAGTACCGCAGACAGTTCTTGTGACGTATTATTTACATTCCAAGTAATATATAGCAATAGAGGGCAACAGTAGTGCACACAGTTCTTGTAACGTATTATTTACACTCCAAGTAATATATAGCAATAGAGGGCCACAGTACCGCAGACAGTTATTGTGATGTATTTTTTACACTCCAAGTAATATATAGCAATAGAGGGCCACAGTACCGCAGACAGGTCTTGTGACGTATTATTCACACTCCAAGTAATATATAGCAATAGAGGGTCACAGTAGCCCAGACAGTTCAAGTGACATATTATTTACACTCCAAGTAATATATAGCAATAGAGGGTCACAGTACCGCACACAGTTCTAGTGATGTATTTTTTACACTCCAAGTAATATATAGCAATAGAGGGCCACAGTACCGCAGACAGGTCTTGTGACGTATTATTCACACTCCAAGTAATATATAGCAATAGAGGGCCACAGTACCGCACCCAGTTCTTGTGACGTATTATATACACTCCAAGTAATATATACCAATAGAGGGCCACAGTAGCGCACACAGTTCTTGTGACGTATTATTTACACTCCCAGTAATATACAGCAATAGTTGGCCTCAGTAACGCAGACAGCTCTCGTGACGTATTATTTACACTCCAAGTAATATATAGCAATAGAGGGCCACAGTACCGCACGCAGTTCTTGTGACGTATTATTTACACTCCAAGTAATATATAGCAATAGAGGGCCACAGTAGCGCACACAGTTCTTGTGACCTATTATTTACACTCCAAGGAATATATAGCAATAGAGGGCCACAGTATCGCACACAGTTCTTGTGACCTATTATTTACACTCCAAGTAATATATAGCAATAGAGGGCCATAGTAGCGCACACAGTTCTTGTGACGTATTATTTACACTCCAAATAATATAGAGCAATAGAGGGTCACAGTACCGCAGACAGTTCTTATGACGTATTATTTACACTCCAAGAATATATAGTGAACCCTTATTGATTTGCCGATCAATAAGTCTTCATGATTTGTATTATTATTATTACTGATGCCCAGGCAGAACATGTTGTAAATTGACAAAGGGGAGACAGGTAGTGTATCGCAACGACTACAACAGAAGCAGCGTGGTAGTTATTCCTGACGATGACCAGCTCAGCCGAGTTCAAGGACAAATTCAGTATGAACGCGCACCCGAGTCGGCGTCATTATGGGCGTGCCAGAAGAGAAGTTCCAACCGATATACGATTGAATCAGCAATTCAGGAGAGGGGACGCCTCAACCACGCGATGAGTCGCGTACCTTAAAAAAAAGGGCGCTAAAACACGTGTCTGAAGAACCGCCGATGCGATATAATTCCGCATAAGTCCATTGAGACGTTTGGATGAAAAAAAGAAGATTGATACTAGTCCCAAGTCAGTGAGTTGAAAACTACAGATTATTTTTACAGATTGCCCCCACTCCACCCCGTTCTGTCAGTTTCTAATAAATTGATCGGTGATGAGCTGTTTGAGACACAACTTTATCGAGCTCTGGTGAGCATCGTTCACGCCGGTTTGAGTCACGATTTATCAAGCTCTAGTGAGCATACTTCACGTCTGTTTGAAACAAACATTTTATTTTGTGCTCAAGGGAGCAGAGTTCACGCTTAGCGGAGGGAGATCTCTAGTCGAGATAAGCGCTACGCGGTAGACATAATTTGAGAGACTCGTTAAAAGCCAGTTGAGTGGTGAACGAAGAGTGTAATTTTTGTGTAAAATTTTGTGTTATATTTTGTGTGACGTATATGTGCGTGTGATATAAGCAAATGCTGAGATAGGGCCAGTTCTACGTTGAGTAATCGCCTAGGACTTTATTGTGAGTGAAAGTCAGTAGCTCATTGTGATTCTAGCTAGGCAAAATAATAACTTTGAACATTTCTTTCCAAGAAGCAACGCCAAGAAGTCTCCTGGAAGGTCGATTGGTGGAATGAAGTGCTACGCCTCTACCAATATGTCGACGATGGACGAGTAGATTTCCCGTAGGGAAATGCCTTGGGATGGAGGTTGAGTTCTACAAGCTGCACGGTGATGTACAAACCATTGATTTATTCAATATGTAGCTAGATTAGACGCGGGAACGTTGTAAATATGTTATTCATTGTTTTTCTTGTATTTAGATTTTTTGTGTGCCGACACTGTTATATTTAAATTAATTGGCACGTGGCCAAAGTGTTTGTTTGATTGTATATTTTTCTTATGAGTCATATTTAGTATGCACGGCGTGTGTATTTTGATTTTTTATTCATGCGAATGCGAGATTCGTCGCGGTCGACAAGTGGTGCTTTATTCAAATTCATTTTTAGTAGGAAAAGGGGGTAATAGTTGTTAGATGTTTTACGAACAGTTTTTTTAATTCATACTAGGGTTGCCGAGCGCAACAAGTTAGATGTCACTGTAGAACACCTTAGTTCTATATTTTTGAGTTTTTTTAGTCCTTTTCAGGTTCTTTAGTCACGGACTAGATTGGGAGCGCAAGTCGGTGGAAAATATTTTATGTCCTTTATTTCAGGTTTCTGTCAAACCCATACGTGTGATTCTGGTGTGTGTATTGTGTCAAGGTGTGTGTATTGATTCTTCGTGATGAGGGGTAGAATGTGCCTACCGCCCTCAAATATTGTGGTTGTATTTTATTGGAAAGGCAGAGCGCTTTCAGAGGCTACTGTACCTTGTCCAGTGCTGATTCTTGGATGTCCTTGGGAAATGCTAAGATATTTTATTTTGACACACACACGCATATTATGTGCTTTTGGGAGCACGCTTATTCGAGACTCGAACCGTGCCACGGCAGGTCGAGATTATTGACACGTGGGTTGACAGATATGCAGATTCCACTTTGCGCCCGTCTATGTCTGGTGATTCATCGTTTAGGCAGTCCAGCTGACCGACTGACCCCTGTAAGCTATCTGTAGCAAACCTGTTCTTTTAATGGTCATTGGATCATAATTAAATTGGGAGTTCGCCATGTCCGTTACGAATTACCGCATATCGTATGAAATGAAATATTTGTTTTTGATGCAAATGTTGGCTTGGAGGCTAGTGATTTCTGTGACTCATTTCATTGTTAGATTTGTCTGTTGTGACACCATTGGGTGTATTTTTGTATTTTGTTGTGAAAATGGCAAGCGGCCATATGTGTATTTTTCTTGATTGGTCACGTGTTAATTTACTAGCGTTGATTTGAAAAGTCCTAGTTTTAGGCGTTAATGTTGTTTGCTACGGCAGTTCTTTGATTCCAATTTCATGCGGAAATTATTGTGTTTTAATCAGTGTAGGAAGTGTCGAATTAGTTTAATTAGAGTTTAGTTGGTTCCTCGTGTCTGTCTAGCTCTAAGACAATGCAGATTCGTCCCCTGAAGGTTTACTGGATGATAACGAATCTCGCGTTAATTTGTACACCTCGTGTCGCATGTAGAAAATCCGCACACGCACATATCATTGTAGTAATTTGGGACATTTGGTCCAGATGTTTACGATCTCTCCTGAGATCAGGCCTAATTTGGCATTTTATTAATTCAAGTGGGAGTCATTTGGGAGACCTTGTTTGTTTTGTTATTGTAAATAGTGTAAATTTGTCGATCTGTTATTAAATTCATATGTTTTAATCCTGGTATTCACTTTTTCCTGCATGTTATTTTGTTATACGTTACCCTGCATGTTCTAAGAAGCGCTTAACAACAACTTTACGAAATGGACTGCTACACCCCCGGAAACTGAGTCTAATATGCTTCTTTGCAAGGGTTCATATATCAAAAATGGCTGCCCAAGTGGGGATTGTTGTTGTTGTTGCTTTCTTGACCTCATACTTATTTCGCTGAGAAATGATGCCAGGTCAGCAGGTCAAGAGTAAATTCAGTAAATTGAGGCGAAGTTGTACCGCCATGTGTATCAGTATAATCACTGAGTTCTTAAAGTTAGAAATGTTGAACAAGGTTAGACGTTGATTTGTTGTTAACATGTTCTGGCGCCCAGCTTAAAATTAGAAAATTTGCATATTTAGTGAACTCAGTCAAAAGCAGGAATGTGTTGCCTTACTTTAGATTTAATTAATTTCGGTTAATTAAAGTGGCTTTCGTAAATTCTGTTAGTTAGGAATTTAAAAGCAGATCACAAGGGAGTTATTTGGTTGTTTGGAAATAAGAGTCATTATTCAGTAAGATTTTAATTACTGAAAATTTATTTAAATTGGAATCAATGTAATATTTGAATATCAAAGGAAAGAAGGAAAAAAGGAAGGAAGATTGTAGTTTTACGTGACTGTGAATCTTTTGATTATGAGCCACGGGACCTCCTTTTTACGTGGAATCCGAACCACAGGACATGGCATTTCACTTCGAAAATCTCACATGCATTGACCGGGAATCGAACCCGGACCGCCTTGGTGAGAGGCATACAGCTAGACCGCTGAGCCACCATATCAAGACATGTGTGTGTGTACGACTGAAATCCTATTGCATGACCCTGTTTTCTCAGAATATATCTGTGTGTTTTGCGATGGCTAGCATCGAGGAGATTTAAGTGTTGACGGAGCAGATGTCTGTGAAAATGTCTGCAAAGACGGAGGAACAGTTGAAAAACATGGAGATAAATGAACATAGTGATAAACAATTACGTGAACAGAGTGAACAGAGTGATAAACAATTACAGGACGTGAACAGTAACATTACGGTCCAATTGCAAATTCAGAAACTGGATACCGACAAACTATTACACGAGTTGCGTGAACAGAATGATAAACAATGAAATAACATAACTACTCAATTACGTGAACAGAATGATAAACAGTTAGATGAACTAAACCACAAGTTATCGGAGCAGGCAACCTTACAAACAGTTCAATTAGAGAGGATCACACTTGAAATAAATCAGAGTACTAAAGTCGAACTAGAGAAACTGGCAGGAGTGGTGGCAGAGAATAATTCGAGGCAATTAGGAGAAATTAAGAAACTAGAATCTAAATTCGACGATAAACTAGTACAGTTAGATGGAATGGTAGCCGCCAAACTGAAACAAATCGAGACAGCGTGCGTGAACAATACGGCAGGGATCAAAATCACGCAGGATGAATTACAGGGGCAATTCAACAGAATAGAGGCGAAAATGTCAACATACAGGAGCAGATTAATTCAGTCGACAACAATGTGTTAGGATTGATAAAAGAACTCGGCAAACTGGAGATAAAAACGGAGAAAGAACGGATGCACTTGCGCGAAAACCTGGAAGACCAGTTAACTAAAAATCAAGAGAAAATACGAGAAGAGATAGGAGAACAGTTAATTAAAACTCAGCAGCTGATACAGGAGCAAGCAGCGTGGTAGTTATTCCTGACGATGATCAGCTCAGCCGAGTTCAAGGACAAATTCAGTATGAACGCGCACCCGAGTCGGCGTCATTATGGGCGTGCCAGAAGAGAAGTTCCAACCGATACACGATTGAACCAGCAAATCAGGAGAGAGGATGCCTAAACCACGCGATGAGTCGCGTGCCTTAAAAAAAGGGCGCTAAAACACGTGTCTGAAGAACCACCGATGCGATATAATTCCACATAAGTCCACTGGTTTGGATGAAAAGAAGAAGATTGATACTAGTCCCAAGTCTGTGAGTTGAAAACTATAGATTATTTTCACAGATTGCCCCCACTCTACCCAGTTCTGACAGTTTCTAATAAATTGATCGGTGATGAGCTGTTTGAGACACAACTTTATCGAGCTCTGGTGAGCATCGTTCACGCCGATTTGAGTCACGATTTATCAAGCTCTAGTGAACATACTTCACGTCTGTTTGAAACAAACATTTTATTTTGTGCTCAAGGGAGCAGATTCACGCTTAGCGGAGGGAGATCTCTAGTCGAGATAAGCGCTACGCGGTAGACATAATTTGAGAGACTCGTTAAAAGCCAGTTGAGTGGTGAACGAAGAGTGTAATTTTCTGTAAAATTTTGTGTTATATTTTGTGTGACGTATATGTGCGTGTGATATAAGCAAATGCTGAGATAGGGCCAGTTCTACGTTGAGTAATCGCCTAGGACTTTATTGTGAGTGAAAGTCAGTAGCTCATTGCGATTCTAGGTAGGCAAACTAATAACTTTGAACATTTCTTTCCAAGAAGCAACGCCTAGATGTCTCCTGGAAGGTCGATTGGTGGAATGAAGTGCTACGCCTCTACCAATACGTCGACGATGGACGAGTAGATTTCCCGTAGGCAAATGCCTTGGGATGGAGGTTGAGTTCTACAAGCTGCACGGTGATGTACAAACCATTGATTTATTCAATATGTAGATAGATTCGACGCGGGAACGTTGTAAATATTTTATTCATTGTTTTTCTTGTATTTAGATTTTTTGTGTGCCGACACTGTTATATTTAAATTACGTTGGCACGTGGCCAAAGTGTTTGTTTGATTGTATATTTTTCTTATGCGTCATATTTAGTATGCACGGCGTGTGTATTTTGATTTTTTATTCATGCGAATGCGAGATTCGTCGCGGTCGACAAGTGGTGCTTTATTCAAATTCATTTTTTAGTAGGAAAAGGGGGTTATAGTTGTTAGATGTTTTACGAACAGGTTTTTTTATTCATACTAGGGTTGCCGAGCGCAACAAGTTAAGATGTCACTGTAGAGCACCTTAGTTCTATATTTTTGAGTTTTTTTAGTCCTTTTCAGGTTCTTTAGTCATGGACTAGATTGCGAGCGCAAGTCGGTGGAAAATATTTTATGTCCTTTATTTCAGGTTTCTGTCAAACCCATACGTGTGACAAGAGTTTAGTGCATTTCAGTCGGTCAACACGAATGTACCCAAAAGAGATGGGTTATGCCCTAATACTGAAATAAATTACATGAGATTAATAAAACACTAGGATGACCAGTTTCGATCGTCAAGCGATCATCATCAGATCCATTACACTTAGGCTACAAAATCTATGTTTGAAATCCAGGTGAAAATATTTACAATATGTACAATTATTTAGTTGCAGTATTGGTACTGCAACTGTCAGTGTATGCTAAATGCAGTATATATGTTAGGTGAAATGCTAAATGGTGATAGCTATCCGGAGCTTGTACTTTAGAGAGATTATATGGTTGTAAACTATGGTTAAACTATAAAATTTTTGGCTAACTAGTTATCTCAATGTCTTCCGTATTACAGCTACTCGCAGTTTTCGTGCTCGCTGGAACTCGCTGTGCGGTCGACTGCGGTGGTTATCTTAACGACTGGTTTTTCCCCTGCCTCATCCCCCCTGTCCCTACGTGCTGTGGGGAGTGATCGCGATGTGTTTATGTGAGGTGTTGCCAACCTAGATAAGATGTATGTTATTGAATGAGGTGGGTCTACAATTATTAAAGACCGTGGATTAGCCCTCGCCACGCGTGGAGCATAACCCATTCGAACTAAGCGTTGACGGTCTTATGAGGACGTCCCGGCACCTTTAATACTGCCGCGAATATGGGCCTTGGTTTATTGCAGAAGAAATGTA
The DNA here is from genome assembly GCA_946902985.2 of Meconema thalassinum. Lineage (NCBI taxonomy): Eukaryota > Metazoa > Arthropoda > Insecta > Orthoptera > Tettigoniidae > Meconema > Meconema thalassinum. The sequence goes on from CAMPQE020000041.1 coordinate 2,622,176, forward strand.
CATCGTACACCTGATCCAGATAACATTTACCTATTAAAAAAACCCTAATTTCCCCCTTTTTTTTATCTAGCTTGGCTGTGTCGCTAAATTGTGTTTTGTTTACGACAGGGGGTGTTTTTTTGTAGCGTGAAGAGGGGTGAGCTCTCCATGAACGTGTGTTCATTTAGATTGTTGGGATTGTTTCGTTTGGCTAGGTGTATCTCGATTGCTTCCTTTATGTCAAGAGCTCTGCCTTTCGATTCGTGATGGATTATTTTAAGGTCCGTCTCTATGTTGGTAAAGCTGTGCCCTACGTCACACATATGTTCGCACACGGCTGAATGTGTTCCGTATCTTATCGCATTCCTATGTTCATTATAACGTGTGTCTACTCGCCTTCCACTCTGCCCGATGTAATTAGCTTGACAATCGGTGTCTTGGCTCGTTATAGAATATACCCCTGACCTTGAATACGGGTCACGTTTATTTAGATTACCATTTAGGAGGTGCCTAGCGGTTGTGTTTTTCGTCGTGAAAGCTATCTTTATGCCTTGTTTTTGAATAGGTTAGTGATTTCATATGTATTCGCATTCACATAGTTGAAACGCGCATTTTTTTTCTCATTACTGTCTGGTTTGGGAATCGTTTTATCCTTAATTTTATGTTTGGCTATAATTTGATTTATTTTGCTTGGCGAGAAGTTGTTTTCCTTTGCTATTTGCATAATAGTTCTTATTTCCTTATTATAATTGTCTTTTGACATGGGTATGTTTAAAGCTCTGTGCACCATTGAATTGAAACCCGCTAGTTTGTGCGTACTGGGGTGATTAGACTGATTGTCGATTGCATGCGAGGTTTGTGTTGCTTTCCGGAATATGGAATATGAAAGGTCGTTGTCTTTACGTTCAATAGTTATATCGAGATAATTTATTTTCCGGTCTATTTCGGATTCCTTAGTGAATTTGATAGAGTGGTGAAGGCTATTAATGGATTGGAGAATTGTTTCTTCGCTTGTTAGTTCAGTATCGTAGATGCAAATTACATCATCTACGTATCTTTTCCATATTACTATTCCCTTTGTTGAAGTCTTTTCTAAGAACGCATTTTCTAGTGCATTGATGAAGATGTCAGCGATTAACCCACTTAGTGGCGATCCCATTGCTAGGCCTTCTCTCTGTGTGTATATTTTATTGTCGAATTGAAACACGTTTTGGGTGAGAACGACCCTCAGTAATCTCACAATCTCTTCAATTTCTTTTACCGAATTGTTGGATTTTAAGTTGTTTTCGATAGTGTTGATTGCTTCAATAATCGGAATATTGGTGTACATGTTAGTTACGTCGAAGGATACTAGCCTGAAGCTAGGTTTCATTTGTAGGGTGTTCAATGCTGTTACTAGTTCTGTTGTGTTCTTTACAGAGTTGTTTTTGTCGTTGGAAAGACGGCATTTTAAGATTTTTAGTAACTCTTTGCTGATTTTGTAATTAGGGGCATTCCTACAATTGACTATTGGTCTCATTGGGCATTCCTTTTTGTGTATTTTTGGTTGTCCCCTCAATGACGGTATTTTCGGGTTCATGTTTATTAGTTTTGATTTTTCGGCTTTGGTCAGTATGTATTCTGTTTCTTTTAGCGCACTTTTTATTTTCATATTCCATATTCCGGAAAGCAACACAAACCTCGCATGCAATCGACAATCAGTCTAATCACCCCAGTACGCACAAACTAGCGGGTTTCAATTCAATGGTGCACAGAGCTTTAAACATACCCATGTCAAAAGACAACTATAATAAGGAAATAAGAACTATTACGCAAATAGCAAAGGAAAACAACTTCTCGCCAAGCAAAATAAATCAAATTATAGCCAAACATAAAAATAAAGATAAAACGATTCCCAAACCAGACAGTAATGAGAAAAAATTTGCGCGTTTCAACTATGCGAATGCGAATACATATAAAATCACTAACCTATTCAAAAAACAAGGCATAAAGATAGCTTTCACGACGAAAAACACAACCGCTAGGCACCTCCTAAATAGTAATCTAAATAAACGTGACCCGTATTCAAGGTCAGGGGTATATTCTATAACGTGCCAAGACACCGATTGTCAAGCTAATTACATCGGGCAGAGTGGAAGGCGAGTAGACACACGTTATAATGAACATAGGAATGCGATAAGATACGGAACACATTCAGCCGTGTGCGAACATATGTGTGACGCAGGGCACAGCTTTACCAACATAGAGTCGGACCTTAAAATAATCCATCACGAATCGAAAGGCAGAGCTCTTGACATAAAGGAAGCACTCGAGATACACCTAGCCAAACGAAACAATCCCAACAATCTAAATGAACACACGTTCATGGAGAGCTCACCCCTCTTCACGCTACTAAAAAACACACCCTGTCGTAAACAAAACACAATTTAGCGACACAGCCAAGCTAGATAAAAAAGGGGGAAATTAGGTTTTTTTAATAGGTAAATGTTATCTGGATCAGGTGTACGATGTACTTTTCTTCTGCAATAAATCAAGGCCCATATTCGCGGCAGTATTAAAGGTGCCGGGACGTCCTCATAAGACCGTCAACGCTTAGTTCGAATGGGTTATGCTCCACGCGTGGCGAGGGCTAATCCACGGTCTTTAATAATTGTAGACCCACCTCATTCAATAACATACATCTTGTCTAGGTTGGCAACACCTCACATAAACACATCGCTATCACTCCCCACAGCACGTAGGGACAGGGGGGAGGAGGCAGGGGAAAAACCAGTCGTTAAGATAACCACCGCAGTCGACCGCACAGCGAGTTCCAGTGAGCACGAAAACTGCGAGTAGCTGTAATACGGAAGACAATCAGATAAGTAGTTATCCAAAAATTGTATAGTTTAACCATATTTTACAACCATATAATCTCTCTAAAGTACAATCTCCGGATAGCTATCACCATTTAGCATTTCACCTAACATATATACTGCATTTAGCATACACTGACAGTTGCAGTACCAATACTGCAACTAAATAATTGTACATATTGTAAATATTTTCACCTGGATTTCAAACATAGATTTTGTAGCCTAAGTGTAATGGATCTGATGATGATCGCTTGACGATCGAAACTGGTCATCCTAGTGTTTTATTAATCTCATGTAATTTATTTCAGGATTAGGGCATAACCCATCTCTTTTGGGTACATTCGTGTTGACCGACTGAAAAGCACTAAACTCTTGTTTACTAAGGCAACACTGAAAATATGGCTTCAAACACCACAATGCCATACGTGTGATTCTGGTGTGTGTATTGTGTCAAGGTGTGTGTATTGATTCTTCGTGATGAGGGGTAGAATGTGCCTACCGCCCTCAAATATTGTGGTTGTATTTTATTGGAAAGGCAGAGCGCTCTCAGAGGCTTGTCCAGTGCTGATTCTTGGATTTCCTTGGGAAATGCTAAGATATTTTATTTTGACACACACACGCATATTATGTGCTTTTGGGAGCACGCTTATTCGAGACTCGAACCGTGCCACGGCAGGTTGAGGTTATTGACACGTGGGTTGACAGATATGTAGATTCCACTTTGCGCCCGTCTATGTCTGGTGATTCATCGTTTAGGCAGTCCAGCTGACCGACTGACCCCTGTAAGCTATCTGTAGCAAACCTGTTCTTTTAATGGTCATTGGATCATAATTAAATTGGGAGTTCGCCATGTCCGTTACGAATTACCGCATATCGTATGAAATGAAATATTTGTTTTTGATATAAATGTTGGCTTGGAGGCTAGTGATTTCTGTGACTCATTTCATTGTTAGATTTGTCTGTTGTGACACCGTTGGGTGTATTTTTGTATTTTCTTGTAAAAATGGCAAGCGGCCATATGTGTATTTTTCTTGATTGGTCACGTGTTAATTTGCTTGCGTTGATTTGAAAAGTCCTAGTTTTAGGCGTTAATGTTGTTTGCTACGGCAGTTCTTTGATTCCAATTTCATGCGGAAATTATTGTGTTTTATTCAGTGTAGGAAGTGTCGGATTAGTTTAATTAGTGTTTAGTTGGTTCCTCGTGTCTGTCTAGCTCTATGACAATGCAGATTCGTCCCCTGAAGGTTTACTGCGTGGTAACGAAACTCGCATTAATTTGTACACATCGTAACGCATGTAGAAAAGCCGCACACGCACATGCCATTGTAGTAATTTGAGACATTTCGTCCAAATGTTTACGATCTCTCCTGAGATCAGGCCTAATTTGGCATTTTATTAATTCAAATGGGAGTCATTTGGGAGACCTTGTTTGTTTTGTTATTGTAAATAGTGTAAATTTGTCGATCTGTTATTAAATTCATATGTTTTAATCCTGGTATTCACTTTTTCCTGCATGTTATTTTGTTATAAGTTACTCTGCATGTTCTAAGAAGCACTTAACAACAACTTTACGAAATGGACTGTTACACCCCCCGAAAATGAGTCTCATATGCTTCTTTGCAAGGTTTCAATAGCAATAGAGGGCCACAGTAGTGCACACAGTTCTTGTGACGTATTATTTACACTCCAAATAATATAGAGCAATAGAGGGTCACAGTACCGCAGACAGTTCTTGTGACGTATTATTTACACTCCAAGTAATATATAGCAATAGAGGGTCACAGTACCGCAGACAGTTCTTGTGACGTATTATTTACACTCCAAGTAATATATAGCAATAGAGGGTCACAGTACCGCAGACAGTTCTTGTGACGTATTATTTACACTCCAAGTAATATATAGCAATAGAGGGCCACAGTCCCGCAGGCAGTTCTTGTGACGTATGAAATGTGTTTTGAGTCAAGGAAAACCAGAAGACGGAACCACAATCAACACAAGGCCGCAAACAGCACTTCGAAACACAATCGAAAGAATGGAAACAACTCCCACCGATCAATTTGGTGCGAGCGCTGATGAGTACCAACTACGAAACCATTAATATTAAAATTAATTCTTTATTCGTTGGCAAAACTGGCAAAACGCAGCTCTACAGAAAGCAATCCGCGCGCTCCCGATGAAGTGTCGTCCCCTTGACGCATACAATGCTACCAAAATCAAACAAGAAAAAGAGTAGATACCAGGTTTCTAACTGTCATTGACGTAGATTTGCTTTTATTGAGTATGCCTGATTATGAAAAATTGATTCCAGTGAGAAGTAAATCCTAGTTACACCACTGAGTACAATCAAAGTCAACGGTAAAGTACAAAAATCTGTTCCAACTTTAGCGCCCTGCGATTCACAATTTGCATTATTTCTATTCAACATTAATTTACTTCACAGAGCAATAATAAAGACACGTAATAATTCTGTAGAGCCGTAGAATCTAGTGTCAAAAGCATTCGGGAAAACTCATTCCAAAACCTTTCATACCGAATAATACAGGTTCCATTTTATATTGTGTCTCCATTAGGGCTACTTTTAATTAGTCGTTACTCCAAAAGTCAATGTCGATGCCGGACAAAAACGAGGAGATTAAGTAACAAACATCACTTATCATATCTACTGATTATCTTATCGTAATTAATATATGAATCTGATAAAATGTACATAAGAGTAGCAAGTTAGGTATCTATCAAACATCAGCATAAATACATCGAACCCTCAATCATGCGGATCGTGATCACCGACGAGGTCAATACATCGATCCCTCAATCAGGAGAATCATGAACTCCGAGTAGGCTATTGCATATTCTTCTGCATCTCTCCCAGTCTTGTGACAAACTTGGTGCACAAAGAGGGATCCGCCCAGTTGAATTCATGAAAATGTTGGACCATCGAGTGGGCATTCATCCACAGTCTCTCTTTCCAAGGACATTCACAAGGATAATCTGTTTCTCTGTACTGTCCTTCCCATGACGCATCGTGAGTCCAATGAATTTTAATAACGCTTTTATAATGGACACATCGGTGCAAAATGGCATCCAAGGGATGCGAAACACCCTTTACCAGCACCGCATTTCAAAAGAGTTATATTTTTCCTGTCTATATCATGGAGTGTTCATGTCTCAGTTCCATACAGAAATACTCTGTTGCGTTCTTTAAAAAAAAAACTTGTCAACTAAATAACCTAGTAAATGAATTATAATACATTAAAAGTCTCTACTTAATTCCATGCCTTGTTGCATTCTCCTGCCATTTACTGTAACATACTATCTAGTGATAGATGTCTTAACCTATACTATAATACAGTATTTAAAGTACTTGCATAAAGTGATAATTGTTTCGGTTTACAGTACTTAAAGCACATATTAGACTTTATGCATGTATTAGACTATATTGTACTACTCTACGTTACCTGTCTACCCAATTTTCCCTCTCTACAAGTCTTGTCCACCCACAATGGGTAAGCTGGTCTTGTGAAAATGTAAGTACATACCGGATTTTACTTTCTGCATTTTTGGATCAGGAGGAAGCTATTTATGCTATTAATTTGGGTTACAGAAGAATCATTTGGGGTTAAGTACACAGTGGAGGGGGGTTTGAAGTAATAGATGATCCTTACAAGACTCATTCACATTGTTATCACTGCGGCATGTGTACTTCCTCCAAGCATACTTCTACGAGACAGAAATAGCTCCCGTCAACAGACTGACAAACGTTTCTTAAATACTTCAAGACAGAGAGAACTCTGAACGAGAAAGCATAATTTGTGGGCTGCTAAATAGATAGTTAATATCACTGTCTACTTCAATGACGAGACACATTCAATAAGAGACACGTCTGAGGTTACCAACACAACTTTAAAACTTACAGCTATCCAAGCTTAAAGCGAAAGATAATATTTTAAGTATGTTGAACACTTACTCATTTAATTGACTTCCACTTTCATCAGCTTCGCGTTCCTGGATTTCTTTTTTCTCATCCTAGGGGTAAGACGGAATAATTAATTTCTGTGCTATCACCTTATATATTTACACTCATAACACACCATGTAATTGTACAGCACTGCTCAGCTGAAGTGTAGATATATACGCTTAACGACTTTCGTACAGTCCATCACTTCTTACTGATAGAGATGAACATTATACAGATAAGAGGTAATAATCCTCAGTTAAATTAAATGCTAGAGGGAGTCTATTGTAAAGTATGGAACATTAATATTGTTGATATATTATGCTGGTAACTACAAGAATTATGTGTTAGCTGCTGTACGGGAGCACATAATGGATAACTAGTAAAACGTGATTGTGCCAAATACATGCTAGCTTCACATAATGTACCTTTCTAAATGACAACATCGCACAAAGGCGGCGGCGGTGCTGGCAGTACAAATTACAACCAAGCAGTTTTGTCATCAACACCATTGTAAAAATACCACTCTTTATCTTGAAATGCTATTAGGTGATGAGGAGATGTCTTGTGAAGAGGCATAATGATACTTACCTCATTCAGATCAGCAGATGGTGTTTCTGTTTTGACACAAGGAAAGAGCTCAGGAATAGAAGCCTCCTCAATCTTAATGTCAGTGTGAAGGTCTGTTTCATTCTGCAAATAAATGACTTGTTTTACAAATATGATCCTTTGCGTAGGTGGAATAATATTTTACAGATGATTTGCACTCAAGAAATCAAGGAATAAAATAACATACCAAACGTAATTGAAAACCACATCCATACCTTCGTTTCATCAACCTGACAGATTTTGCGAAATTTACTTCAGAAAGCATTTCAGTTCGCATACACTCGCCAAACGTCGGGCTGGCATATTATTACTAGCATCGAGTGTGTATGTTGTGACTTCACGGCGTGGATGCAGTTACTTAGAGTTACCATAGAGCGTTAATAAGGACAAGCATCGTTGATAAATATCGTGACTGCTTTACCCTCTTGAGACCAGTTTAAATCACAGATGCTTGAGGCAGAGAGAAATAAAACAAGAACGGAAAGAACTCGATGTTTATTCGTAACAACAGTGGCAGCTGCTAGAAATTTCAATGCAAACCAATTCACTCGTAATTCATAATATATGACCTATTGACGTTACCAAGATTACGCAATGTATTATTAAGTAGTTCCGTGAAGAACTATACAGCCTATTTTCATATATCCTACTTATGTTAATAGCCACAATCAACATACACAATTTCTGTTTGATTGCTGTAATAGATTCGTAGATATTAAGAACCGACTAAATATTTCGGATGGTCGCCATGTTGGATTTTATATATGTAAGTCCTAGAGTTATGTACTGTTACATGCAGATTATTGTGAACGTGTAGTATTCAAACTTCAATCGCATAATTAGGACACAAGAAAAAACAAGGAGATTTTAAAATTTTTCACAGCTGCCATCTTGAGGTTATGGAAACAATTGAAATAAATTGGATGCCAGTGGATTAACATTCGTATAAGGATTTACTGTACCAAGTTTCACTGCACGCGGATGGTTAAATTGCGAGAAACGTCCATGTGAATATTTATAATTCGCGTCACCGCCATGTTGGATTTGTGATCACCAGGTTATTTAAAGTCCTATAGGTGAACTTAAGTTCATAGCCCCTATGAACATTAAAAATTCAGTTTGATTGCTAAAATAGATTCTTAGATATTCAGTATCGTCTAAATATTTCGGATGGTCGCCATGTTGGATTGTTAAATGTATAGGCCATAGAGCCATGTACCATTAAAGGAAAGTTATTGCGTAGGTTCATTATTCAAACTTTCACTTCGATCGCATGACTACATCACAAGAAATAAAAACTTTATTTTAAAATTCGCACTGCCGCCATCTTGAGGTTATGTAAACAATTGAACTAAATTAGATACCAGTGGATTACAATGTGTATAAATATTTCCTGTACCAGGTTTCAGTGCGCTTGGAACATTAAATCGCGAGAAAGTTCTATTTAAAATTTTCAAATTCGCTTGGCCGCCATGTTCGTTTTGTAGTTAACCTGTTTTTGAAAATCTTATAGATGGACTTCCAGTGGTGCCCTTTATCTCCGTACAAAATTTTAGGGAGATACCGCTAATAGTTTCAGAGATATAGAATGCCGGTGAAATATTTCGCACATCCGCCATCTTGTGATTATGTAAACAATTGAACGAAGTTATATGTCGGTGCATTACAATGAATATAAACATATACTGTACCAAGTTTTATTGCGTTTGGTTGGTCAAATCGCGAGAAACGTCTATTTAAAAGTCGCAAATTCGCTTGGCCTCCATGTTGGTTTTGTAGTTACCAGGTTTTCAAAGGTCGCATAAGTCCTCTATCCCTCTATCACCATAGAAAATGTCAGGGTAATATCGGTAATAGTTTCGGAGATATTGAATGCTGGTGAAATATTTCGCACAGCCGCCATGTTGGATTGGTGAGTCGTAACAAAATTTGAAGCACACGGTCGAGGTCGCCGGGAATAGTGCTATGAACTTTCCGAGTTTCATTGAAATCGCTCCTGCCGTTTAGATTTTATTAGGGGGGACACACACACGAATCACACACACACACGGACAAAAGGTGATCTCATAAGCCTATTTTTTCAAAATTGAAAATAGGCTAAAAATAGAGAACTGAACATAAATATTTTTATAGACAAGGGCTAGAGAGTTATTCTAAATGAAATTGCCGACCACGGTCCAATGAAGGCTGAGGCACAGCGCCATAGACCATATCTGGGGTGTCTTTCAAGATGAATTCGTGCCAGTCAAAAGCAACCCATATTCCTTTTTCTCCTCCGTACTGTGCACGTCCCGGAAATATGTGCGATGACCCGGCCAAAAATTACACCACACAATTTCCGAGAAAGAACAGGGGAGTGCAATAAAAAAGCAGGAAAAAATAAACGAATGTGCCTGTATTCTAGTTTGATAATATAAGAAAAACGGATCGGGTGGCACGAGACAGAGTATCTCCGGGTCGTTACGGGATGGGAAAGAGGGCGCCATCAAACTAGAGTTCGCAAGGACACATTCCTGGAGAGGCCAGAGTTAACAGAAGGAAAGTAGAAATGACACAGATAAAAGAAATTTAAGAAGGTAAAGGAAAATGATCCTTATTTATTCATGGATTCAGCTTGCATTAAAATTCCACACCCTACCTATGATCTCGACGGCTAGAGAATCCCTAAGATATGGTGTAATGTCTTTCTGAATCTTGCCAAATCGGATCAATAAAAAAAATTAAATCACAGGACTGAAACGAAAGCCAACTAAAAGTCTCTTCTGTCGCTGCAGGGATTTTTCGGCGCACACGACACGAAAAATTATTAACACTCATTCCTGCGCGACTTAACTTCAATTATACGAAAGAAAAACAAGATGTTCAGTAAAGAACATATAGCCTACTTTCTCCTAAATGCATGGGTATTGTTATAACTCTTTGTCCTTTTCAAGGAGTATGATCGAATGTTGGTTGTAGTAGCTTGTTGAAATACAACGTGCTATAGGGATATTAAACATGAATATGAGGTGCCCCTTGCTAGTGCTACCTCTGTACCAAATTTCGTTCAATTCGGTTTCACCGTGTTTGAATTGATAGGGGGAATCGATTTGCACACATACTTGGCCACCATCTGCAAACTATTGGGCTGATGTTCTTGCAGTTTGGTCTGAATATGTTTCCCACATAAAGATATGGTGTTGCAAAATATGGTAGAGACTAGATTATTAGGTTGGTCGTAATTACATTTTAGCTTTTAACATTTGGGTGGCCACGATTACGTTTCCGTCAAGATAGCGGTGATATAAAACATGACACTGAGGTGCCCTTTGCTAGTGCTACCTCTGTACCAAATGTCGTTCCATTCGGTTTCACCGTGTTCGAATTGATAAGGGGAATCGATTTTCACACAAAGATGGCCGCCATCCGCAAAATATCAGGCTGATGACCTATTAGTTTGGTCAAAGGATGCTCCCTCCATAAAGGTATGTTGTTGCTAAATTTGCTAGAGATCGGATGATTAGGCGAATCGTAATTTGATTTAAGCTTTGAACATTTGTGTGGCCGCCATTACGTTTCCGTCAAGATGGCGGCGATATAAAACATGACACTGAGGTGCCCTTTGCTAGTGCTACCTCTGTACCAAATTTCGTTCATTCGGTTCCACCGTGTTCGAATTAATAGGGGGAATAAATTTTGACATAAAGATGGCCGCCATCCGCAAACTATTAGGCTACTGGCCTATTAGATTGGTCACAGGATGCTCCCTCCATAAAGGTATATTGTTGCAAAGTTTGGTAGAGATCGGATGGTTATGTTAGTCGTAATTTGATTTAAGCTTTAAACATTTGTGTGGCCGCCATTACGTTTCTGTCAATATGGCGGCGATATAAATCATGACACTGAGATGCCCTTTGCTAGTGCTATCTCTGTACCAAATTTCGTTCCATTCTGTCTCACCGTGTTTGAATTAATAGGGGGAATCGATTTTTACACAAAGATGGCCGCCATCCGCAAACTATTAGGCGAATGACCTATTAGATTGGTCAAAGGATGCTCCCTCCATAAAGGTATATAGTTGCAAAATTTGGTAGAGATCGGATGATTAGGTTAATCGTAATTTGATTTAAGCTTTGAACATTCGTGTGGCCGCCATTACGTTTCAGTCAAGATGGCGGCGATATAAAACATGACACTGAGGTGCCCTTTGCTAGTACTACCTCTGTACCAAATTTCGTTCCATTCGGTTGCACCGTGTTCGAATTAATAGGGGGAATCGATTTTCACACAAAGATGGCCGCCATCCGCAAACTATTACGCTTATGGCCTATTGGTTTGGTCAAAGGATGCTCCCCCCATAAAGGTATGTTGTTGCAAAATTTGGTAGAGATCGGATGATTAGGTTAGTCGTAATTTGATTTAAGCTTTGAACATTTGTGTGGCCGCCATTACGTTTCCGTCAAGATGGCGGCGATATAAAATATGACACTGAGGTGTCCTTTGCTAGTGCTACCTTTGTACCAAATTTCGTTCAATTCGCATTCACCGTGTTCGAATTGATAGGGGGGGACAGACATTCAGAGTACACACACTCACACACACACAGACACACACACACACAGACTCACACACACACATACACACACACAGACAGACACACTTTTTTCGCCCTGTGTTGATCTCATAAGTCTACTTTCATTTTTTGCAAAAATCGAAAGTAGGATAAAAATACACCATCAAATAATCAAGCTAATGCGCCCTGTGATGTGAAACTGCTTGCTAATGAATATATATCGGCATTGTACTACCGTGATTGCACACAAAACAGTCTATCCAATTATCCTAAATTATTTACAATTATAACTGACAATAATATAATATGAACTCCTCTAACTCAGTTCCTAAAATCAAAAATTGTCCACATCAGTCCACTGATTATAAGGATCAGTTCAAAAATAAATCAAATCGAAATCCTTAATTCAATATCTCATGCTCAATTCAAAATCTTTTAATGAATCCTAAACTAATAATCTTGTTCAAAATTCGATAATCTCTTGTAAATTCAATAGTCATCCCTAATGCCCGCAATTATTATAATAATCCTTACATGGTCTCGTGGTCTCAAATCCACAACTAGATTCAAGAATAATCCAGAATCAAACTCCATCAAATGATCATTGAAGTATCAGTGCAACCATACTCGATGATTTCGTTAAATTGCTCAGGCAATTGCTGATCAAAATAATTAGTAAAGAGGACAGAGAAAGAAAGATTAAATTTTGCCTCACCAAAGCAACGAGCCTTTGTCAAAATGAGCCATAAATTCTCTAAGTGAGACCAAATAATTGGATCAAAACATTTAAACATCATGATAGGATTATAATAATTCATGATAAAACATGTCATATCATTTGCCAACAAATCATTGCACTAAGGCAATAGCCCTCTAAATAACTCGAGCAACATGTCACAAAAGATCATGGCCCATCAAACTATCATTCAAAACCAGAAATCAGATCATCGTCTGAGCATTTCTGTACATAACTTCAATAATTCCTATCACAAATATAATATCCAAGTGGCAAATCTAATATTTAATATTGGCTCTCTTCACACTCAAAATGTGGCAACCAGAATGCAAAAATCAAACAGTCGGATCTGAACAGATATGCATCCAAAATACTAATAATTCAATCGAAATGTGAACGGCTCAAGGCAAAACTCACAAAGTCCTCAAATGAGACCCCTCAAGATCGTCCTAGAAAAGATCTGGAGTTCAAAAAAACATCGCACAGACGGCAAAGTCATCCTAAGGCTTCAACATCAAATCCCCAAAGAAAATGTGGACCAAAAAAAACTTTTGCATCTGATGCACACTATCTTAAAATCCTTCGATAAAACCATAAATCGAAAAAGAATGCATCATGAAAGAAACGCAGAAGAAAAAAAAACATTGAAATAATTGCCATCGCAATTATGCAAGAGAAAATAATAATAATAATAATAACAATCGAAAAAAAAACAATCATTATCATCATTAATCCCAACAAAATTCATTAGACTCCGATGTGCCATAGCGTGGAATTATGCAAAGTCTAAATATGATCATGTGCTCTGGAGTGCAACTCATTATGGGAAGATTCAATTCATGTGGGCTGGCGACACATTTTTACCTCCTGGCATTTTCGTTAGGCAGAGACAAACCTCTTCTGCAAATTTAATAGAGTGTAAAGATCCCTGATAAGTGTTCCCTGGTGTCGTGTTGGCGGCAGGCGTCTGCTTGCGAAGATCGTCGCGACGCCTCCTGGATCAAAGTTCCATCCCTCCATCACGCCTTCTGTGTGTTTTAATGTGCCATGGTGTAATTAGAAATATTCGACACTGTATGTCTCTCCTTCCTCACGAAGACATTCACTTCATTAATATGTTGCCCCATTATTTTAGAGTAACACGCCGCCACTGTTCAAATTCGATCTAGACTGTTCAAAAGTGAGATTGTGCTCAGTGTAATTGGCAAAGACTGTTCCAGAAGTCCGGCGTGAAGCAATGTTCAATGAACTATGTGAACTATTACAGAGTTCCATTGATGCCTAAAGCCATGTTCACTTGCCATCACGGCTTTGATTAAATGTGCAATGTTCTGTCGCAAAGATGTCCCAACTGATTTCCATTGAATAGTGTGTAAGCTTGTAGCACAGGATGAGAAATATTCAGCCCTCAGACTTTGTATCACTGCTGCTTTATGCTGGTAATGTTTATATGATTTTTCAACTTACGTGGCTCCAACTTCCTTTGTATGTCAGTGCAAGTCCCAATACTTACGAATATGAACCATCACTTTCACACTGCCGTTTGCCTGCGATTTGCAAGTGACAAACTTGCATCTAATAGCTCGCCCTTACGACCGTAAGAATACAACACACACAGCGATACCAGTCCGCACTAACAGAATCAAACATCAGAATGAGCAAGCTCGTCTGGCGATCACCTGCCAAGCCGCCTCGCTATCCTCCCCGCCGTAAGGGGTGGGGGTAGCTCGCATATACCTCTCCTTACTCCCGGCCGTAACATCATCACACAAGTGCACTGACCTCCACCGGTCATTCGGGCAAAATCAAACCACCGTTAAGTAATATTTGCGGCCCCCGGCCGTTCACGCAGCACCGTAGCTTAGTGGTCATACTCCAAATCGGGTACAGTACAACGCTCCGAGAAGAACCGAGAAACCCTCGCCATCAAATTAACAGTATGTGTGCAACATTGGAGGCTGTCATGAAGGTGGAGGGTGGGCCATCATCTTACTTATAGTAAGAGCTAGCAGTGAAGGCTGTCATCAAGTGTGTGTCAATACCAAGTTGTTGGCCATGTGAAGCAGTGGAGGTCAACCCAAGCCTCTCATTCAGTTTCATATGAGTGTTCGGATACTGGTCTCATAATGTAGATTTCCAGTTGAAGCCCGATGCGCTCCAGCACACACATGTTTTACGTCTCCCGGGCTAGTCTAGGTTTCGGCAGGAACTATCATTTTCATACAAATGGACACCTTTCCTCAACATTCATGTGTGTTTCGTCCTGAACTTTGGGACAATTTTAAAGGTATTATCAATAGTGCCTAAAGATACCATGAAGACAATCATGGACAACTGAACCCATTCCAGAAGTGATTTTTCACCTTCAATTCAGCTACTGGCCCAGTGCTTGCTAATGCTGGCAAGGGAGGCAGCTAGATTTTTGTCTGTTCAGAAAACATAACAAGACACAATTTGCAGAAAGTGATAAGTTTTCACAGAACACCTAAATGTTGCCAGCTTACTGAACAATACACTGCGCAGAGCTTTAGCAGCTTCGGTGGCGTAGTTGGTAGCATGCTGAACTTCTATTCCCAAGATCACGGGTTCAAACCTGATCGAAGTAGTCATAAGTTTTAAGAGCGCTAAAAAACGCTCAGTATTCCTTCCTTCGGAGGGGAAGGAAAGCCGGTGGTCCCATGTCATAGATTTATGGCATGTAGAAGATCCTTCCACAGACTAAACTTGTGTGAAGCTAAATTTCTAGGTTATATTTCGTTGGAACGGTCTATTAAAGTTCCAACGTTCACCAATAGGTATCAGTGACACCTGGTAGCGAAAGTTGGATCTACTTGAAATTGAACGCAACTTGTAGCTCACCCTATGGATGTCCACTTGATGCAGCTACAGCCTCTGGCAAGCCGAACATGTCCTCGGACACTCCCGGCACTAAAGGTTATACGATAAATAAATTATTTAATTAGAAAATATGGTTGGTTCCTCAGTTAAGGGGCTGCGACAACACGGTCGTGTAGCCCCGTGTACTTTGGGTGTGTGTAGAATCTGTCTGATAACCGGTGTTAATTGTGATGGCTGTGTTCGTGTGTGTTATCTGTTTTCAATTCAAGTGACGGCAGACAATGCATTTCCAAGTAGTTCCCACTTTTGCTACCAAATGCTACCGTTAGGTACTAGATGCCACTGCATTCGGCTCCTGGTGAAGAAAGATGGAACCTAAGAGTGTTAGTCAAATTAAACTTTTAATTTAGCTTCACACAAGTGTAATTAGTGGAAGGTTCTTTATCATGGCATACATTGGACTGCCGGCTTTACTTCCCCTCCGAATGAAGGCATACTGAGGGATTCATAACGCTCTTAAAAGATCCGACGACCTCGGCCAGGTTTGAACCCGCGATCTTGGGCATAGGAGCTCAGCATGCTACCAACTACGCCACCGAAGCCGCCTATTAGAAAAGAAATAAAGAATCTATGATCACCTCTATTTGATGTTCCACTTTGACCGCCGTGTTTTCGTATTCAAATATATCACAAGATTCATCCAGCAGGTTAGAAGTGGGTAATTGGTCTTTTGACTCCTAGAAAGAATTATACAAGTATGATCCAACATGAAACATACCGACAAAATAACAGTTATAAGTTACGTGTAACAATAAAAAGAAGAACATACTGGTTAGCCTACTATTTGGTAGCAAGCTCGTCATGCACATCATGTTACACGATATATGAATTAAATAAAACTCACAATATTAAGGAATTCATCCGGCTCACTCTTAATTAATGGTTGTTGGTCCATAATGTTTAGGAAGCTAGAACACACAAATCATTATCATATATAACACATGAAATGAGGTAATTTCAGTACACCGAATTCAAGTTAGGCTACTGGTAATCCAAATATAACCCTCCAAGTGCACAGTGAGAAGAAGTTAACAACAAAACATATTCAACAATGACGCTCGACTTTATAAGATATGAGTTAGGGTATAATGTCGAGTAAAATATTAATAACTTAGAATGAGGAATTACTGGTGCCAGCTTGTGGAGCAGTGAAATGAAGCAACCAATAATATTGGTTTCTCTATTCCTAAGTAGGCTACACACAAACCTGAGCACAATGTGAAGCAGCACGCGGCATAAATATAATTGTCCGACGCTAATTAAATTACAAACCTATCAACATGAAAGTAAACTCAAGTTACTCCACGAGTAAGATATTGACAGCAACTGGACACTGTGTTTCAGAAAACACAAGACAATAGCAAATAGCTTTTAAGCTATTTGACAATAGTACCGCCTCGTGTTACAAGGAACCCACTTCAATTGTAAATCTACCAAGTACTTCATAGAACCAACATTGAACAGAAGGGACTGAAAGATGTATTTGACTTATAAATACTATCAGTGGGTAACTTGTATAATTGCCATCATAAACGAGTCCCTTGTTACACATTTAAGTCTGTGTATCCTCGACAGTTAAATATTGTAAAATTATCCACACAGGCAAAAATACGGTTGTAAAATATTACTATTAAAGTATTATTCTTATTTAACTTAGACCATTGAACTCGAGGTAATACCTACAGTTCAATGACTTAGTCACGTCTGGAGAGAGCATTTCAAATATCCCAACATGACACTGAAAATTCGCAGAACTTAATATTTCGCCGCGAGGTTCATCAAAGTCAGGAAGTTGATGTTGATATTGCTAGCAACGCACCCGCACTCCACCGTTGATAAATAGGCACGACGTGCAGAAAAATTGTAATATATTGGATGCATTTCTAGCACAATACAGAGAATATCAGTTAATCTTGTAATTTATGTTCTTATGCCCATTTCTACTCCAGGCAATTGACCGGATGGATCCTAAATTAAGGCCACGGCACTTCCTATCCAATATTCACCTGAATTAAACATACACACACTCTAATACAGATACCACAGTAGCACAGATTATAAAATTCTACACACACAAAAGTACAAATGACCAAGATGTCCAAGCCGCTCAAATTAAACGACAACATGACGTAATCATCACCCCATGTCATTCTGGGTAGCAATGCTACATGAACTCTTTATGAAGTACGTATCGCATTAGAAATACAGAAAACAATTCAATTTGATCACCTTCTGGTGTAGTGGCTAGCATATTTAGCTGTCCCCCAAGAGGTTGGGGTTCGATTCACGATTTTGTAAAGAAATGTATATCTGGTCTCAGGGTTAGATGGTACACTAGGCTACGTGAGGTGAAAAAGAAAAGAGTGAGTGAGTTTCCTCGTCTTAATTACAAAATCACACGCACACAATTGCAGCCACCATCAAAACACAGGTTGTCGGAGAAGTTTTAGTTATCACGTATTTCTGTATTCGATAGCTTCTTTAAAATAACACACCGGTAACTTACGTAGCCTACTGAAAATTATATTTTTCGCCTGGCTGTGCAGGACTGTTCGGCTGCCAAACGGTTTGCTAGCTAAGGTACATTCTATGAGTTCAAATCTTTAGCTCACAGCACTTTTTAAAGCTCCGCTAATGAATTGATACAGGCAGTATCTGATCCAGGCCATGCGGGGCCCTGGGCGATTTGATAAGGTGAGGCCCACAACAATAGGAAATAATAAAAAAACAAATGGAAGATAGTTTTGTAATAATAATAAAAAAATACTAGATACAATATTTTGAGTACACTACAGTACATTTTTTTTTTCAAATAAGAAAGAAACCTTTAAGTCTCCTTGAAGAAAATTATGCAAACTATGAAATATAAAAATATTACTTACGACTTTTTTCCTGGCTGAAGTCTTCTATCATTTCACTGTAATCTAAACTTGCTAAACGGTCATGGAAGGTGATAGCTGCACCGAAAAATGAATATGAATTATAAATTGGTTTGAAAAGTTTGAAAAGAATACCGTAATTAAATAATCAATTAAATTTAAAACAATCCATGACGCAGGGCCCCCTGGACCGCGGGGCCGTGGGTGGTCGCCCTCCTCGCCCTCTCCTAGTTCCGCCCCTGGCTACAGCAATACTGTCACACTAGATGTATTTCCACGGCGAACCTACTGTCGACCAAAGTATTATGTGCACTCGAGTTTGAAGGCTGTTTGTGAAGTATCCAATAGACCTATATTAAATCCAATAACATCATCATTTTCGTCGTTCTATTTTACGCTAGGTCATGTAGGTTTGGAATTTTTAATTTATATTTTAATATATTTTATCGCAGTTGGAACACAAAAAGTGCACGATTTTAAGCGTGTTTCAACCTTGCGTCACATTTACGAATTATTATCTCAAAAATCCGTCATCAGATCGAATCCAAATTTTAACACGATATACATTGGAATGTTGCATAACTGGTTTATTAATTTCAAAATTGTGTGTGTCCAAGAAACAAAGTTGTTATCATTTTTGTAAGGTAACTTTTTCTCGGCTCGGGGTAGTTGGAAAATGTAGTTCTTGGTTGCATTGTAATCCTTATACATCGAAAAGTTATGCTGTATGACTGTGAAATACGTAAATTAATTCACTTATTTTATATCGGTTTGTATTTCTACGGGGAAATAATACCTGTTTCACCTGCTAGTCGCACCGGCAAAAGCTGTACAGCGTTGCTGAAATGGTGCCCACACGCATCATGGCGCGTCTCGCTCAGAAGTGATGGGCTCCATCTCAGCAACGCTGTACAGCTTTAGCCGGAGCGGGTAGCTGGAGAACCATGTGTTATTTCCTCGTACAAATACAAACCGATATAAAATAAGTGAATTAATTTACGTATTTAACAGTCATACAGCATAACTTTTTGATGTATAACGATTACAACGCAACCAAGAACTACATTTTCCAACCACCCTGAGCCAAGAAAAAGTTACCTTACAACAATGATAACAACTTTGTTTCTTGGACACACAAAATTGTGAAATTAATAAACCAGTTATACAACATTCCAATGTATATTGTGTTAAAATTTGGATTATATCTGATGACGGGAATTTGAGATAATAATTCTTAAATATGACGCATGGTTGAAACACGCTTAAAAACGTGCACTTTTTGTGTTCCAACTGCGATAAAAATATTAAAATACAAATTAAAAAATCCAAAGCTACATGAACTAACGTAGAATAGAACGACGAAAATGTTGATGGTATTGGATTTCATGTAGATCTATTGGTTACTTAACAAACAACCTTCAAACTCGAGTTCTCATAATACTTTGGTCGACAGTAAGTTATATAACGGTATTTCATCATTACATTTTTCAAACTCTAATTATCACGTCTGTTCAAAAACAGATGTTATCTCCCAAACGGCTGTTCGTAGTGTCACAGGGTTTCGACAGACATCTTCTAAATGTTTACCTTTGTAGCATAGGTTCTTCAAAATAATTGAATTAATTAATTATTTACGTGCGCGGAGAGAAATAAAGATTTCGTACAGCATAGCGTGCATAGCGAGTTCAGTTATGTAGGCACAGTCACGGTATGCTATTGGATGGCGCGAGCGAGCGAGTGAATCTGGCTCCTCCCTCATGTTCAGAGTTGTTTTGTGTTTGGTATAACATTGAACCGAAGGGACTAAAATATGTATTTATCCTTACAAATTTATAAATACCATTGGGTAATTTGTATAATTGCCGTTATAAAGAAGTTCATAGTTACACATTTAAACCTGTGTTTCCTGGACAGTTCTCTCTCTCTTAAGTTAACAGCCCTGAGGCTGGTTTGCAGCAAATCGCCAAACTTCTCTATTCTCCGCCATCCTCTTCAATTCACGATATGATTTTGTGTTCGTGTTTGTCATTAACTGTGTGATGTATGCAAGTGGTGGTCTTCCTCTTGTGTTTTTCCCTTCTAACATCCCTTCGATGACTCTTGTTAGCAGGCTATTATGTCTGAGGATATGTCTCAACATATTTGCACTTCTTGTATTCAGACTCTTCATAAAGCTTCTACTTTCTCCTGCTCTTCTGAATACCTCTTAATTTGCCATATGCTGTATCCAACTAATTTAAGCATTCTTCTCCAACACCAAGCCTCAAAAGACATCAACTTCCTCTCTTCTAACTTCCCTCTTGTCCAGGTCTCACTACCATACAAAGCCAGACTCCATACGTATGTCTTCAACAATCTTTTCCTTCTATTTAGGTCTATACTTCTGGATGTGAAGTGATTCTTCTTTCTATAAAAGGCGTTAAATATTTTTAATTAATCCACACAGGGCATGAACATGTCCAAGCAGAACTCCGGTTGTACGACTTATCTTCATTATTAAGTTCCGTCACGTCTGTAGAGCGGAGGTACTTCAATCATCCCTACAAGTAACTCAAAATTCTCATATATTAATTTTTCGCCACGAAGCTATCATAAAACTAATCAACACACCCTCATTTCCCTCCTATCCTTGCCACTGTCTGACGAAATGTTTAAACTTTTTTATATATACTGGATGGTCTTTGACAAGCAGTTTCACTCAGTTTAACCTTGTCCTTGCCACCTCCATTACAGGATACTCCCACGTAAACCCTTGTGCACTAGTTCCATATCCCTTTCCTTTATTACCTCTGGGGAAACTGCGAATTGGAACATGGAATATAAGATACCGTACCTGTACAGTATAATAAGCAGCGAACTAGAAAGATAGCTATCCACCTTGTTGCGTAGTGGTTTCCCACTTCTACTCCACGCAAATGCTGGGATAGTACAAGGGTTTGAGTGGCAGTTGGCAAGGAGGGGCGAGGTTAAACTGAGTGAAACGATTAATATTGTAGCTTTCAGTCGGTCGACACTAATTACTAGAATATGTGAAGAATAACCTGAAGTAAATTACATTTATAAAACTTAATCACATGTATTTTATTTCAGGTTATTTTCACATATTCCAGTAATTGTTGTGTTGACCGACTGAAAGTTACAATATTAATTGTTAATAAAGCAACACTGAAATATGGCTTCAAAGCTATCTTTACTGAATGGAACGGCCACGGCCACCTCCTGCCTAAATCCTACCTAAATTACAAATAACAACAAATACAACACACTAGTTCAGGCATCACAGTAACACAGGTTATTAGATACAATCTACAGACGCACAAGTACACGGGGCTAATGAATCAAAAGCAACGACTAGTCATTCTACAAGGATCGTAGCGGCCATTTCGAGGACAATTCAATCCGGTGGTGAATTCAGAGGTGAATCCGTTGAATACGTTCCCTGAAATGAAATTAAAATGCACTATAAACACGCTAGGTAAAAAAAGTACTCAGAAGAAATAATTCGCCGGCACCACTAGTTAAGTGCCTCCCTGGTTGTATCTAACACGCTAAGGATTTAATCTGGTAGATGATCTATCCTTTATTATTGTAGAGTAGTATCGGCGGCAGTCAAGTTGTAAAATGACGAAACTGAAGAGTTTGGTATATACGGTGTTGAGTTTTCGTTTGAGTGATTGAAATAATGGATTCTTGATTTATGTTATTGTTTTGGTCCGTATCATCGCACATGTAGCCCTTAACACTGCAGTAGTAACATTAGTGGTCGCGCGGATTACTAGTGGAATCCATCGCACATGTAGCCCTTAACACTGCAGTAGTAACATTAGTGGTCGCGCGGATTACTAGTGGAATCCATCGCACATGTAGCCCTTAATATGAGTATACCCGCAAGCTAGTATTTGAAACACGGAGGTATTTTACCCGGATTAACGTCAATTGATAGATGTTTCCGGCTAGCGGGATAAAAAGAATTACATGAATGTAACTAATGTGTGTTAGGGAAACAATAAAACGTATCTTGTAAACGGTGTGTTTTTATTAAAAGGTGCTAACAAATTTACGTTCCAAAATTCAGAATATTTATATTAACTTCTTATACCGTTGTATGCGTAAATAATTGCCTTAGAGAGCATAGATCATGAAGTTGTATTTTAAGATTAAGGACTAATATAATTAGGAAATAAGCCGCATTGATAAGAAATTCCTCATTTCTCAATAATGTAGTAGCACTCATTGTGAACAACCTTAGGCTGTCAGGAGAAAACAAACATCGCCCTTTCAATTGGTAATATATTGCCAAAATATTTAATTTTTAACAATTGTAAAAATAATAGTTATATTTTAAACAATTGTCAATGGTAATGAACAATTACCAAATCTAAATCTAGATGATGATGTTAGAAATAATTATAGTCCTAATAAATATCTTTTGTTCAACTAAATAAATGGTAATGTTATAATAAATTGCCAAGACTAATATTATAAACATTTGATAAAATAAATGCTCATGTTATAAATAATTTTCCATTTTTATCAACGTTGCTAATCTAAATTACAAATGTTATAATCAATTAGAAATTTGATAAACAATTACAACATTTATAAACAATTACAAATTGAATAAACAATGTCTAATTACAAAATGTTATAAACAAATAAAAAGTTTTGATCAATTATAAATTATACAGAATTACAAAATTATTATTATAAACTATGAAAAATATTACAAACAATTACAAAGTTTTTTAAACAGTTAGAAATGTTACAGATAAAAACAATTATAATCTATAAACAATTACAATAACGAGATTTTAGGAGGAACGGAGGAGACGCACCTCCATATGACATCATGTTATCAAGTTTAATCGTTCTCCTGTAGGGAAATATTAGCTTAAATAAATAAATAAATAAATAATAATAATCAATTACAACTTACAGGAACAAGTGTCCTAATTCTGAGAATTGGTGTTAAGTAATGTAAATATTGGCGGGACAAAGAAAGTGATGGCAGATAGGAGCTAATCAATGGCTGATTAAAGTTCTAATGAAAAAGTATTTTATAATAAATAACCGTGTGTGGTGCGTCCAATTCAATCAGTATGAGGTTCAGAAATACCAGAATTTATTAAGATGGTCGTTTGTAATGAAGGATTGTAAGTGTTGCAGACAAATAGTTTGTTATTGTCAGTTATTCAGTTTTAAATACTATTTTCTTACTGTTTTATTTTTATCTTTTTACGAATTCAAGTCTATATCACGGACCAAAGGTTACAATATAAAAGTATCTCCAAACTCACAGACGCAATGCGTCTGCAACGAATCAAATTGATGGGGCACTTAGAAAGAATGAACCCAAATAAATTACAGTAACTTATAAAATTCACATATCCCAGAAGAACACAACAAACGGATCATATTGGTTCAAACAGACTGAGAAGGACCTTAAAGAATTAGGTGACCAAATGTAATAGATCAAACTAAAAACAAGAAAACTGCACTTACATGGAGTTTCGAATACAAAGAGATCAGGTCTAATCCCCACATGTTGAGTATAAAGGAAAACAGGGCTAAAATAAAGACCAAACATTGTTGATTCCACGTGCTACTAACAGACCATTTCGCGACGAAGAAGAAATATTTTTTAGAAATGTTTAATAATGAGATTGCATTATATCCTTTATAAATAAAATAAGAAAGGCTTTCAGATTAATACATTTTATTCAACAATTCTTGAATATTCATACAGAAACGGTTATCCTTATAAAAATTACTTTAGATAATAGTTGACACATATGATGAACACTATGAAAAAAGCAGCACAAAATACTGTTCCTAAAATATAAATGACGGTTGTATTTTAAAAACAATTCAGGTGACTGCGACAACAGTTGTCGAAAAATGTTTCTAGTAGATAGCAAATATAACCGTGATTGCTTATGTAATTACTTATATTTATAATTTATAAATACAATTCTTTTGATAAAAGCATAATAGGCTGGGCTATATATAAATTGTTGGAGGCCATGAAACGTTACTGCATGTGAGTTCCCTCGATACCCAGTATATGACTACAGATCGTTGGGTTTTCGTGACTAGAGATGTTCGAAACTGTTTTGTTTTGTTTTGTTTCAGTTTTATGTAGTTTGATTCACGTGTGAGTGTGTGTATTTAGATTTTAATATTGGTTGGAACGTTGAATGTTTTGTGCCAGAATAATTTTGTCATAAGCGGCCATTTTGCACAGTCTGTATATTTGCAGAGGTAGCACTCTCGGTGCAAATCGTGAGTTTCCAACGCTCAGGTGCATCGTGGTCCGAAGTTAACCAAGATATAGAACAAACCATTCACGGACGCTACCTGGAAGTGACGAAACACCAAAGATGCCAGACAATAGAACCGACCATTGCGATATCTATCGGAAATTAGTTGAGAATAGTGAAAATTTTTGACGGGTCGTTCCCAGAAAGTGAAAGTCGAAGGCAGATTCTCGAATGAAGTTACCGTAACGTGGGGTATCCCTCAGGGCAGCGTAATCGGAACTTTGTTATTTTTGGCGTTTATAATTGACTTATCAAATGATATTCGCAGTGACTGTCGATTGTTAGCGGATGATTGTGTAATATATCGAAAGATACATGACTCACAAGACAACGTAGTACTTCAAGAGGACCTGAACCTGGTCTATAAGTGGGCGATTGAAAATAAAATGAAAATAAACCCAAGAAAATGTAGTCTCATAAAAATAGGGATAGTGCGAAGGCAAGATTTTCAATATAACATTGGCTCGGAAATACTTGTAAATGAAGATTCATGCAAATATTTGGGCGTTCACGTAAGGAATGGTATGAAATGGAGTAGTCATGAAGGATGTGTAGTTTCTAAAGCTTACAAATCCCTGCACTTTGTAATGAGGGTATTAAAAGGAAGTGGTACCTCTGCTAAAGAATTAGGATATTTGTCAGTTGTAAGTAGGGTTACCAACTGAAAATTTCCAAATGCAGGACATTGCTTAGCAAAAAGCAGGACATTTAAGAAAAATGCCTGACAATTTCAATCGATAACAAAATTATACATATATTACACACAAATGTCTACAAAAGGAAATACCTTACTTAATGATCAGTCCTTGCTGCAGTTCATTTCCTCTAAGCTGTATTTTTCAACAGAACCTACTTTTGAAAGAAGACGCGAGTTATTTTCTTGAAATACCGGTATATATTTATAAAATTCTACACACGACAAATCTTTGAAATTGAATTTCACAAGTAACATTCCTTTCACTGATTCTACCAACAAACGGTTCCTTTCATTTGTCCATTGAGCATTTATGAATTAAAACACACGTTCAGTGGAGGCATTGCTGCCTGGTATGGCAAAGAAAAACAGGCAAATGTCAAAAGTTCAGAAAATACCTCAATGTTCTGGAACTTATTAAAAAAACAGACCATTGTTGGTCGAGTGTTGTATCTTTATCCAAAGTCGAAGTTTTAGAATAAACCCTTACGTTGCAGAACTGGTCGAATAATTTTGAGTCATCTATTTCTACACCTTTAGACTGTAAGTACTGAATACATGGTACAATATCGTCAAATATGAGGTCATTAATGTTTTGAAGTTTCAACCATTTGAAACACTTGAATTCGTCTATAGGATGCATCCAATTATCCAAGTAATCAGTGCAGGTTTCATAGAAACAAGATACATTCTCCATGAACACTTTGCATTCTTTATCCAAACCATCTTCTGAAAATGTATTTAACATCTACCTGACTTTAAGGGGAATGAATTGACCTTCAAGTCTGCATTTCAATGAAGATTGCACAGATTCTAATAGTTCAAGCACTTCTACAGCTGAATTATTTTCTTCCTCAATGACAAAATTTTATAGTGAAAAATGTGCATGGTTGAGGAAAGAAGGAAAAGATAGAGCTCTGAAAAGTCATTTTCAAGGAAGTTTCTAATTGATGAAGGCACTGACTTCCTACCCTGAGGAAGAAAGTAGGATTTCAGAGCTGGGAACATTTGCAGGATTCTTTCAACTGCTGGATACAATGTTAGCCACCTAGTCTTAGAATGATTTAAAAGCTGCAGATAATTTACATCAACAAATTCACGAAAGTCTTTCAGTTCCTGAGTGCACACTGCATATATATGAAAGAAGTTGAATATTTCCATCACCACAGACTCAATATCAACAGAAAGAGCATCAGCTCCATGTTGCAAACAGTTATGTAGAAATTGAGCAGGACATCCAACACCAACCATGTTTTCATTCAAGTTTTTTTGAGAGCAGAGAATACATTCTTCCCTTCCCTGCGTGCAAGGCCCCCAAAATTAACATTGGCATTGTCTCCAGAAAATGCAATGCATCTAGAAGTAATTTTATGCTTTTTGAGAATATCTGAAATATAGGAGTAAATACATTCAGAACTTTCATTTGGACATGCTTGTAAATCAAGAACTTTTATCTGAATGCCATTATTTTTGTAACTAAAGAATTGGATGGCAATTGGAAACAACTTTAGTGCACCAAGATTGCTTGCATCTGTTCCTAGGCCAAGTTAAGAGTTTCAATTATAATATCCGTCGACTGAGGAGCAATGATGATGATAATCCACAGCCTGCTTCCAGTCTCCGACCGGGTCAGGAATGGAATGAATGAAGCCTCCATCTAGCGGCGAGGATATGAACTGTGCCGGCTGCCGAGGCCTGACGCACTCCTCTGGGACAATGATTAAATGAATGACTGATGAAATGAAATGATAGTGGAGAGTGTTGCTGGAATGAAATTTTGACAGGGAAAACCGGAGTACCCGGAGAAAACCCTGTCTGCCTCCATTTTGTCCAGCACAGATCTCACATGGAGTGACCGGAATTTGAACCACGGACCCAGCGGTGAGAGACCAGCGTGCTGCCGCCTAAGCCACGGAGGCTCTCGTCGACTGAGGAGCAATACTATTATTTATTATGGCTTCTGTTTTAGTTCTTGCACAGGTCAGTTTCTGTGCTACTTCAAAACCTAAGAACATACTCTTATTCAATTTAGCTGTGCAGTCCATTGATTTGTACGACTGGTGATGGAAAACTGTATGAAATGACATTGTAGCTTCTGCGGCTTGAACTTTTTTTTATCATCCGGTGAATATTTGGGAGTGGCAAATGATAACATTGAACATGATATTGGCCTAGTTCTCACCTTCTTTTTGTGTTTTTCACTGTTAACGTGTCTTTCCAAGTCACCAACACCTTTGTATCCGACATTAACATAACTATCACACACTGCACATTTCTCTTCACTTTCACTGCGTCCGTGAGTAAAGCAAGGATACTTATGTTTTAGTTTATCCGGAAATTTACACTGTCTTTTTTTAGATTCACTCCTTTCAGGTTTCAAAGATGACATACCGGTACGTAATAGGATGCAATGATAATAATATTTCACTCCACTCGCTGCACACTCGCACTATAATTTACGGCGACAACCAGATAACCAAACACGATAGCTGCAAATCACATGGCAAGCACATGTAAAATGTAGCTCTCGACACTTCCGGTTTCTCTCAACATAAATGTGGAAATGAAGTGCGTTGATTGGTTGATCGATGCCAGGACTTCGAGTTCGATATATCGAATATTAGTATTGCTTATTTCCACCCTCGGAAGTAGCGCCCTGGGCACATGGAGTTGATGTACGATACAATAACATTCTGTCTTCAGCCTAAAACCTAAGTGAGAAATCTTGTAACGAAAAATGCCGGACAATGTCGATAAATTAGAAATGCCGGCCGGACATAACCAAAATTATTGAAAAGCAGGACATGCCCGGCAAAAGCCGGACGGTTGGTGACCCCAGTTGTAAGACCTATTCTTGAATACGCCTCGGCGGTTTGGGATCCATATCAAGTAGGGCTCATCAATGAGTTGGAAATGGTACAAAGAAAGGCCGCTAGATTTGTGCTGAGTGACTTTAATCCAAGGAGCAGTGTGAGCCGTATTTTAAAGAAATTTATGAGTGAATCACTTGAGGCTAGGAGGACGAAATCTAGACTCTGCGCTATGTACAACACGAATACAAATCAACCAGCATGGCGTGAGCTTAGCAAACTTACATGGGTAGGTGCGATCATCCTTTCAAAGTTAAGGGCCGACCACAGCGAACAAATTATGGTAAATATTATTTTGTAAACCGTGCCATTGATAACTGGAACTCTCTACCTGACACAGTCTTAGAGACTTTTCCTAAACATATAGGTGTGTTTAAGAAAAGACTGAATATTTGTGTAAATACTCCAGTTTAATTGTTATTGAATTGTTATGTATAATTATTTATTTGTTATGTATATCCAATTTGCCACCGGGAGACACACCCCCAATTGCAAATGAATGAATGAATGAATTAAAGAAAACCCTGTTGAGAGTGAAGGATGTTGCAGATAGCAGCATTCAGAATGCATTGGTTTAACGAAAGTAGAATATGAAATGATAAAATGAAAACATGTCCTGGCGTAGTATGAGCGTCCAAGGTCATTTGTAAAGCTAAGGTTGAGGAGAATAAGCTAGGAATACTTGCTGACAAAATGGCAGAGGTGAAGCTTTATTTGGAGAAAAGAATAGAGGAACAAATTAGGAAGGAAATGAACACTGCCACATCGATTGAAATTAAGAAATACGCTGTCCTAAAATATGTTATAAAGAAAAGAGCATCCCAGCCTCCTCGCACTGCTGTCAAGAGTGACAAGAATAGAGCACGATCTAATACAGAAGGAATCTCCCTATTTACTTGTAGGGATTTACCACAACAGAGGCATGCCTTTACAGATATAGAGGATGCTGCCTTGAAGGAATACATCAAATCTACTGAGGATGACCACCTTTTCTCAGAAGTTGTATCCAGAAGAACTAGAAAAAGAACCGCACTGCTATAAAGAATAATGAGAGTACGATCTAATACAGAGGGGCTCCTCTTAGATACTAGTAGGAATTACCACAACTGAGGCAAGACTTTTTAGATACAGGGGCTTCTGTCTCATAGGAAGACCTCATCCCTACTGAGAATAATCACATTTTCTCAGACGTTGCATCGAGAAGAACTAGGAACAGAAATCACTACAAGACGATGGAAGAGTATGTTAGTGGGGTTATGGGACTTGCTCAGCAACTAGCCTCTATGAATAAGGCACTGGATGATGAGTTTGTGGCAGCTCATATGCTGACAGATCTACCAGATGAGTTTCACGCCATGATAATGACTGTGGAAAGCTCCGGTACAGACCATACCCCAGTCACAGTCCGAACCAAATTGCTACAGGAAACTACTTGGAGTGGGAAAAGTATTTCCAAGCCATCCAAGGATTCTGTTTTGAAGCCTCCGTGGCTTAGGCGGCAGCACGCTGGCCTCTCACCGCTGGGTCCGTGGTTCAAATCCCGGTCACTCCATGTGAGATCTGTGCTGGACAAAACGGAGGCAGACAGGTTTTTCTCCGGGTACTCCGGTTTTCCCTGTCACAATTTCATTCCAGCAACACTCTCCACTATCATTTCATTTCATCTGTCATTCATTTAATCATTGCCCCAGAGGAGTGCGTCAGGCCTCGGCAGCCGGCACAGTTCATATCCTCGCCGCTAGATGGGGGCTTCATTCATTCCATTCCTGACCCGGTCGGAGACTGGAAGCAGGCTGTGGATTTTCCAAGGATTCTGTTTTGTTTTCACAAGAAGACAAGACGAAGAAGAAGCCCTTCTGCTGGAAATGCAAGAAGCCAGGACACTGGAAGCGGAATTGCAGGGAAGAGGAAATGCAGAGCAACACAAGTCGAAGAAAGACAAGATGATACTGGCGACCGATGGACAGGCAGTGCAAGAGCCTCTACAGGGGACTGG
Source organism: Meconema thalassinum (assembly GCA_946902985.2). NCBI lineage: Eukaryota > Metazoa > Arthropoda > Insecta > Orthoptera > Tettigoniidae > Meconema > Meconema thalassinum. The sequence goes on from CAMPQE020000041.1 coordinate 2,652,516, forward strand.
TTCGTTGACACTGGTGCTACTAAGCATATGAATTCATGCAAGACTGCCATGGTGAACTTCACTGCTGGTCCTAATCTGGAGATCAGTACAGCAAACAATCAAAAGTTGTATGGCCAAGGATCGTGTAATGTAACTGTTCAATTAGAAAATGGTCTTTCACCAACCTTGTCCAATTTAGAATATGTTCCAGGTGTCTCTGCTAATCTGTTACCTGTGTCTGCTGCTACTCAAAAGGTTTATTTTGTGGTATTCACCGACAATACTTGAGAAGCTTATGATAGTGAAAACATTGCTGCTACAGGTAATGTAGCACCGACTGCAAGTAATGTGGGTGGTGTTTACTAAGTAAATTTTCTGAGTGCTCAAGCTAATATTTGTAAAGATCACTCAGTACTTTTATGGCATAAATGACTGGGCCAACTTAAAAACCACAGCATGAAGTTGTTAAGAGAAGTCTCACTCATGAAATTAATTTTTCAGATAATGGCTTTAAACCCTGTTTTCGTGTGCTGAAGTTAAACAAGCTAGACAACCATTTAAGTCAAATAAGAGTAAAACTGTATGTAAAAATAATCTAGATCTTTTTCAATGAGATTTATGTGGGTCAATGCCAGTTTCATCTTGGAGCAATGGTCCCTATTTCTTGACCTTCATTGATGATCATTCTAGGAAGGGTTTTGTGTATTTCCTTGCTAAGAAATGCGATCTTTTAGATTGCTTTATTGATTTCAAGACACAGGTCGATAATCAGTGTGAAGGAACTATTAAGGTCCTACGCACTGATAATGGTCGTGAATTTTGTGGCAAAGCTTTTGAGAGCCTACTTGTTTCAGAGGGCATTCAGCATCAAACTACAGCTAGTTATTCACCACAGCAGAATGCTGTAGCTGAACGAATGAATAGAACGTTACTTGATAAATGTAAAGCCATGTTGATCGAGTCTAAAGTAGATACACGCATGTGGGCTGAAGCAATAAATACAGCAGCCTAACTTGCAAACAGGTCCCCAAACTGAAATATTCCAGGTAAAGTTCCAGAGGAGATCTGTACTGGTAAAAAGGTCAATATGGAGCATCTAAGAATTTTTGGTTGTGTAGCACAAGTTTATGTCCCAGATCAAAGGAGAAACAAGTGGATCCTAAAAGTGAATAACACATTTTCTGTAGTTGTTGTGAGGACAGTAATGCCTGTAAATTCATGCATCCTGTTACTCATAAACTTGTTCAGTCCAGGGATGCACAGTTCCTTGAAGATGTGTTCCAGGACGTGTCTGATGTGTTCCAGGTAATGTTGGCATCCTTGAAGATCAATGGACCAGCAGATTTCAGTTCCTACTGACAGTGAGGCTTAACCCGACAACTCAGAGTTTGGAGCAGGGAGCATTTCGGAACCTGAAATTGTATCCCACGTCAGCAGTGCTGGTGAGGCTGATACTGTTGACTCAGCTGATTTAAGCTATGTCCCTAGTGGAACAGATTCAGCCTGCAGTGATTCAGAGGGCTCTGCCACCATCGTCAACGAGCCAATGGAGGGGATGCCGAAGGTAATTAAGGGTACCCTAGTCGCCAAATAAGGCCTGTAAACATTTCAGACTATGTGACATACTTTACTCTCACTGATGACTCTGAACCTAGTACAGTTAAGGAGGTACTGTCCATGCTTGATAGGGTTAAGTGGGAGCAGGCTATGATAAGGGGAATAGAGATACTTCAGTTAGATGACACCTGGGATCTAGTTGATAAACTCCAGGGCAAACATGTTATCAGTATTAAGTGGGTTTTTAAAGTAAAAAGAGACTATAATGGTAACATTTAAAGGTATAAGGCCAAACTTGTGGCCAGGAGATTCACCCAAAAGTACGGAGTAGATTTTACACAAAGTTTCTCTCCTGGTGTTCGACACAGTACGTCAAGGAAGCTGCTTGCCTTGGATGTACAAACAAATCTGAAGGTGGCAGGCTACATTGGGATGCTGAATCTGCTTTCCTCAATGGAAAGTCAGATGAAGAGATCTACATATGTCAGCCATAAAGTTTTGTCAACAAAGGTTCAGAGCATAAATTTGCAAGTTGAAAACATCTATTTATGGCTTAGAACAATCTTCTCGTTTGTGGAATGAGATAGTTCACCCTGTCTTTGTCAAATTGGATGAAAATGTGCTGATGAACCCTGTGTTTACTTTAAGATACAAGCCCAAGGTCTGTTAATTATTGCAGTATACCTTAATGATTTTATTGTGGCTTACAATGATGAGTATGAGATCAAGTCAATGAAGATCTGTATTGATAAGGAATTTACGGTACGAGATCTTGGACCAATTTCTTATATTTTACGCATTAAAGTAAGGCAAGATGATAAGAATGATGCAATGTATCTTAGCCAAGAGCAGTACATCAATGAGATTGCAAAGAAATATGGTATGCACGATGCTCGTCCCTTTGGTACTACTTTGGGAACTATAACAAATCTTGATGATTCTGAATAGAAACTAGTGAACTCGTAAGTTCACTCATGTATTTAAGTGTTTGCACGCGTCCAGATATAAGCTATGCGATATCATCTCAGTCAATTTAATCATTGTTACAATGAATCTCACTGGTCTGCTGCAAAGCGAGTGCTGCCTAATTTAAATTGCACAAAAGACTTGTAACTTGAGTATGTAAGGAATGGCGGTCAATTCAAGGGATTTGTTGATGCTGACTGGGCTAATGATAGCACTGACCGAAAATCATACAGAGGTTTTGTGTTCAAAATGGCAAGTGGTGCTGTATCATGGGGGCTCAAAAGCAAAAATTCATTTCCTTATCATCTACTGAAGCAGAATATGTTGCACTGAGCGAAGGTGTAAAAGAAGCTTTTTGGTTTAAACGTGTTTTGTCCAACTTAATAGATCTCCAGTCACCCATCATGTTATTGAGTGATAGTCAATCAGCACTAAAACTGATAAAAAATCCAGTCCACCATAATAGTACCAAACATATGATATTAAATATCACTATGTTAGAGATGCTTTAGATTCTAAAGTCATATACATCACATATGAGTAGGCTTGCCATACGTCCCGGTTTGACCGGGACAGTCCCGGTATTTTGCTCTTGTTCTGGTGTCCCACCCGGTTTTATTAATGTCCCGGAAAACGGCTGTAAGATGTAAAAATTAATGAATGTATGAGTTTAAGGATCTTTTATGAATTGGTTACTTTTCAACAATCAACATCATTGACTATCGCGTACAGCGTCAAAGAGGTCAGAAGTATTCAAACGAATGACACAAAACATTAGCCCAAACTGCTAATTCAGCGCGTTGCGAGGGCAGTGTAATCTGTGAGCAAACGCTTGAACTACTAGCCCGGCGCTGCCAGACCCCACTACTCTCTGGCCACAGATTACCTACTGGCTGAGCGAGTCTATTGCGGGCGAGTCTATTGCGGTCACGGTCTGGGGAGTACTGAGGGAAAGAATAGTTGAGTGCAGACACCGCCCGCAAACGTTATTCTAACACACTATCTGCGGATCTTTTAGTTGTGTTGTTTATGTTTATGTACCAGAAAAAAATATCATTAAAAAGGAAAAAATATATAATTTTATGTAGCAAAAATTCATTTTCTATTTTTAAAAGGTGTGTAGAACTAACAATTTAGGGTAAGTTACCAGATTGCCCCCTCCTGTCACTTGCGAGGCTTAAAAAAGGCTTAAAACTCACCATTTTTCTTCTCAGGCCATCACATATTAATGTGTCCCGGTTTCACTCACCAAAAATATGGCAAGCCTACATATGAGGAGACTTCAAAAATGACTGCAGATATCCTAACAAAGCCTCTTCCTAATCCTACGCACATATATTTTTGTAAAGACTTGGGTCTTGAATCATGTCCACTACTCCCACAGGTTTTAAGAGGTGAGTGGAAATATGTGGCCATGGATTGGGGTGGTTACACTGTTATTAGTAAACCTGCTCAATCGCGATATGCTTCTCTTTTGTTTTCCTTTGGTATGTATAAAGAATGTTGTATCACTTGTTTCCAGTTTAGTAATTGTAAAGTTCCAATTCAAAAAAGTGTGTTCTCTATTGCCTCATCATTCAACAGTCATTATTGTCACAACAATCAAGAAATAACTTGTGAAAGGTGGAACAGACGGTGACATAGATGTCGAAGAGATTGTAAATAGAGGTAGAACTAATGCCTTCAGATTTGGTTTCCGCTTTCCGCATTTGGAGAAAACTAATTTTGTGGACTTCTTGGAAAAGGGAGTTTTAGTCCGTAGATATCGTTTTCGAAGGACACGCGACGAGGGAGTTACACTTGACGCATAAGAGACGCGTAACGATAATGCATTGGAACATCGAAGGCCTAGTCACGGCTTTCCAACAACTAAATCCAAATAATTTAGCCGACAAAGACGTGATTGTTCTAACAGAGACTTTCCTCACCAAAGATTGGTCTTCTCCCAACCATGACACTATACATTCCTTCACCTCATAAGGAGAATTAGGAAGACCCAAAGGAGGAATAACCATACCTCTAAAACCTTGCCTATCACGTCGGCTTTCAAAGAGCTAGTCAGAGAACACATAGCCTAGCAAGGATATATTAGGATGGATTTTTTTATAACTGATGCCATGATAACGACGGACAGGAAAGAAGCAAAGTATCAGCTGAACGGTCTTACCTTTCACGCATATGTAGTTGCGGCAGTGGAAACATGCACCTTTAGTCTTGCGCTGGGCCCATGAAACAGGACTAGGAGTTGAAAGGAGAATGACCCAAATAGTGGTAAATAAGGTGGAGTGAAATGTATCAGAGGCGTGGACTGAACGTGCATTTACATAGCAGTGAACGCAAATTCAATACGATGCCGTACTCAAAATGAACCATGGGCCTAGCCTACTATCAAAGGACATAACGTAGAAAAATAATCCAAACACCAGTCTAAATAAAATACTCAGACACAGCGCCGATAAAGTGGGTAGATGGTATATTGATCAATAACCAAGCAAACGTTAAAGACGAGGAAGCGATACATGCTAGAGGTAAGGTTAAGGTGATGTCAAACATATGAAATTAAGTAAGATAATGGGAGAAATGATCGAGATGTTAATGTCATGAGCGTAGGAGGTAAAGGGAGGGAGGGGGGGTCCGGGCGGGGACACCAAGAGCCCGCCGATGAGCCGAGCTTGGTGTCATAGGCGAAACCCCACACAAGACACGGCACAGACCTAGAAGAATTGCTGAGTTTTTATTACGCTGATGACCTATTAGTTTGGTCAAAGGACGCTCCCCCATAAAGGTATGTTGTTGCAAAATTTGGTAGAGATCGGATGATTGGGTTAGTCGTAATTTGATTTAAGCTTTGAACATTTGTGTGGCCGCCATTACGTTTCCGTCAAGATGGCGGCGATATAAAACATGACATTGAGGTGCCTTTTGTTAGTACTACCTCTGTACCAAATTTCGTTCCATTCGGTTGCACCGTGTTTGAATTAATAGGGGGAATCGATTTTCACACAAAGATGGCCGCCATCCGCAAACTATTACAATGATGACCTATTGGTTTAGTCAAAGGATGCTCCCCATAAAGGTATGTTGTTGCAAAGTTTGGTAGAGATCGGATGATTAGGTTAGTCGTAATTTGATTTAAGCTTTGAACATTTGTGTGGCCACCATTACGTTTCCGTCAAGATGGCGGCGATATAAAACATGACACTGAGGTGTCCTTTGCTAGTGCTACCTTTGTACCAAATTTCGTTCTATTCGCATTCACCGTGTTCGAATTGATAGGGGGGGGGGGCAGACATTCAGAGTACACACACTCACACACACACAGACTCACACACACACATACACACACACACACACACATACACACACACACACACAGACAGACACACATTTTTCGCCCTGTGTTGATCTCATAAGTCTACTTTCATTTTTTGCAAAAATCGAAAGTAGGCTAAAAATAGGCATCAATTTATTGGCAACTCATTGACCAATACAAATATAGGAAACCCCCAAAAAGCCTATCTTACCTCGGAGATTCGATCTAAATGAAAGCTTGACGTGGACCGAAGAAATTGAAAAATATTTAGAGTCCAAATAAACATAATTAAGTTTTAAAGGGTCAACGAATCTCCTTGGTCCTATCCTTAAGACACAAATAAAATAAGGAGATATTCGAAGAAAATTAAATAAAATATAAAAAAATAGATTCAGTCACATTTGACTATCAACATCAACTAATCACACTAAATGTCCATCAGGTAGTGTCCTAGATTAGTAATATTGTCACTCACTTGAATTTTTAATGAAAGTTAAATAAATAGCTGGAACTAAAAAATAATAGTATTGATCTCCGTTCTAACTAATTATTAATTAAAAAATAATCGCTGCAACAATATAGGTCCTACTTGACCACTCAAAGTTGCAATCAGTATTTATATTTATAGTACAACGTTATTTCAGAGTCTAATTACTCAAAATATTTCAAGCAAACGTGCACCCATTATCCTACATTTATGCAAAGTTCAAAGTCATGGCTGATCATTATAACACAACTAAAAGTTCCCATCTTTCCCAATTCGATGGTATGCTTGCAATGTATTTCACTCCATCAATTACATAGTGATTAGATTATCGCCTGCCTACTCCTGTGAATACTTAATTCACCACCATCTGTCTGCATTTTTTTCATGGTCATGCTTATTTAGAAAGATATTACACTACTAATTATTATTACATTATTTATTTTTTATTCACAAAGGGATTCTTCATGATTAATTCTCAGAAAATTTGCCATAAGACGTTCACAGAATATGTGAACTATCATCCTAAATTTATTTTATTACATTCCATTCAATTCTCCCCTCTTTTTTTATAAACAACTACACCAATCAATATTTTTTTTGTAGATCAACTCATTATCTTTTAATTATCATGACTTTTCATTTCATCACATGACTAGTGTGCATAAATTATCTAATGCAGGCATGACCTGTAGCAAAGTCAAATGTGTAGGTGTCGAAGCATAATGACGAGCATGCTTTTAATACTTAAATTCTCTATATCAATGAATGTGGGCGAAGGAAAAAATGGGAATATTTAAAGTTATAATCCTTCAGAGTTCACATAATTAGATTCACCAAACGCTGAAGTCAAAATCGAAAAAAAATAATCATAACATGAACTCCACCCTAGCTCTCGACAGCTAGTCTACCACCTTCATTCATTCCATCATGGATTCAGTTCAGTATCCGCGTCGTATTTCCAATCTTATCATCGTAGATAAAAAATCTTTTCGAAGTAGTGACGGATTTACAAAAATTCCCAAAAGAAAATATTAACTGGATCATGGTGCCAAGCATGGTGTATAGTTCCTTGCCACGTGTGACAACCCTACAATGCGAATCACTTCCTCATATAATTACCTAATAGACGAAGGAAAAAATGTGGCCATTAATATTAATAATAATAATAATAAAATGATTGATCAACAAATAAATAATAATTAGTTCAACTCCATGGCATCTAGTACTACTGAGTAGTACAAACTACTCACAACTACAAATTGAAGTAATGTTTTAGCTCACCAACTGGCCGAAATAAGAAAATATGGTACAAGCCTAGCATGCTCATAGAATGCAGAACCTCTGCAACCAATCTTCATTTAGGACCATCTCCTTCCCATTCCAGAACCGGCAGGATTGCATCTTCCACCATCTTCTTCCTCACCTCCTCCAGAAATCGAACCTGAGACCTTCACGTTTCATGGTGGATGCGTCCTCCGACTCCCACGGTGTGGTTATGTCATGGCAACATCATGGCCTCATCTTGATGTAAATGTCACTCCGTCTAGTCCCCTCACGTATAAGCTTAGTGGCACATATTTTCATTGACTAGTTCCATTTCAAAATTCTTCATTGACACTTCAACACACAGGTTATAAAATGTCCTCGTTCCATTCTGGAAATTATAAGTTCCTGCGCCTCGAACAATGTAGACACAATTCTCCCTCTCAGCAAATTGCCACCGGCTTTGCGTAAGCAGTAATTCAATAGCATTCACAGCTGTTCCGTTGCATCTACAAGTCCTCCATCGATGATAAAGAGCCTCGTCTATTCTCGAATGTTCACTGCATAAACTATTCCGTATTGTATCTCACCGTCCAAAGCTGGTCGCAAAGGGCTAGTTCTCTCGTTATCAAGCCAAGCATGGGCCTGCACGACCGGGATTATACACGCTGGACTCGGCCGTCTCATATAGCAATCGCGCCCGGTATAGCAGCAGTGATTCGTAATTATATGGTCTCTCAGGACTCCGATAGAATCACACCCGATACACAGCGACACTTAGACCAGTGGTGGCATAGCACACACGGCCCTCCGCGATCAAAATCGAATGTAAAAATCACTCTCGCCGCACAACGGAGTACCGTCCAGTCCGCGTTCAAAACGCATGTGTCTGCGCCTCTCAATGTGACCAGTTGCCGAAAACCAGAACTGACCACGTGGTCCGAGACAGCGCGCTCTGCTGGAGATAGTAGACAGATGTGCGTGACGTCAGACGCGTGACGTCACTCAACCTTGTGGTCGGGTCTGCGAAGATAAAATGTCGAGATTTGGGCCGTGATTTACGCAGGGTTGCCAATCTGTGCTAAATCTGGAGTACTATGTTGGGCACATACTCCCCTCTCCCCGGAAAATAAGCGAGTTAACAAAAGCTTATTTTGTATTCTCTTCATTATGCCGCCAATCATGTGCCAAACATATCCTGCTCGTTCTTCAACAGTAGTATCTCTTAAGGCTGGCAGCATTATACTTTCCTATCCTGCTCTAGATCTTATATCTCTGATGTCATAGCAATTGCGAGCCTTTTGTACTAAGCCCTGGCTTTACGTTCTCTTGCCCTTGCTGCTGGTGAGTTGCTTCTCTCATTTGCTGCAAGTATGCTTGACTTTCTGCATGTCTCTCTTCCAAATTCACGCGATTGTCCCGAGGTTCATCTCTGTTCCACTGCCTATTATAGGTTTGAAATCTACCTCTTCCTTGCTGCCAAGGGTTTCTTCCCTTTATATCCCTGGGTCTGTAGGTTTGTGAATTGAGTTGCTGCTGTTGGTTCGCATAGTATGGCCTTCCACCTTGGTTCCATCTCCTATCTCGTTGATTATATCCACGATTCTCATAACGTCCTCTCCAATCTCCTGTATCCTGGAATGTTCTTTGTGGTGGTTCAGTCTGTATTTTCCGGTCTGTCACGACTAGATTCACCTGCTGGTGCTCTGATCTAGTGTTTCTCGCGTGCATTAAAGAACTGGTGTGATCTAATTTCCTCAGAATTTCGTCACATATCTTCAAACTCTTCGCCCCAGATGCTATAAGTGTTCTCTGAACTTCTACCGGAAATTGCCTCCTTATCGCTTGAATCATCTCCTCTTCGGGTAATGGAGGTTCTAAATATTGTAACCTGGCTAACTGCGTTGTTAAATACCCCGCATACTGCGTCGGGTTAGATGTGGAATATTTCCTGGAGTAAAGTTCTGATCTGATGCTAAGTTGGTCTTCCGAACTCCAGAAAAGCCTTAGGAATGCCTTAGCAAACTCCTCGTAATTCGCAAAGGTGCATCTAAAAGCTCTAAACCAGGTCAGCGCTTGATTCTCTAACGCTCTTTCAATAACCCTTATCTCGCGTTCACTTGGGATCCGATTTTCATCCAGATAATCCCTGAGGTCTCGTAGGAACTCGATTGGGGTGATAACTCCCACACCACTAAACATTTTCGGGTTTTCCTCATGAGTTCTAATGATAGTTACAGGACTAGCCCCATTAAATCCTCTAGGTGTCGAATCCATTTCTCCCCATCGTTTCTCCTGGTTAATCTCTGGTGAGTTAATTTCCATCGTTTGAAACGGACTATTCATCTGTAAGAAGTTCTCCATACGCGTGATGCGGTCTAGGTGACTACCCTCCAGTATCTTTATGTTATCATTGACTGACGAAATAGCCCCATCTATTTCCGTTTTGACTTGTGTGATATTAGTATTGATTGCGTCCAATTTGTTTTTCATCCATGCGTTTTCGATTTGCATCCACGTCTTGCGCTAATGTGCCAACATTTTCCTCCATCTTCTGGATTTTCGTCTCTACTTTTCCTACTTGTTCCGTTAATTCCTTTCGAATGCCGACAGTAGTTTCATTAAACTCTTTCCTTACTTCCACTATCTTATGTTGGTATTCCCCTTTAAGCTTGTCTACATGAGCGGTTATATCAGATCCCAATCCTTTGATGTTTTCATCTAACCGTTTTTCTAGGGTCCTGACGTGTGTATTCAATGCTTCCATGTCTTTCTCTACACCTTTCTGAATATTCTGTATGCCCTCTATCAAATTGTCCTGCATTGTGGCCTTCAATGCATCAAGTTTTGCGTCCATGCTGCCATCCGTTTCCTTTTGACTGTTGGTTATACGCTCTCCTAACTTGATTATATCTGCCTGTGCTTTTAACGCCTGATTAGCTGCCTCATTTCGGTTTTGAATAAATTTATTGTCCAATTCATCATGATTTTGTTGGATACTATGATTAAGTCTACCCTCTAACTCCATTCGACCTTGCTTAAAGTCGCCTCTTAAATCCTCCTGACCCTTCTTTAAATCAGTTTTCAAATCAGCTAACAGCTGCCTCAACTCTTCCATAATAGACATGTCAATTAGTACAATAAGACAATACAACATAGGGGAACCATAAAGAGCGACCACACCAAGATTGTACCATACTTTCTACTACTATACCATGGAATTGAACTAATATCAACGAGCTGCATAAATGGATCCTTATCCAATTCTACGCATTTGGATCATTAAACGAAGAACGAATGAAGATCAAAAACACAAATCCAAAGGAAAAAGAACTTCTGATCCTATTGCCTATGTCATGGAAACTAGGAAACAATCTCATTTCCAAAGGTAATTAGACCTTCCCATGAGAAAAAATCATTAGCCTCCCATTCAAGTACCTCAAATGTGGTAATCCAATTTACTTGAGCCACTCAAATGCAAGTGCCAACGACACAACAACCCATACTGGCTGTCAAATTACATTAAAATAACTAATTGCTACACCATCGTGTGTACGATTTCTCAATTCGAGGCTCTGCAGGTTGGGCGCCATTTTATATGTCCCCGTTATCCGGCATCGAATCGGACGACCCGGCGAAAACATCGCAATTCATGCCGATAACACAAGACATATATCAGATAAAGAACAAAAAAAATGATTGAGGTCTGGGTTCGAATATCAAAAAAACGCCGGTGGGTACGAGAACTCAAGTAGTCTCAGGGGTGGTTAACAGGATGTAGGTGTAACAGGTTAAATCAACCCACTCCCAAACCTAAATCAAAGCAATAGCACAACAGAAATCAGAAGATAAGCACAATTAAAAAGATAAAAATAGGCATCAATTTATTGGCAACTCATTGACCAATACAAATATAGGAAACCCCCAAAAAGCCTATTTTGCCTCGGAGATTCGATCTAAATGAAAGCTTGATGCGGACCGAAGAAAAAGAAAAATATTTAGAGTCCAAATAAACATAATTAAGTTTTAAAGGGTCAACGAATCTCCTTGGTCCTATCCTTAAGACACAAATAAAATTAGGAGATATTCGAAGAAAATTAAATAAAATATAAAAAAATAGATTCAGTCACATTTGACTATCAACATCAACTAATCACACTAAATGTCCATCAAGTAGTGTCCTAGATTAGTAATATTGTCACTCACTTGAGTTTATATTGAAAGTTAAATAAATAGCTGGCCTAAAAATAATAGTATTGATCTCCGTTCTAACTAATTATTAATTAAAAATAATTGCTGCAACAATATAGATCCTACTTGACCACTCAAAGTTGCAATCAGTATTTATATTTATAGTACAACGTTATTTCAGAGTCTAATTACTCAAAATATTTCAAGCAAACGTGCACCCATTATCCTACATTTATGCAAAGTTCAAAGTCATGGCTGATCATTATATCACAACTAAAAGTTCCCATCTTTCCCAATTCGATGGTATGCTTGCAATGTATTTCACTCCATCAATTACATAGTGATTAGATTATCGCCTGCCTACTCCTGTGAATACTTAATTCACCACCATCTGTCTGCATTTTGCATGGTCATGCTTATTTAGAAAGATATTACACTACTAATTATTATTACATTATTTATTTTTTATTCACAAAGGGATTTATCATGATTAATTCTCAGAAAATTTGCCATAAGACGTTCACAGAATATGTGAACTATCATCCTAAATTTATTTTATTACATTCCATTCAATTCTCCCCTCTTTTTTTATAAACAACTACACCAATCAATATTTTTTTTTGTAGATCAACTCATTATCTTTTAATTATCATGACTTTTCATTTCATCACATGACTAGTGTGCATAAATTATCTAATGCAGGCATGACCTGTAGCAAAGTCAAATGTGTAGGTGTCGAAGCATAATGACGAGCATGCTTTTAATAATTAAATTCTCTATATCAATGAATGTGGGCGAAGGAAAAAATGGGAATATTTAAAGTTATAATCCTTCAGAGTTCACATAATTAGATTCACCAAACGCTGAAGTCAAAATCGAAAAAAATAATCATAACATTAACTCCACCCTAGCTCTCGACAGCTAGTCTACCACCTTCATTCATTCCATCATGGATTCAGTTCAGTATCCGCGTCGTATTTCCAATCTTATCATCGTAGATAAAAAATCTTTTCGAAGTAGTGACGGATTTACAAAAATTCCCAAAAGAAAATATTAACTGGATCATGGTGCCAAGCATGGTGTATAGTTCCTTGCCACGTGTGACAACCCTACAATGCGAATCACTTCCTCATATAATTACCTAATAGACGAAGGAAAAAATGTGGCCATTAATATTAATAATAATAATAATAAAATGATTGATCAACAAATAAATAATAATTAGTTCAACTCCATGGCATCTAGTACTACTGAGTAGTACAAACTACTCACAACTACAAATTGAAGTAATGTTTTAGCTCACCAACTGGCCGAAATAAGAAAATATGGTACAAGCCTAGCATGCTCATAGAATGCAGAACCTCTGCAACCAATCTCATTCAGGACCATCTCCTTCCCATTCCAGAACCGGCAGGATTGCATCTTCCACCATCTTCTTCCTCACCTCCTCCAGAAATCGAACCTGAGACCTTCACGTTTCATGGTGGCTGCGTCCTCCGACTCCCACGGTGTGGTTATGTCATGGCAACATCATGGCCTCATCTTGATGTAAATGTCACTCCGTCTAGTCCCCTCACGTATAAGCTTAGTGGCACATATTTTCATTGACTAGTTCCATTTCAAAATTCTTCATTGACACTTCAACACACAGGTTATAAAATGTCCTCGTTCCATTCTGGAAATTATAAGTTCCTGCGCCTCGAACAATGTAGACACAATTCTCCCTCTCAGCAAATTGCCACCGGCTTTACGTAAGCAGTAATTCAATAGCATTCACAGCTGTTCCGTTGCATCTACAAGTCCTCCATCGATGATAAAGAGCCTCGTCTATTCTCGAATGTTCACTGCACAAACTATTCCGTATTGTATCTCACCGTCCAAAGCTAGTCGCAAAGGGCTAGTTCTCTCGTTATCAAGCCAAGCATGGGCCGGCACGACCGGGATTATACACGCTGGACTCGGCCGTCTCATATAGCAATCGCGCCAAGTATAGCAGCAGTGATTCGTAATTATATGGTCTCTCAGGACTCCGATAGAATCACACCCGATACACAGCGACACTTAGACCAGTGGTGGCATAGCACACACGGCCCTCCGCGATCAAAATCGAATGTAAAAATCACTCTCGCCGCACAACGGAGTACCGTCCAGTCCGCGTTCAAAACGCATGTGTCTGCGCCTCTCAATGTGACCAGTTGCCGAAAACCAGAACTGACTACGTGTTCCGAGACAGCGCGCTCTGCTGGAGATAGTAGACAGATGTGCGTGACGTCAGACGCGTGACGTCACTCAACCTTGTGGTCGGGTCTGCGAAGATAAAATGTCGAGTTTTGGGCCGTGATTTACGCAGGGTTGCCAATCTGTGCTAAATCTGGAGTACTATGTTGGGCACATACTCCCCTCTCCCCGGAAAATAAGCGAGTTAACAAAAGCTTATTTTGTATTCTCTTCATTATGCCGCCAATCATGTGCCAAACATATCCTGCTCGTTCTTCAACAGTAGTATCTCTTAAGGCTGGCAGCATTATACTTTCCTATCCTGCTCTAGATCTTATATCTCTGATGTCATAGCAATTGCGAGCCTTTTGTACTAAGCCCTGGCTTTACGTTCTCTTGCCCTTGCTGCTGGTGAGTTGCTTCTCTCATTTGCTGCAAGTATGCTTGACTTTCTGCATGTCCCTCTTCCAGATTCACGCGATTGTCCCGAGGTTCATCTCTGTTCCACTGCCTATTATAGGTTTGAAATCTACCTCTTCCTTGCTGCCAAGGGTTTCTTCCTTTTATATCCCTGGGTCTGTAGGTTTGTGAATTGAGTTGCTGCTGTTGGTTCGCATAGTATGGCCTTCCACCTTGGTTCCATCTCCTATCTCGTTGATTATATCCACGATTCTCATAACGTCCTCTCCAATCTCCTGTATCCTGAAATGTTCTTTGTGGTGGTTCAGTCTGTATTTTCCGGTCTGTCACGACTAGATTCACCTGCTGGTGCTCTGATCTAGTGTTTCTCGCGTGCATTAAAGAACTGGTGTGATCTAATTTCCTCAGAATTTCGTCACATATCTTCAAACTCTTCGCCCCAGATGCTATAAGTGTTCTCTGAACTTCTACCGGAAATTGCCTCCTTATCGCTTGAATCATCTCCTCTTCGGGTAATGGAGGTTCTAAATATTGTAACCTGGCTAACTGCGTTGTTAAATACCCCGCATACTGCGTCGGGTTAGATGTGGAATATTTCCTGGAGTAAAGTTCTGATCTGATGCTAAGTTGGTCTTCCGAACTCCA
This sequence comes from Meconema thalassinum, assembly GCA_946902985.2. Lineage (NCBI taxonomy): Eukaryota > Metazoa > Arthropoda > Insecta > Orthoptera > Tettigoniidae > Meconema > Meconema thalassinum. Next base: position 2,667,554 of record CAMPQE020000041.1, read on the forward strand.
GAAAAGCCTTAGGAATGCCTTAGCAAACTCCTCGTAATTCGCAAAGGTGCATCTAAAAGCTCTAAACCAGGTCAGCGCTTGATTCTCTAACGCTCTTTCAATAACCCTTATCTCGCGTTCACTTGGGATCCGATTTTCATCCAGATAATCCCTGAGGTCTCGTAGGAACTCGATTGGGGTGATAACTCCCACACCACTAAACATTTTCGGGTTTTCCTCATGAGTTCTAATGATAGTTACAGGACTAGCCCCATTAAATCCTCTAGGTGTCGAATCCATTTCTCCCCATCGTTTCTCCTGGTTAATCTCTGGTGAGTTAATTTCCATCGTTTGAAACGGACTATTCATCTGTAAGAAGTTCTCCATACGCGTGATGCGGTCTAGGTGACTACCCTCCAGTATCTTTATGTTATCATTGACTGACGAAATAGCCCCATCTATTTCCGTTTTGACTTGTGTGATATTAGTATTGATTGCGTCCAATTTGTTTTTCATCCATGCGTTTTCGATTTGCATCCACGTCTTGCGCTAATGTGCCAACATTTTCCTCCATCTTCTGGATTTTCGTCTCTACTTTTCCTACTTGTTCCGTTAATTCCTTTCGAATGCCGACAGTAGTTTCATTAAACTCTTTCCTTACTTCCACTATCTTATGTTGGTATTCCCCTTTAAGCTTGTCTACATGAGCGGTTATATCAGATCCCAATCCTTTGATGTTTTCATCTAACCGTTTTTCTAGGGTCCTGACGTGTGTATTCAATGCTTCCATGTCTTTCTCTACTCCTTTCTGAATATTCTGTATGCCCTCTATCAAATTGTCCTGCATTGTGGCCTTCAATGCATCAAGTTTTGCGTCCATGCTGCCATCCGTTTCCTTTTGACTGTTGGTTATACGCTCTCCTAACTTGATTATATCTGGCTGTGCTTTTAACGCCTGATTAGCTGCCTCATTTCGGTTTTGATTAAATTTATTGTCCAATTCATCATGATTTTGTTAGATACTATGATTAAGTCTACCCTCTAACTCCATTCGACCTTGCTTAAAGTCGCCTCTTAAATCCTCCTGACCCTTCTTTAAATCAGTTTTCAAATCAGCTAACAGCTGCCTCAACTCTTCCATAATAGACATGTCAATTAGTACAATAAGACAATACAACATAGGGGAACCATAAAGAGCGACCACACCAAGATTGTACCATACTTTCTACTACTATACCATGGAATTGAACTAATATCAACGAGCTGCATAAATGGATCCTTATCCAATTCTACGCATTTGGATCATTAAACGAAGAACGAATGAAGATCAAAAACACCAATCCAAAGGAAAAAGAACTTCTGATCCTATTGCCTATGTCATGGAAACTAGGAAACAATCTCATTTCCAAAGGTAATTCGACCTTCCCATGAGAAAAAATCATTAGCCTCCCATTCAAGTACCTCAAATGTGGTAATCCAATTTACTTGAGCCACTCAAATGCAAGTGCCAACGACACAACAACCCATACTGGCTGTCAAATTACATTAAAATAACTAATTGCTACACCATCGTGTGTACGATTTCTCAATTCGAGGCTCTGCAGGTTGGGCGCCATTTTATATGTCCCCGTTAACCGGCATCGAATCGGACGACCCGGCGAAAACATCGCAATTCATGCCGATAACACAAGACATATATCAGATAAAGAACAAAAAAAATGATTGAGGTCTGGGTTCGAATATCAAAAAAAACGCCGGTGGGTACGAGAACTCAAGTAGTCTCAGGGGTGGTTAACAGGATGTAGGTGTAACAGGTTAAATCAACCCACTCCCAAACCTAAATCAAAGCAATAGCACAACAGAAATCAGAAGATAAGCACAATTAAAAAGATAAAAATAGGCATCAATTTATTGGCAACTCATTGACCAATACAAATATAGGAAACCCCCAAAAAGCCTATTTTGCCTCGGAGATTCGATCTAAATGAAAGCTTGATGCGGACCGAAGAAAACGAAAAATATTTAGAGTCCAAATAAACATAATTAAGTTTTAAAGGGTCAACGAATCTCCTTGGTCCTATCCTTAAGACACAAATAAAATTAGGAGATATTCGAAGAAAATTAAATAAAATATAAAAAAATAGATTCAGTCACATTTGACTATCAACATCAACTAATCACACTAAATGTCCATCAAGTAGTGTCCTAGATTAGTAATATTGTCACTCACTTGAGTTTATATTGAAAGTTAAATAAATAGCTGGCCTAAAAATAATAGTATTGATCTCCGTTCTAACTAATTATTAATTAAAAATAATTGCTGCAACAATATAGATCCTACTTGACCACTCAAAGTTGCAATCAGTATTTATATTTATAGTACAACGTTATTTCAGAGTCTAATTACTCAAAATATTTCAAGCAAACGTGCACCCATTATCCTACATTTATGCAAAGTTCAAAGTCATGGCTGATCATTATATCACAACTAAAAGTTCCCATCTTTCCCAATTCGATGGTATGCTTGCAATGTATTTCACTCCATCAATTACATAGTGATTAGATTATCGCCTGCCTACTCCTGTGAATACTTAATTCACCACCATCTGTCTGCATTTTGCATGGTCATGCTTATTTAGAAAGATATTACACTACTAATTATTATTACATTATTATTTTTATTATTCACAAAGGGATTCTTCTTGATTAATTCTCAGAAAATTTGCCATAAGACGTTCACAGAATATGTGAACTATCATCCTAAATTTATTTTATTACATTCCATTCAATTCTCCCCTCTTTTTTTATAAACAACTACACCAATCAATATTTTTTGTAGATCAACTCATTATCTTTTAATTATCATGACTTTTCATTTCATCACATGACTAGTGTGCATAAATTATCTAATGCAAGCATGACCTGTAGCAAAGTCAAATGTGTAGGTGTCGAAGCATAATGACGAGCATGCTTTTAATAATTAAATTCTCTATATCAATGAATGTGGGCGAAGGAAAAAATGGGAATATTTAAAGTTATAATCCTTCAGAGTTCACATAATTAGATTCACCAAACGCTGAAGTCAAAATCGAAAAAAAATAATCATAACATGAACTCCACCCTAGCTCTCGACAGCTAGTCTACCACCTTCATTCATTCCATCATGGATTCAGTTCAGTATCCGCGTCGTATTTCCAATCTTATCATCGTAGATAAAAAATCTTTTCGAAGTAGTGACGGATTTACAAAAATTCCCAAAAGAAAATATTAACTGGATCATGGTGCCAAGCATGGTGTATAGTTCCTTGCCACGTGTGACTACCCTACAATGCGAATCACTTCCTCATATAATTACCTAATAGACGAAGGAAAAAATGTGGCCATTAATATTAATAATAATAATAATAAAATGATTGATCAACAAATAAATAATAATTAGTTCAACTCCATGGCATCTAGTACTACTGAGTAGTACAAACTACTCACAACTACAAATTGAAGTAATGTTTTAGCTCACCAACTGGCCGAAATAAGAAAATATGGTACAAGCCTAGCATGCTCATAGAATGCAGAACCTCTGCAACCAATCTTCATTCAGGACCATCTCCTTCCCATTCCAGAACCGGCAGGATTGCATCTTCCACCTTCTTCTTCCTCATCTCCTCCAGAAATCGAACCTGAGACCTTCACGTTTCATGGTGGCTGCGTCCTCCGACTCCCACGGTGTGGTTATGTCATGGCAACATCATGGCCTCATCTTGATGTAAATGTCACTCCGTCTAGTCCCCTCACGTATAAGCTTAGTGGCACATATTTTCATTGACTAGTTCCATTTCAAAATTCTTCATTGACACTTCAACACACAGGTTATAAAATGTCCTCGTTCCATTCTTGAAATTATAAGTTCCTGCGCCTCGAACAATGTAGACACAATTCTCCCTCTCAGCAAATTGCCACCGGCTTTACGTAAGCAGTAATTCAATAGCATTCACAGCTGTTCCGTTGCATCTACAAGTCCTCCATCGATGATAAAGAGCCTCGTCTATTCTCGAATGTTCACTGCACAAACTATTCCGTATTGTATCTCACCGTCCAAAGCTAGTCGCAAAGGGCTAGTTCTCTCGTTATCAAGCCAAGCATGGGCCTGCACGACCGGGATTATACACGCTGGACTCGGCCGTCTCATATAGCAATCGCGCCCGGTATAGCAGCAGTGATTCGTAATTATATGGTCTCTCAGGACTCCGATAGAATCACACCCGATACACAGCGACACTTAGACCAGTGGTGGCATAGCACACACGGCCCTCCGCGATCAAAATCGAATGTAAAAATCACTCTCGCCGCACAACGGAGTACCATCCAGTCCGCGTTCAAAACGCATGTGTCTGCGCCTCTCAATGTGACCAGTTGCCGAAAACCAGAACTGACCACGTGGTCCGAGACAGCGCGCTCTGCTGCAGATAGTAGACAGATGTGCGTGACGTCAGACGCGTGACGTCACTCAACCTTGTGGTCGGGTCTGCGAAGATAAAATGTCGAGTTTTGGGCCGTGATTTACGCAGGGTTGCCAATCTGTGCTAAATCTGGAGTACTATGTTGGGCACATACTCCCCTCTCCCCGGAAAATAAGCGAGTTAACAAAAGCTTATTTTGTATTCTCTTCATTATGCCGCCAATCATGTGCCAAACATATCCTGCTCGTTCTTCAACAGTAGTATCTCTTAAGGCTGGCAGCATTATACTTTCCTATCCTGCTCTAGATCTTATATCTCTGATGTCATAGCAATTGCGAGCCTTTTGTACTAAGCCCTGGCTTTACGTTCTCTTGCCCTTGCTGCTGGTGAGTTGCTTCTCTCATTTGCTGCAAGTATGCTTGACTTTGTGCATGTCTCTCTTCCAAATTCACGCGATTGTCCCGAGGTTCATCTCTGTTCTACTGCCTATTATAGGTTTGAAATCTACCTCTTCCTTGCTGCCAAGGGTTTCTTCCTTTTATATCCCTGGGTCTGTAGGTTTGTGAATTGAGTTGCTGCTGTTGGTTCGCATAGTATGGCCTTCCACCTTGGTTCCATCTCCTATCTCGTTGATTATATCCACGATTCTCATAACGTCCTCTCCAATCTCCTGTATCCTGGAATGTTCTTTGTGGTGGTTCAGTCTGTATTTTCCGGTCTGTCACGACTAGATTCACCTGCTGGTGCTCTGATCTAGTGTTTCTCGCGTGCATTAAAGAACTGGTGTGATCTAATTTCCTCAGAATTTCGTCACATATCTTCAAACTCTTCGCCCCAGATGCTATAAGTGTTCTCTGAACTTCTACCGGAAATTGCCTCCTTATCGCTTGAATCATCTCCTCTTCGGGTAATGGAGGTTCTAAATATTGTAACCTGGCTAACTGCGTTGTTAAATACCCCGCATACTGCGTCGGGTTAGATGTGGAATATTTCCTGGAGTAAAGTTCTGATCTGATGCTAAGTTGGTCTTCCGAACTCCAGAAAAGCCTTAGGAATGCCTTAGCAAACTCCTCGTAATTCGCAAAGGTGCATCTAAAAGCTCTAAACCAGGTCAGCGCTTGATTCTCTAACGCTCTTTCAATAACCCTTATCTCGCGTTCACTTGGGATCCGATTTTCATCCAGATAATCCCTGAGGTCTCGTAGGAACTCGATTGGGGTGATAACTCCCACACCACTAAACATTTTCGGGTTTTCCTCATGAGTTCTAATGATAGTTACAGGACTAGCCCCATTAAATCCTCTAGGTGTCGAATCCATTTCTCCCCATCGTTTCTCCTGGTTAATCTCTGGTGAGTTAATATCCATCGTTTGAAACGGACTATTCATCTGTAAGAAGTTCTCCATACGCGTGATGCGGTCTAGGTGACTACCCTCCAGTATCTTTATGTTATCATTGACTGACGAAATAGCCCCATCTATTTCCGTTTTGACTTGTGTGATATTAGTATTGATTGCGTCCAATTTGTTTTTCATCCATGCGTTTTCGATTTGCATCCACGTCTTGCGCTAATGTGCCAACATTTTCCTCCATCTTCTGGATTTTCGTCTCTACTTTTCCTACTTGTTCCGTTAATTCCTTTCGAATGCCGACAGTAGTTTCATTAAACTCTTTCCTTACTTCCACTATCTTATGTTGGTATTCCCCTTTAAGCTTGTCTACATGAGCGGTTATATCAGATCCCAATCCTTTGATGTTTTCATCTAACCGTTTTTCTAGGGTCCTGACGTGTGTATTCAATGCTTCCATGTCTTTCTCTACACCTTTCTGAATATTCTGTATGCCCTCTATCAAATTGTCCTGCATTGTGGCCTTCAATGCATCAAGTTTTGCGTCCATGCTGCCATCCGTTTCCTTTTGACTGTTGGTTATACGCTCTCCTAACTTGATTATATCTGCCTGTGCTTTTAACGCCTGATTAGCTGCCTCATTTCGGTTTTGATTAAATTTATTGTCCAATTCATCATGATTTTGTTGGATACTATGATTAAGTCTACCCTCTAACTCCATTCGACCTTGCTTAAAGTCGCCTCTTAAATCCTCCTGACCCTTCTTTAAATCAGTTTTCAAATCAGCTAACAGCTGCCTCAACTCTTCCATAATAGACATGTCAATTAGTACAATAAGACAATACAACATAGGGGAACCATAAAGAGCGACCACACCAAGATTGTACCATACTTTCTACTACTATACCATGGAATTGAACTAATATCATCGAGCTGCATAAATGGATCCTTATCCAATTCTACGCATTTGGATCATTAAACGAAGAACGAATGAAGATCAAAAACACCAATCCAAAGGAAAAAGAACTTCTGATCCTATTGCCTATGTCATGGAAACTAGGAAACAATCTCATTTCCAAAGGTAATTAGACCTTCCCATGAGAAAAAATCATTAGCCTCCCATTCAAGTACCTCAAATGTGGTAATCCAATTTACTTGAGCCACTCAAATGCAAGTGCCAACGACACAACAACCCATACTGGCTGTCAAATTACATTAAAATAACTAATTGCTACACCATCGTGTGTACGATTTCTCAATTCGAGGCTCTGCAGGTTGGGCGCCATTTTATATGTCCCCGTTAACCGGCATCGAATCGGACGACCCGGCGAAAACATCGCAATTCATGCCGATAACACAAGACATATATCAGATAAAGAACAAAAAAAATGATTGAGGTCTGGGTTCGAATATCAAAAAAAACGCCGGTGGGTACGAGAACTCAAGTAGTCTCAGGGGTGGTTAACAGGATGTAGGTGTAACAGGTTAAATCAACCCACTCCCAAACCTAAATCAAAGCAATAGCACAACAGAAATCAGAAGATAAGCACAATTAAAAAGATAAAAATAGGCATCAATTTATTGGCAACTCATTGACCAATACAAATATAGGAAACCCCCAAAAAGCCTATTTTGCCTCGGAGATTCGATCTAAATGAAAGCTTGATGCGGACCGAAGAAAAAGAAAAATATTTAGAGTCCAAATAAACATAATTAAGTTTTAAAGGGTCAACGAATCTCCTTGGTCCTATCCTTAAGACACAAATAAAATTAGGAGATATTCGAAGAAAATTAAATAAAATATAAAAAAATAGATTCAGTCACATTTGACTATCAACATCAACTAATCACACTAAATGTCCATCAAGTAGTGTCCTAGATTAGTAATATTGTCACTCACTTGAGTTTATATTGAAAGTTAAATAAATAGCTGGCCTAAAAATAATAGTATTGATCTCCGTTCTAACTAATTATTAATTTAAAATAATTGCTGCAACAATATAGATCCTACTTGACCACTCAAAGTTGCAATCAGTATTTATATTTATAGTACAACGTTATTTCAGAGTCTAATTACTCAAAATATTTCAAGCAAACGTGCACCCATTATCCTACATTTATGCAAAGTTCAAAGTCATGGCTGATCATTATATCACAACTAAAAGTTCCCATCTTTCCCAATTCGATGGTATGCTTGCAATGTATTTCACTCCATCAATTACATAGTGATTAGATTATCGCCTGCCTACTCCTGTGAATACTTAATTCACCACCATCTGTCTGCATTTTGCATGGTCATGCTTATTTAGAAAGATATTACACTACTAATTATTATTACATTATTTATTTTTTTATTCACAAAGGGATTCTTCATGATTAATTCTCAGAAAATTTGCCATAAGACGTTCACAGAATATGTGAACTATCATCCTAAATTTATTTTATTACATTCCATTCAATTCTCCCCTCTTTTTTTATAAACAACTACACCAATCAATATTTTTTTTTGTAGATCAACTCATTATCTTTTAATTATCATGACTTTTCATTTCATCACATGACTAGTGTGCATAAATTATCTAATGCAGGCATGACCTGTAGCAAAGTCAAATGTGTAGGTGTCGAAGCATAATGACGAGCATGCTTTTAATAATTAAATTCTCTATATCAATGAATGTGGGCGAAGGAATAAATGGGAATATTTAAAGTTATAATCCTTCAGAGTTCACATAATGAGATTCACCAAACGCTGAAGTCAAAATCGAAAAAAAATAATCATAACATGAACTCACCCTAGCTCTCGACAGCTAGTCTACCACCTTCATTCATTCCATCATGGATTCAGTTCAGTATCCGCGTCGTATTTCCAATCTTATCATCGTAGATAAAAAATCTTTTCGAAGTAGTGACGGATTTACAAAAATTCCCAAAAGAAAATATTAACTGGATCATGGTGCCAAGCATGGTGTATAGTTCCTTGCCACGTGTGACAACCCTACAATGCGAATCACTTCCTCATATAATTACCTAATAGACGAAGGAAAAAATGTGGCCATTAATATTAATAATAATAATAATAAAATGATTGATCAACAAATAAATAATAATTAGTTCAACTCCATGGCATCTAGTACTACTGAGTAGTACAAACTACTCACAACTACAAATTGAAGTAATGTTTTAGCTCACCAACTGGCCGAAATAAGAAAATATGGTACAAGCCTAGCATGCTCATAAAATGCAGAACCTCTGCAACCAATCTTCATTCAGGACCATCTCCTTCCCATTCCAGAACCGGCAGGATTCCATCTTCCACCATCTTCTTCCTCACCTCCTCCAGAAATCGAACCTGAGACCTTCACGTTTCATGGTGGCTGCGTCCTCCGACTCCCACGGTGTGGTTATGTCATGGCAACATCATGGCCTCATCTTGATGTAAATGTCACTCCGTCTAGTCCCCTCACGTATAAGCTTAGTGGCACATATTTTCATTGACTAGTTCCATTTCAAAATTCTTCATTGACACTTCAACACACAGGTTATAAAATGTCCTCGTTCCATTCTGGAAATTATAAGTTCCTGCGCCTCGAACAATGTAGACACAATTCTCCCTCTCAGCAAATTGCCACCGGCTTTACGTAAGCAGTAATTCAATAGCATTCACAGCTGTTCCGTTGCATCTACAAGTCCTCCATCGAAGATAAAGAGCTTTGTCTATTCTCGAATGTTCACTGCACAAACTATTCCGTATTGTATCTCACCGTCCAAAGCTAGTCGCAAAGGGCTAGTTCTCTCGTTATCAAGCCAAGCATGGGCCTGCACAACCGGGATTATACACGCTGGACTCGGCCGTCTCATATAGCAATCGCGCCCGGTATAGCAGCAGTGATTCGTAATTATATGGTCTCTCAGGACTCCGATAGAATCACACCCGATACACAGCGACACTTAGACCAGTGTTGGCATAGCACACACGGCCCTCCGCGATCAAAATCGAATGTAAAAATCACTCTCGCCGCACAACGGAGTACCGTCCAGTCCGCGTTCAAAACGCATGTGTCTGCGCCTCTCAATGTGACCAGTTGCCGAAAACCAGAACTGACCACGTGGTCCGAGACAGCGCGCTCTGCTGGAGATAGTAGACAGATGTGCGTGACGTCAGACGCGTGACGTCACTCAACCTTGTGGTCGGGTCTGCGAAGATAAAATGTCGAGTTTTGGGCCGTGATTTACGCAGGGTTGCCAATCTGTGCTAAATCTGGAGTACTATGTTGGGCACATACTCCCCTCTCCCCGGAAAATAAGCGAGTTAACAAAAGCTTATTTTGTATTCTCTTCATTATGCCGCCAATCATGTGCCAAACATATCCTGCTCGTTCTTCAACAGTAGTATCTCTTAAGGCTGGCAGCATTATACTTTCCTATCCTGCTCTAGATCTTATATCTCTGATGTCATAGCAATTGCGAGCCTTTTGTACTAAGCCCTGGCTTTACGTTCTCTTGCCCTTGCTGCTGGTGAGTTGCTTCTCTCATTTGCTGCAAGTATGCTTGACTTTCTGCATGTCTCTCTTCCAAATTCACGCGATTGTCCCGAGGTTCATCTCTGTTCCACTGCCTATTATAGGTTAGAAATCTACCTCTTCCTTGCTGCCAAGGGTTTCTTCCCTTTATATCCCTGGGTCTGTAGGTTTGTGAATTGAGTTGCTGCTGTTGGTTCGCATAGTATGGCCTTCCACCTTGGTTCCATCTCCTATCTCGTTGATTATATCCACGATTCTCATAACGTCCTCTCCAATCTCCTGTATCCTGGAATGTTCTTTGTGGTGGTTCAGTCTGTATTTTCCGGTCTGTCACGACTAGATTCACCTGCTGGTGCTCTGATCTAGTGTTTCTCGCGTGCATTAAAGAACTGGTGTGATCTAATTTCCTCAGAATTTCGTCACATATCTTCAAACTCTTCGCCCCAGATGCTATAAGTGTTCTCTGAACTTCTACCGGAAATTGCCTCCTTATCGCTTGAATCATCTCCTCTTCGGGTAATGGAGGTTCTAAATATTGTAACCTGGCTAACTGCGTTGTTAAATACCCCGCATACTGCGTCGTGTTAGATGTGGAATATTTCCTGGAGTAAAGTTCTGATCTGATGCTAAGTTGGTCTTCCGAACTCCAGAAAAGCCTTAGGAATGCCTTAGCAAACTCCTCGTAATTCGCAAAGGTGCATCTAAAAGCTCTAAACCAGGTCAGCGCTTGATTCTCTAACGCTCTTTCAATAACCCTTATCTCGCGTTCACTTGGGATCCGATTTTCATCCAGATAATCCCTGAGGTCTCGTAGGAACTCGATTGGGGTGATAACTCCCACACCACTAAACATTTTCGGGTTTTCCTCATGAGTTCTAATGATAGTTACAGGACTAGCCCCATTAAATCCTCTAGGTGTCGAATCCATTTCTCCCCATCGTTTCTCCTGGTTAATCTCTGGTGAGTTAATTTCCATCGTTTGAAACGGACTATTCATCTGTAAGAAGTTCTCCATACGCGTGATGCGGTCTAGGTGACTACCCTCCAGTATCTTTATGTTATCATTGACTGACGAAATAGCCCCATCTATTTCCGTTTTGACTTGTGTGATATTAGTATTGATTGCGTCCAATTTGTTTTTCATCCATGCGTTTTCGATTTGCATCCACGTCTTGCGCTAATGTGCCAACATTATCCTCCATCTTCTGGATTTTCGTCTCTACTTTTCCTACTTGTTCCGTTAATTCCTTTCGAATGCCGACAGTAGTTTCATTAAACTCTTTCCTTACTTCCACTATCTTATGTTGGTATTCCCCTTTAAGCTTGTCTACATGAGCGGTTATATCAGATCCCAATCCTTTGATGTTTTCATCTAACCGTTTTTCTAGGGTCCTGACGTGTGTATTCAATGCTTCCATGTCTTTCTCTACACCTTTCTGAATATTCTGTATGCCCTCTATCAAATTGTCCTGCATTGTGGCCTTCAATGCATCAAGTTTTGCGTCCATGCTGCCATCCGTTTCCTTTTGACTGTTGGTTATACGCTCTCCTAACTTGATTATATCTGCCTGTGCTTTTAACGCCTGATTAGCTGCCTCATTTCGGTTTTGATTAAATTTATTGTCCAATTCATCATGATTTTGTTGGATACTATGATTAAGTCTACCCTCTAACTCAATTCGACCTTGCTTAAAGTCGCCTCTTAAATCCTCCTGACCCTTCTTTAAATCAGTTTTCAAATCAGCTAACAGCTGCCTCAACTCTTCCATAATAGACATGTCAATTAGTACAATAAGACAATACAACATAGGGGAACCATAAAGAGCGACCACACCAAGATTGTACCATACTTTCTACTACTATACCATGGAATTGAACTAATATCAACGAGCTGCATAAATGGATCCTTATCCAATTCTACGCATTTGGATCATTAAACGAAGAACGAATGAAGATCAAAAACACCAATCCAAAGGAAAAAGAACTTCTGATCCTATTGCCTATGTCATGGAAACTAGGAAACAATCTCATTTCCAAAGGTAATTAGACCTTCCCATGAGAAAAAATCATTAGCCTCCCATTCAAGTACCTCAAATGTGGTAATCCAATTTACTTGAGCCACTCAAATGCAAGTGCCAACGACACAACAACCCATACTGGCTGTCAAATTACATTAAAATAACTAATTGCTACACCATCGTGTGTACGATTTCTCAATTCGAGGCTCTGCAGGTTGGGCGCCATTTTATATGTCCCCGTTAACCGGCATCGAATCGGACGACCCGGCGAAAACATCGCAATTCATGCCGATAACACAAGACATATATCAGATAAAGAACAAAAAAAATGATTGAGGTCTGGGTTCGAATATCAAAAAAAACGCCGGTGGGTACGAGAACTCAAGTAGTCTCAGGGGTGGTTAACAGGATGTAGGTGTAACAGGTTAAATCAACCCACTCCCAAACCTACATCAAAGCAATAGCACAACAGAAATCAGAAGATAAGCACAATTAAAAAGATAAAAATAGGCATCAATTTATTGGCAACTCATTGACCAATACAAATATAGGAAACCCCCAAAAAGCCTATTTTGCCTCGGAGATTCGATCTAAATGAAAGCTTGATGCGGACCGAAGAAAAAGAAAAATATTTAGAGTCCAAATAAACATAATTAAGTTTTAAAGGGTCAACGAATCTCCTTGGTCCTATCCTTAAGACACAAATAAAATTAGGAGATATTCGAAGAAAATTAAATAAAATATAAAAAAATAGATTCAGTCACATTTGACTATCAACATCAACTAATCACACTAAATGTCCATCAAGTAGTGTCCTAGATTAGTAATATTGTCACTCACTTGAGTTTATATTGAAAGTTAAATAAATAGCTGGCCTAAAAATAATAGTATTGATCTCCGTTCTAACTAATTATTAATTAAAAATAATTGCTGCAACAATATAGATCCTACTTGACCACTCAAAGTTGCAATCAGTATTTATATTTATAGTACAACGTTATTTCAGAGTCTAATTACTCAAAATATTTCAAGCAAACGTGCACCCATTATCCTACATTTATGCAAAGTTCAAAGTCATGGCTGATCATTATATCACAACTAAAAGTTCCCATCTTTCCCAATTCGATGGTATGCTTGCAATGTATTTCACTCCATCAATTACATAGTGATTAGATTATCGCCTGCCTACTCCTGTGAATACTTAATTCACCACCATCTGTCTGCATTTTGCATGGTCATGCTTATTTAGAAAGATATTACACTACTAATTATTATTACATTATTATTTTTTTTATTCACAAAGGGATTCTTCTTGATTAATTCTCAGAAAATTTGCCATAAGACGTTCACAGAATATGTGAACTATCATCCTAAATTTATTTTATTACATTCCATTCAATTCTCCCCTCTTTTTTTATAAACAACTACACCAATCAATATTTTTTTGTAGATCAACTCATTATCTTTTAATTATCATGACTTTCATTTCATCACATGACTAGTGTGCATAAATTATCTAATGCAGGCATGACCTGTAGCAAAGTCAAATGTGTAGGTGTCGAAGCATAATGACGAGCATGCTTTTAATAATTAAATTCTCTATATCAATGAATGTGGACGAAGGAAAAAAATGGGAATATTTAAAGTTATAATCCTTCAGAGTTCACATAATTAGATTCACCAAACGCTGAAGTCAAAATAAAATAAAAATTCAAAACATGAACTCCACCCTAGCTCTCGGCAGCTAGTCTACCACCTTCATTCATTCCATCATGGATTCAGTTCAGTAACCGCGTAGTATTTCCAATCTTATCATCGTAGAAAAAAATTCTTTTCGAAGTAGTGACGGATTTACAAAAATTCCCAAAAGAAAATATTAACTGGATCATGGTGCCAAGCATGGTGTATAGTTCCTAGCCACGTGTGACAACCCTACAATGTGAATCATTTCCTCATATAATTACCTAATAGACGAAGGAAAAATGTGGCCATTAATATAAATAATAATAATAAAATAATTGATCAACAAATAAATAATAATTAGTTCAACTCCATGGCATCTAGTACTACTGAGTAGTACAAACTACTCACAACTACAAATTGAAGTAATGTTTTAGCTCACTAACTGGCCGAAATAAGAAAATATGGTACAAGCCTAGCATGCTCATAGAATGCAGAACCTCTGGAACCAATCTTCATTCAGGACCATCTCCTTCCCATTCCAGAACCGGCAGGATTGCATCTTCCACCATCTTCTTCCTCGCCCCCTCCAGGAATCGAACCTGAGACCTTCACGTTTCATGGTGGCTGCGTCCTCCGACTCCCACGGTGTGGTTATGTCATGGCAACATCATGGCCTCATCTTGATGTAAATGTCACTCCGTCCAGTCCCCTCACGTTTAACCTTAGTGGCACATATTTTCACTGACTAGTTCCATTTCAAAATTCTTCATTGACACTTCAACAGCACAGGTTATAAAATGTTCTCGTTCCATTCTGGAAATTATAAGTTCCTGCGCCTCGAACAATGTAGACACAATTCTCCCTCTCAGCAAATTGCCACCGGCTTTACGTAAGCAGTAATTCAATAGCATTCACAGCTGTTCCGTTGCATCTACAAGTCCTCCATCGATGATAAAGAGCCTCGTCTATTCTCGAATGTTCACTGCACAAACTATTCCGTATTGTATCTCACCGTCCAAAGCTAGTCGCAAAGGGCTAGTTCTCTTTATCAAGCCAAGCATGGGCCTGCACGACCGGGATTATACACGCTGGACTCGGCCGTCTCATATAGCAATCGCGCCCGGTATAGCAGCATTGATTCGTAATTATATGGTCTCTCAGGGCTCCGATAGAATCACACCCGATACACAGCGACTCTTAGACCTGTGGTGGCATAGCACACACGGCTCTCCGCGATCAAAATCGAACGTAAAAATCATTCTTGCCGCACAACGGAGTACCGTCCAGTTCGCGCTCAAAACGCATGTGTCTGCGCCTCTCAATGTGACCAGTTGCCGAAAACCAGAACTGACCACGTGGTCCGAGACAGCGCGCTCTGCCGGAGATAGAAGACAAATGTGCGTGACGTCAGACGCGTGACGTCACTCAACCTTGTGGTCGGGTATGCGAAGATAAAATGTGGAGTTTTGGGCCGTGATTTACGCAGGGTTGCCAATCTGTGCTAAATCTGGAGTACTATGTTGGGCACATACTCCCCTCTCCCCGGAAAATAAGCGAGTTAACAAAAGCTTATTTTGTATTCTCTTCATTATGCCGCCAATCATGTGCCAAGCATATCCTGCTCGTACTAAGTTGGGCACAATACCTTTTACCACATCTTCACAACTCCATTTAATCACATTTGTCCTCTTATGGAAATCCACGACATATAGGTTTGCTTCCCTTAAAGTTGCCTCAACAACAAATATAAACAATAAATATGGAGCAAATAATATTTTTCTTGTCGACATGACCACTTAGGTATCCGTTTCAAACCGAAGTACAGACCATCACACACCCCAGGTGTACACGAGAACCAACCTCATCTTTCTGCCACATTTTTACATGAAAAATAAATTAATTTAAAGGCAAACTATTCCATATCGATTCATATTTTGGTAGAGCCATTTATGACGAGGTTTACGAAGCAAGACATCCAATTGAGTAGCTAAAAGCTACTCAATATCTGTAGACTACATGATGTTATATCCTTTTTAGATCATGTCCCCACACACAATCTTCATTGCATCGAAACAATACTAACTGTTGTTACGAAGAGAACCATCTTAACTTGGCAAGTAAGACTATCATTCTACACGCAGTTAAGCTTACCGCTTTCACCACCAGGTGAACACGACCCAGTTGTAACCTTCACGAAGGTGCTGCTGCACTCTAGCGTACATAAAGAGCACTACCACATCTCAACTCTCAAGAATTTGCATGCAGCTGTCAAAATCAAGTGTACTTACGGTCGAGGCGAGTTAGTATTGTCACATGCTCCCTCCCTTCAACCTTGGCGCCAGTAAAGTACTGTCCCCGTTTACCCGGATAGTAGGCTGTCAGATATCCGCCCCCTCAATCGGATTGCCAACAATCAATCGCACCGGCTCAGCTACATCAATGAAAATGGCACTGACAGATACTATCGAGATATGAGCACAGAAGTTCACAGGAAATCATTGTGGAACACACCAAAATAGACGGGGGTTCATACTTACCGTTACTTACCTCTTAAAAATAATCTCGGGGATTGAGTTGACAACAGGATCACTAAAGTCTGTTCACACAATAACCTCCACCATGACATTTAAAAATGAACCATAACGAAGACGAGAACTTTGAACTGTACAAAAGCTTTATTTCAAATGAAGGGTATGATTTTAATAACACAACAAAATAAACGTGGCTATCAGTAGCCCATGTCAATCTGACTACGTCCTCCTGTAGGACTTGCAAAATTATCATACAACATGATATAAAACGTATTAGCTCCCAAGAGCTCCAAATAACGTAATATTCATAACACAATTGGATTGGAAAAGGACGTCAGGGTGTGACATATATAGAGCATTTGGTTTCCTTTTAATAAACATGACAATTGTAATTATAGTCGCAAGGCCAGAGTGTGGACGACCTCACCCGCTGATAACCAGTTGTTGGCACAGCTGCGAGCTACCCTCCAACCTGTCGCATACTGGTCAAATGGACTCCCTTCTCACATGCTACGTTACGTAAGAATACAGCTCTCTCTCTCAAGCTTTAAATGTCTGCACGACAACTCATATTTATATTTACGCAAATCTTTCAAGTACTTTACTCACATCCTATTGGATCATTATGATACTTCCTTAAACTTGTTAAGTTCTCATCCAAATGTTTAATTAGCTCTTAAATGTTTATAACAAAATCACATAAATTATTTATAACAATTAGAAATTGTTTATAATATTTGTCAAAGACAATAAAAATATTATAAGCACGCCTTTAACATCACTTTCGTTCCACATTATTTTCAAAAATATTTACAGCATTTATTTACAATATGAACATTTTTAAATTGTTTAAATTATTAATTTAAGAAATACATTAACCACATGTTCATCCGGTTGGTAATTTTATAATCGTGTTTAATATAATCGACCAATGAAGGTTAGTTATACATGTTAATGTCACAATCTGGTTTAATAAAGGTTTTAATAATGATTTGTGACGGTAATCTTCATTCAAAATCTTATCTCAAATTCTTTCAAAACTCGTGTTAATTATAACAGTTAATTCACTTGATTAATTTTCAACGAACTATGACAATCTTACTCCAGCGGAAAATACTTCGCTAACAGAATAATGCATAAACTGCATTAAAATTAGGCCCAAAATCATCATATATTAATCTATATGGCATCAAAAACTTCCACAGAACTTACAAAAACTTCCACAAATAATTCTTTAACATTAATTCCTGTGGGAACCTCCTTCATATTCAAGGGCATTATACATCAGCGACTTTCAACATCTGCGCTGCACTAGCGATTATACATTCATAGTTCCACTTAAAAATTCTTATAATCATTAATTGTTTCAAAACTGTTTTCATTTAACCTTCGTGGATTTCATTCATGAACCGAAATGAAGTCAAAACTTGCCAATCACAAACAAATGTAATAGTGAATACGCTTGTCTGTCTGGTCTATCAAAATTTAAGATTAACATCTTAAAAGAATTGTAGTGCAAAAATACTATCATCAAATAAAGTGCGACTAAAACTGCAAAGTAGTCGAATAGAATCCAATTAGACTGGGGAATGCAAACATCGTTATATAAATCTCTAATTGAGAAAAACTCCTAACAAAAGTTCTTGACTTTAATGCATTCAATAATTCATTATTAAAGTTAATCTTTCACAAAAGTGTCTATGATGCAATGATCGTTCATAACTGACGATAAATGTCTGTGTTGCAATCAATACAAATAACGACTAGTATTTCCAAGATCGTCGAAAACGTAATGGATTTTAACGCTCTAAAATCATTTAAATGTTCTTCATTCTTGATGATGACAGAAAATTGGTCAAAGTAATTAAACTGGGGTAGAATTACTTTAATAAAATGACACGCTGTCTGAATTTAAATCTGCCATAAAAATCATTAACTTACAGTCAAATCGTGACTACAAAAAATATTAATTACTGGAAAATCTAAATATCAGTCTCAACTGATCCAAAATCATTTAACTATGCCCATGATATAACAATGTCTTAATAAATCGTCGAAAAAGGCATAACTCATCAAGGTGTACTGAGAATATGAATCTCAACAAGAAAATAGGGCAAAATACATGAGGACAAAAATATGGGAAAAATAGTTGCTCAAACATCATTAAGAAACTCAAATACAATAAACGTTCACGACTACCTTATCTGCCGATTGACGTTCCAGAGGAAAATTCCCCAAAGAAGACTGCTGATGGATCCATTTCACCAAGTTAAAGCTGAGCTCCATCCTCGAAATAGGAAATAGCACCCTCGGAGAATCGAACTGCTTCCTTCTCCGTAAATCGCTCTGCTCCTCGAAGACGAATAGACATCCTTCCGGCAATAATCTTCTTTGTGAGTCGGGACTACTTTTCTCGCGATTTAACAATCCAAACGTAATGAAACTTGGTACAGCAAATGTTTTCACACATTGTAATGCACTGGAGTCTAATTTAGTTCAATTGTTTACATAACCTCAAAATGGCGGCTGTGCGAATTATTTCACTGATATTCTATATCTCCGAAACTATTACAGATATCACCCTGCGATTTTGTACGGTGATAAAGGGTACTGATACAAGTTTACCTATGTTATTTCACAAACCTGTAAATTACAAAACGAACATGGCGACCAAGCGAATTTGAAATATTTTAATATACTTTTCTCGTGATTTAACTCTCTGAGCGCAGTGAAATGTGGTACAGTAAATGATTTTGCAGATTGTAATGCACTGCCATC
Source organism: Meconema thalassinum (assembly GCA_946902985.2). Taxonomy (NCBI): domain Eukaryota; kingdom Metazoa; phylum Arthropoda; class Insecta; order Orthoptera; family Tettigoniidae; genus Meconema; species Meconema thalassinum. The sequence continues at coordinate 2,686,869 of CAMPQE020000041.1, forward strand.
TAATTTAATTCAATTCTTTACATAACCTCAAGATGGCGGCTGTGCGAAATTTTAAAATTATTTTTTTATTTCTTGTGTCGTAATCATGCGATCGAAGTGAAAGTTTGAATAATGAACCTAGGCAATAATTGTCCTTGAATGGTACATAACTATGGCCTATTCATATAATAATCCTAAATGGCGAGCTTCCGAAATATTTAGACGGTTCTCAATATCTATGAATCTTTTACAGCAACCAAACTGAATTTTTTAATGTTCATAGACACTATGAACATATGTTCACCTATAGGACTTTCAGTAACCTGGTGAGCACAAATCCAACATGGCGGCGACGCGAAATATAAATATTTAAATGGACGTTTCTCGCGAATTAACTATCCGAGTGCCGTGAAACGTTGCACATTAAATGCTTATACAAATGTTGATCCTCTGGCATCTAATTTATTTCAATTGTTTGCATAATCACAAGATGGCTGCTGTACGTAATTTTAAAATCTCGTTTTTACTTCTTGTGTTCTAATCATGCGATTGAAGTTTGAATACCACCCGTACACAATAATCTTAATGTAATAGTACAAAAATAAAAATCCAACCTGGCGACCATCTGAAATATTTAGACGGTTCTCAATATCTACGAATCTGTTACAGCAATGAAACTGAAATTTTGTATGTTGATAGAGGCAATTAACATGAGCAGGATATATGAAAATAGGCTGTCTAGTTCTTCACGGAACTAGGCCTACTTGTTTAGAATTGCTTTTCCTGCTGATGTGATCTTCGGGCTGGTTTCATAACCCGATATTACCTGAAATTCATTTTCTCAGTCTGATTCTCTCGCTCTATAATCTGTTGGAAATGGGTCTTGTGGTGGCTGTCTTTATTTCATAGTCTCACGATGCTCCAGATTTAACACCCACTTTAAAAAGTAAAATCCTAATAATTCGTCTAAATATGGGAAATACGAGGTAAACGATGAAGATCAGAACAAAGAAAGAACCAACATTTTAAAAATAGATAACAAATAGTTACGAACTGAATTTTAAAAATTTTAAACTTTGCTTCAAATAATCAGATGTGGGAATGTATATAATTGTTGTGCACGATCTAAGGTAGGCACGGTTATTATAATAAAATCGCTAGTGTGCTGACTCCTTAAGCTGTAATGTTCGCTCTTAAGTCAAAGAGAGCGAAGAAACTCACAATGTTAGAAAAACACGTATACCATAATTTATATCTCTATTATACATAGCTAATATAAATTCAATTTAACAACATCCAATGATCCTAGTCTTCGTATAACTCATGTTGCCTAGATAATAGCTACTGATATGTTTTGCATAAACAAAATTGCCCATTTTCGAGCTTCATACATTGTGATATGCTCAAATAGCCCACAACGCATACCAAGGATCATGGAATAGCTCCGTCACACTTGGATATAAACGTGCCTGGAGATGAAGCCGCCTCAGGCTATGTTCTGGCACTTCTGTCAACGCAAAGCAAGAAATTCCATCTCAATGTATACTATATCGCACGTAAACCCACGGTATTGCTTGCAAGAATGGAAATTATTCTAATATGTATGCGTAATATATATGAAATATAAAGCAAAGTGTCCTGACTGACTGACTGACTGACTCACTGACTCATCATCGCACAGCCAAAACTATTTAAGTTAGAAACATGAAATTCTGGGATATGTTCGTTGTAAGTCGAAAACGCCCACTAAGGAAGGATTTTTGGATATTCAAGTTGTAAAGGGGGTTAAGGGGGTAGACCTGCATTTCATTGAATAACAATATCTCCCGATTGGTTTCATTGGGAGATGTGATACTCGGCATAAAAACTCATCATTAATAGTAAGAAGACACGTGTCTGAGGGTGTATATTATGAGGGGAAAGGGGTGAAAACTGGGGGTTGAAGGATTCCTAACGGAGCGTGTATCTCTTAAACGATATACGCGAGGAGTTTGAAACTCAGCGGGAAAAAAATCAGCTTAAGAAATTAGTAAATAAGTGTTTGAAAGTTTTTTCATACGTCCAATTTAAGGGACCCATGGGGAGGGGTGAAATTCTGGGGGGAAAAACAGGAAAGAAAGTGTCCTAACTGATTGACTGACTCACTCACTCATCAAACTCAGGGGGAAAAACTGCTTTAAATAAGTAAATAGCTGTTCGACTGTTTTTTTTTTCATAAATCAAATTTAAGGGATTCAAGGGGAGGGGTGACATCCTGAAACAAGGAAATTGATTGAAAAATGTCCTGACTCACTCACTCACTCATCATCGCCCAGCCAAAATTATTGAAGTTAGAACTATGATATTTTGGGGGATATGTTCATTGTATGTCAAAACCGTCCACTAAGGGAGGATTTTCGGATATTCAGGTTCTAAAGGGGTCTTAAGGGAGTTAAACCTGCATTTCATTGAACAACAATATCTGCTGATTTGTTTCATTGGGGGATGTGATACTCGGCATATAAACTCATCATTAGAAATTAAAAGCTTAAAAAATAAGTAAATGGTTGTTTGACTTTTTTTCATAAATCCAATTTAAGGGACCCATGGGGAGGGCTGAAATTCTGGGGCGGAAAAACTGCTTAAAAATAAGTAAATAAGTTTTCGACAGTTTTTTTCATAAATCAAATTTAAGGGCTTTATGGGAAGGTGAAATTCTGAAGAAAAAAAATTAAGGATAATGTCCTGACTCACTCACTCACTCATCATCGCCCAGCGAAAATTATTGAAGTTGGAAACATGGCATTTTGGGGATATGTTCGCTGTATGTCAAACCCGCACACTAAGGGAGGATTTTTGGACATTCAGGTTCTAAAGGGGTCTTAAGGGAGCTAAACCTGCATTTCATTGAAAAACAATATCTCACGAGTGGTTTCATTTGTGGATGTGATAACGGCATATAAACTAATCATTAAAAATAAGCAGATATGTATCTAAGGGTTTTTCGATGTGGTGTATATTATAAGGTGAAAGGGTTGAAAAGTGGGGGTTGAAGGATTCCTAACGGAGCGTTTAGGCCCATCTCTTAAAGGACATAGGCGAGAAGTTTGAAACTCAGCGAAAAAAAATCAGCTTAAAAAATAAGTAAATCGGTGTCCAACCGCTTTTTTTTTTCATAAATTCAATTTAAGGGGACAATGGGATGGGGTGAAATTCTGATAGAAAAAAAACAGGAAAGAAAGTGTTCGAACTGATTAACTCACTCACTCATCAAACTCAGGGGGGAAGAACAGCTCAAAAATAAGTAAATAGGCGTTCGACTGGTTTTTTTAAATTCCAATTTAAGGGGTTCAAGAGAGGAGTGAAATTCTGAATAATAAAAGAACGAAAATGTCCCGACATACTCACTCACTCATCATCGCCCAGCCAAAATTATTGAAGTTAGAAACAGGCAATTTTGGGGTTATGTTCGTTGTATGTCGAAAACGTCCACTAAGGAAGGATTTTTGGATATTCGGATTCTAAAGGGGTGTTAAGGGGTAGACCTGCATTTAATAAGAATAACAATATCTCCCGATTGGTTTCCTTGGGGATGTGATACTCGGCATATAAACTCATCATTAAGAATAAGAAGACACATGTCTGTGGGTTTTTCGATGTGGTGTATATTATGAGGTGTATATGTGAAAAGTGGGGGTTGAAGGATTCCTAACGGAGCAAGTATACAGTATCTTAAAAGACAGAGGCAAAAAGTATGAATCTCAGGGGGAAAAATCAGCTTGAAAAAGTAGCAAATAGGTGTTCGACCGTTTTTTCATAAATCCAATTTAAGGGGCCCATGGGGAGGGGTGAAATTACGGGGAAAAAGTATCCACTAAAGAAGGATTTTTGGATATTCACTCATCATCCCCCAGAGTTGTGGAGTGAGGCGGTTTCTAACTCACCCGGCGTTGCTCGGGCGTCGTCCATGTTAAATCATTAATATTTGGCCAACCCATGTTCCGATTTTAACAAATAAGGTGACGTTGGACTCGGGCTGACGCCCTCTTTCCAATGGACCACTCATTTCAACCCCTAAATAGAACCTACCCCTACTAGGGGGTGAAATTGTAATTTATTAGTGAAAGTCTCTTTTCAAATGCAACATGTATAAGGTGCGCTGCTAAAATGTAACGTTGTTGCTCATATAGCGCATGCGTTTTGCTGGAAGCCGCTATGGACCAACATTTTTGTTTTTGTTTTGTACGCATGCGCACTTGGGATTTTTGTAAGAGGGCGAGCTATTTGAAAAAAATTATTGATAAGAAGGGGTTTTGGTGGTGAGGAGAGAGCCAGATAGTCGCCTACTTTCCTACGAAGTTTGCCGATATCTCTCGAACGCAAGGTCGGATTTGGACGTGTGACGTGTCAAATCGCTTGCCTCGAATCCCTATATATGTTATTAATAGGTTTAAGATTTGAGAATGAGGGAAACAGGCTTTTTGGTGGTAAAACCAATATGTTAGACTTTTTCCGATATCTCACGAATGCATGGTCGGATTTGGTCCTATGCCGTGTCAAATGGCTTGTCTCGAAACCCTCTTATTTTGATAATAGGTTAAATTTTTTGAGAATGAGGGAAACAGAATGTTTTGGGGTAAAACCGTGATTTTAAACTGTTAGCTATATCTCGCGAACCAATCAAGCTAGAGGCGTGGACGACGGGTCCAAGGACTCGGGGTGGCGTCCTCTTTGCTATGGACCACTCGTTATATTTTTTTAAAAAAATTGGAAACTCGAATTTGGGGTAAAGGCGATTTTTTATTTTTGCCGATATCTCACGAACCAATAACGCTAGAGACGTGTACGAGGTGTCCTAGGACTCGGGATCACGCCCCCTTTCGAATGTGGTAGATATTTTTTCCAAAACATAATTCACAAAGGGCCTAACGCCATACATGTTGAATTTTTTTTTTCTTTACCTGTTAATAATGTTCATAAAGCGTGGTGTTTGAGAGAGACGATACTGCTGGGTGTGTGTGTTTCAACGAACCTGTCGCTAACCACAACGACCATGCTTAATAGAACAATCGCTATTTCGGCGGGTCGGTTTATGACAGAGCGAGGGTGCGTTTTTCTGATCTTTCCTATACATTCATTCGTTCATTCATTCATTTATTTGCAATGGGGGGAGTGTCCCCCGGTAGCAAATTGGATATACATAACAAATAAATAATTATACATAACATTTCAATAACAATTATACAACAATTAAACTGGAGTATTTACACAAATAGTCAGTCTTTTCTTAAACACACCTATATGTTTGGGAAAAGGCTCTAAGACTGCGGCAGGTAGAGAGTTCCAGTTATCAATGGCACTGTTTACAAAATAATATTTACCATAATTTGTTCGCTGTGGTCGGCCCGTAACTTTGAAAGGATGATCGCTCCTACCCATGTAAGTGGGCTTTCCCAATCGTTTGCTAAGCTCACCCCATGCTGGTTGATTTGTATACGTGTTGTACATAGCGCAGAGTCTAGATTTCATCCTCCTAGCCTCCAGTGATTCCCACCCAAGTTTCTTTAACATACGGCTCACACTGCTCCTGGGATTAAAGTCACTGAGCACAAATCTAGCGGCCTTTCTTTGTACCATTTCCAACTCATTGATGAGCCCTACTTGATATGGATCCCAAACCGCCGAAGCATATTCCAGAATAGGTCTTACAAGTGACAAATAGCCTAATTCTTTAGCAGAGGTACTACTTCCTTTTAATACCCTCATTACAAAGTGCAGGGATTTGTAAGCTTTTGAAACTACACATCCTATATGACTACTCCATTTCATATCATTCCTTACGTGAACGCCCAAATATTTGCAAGAATCTTCTTCTACAAGTATTTCCGAGCCAATGTTATATTGAAAATCCTGCCTTCGCACTTTCCCTATTTTTAAGAGACTACATTTTCTTGTGTTTATTTTCATTTTATTTTCAATCGCCCACTTATAGACCAGGTTCAGGTCCTCTTGAAGCACTGCATTGTCTTGTGAGTCATGTATCTTTCGATATATTACACAATCATCCGCAAACAATCCACAGTCACTGCGAATCCCATTTGGTAAGTCATTTATAAACGCCAAAAATAGCAAAGTTCCGATTACGCTGCCCTGAGGGACACCCGACGTTACGGTAATTTCATCCGAGAATATGCCTTCGACTTTCACTTTCTGTGAACGAGGCGTCAAAAATTCTTGGATCCATAAAATTACTCTTCTATCAATCTTCGTCGAAGCTAATTTATGGAGTAGCATGTCATGCGGCACGACATCAAATGCCTTCGCAAAATCTATAACCACGGCGTCGACTGAAACTCCATGGTCTAACGATTCGCTAATGTCTTGAAAAAGTGATAGCATCTGACTCTCGCATGAGTAACCTTTCCGAAATCCATGTTGCCTATCATTAAACCATGATAATGTTTCCCACTGTTCCCACAAGTAGTCGCAAATGAGATGCTCCATCTGTTTACAAACGATGGACGTAAGGCTAACCGGTCTGTAGTTGCCCAATTCAAGTCTGCTCCCTCCCTTAAATATTGGGACTACCGTAGCTCTTTTCCAGTCATCTGGGATTTGCGCATTGTTTATGGACACATTAAACATCACCTCCAAGTATCGTGCCACGGCCCTACCTCCTAGTTTAAGTACGTCACTAACAATATTATCAGGACCCTTTGATACATTGAAACGTGGTTTTTGTATTAGCTTTACAATTTCTGACTGGTTTATTTGGAACAGGGGAGCCCCTGATTCTTCGTTAAGGTCCAACACACAGCTATTGGATTTATTGAACACACTACCGTAAAAGACATTTAATTCATTAGCAATGGCATGTTTCTCAGTAATTAATTTACCGTCACCGGACATTATCATCGACAAATTATTTGAATTTCTCTTTCTTCTCCTAACATAACTGTAAAAAAAATTCCACCCATCACCTCCCGAACCAAGTAAACCTTGCATATAACTGTCATGAGCAGCCCTCTTTTTTAAGACGAGCTCTCTTGATAAGGACTTAAATTTCAACATATACTTGTCACTATCATGTCTTTTATTGCATAATTTCCTAATTTTCCGTTTTAGACTCCTAATTTCTCGTGTGTAATAGTCAGGATCTGGGTTTTGTTTCAGCAATTTAAATGGGACAAATTTATCAACAGCGCTATTTAAAATTTTCAAAAAGTTAGTCCACAGGATATTAATGTGATTTCCTTCCGATGCCCATCCTACAAATAGCTCATTCAAATACCCCCCGAAACTTGCCCTGATCCGCCCTGCGATACTGGAATATGATCTTTTTTGCTACATCAGAGTCTAATTTTGTAATGTCACCATATCAGATATTTAATTCAACCCCAGAATGGTCACTAATTCCTGGTATTTTCAGACAGTTAATATACAGCTCTACAGGCCTTACGAGATAAACATCTTAAGATATTATTGTCTCTAGTTGGGAAGTCAACTACTTGGGAAAATACCCCCTCCCTTAAGAATTTATTTGCAGCGCTCTGAGCTTCACCACAGCTAGTTGACTCACCAGACCAGTCTACTTTGGGGAGGTTTAAATCTCCAGCAATTATTATGCTCTTTTCCATAGCATTACCCGTACAAGTTTTATCATACAGTGTTTCGAGGAGAAAAAAATTATCTTTCGGTGCTCTATGGCAGATGGATGGAGGCTAATATTTGAAAATGTGTGAAGCATGCCAAGATTTTTTTACCCCCGAAGGGGATCTTTTACATGTAAACGATGATGAGAACTTGGTTCTATGTTGGTCGAAACGAGTACAGAAAGCAAACTTGCAGAGGAGCAGACGTGCAGGAGGCGAATGTCATTTAAGCTTATTGGAATGCGCTGATCTGACTTGACAACAGGTGCAATGGAAAATGACAAAGACGCGGATGACGCTTCAAGGTTAAATAATCTGACCATCGTGGTGGCAGGGAAGAGCAAAATGCATGTGAACACATGTGAAACCGCATGAGGGCTAAACAAGTTACATCCTGTTTGCTTCGTACGTGAAAAAATGCAAGTTCATGTGAAATTTGACCTGGCACAGGTGTTCACCTTGGGTGTTAGCTGTCCACGTGACCGATAACAGAATGTTCAAATCGTGGGAAAAAATGATTATACATGCAACGTAACATATATAAAGACATGTCGTTATCATTTCCACTCTCACTCAGGTGACTACCTTTGAATATATTGCGTTCGTGAAACCCCTGGTCTTGTTTAACTGTTTTGGTGTTGGTGGAAAATACTTATCCTTGTTGTGAGGTAGGTATATATTTATTCATTTATACATTTATTGATATATATATATTTACAAGCAATTATTTATTGATTTGGTAATTACTGATTTTTTAATTTATTTGTTTGCAGATAACTGGTATACCTTACATGTCTAAGAGAGAAGAAACCATTGCACTTTTGAGCCCACTAGAAGAAAAAAGCAATAAGCCACTGCAAGTGAAGGTGGGATTATTTTTTTAAACTAACTTGTTTCATATTTTACTTTATGAAATGCATGTACTAACCTGAATTTAGGTATTTATAACGGTTTATTTTATTTATTTATTTATTTTTAGAAACTTGGAAAGAAACCTTACCGCCGTAGCAATCGCTGAAAACCCGAGACACAGTAAAGTGCAACCATTGTTTCCAGGCAGTGAACTATTTAAAACTCAGCTAAGCCTAACATAAAATGCTATTCCATTTTACCACTACTGAAAACTCGTAGACAAAATAATTCATTACTTGTACATGACTAGGACGATGATTGCTTTCTTGATTAATGAGTACGTATTGGCAACCGGTACAAGACCATATTGGTTGTTTACGGGGAAAGTACAAGGCCATATTAGATTTTGTAAAGATCTAAAATTTTAATTTAACTGACAGGTCGTTCCCTATAATAATAATAATAATAATAATATATTAATCATCATCATCTTTCTTCGGCTTTTCCCAATTAATTGGGGTCAATGGAGCCAACCAGGCTCATTTTGGTTTTGGCCGGGGATTTAAGGTCGGATGCCCTTCCTGACACCACGTGATTTTTCAGGTGAAAATTCCACCCCGCTGTCACCGGGATTCGAACCCCGGTCGTCCGGGTGAAGGAAGAGCAGATAAGCCACTGCGCCATCACGCTCCCCAATAATAATATATTATTAATAATAATAATATTAATATCGTATGGCCTCGGGTGCCGGGTGCAAGCTTTGTTATTTGACACACAGAGGGTAGCTTGCATGTCGTATTTAGTTGTTCCATGACTATGAAAATCAAGGAGGTTAGATGTTAGATATCTAATTTCTTTAAACTCAATAGCGCTTTCTAGTAGAAAAATGAGGAACTTTGTACCCTATGAACTCAACGAATATTCACAGGTTTGAACATGATAATCTGAACAAAATGGCATGACATTATTATTTTTTGTTTATGTATTGGTTAAAGGGGAATGTAAATGATAGCAGCTTTATAAAAGGAAAAAAAGTATATGGGTTACTGTTAATACCGACATACAGTTTATTATAATTTGTATGGTGTTTTGATATATTAATGTCAATTAACCTTAAAGTTTTATTTACAAGTATTGATTGATTGAGTGATTGGTTATTTTGTTTGCTTTTAGGCGTCGTCATTCGCCATTAACGTAATGAACAGACAGTGAAAAAGCATACATTGTGCTATAAGTACTCTGTGCAACGTTAATAACTTATAATAAGAAAAAGTTTTATTATAACACATGGCGTTAGTACCAAATACAACAAGTGAGCAAGTTGATTTACCACGTGGGTTAAATTTAAAATCAGAACATGACCGTTGGTGAACATTTGAATCCTGGCCTGTAGGCTTTTTGTCGACACATGAACTTGCAAAAGCCGTTTTTTTTACTTGAACCGAGAAGATGTGGTGCGCTGTGTGTTTTGTCGTATTGAACTTTCACACTGGGAAGAAGGGGATGATCCCTTTAGAGACCATTTGCGATGGCCTCCTTGTTGTCCTTACATGCTTGGAAAACAAGAGGGTAACATACCCTAGTATTCATTTTACCGAACCACAAGACCATTGACCGCTACTTGCGTTGCTGAATCACAAATAAATAATAATAATGATGTATTACCAGTCAACAACGGAAGTGTCGATATATGTGGTCCATATGCCATAGAGAGTGTTGAATTGGCGTATGTTTTTGAAAAATTGGGAGTTTGCAAGACTAGAGCACTAGCACACTCAGAGTACAGCTCTGTTGAAAAACGTTTAGAATCCTATAAGAATGTTTGGCCATTAATATTAAAACACCTTACCAAACAGCTAAGTGAAGCTGGATTTTTTTATACTGGTGAAGGGGATAAAACAATATGTTTTTTATTGTGGATTTGCTTTAAAGGATTGGCAAATGACTGATGACCCTTTTGTGCAACACGCTCGTTGGTTACCAAACTGTAAATACATGGTGTTGCTTAAAGGTCAGGAATTTGTGAACACTATTCGTAAAGAATACGTGATTGCAGCACAGGACATAAAAGTGCCTTTATAGTTAGAACACGCGGAGCAAATACATAAGGCTGAAAGAAAAGACTTGTCTTACGACCCGTTACAAAAGTGTGACCAACAATTATGCAAAATTTGTTATCAAGATGAACTATGTGTTGTATTTTTGCCTTGTGGACACATGATAGCATGTGTCAAATGTGCATTAGAACTGAAAAATTGTGCTATATGCAGAAAAGTAGTATCTGCTACAGTTAGGGCATTTCTTGCATAACTAGTATAATTTATTAGCCATGCATAGTGCAAAATCCCTAATTGCACAATATTATTAAAGCAGTTTTAGAGTTTGATAGATATGCTTTTCTTTTGTTTATAGACTACTACAATGAATGTTTTTAATGCTGTGGGTCAAGCATGTGGCTTAGAGACAAAGAAGCTCAGCGAATTGCCAACGCATATTCCATTTCGCATTATCAAGATTCGGAAATTGAAAACATTGTACTTTGTGTATGTGAAAACTTTGAGACATTTCTGCCTATACGGTTTAATGATATGTCGGAGAGTGTTTTTGATGAAGTCAATAATGCTGTGCAACCTGTACACTTAATTTATGGAGGTTTTAAAAAGGAAAAGGAAGTAAGGAAGCTTGTAGTTTAACGTGACCGTTAATCTTGAGATCATGAGCCACGGGACCTCCTTTTTACGTGGAATCCGAACCACAGGACATGGCATTTCACTTCGAAAATCTCACATGCATTGACCGGGAATCGAACCCGGACCGCCTTGGTGAGAGGCATACAGCTAGACCGCTGAGCCACCACGCCCCCAGGTTTTAAAAACAATCCGTGCACGGTTCGTTTTAATGAAATTTAAAAAATGTGAAATAATAATGGAAAATATAAGTGATGACAATATACTGAAAAAGAAAGAAAATATGTGTATAGAATAGTAATGTTTTAGTGTTTAGTGTTGTCTTTAAAAATATTATGATGAAAAAAAACAAGAAATGTATATAAAGTTTGTAAAATAAATGCATAATGAAGTTACAATGCTGTTTTATTTTATACAATGTTAGTATATTTAACATTGCAGAGTATACATGATTATGACAATAAATGCACACTGAATACAAGCCTTTCTCACTTTACAATAGTCTGTCATAGTTTTAAACACAAGGCTTGTTGTAGATCATTTTATAGCAATGTCCATTCACTGTTGTTTTCGAAAAGTGGGGAAGCCGCAATGGTTGTATAGGCATAAAAACCTTATTGTTAATACTATTTAGTCACTTTGATCCTCTTGCATATCAAGAGCAGATGACCTAGTTGTTCCACTCTTTAAAACGAAAACAACAACACTACCTCTTGCATAGTTTGTGATGTGGATGGCTCTTGCGACGTGGAAGATGGATTAAAAATAACTTTTAGAACAGGGGTTATACGTTGCTCATTAAACAATGCACTATTTTGAGTAGCAATAAGGTTTTCTTGGTCGACGACAACTGTGTTTCATGCAGTACACTACATTGATGATCACTGACACTTAAAACCTCACTATTTTTACTTTTTAGGTCACCACGACAATGTTTGGAACGTTGCTTTGAACAACGCCAAATAACAGTTCCATTTTTATTGGTTCGTTTCACAATATATGAATATCCGTTATAGTATGCGTAAGGCTACCTAGTCACTGATACTTCCATGTCAACTGTCAAGCATAGACTAAGCTCTAGTAAAGTCAACTTGGTAATAAGAATAATAGTTTAATGTGAGAGCAAATATGGATCCAAAGAGTTCAGGTAAAAAATTTCATTGAATAACAATATCTCACGAGTGGTTTCATTTGGGGATGTGATACTTGGCATATAAACTAATCATTAAAAATAAGCTGAAACATGTCTAATGTTTTTTCGATGTGGTGTATATTATGAGGTGAAAGGGGTGACAAGTGGGCGTTGAAAGATTCCTAACGGAGCGTGTACCTCTTAAACGACATAGGCGAGGAGTTTGAATCTGAGACGAAAACAATCAGCTGAAAAATAAATAAATAAATAAATAAATAAATAAATAAATAGGTGTTCGACCGTTTTTTCATAAATCCAATTTAAGAGGCCCATGGTAAGGGGTGAAATTCTGAACGAAAAACGTCCACTAAGGAAGGATTTTTGGATATTCACTCTCATCGACCAACCAAAACTATTAAAGTTAGAAGAATGATATTTTAGGGATATGTTTGATGTGTGTCGAAAATGTCTACTAAGGCGGGATTTTTGGATATTCAGTTTCTAAAGGGGCGTTAACGGGGTTAAACCTGCATTTCATTGAATACCAATATGACACGACTATGACGCGAGCGAAGTCGCGGGTACCTGCTAGTATGAAATATAAATGCATCTCCAATTAAATGCTTTGCAAATACTTGGTGGTTTAAAAAAGAATCATGACTGTCAATTCGTTCTATGTTGTAACACATTTCCTAAATTTCATTCTCTCACGGCTCTATCACCTCAAGTTAGTCTTATATGAATTAAGTATTTATCTATTACTGTATACATGTATATATGTATCATCATCTACATGCCCACTGCTTTCTTTATGAGACTTCCATAACCTCACTCATGGACCATGATTGATTACCCCCTCACAATCTCTCTCTCCCTCTCTCTCTGCTAACTTGGTGATTGCTGCACCCTTATAATCAACAAAAAGAAAGAAAAGAAAATTGCAAACTTCATCTTTATTAAAACATACGGGAGTGTATGCTTCAGAATGCTTGAACATGCTCAAAAAGGGACAACCAACGAATGTAGAACTGTAGGAACGAAATATCTATTCTAGTCATTGGCGACTAAAATATTGCGTCCTGGAGCGGGAGTGAAGTGGACTCAGGAAAGGAAAGCAACGCAAAGTGCAAAGATGAAGGAATACTGGGCTAAGAAGAAAGCCACCAGAGTTAGGAACCACGTGGTCCAAGGGGCCTCAACAAACCAAGAAGAAGGTAGGAAGGAAGCATCAATTACGGAATAAGTGATGATGCTGATTTGTCCCATCTCACTAACAGTTGTAAACACAACAGACCACGTATTATTTACACTCCAAGTAATATATAGCAATAGAGGGTCACAGTAACGAAGACAGGTCTTGTGACGTATTATTTACACTCCAAGTAATATATAGCAATAGAGGGTCACAGTAACGAAGACAGGTCTTGTGACGTATTATTTACACTCCAAGTAATATATAGCAATAGAGGGTCACAGTACCGCAGACAGTTCTTGTGACGTATGAAAAGTGTTTTGAGTAAAAGAAAACCAGAAGACGCAACCATAATCAGCACGAGCTCATTAACACCACTTCGAAACACAATCCAAAGAATGCAAACAACTCCTACTGATCGCTTTGGTGCAAGCGTTGATGAGTGCCAACTACAAAACCTAAGTACTAAAATTAATTCATCATTCGTTGGCAGACCTGCCACAACGCACCTATATAGCAAGCAATCCGCCCACTCCCTATGAAGTGTCGTTCCCATGACGCATACAATGCTATCGAAATCAAACAAGAAAATGAGTAAATACCAGGTTTCTAACTTTCATCAACGTAGTTTTGATTTTATTGATTTTGCCTCATTTTTCTCGAGTCCTCGCCCCCATGGTAACTATTATTCCAGTGAGAAGCGAATCCTAGTTACTCCCCTAAGTAAATTCGAAGAAAACGGAAAAGTAAACCAATCGGTTCCTACTCTAGCGCCCTGGGATTCAGAATTTGCAATTCTCCATTCTACATTAATTTACATCATGGACCAATTATTGATTAACTGCAATATAAAAACACCTCACAATACTGTACAGCCGTAGAATTGGGTGTCAAAAGCATTCGGTAAAACTCATTTCTAAAAGTTTCATACCGAATAATACCGGTTCCATCTTACTCTTCCTTTATCTTTGAAAAGTATCAAAAGAAATGTGCAGGTTCGGTTAGTAATGAGACCACCTTTCAGGTTCTATCCTACGGCCACCACTGCCTTATGCACTATCTATTTAAGTGACTTTTTATTTTGCCTTGATTGGTATGATGAGCCTTATGATTTTACTTCAGGAGAAAAAAGATTGTTCAATTTTCACTCCTTGCTTTTCTTAAGGTTCGTATTAATTTGATTTGTTCAGTTTTATTTAAATGTTGCTCGCCTACAATGAATGTAAATTCCCAACTCTAGGTTGTTTACGTTGTGTCTACTTTAGGGTTATCTCTAATTAGTTCGTTTCCCATCATCACCACATTCAGATTTTGAAAATCTATAGCCTATATAAAAATAGATGTTCCCTCATAGTTTGTTAGTTTGTCCCGTATTCGTTTATATAGCATAAATCCGATAAAAACTTTGACTTCCGTGATTAATTTTAGAACATAAAAGGTTCATTCTGGTTCCGTATTGATAAATTAATTAGTATAAACAGATTAAAAATTCCACCTGATCAATACTTAATTAATTATGATCACCGTGTGGTCACTAGTGGGACATGTTTCGAGGTCTAATTAATATTTTTTGACCCCTTCATCAGCCGATATCACAGAGAACGATACAAGATTATTCCTTACGTAGCACTCAAAATTCAATCTATTGATCTCGCTTTATGGTGCACCATACTAGATTGAATTTTGAGTGTTACGTGATATCGTTCTCTGTGATATCGGCTGATGAAGGGGTCAAAAATATTAATTAGACCTCGAAACATGTCCCACTAGTGACCACACGGTGATCATAATTAATAAAGTATTGATCAGACGGAACCTTTAATCTGTTTATACTAATTCCATGATTAAATCTAAATTCCCCGAGCTCGACAAGAAAATCATCTCCTTGTACGTCAGGACACGGACTTTCATCCGAATACGTCACCTCAACAAGAGACGCAAAATATAGGCCATGGAAAAGTATTCGTTGAAGAAGAGACGAATGTGGGTAGCTTCGGCCTCATCAAACAAGTAATACGTCATCAAAATGTGAGTTGTAAACGTGCTTGTACTAACAGCTGTTGTAGTGTTTACATGTACGCAGTAGTTAATTCCAATACCTGGTTGTTTTTTCTCTTAATGCTGTAGTCTACCTTATTTATAATTTATTACATGTAGGCTACAGTTGCGATTATCGTTTACTCTCATTGGACCAATAATTTATTGAGGTATTGTGAATTATTGAGTGTACCATCCTTGGGGCTACTGTTGAAGTGCAGGCACCAGACTACTGCCAGCCTGAAGTGCCCTCCCGTCCGCGTCACGCGCGGTGAGCCAATGAGAGCGCAGCGGGCGGGAATGACCTACCTAATATACTCTAACTACCTTGGGTCTCAGGTACGCACGCATGTCACTGTCTCAGCAGATGACACGCTTGCTAGCCTCAGGGTAAGTGCCCAGCCTGAATCTACTTCAATTCCCACCACACGCACTCATTCCTAGCTCCCCAACATTCACACACTCCCCTCACCCACACACCCCATTAAGCGCGTCATCCCCTTGTGCGGCTACAACCTCATTGCATCACCACCCCTTTGCAAAGCATCACCGACCTACCCGAGGGGATGACAACCTTAACAATAGGCATAGGGTGCTTCCCTAATCATTCCTTCTCATATGCATTCATCGCCTAATCTAATCGTTATCTCAGTGGACAGCAAGTTCTGATTGTAATGATTGGATGGCTCCTTCTGAGAACCTTCCTCCTGGTGGAAGTCAAGTCTGGAGAGTGTGGAGGTCCTTAAATCGGCTCAGGAGTGGCGTTGGACGAACTAAGGACAACCTGTCAAAATGTGGCTTTCCACCTTGTGAGATTGCGGGGAGGAACAGACAACTAAACAATTAATTAACTGTGCTAGATGACCTACATCATGTTCCACACAAGAGCTTGTTGATGCTTCAGATAACGCAGTTACTGTAGCACAATTTTGGGCTGATATTGTTTAGTTTGTCATTTAAGATTTGCGTTACATTGTATTATATTTTATTAACCTTTGGTTTGTTTCCTATGTTTCTTTTTGCTTTGCTTATGATTCGAAATTCATAAAATAAATCATTATGATTGTGAACTCACCTTATTTAGCAGTAAGAATAGTAGGTATATTTGCAGAATCATGTGTTCGTTTATATTCTCGGGATAATCTTTCTTGGCGCAATATATTTCAATGGACTCATTAATGTGAAGAGCTCTGCACTTTGAATCGTGGTGTAAAATCTTTAGATCTGTTTCTATGTTGGTGAAACGATGGGTATTGTCATGCGTTGATTGTCTTTTATTGTATTTTGTGTTCTTTATATCGTGTTGCAAACTGTCTTGCACCTCGACCTACATAGATACCTATACATCCTTCTTCTTTGTATGTGAACAAATACACACCTGACTTTCAATGTGGGTTTTTCTTCGTTAGGTTGCTGTTATGTATGGCTTACCGAGTGTGTTGGTCATTCTGAATGCTATATTGAGTCCTTGTTTATTGAAAATATTCGTTATTCTTGTGAATTGAACCGCTCATAATTTCCTCTTTTGGGCGGGGCTCATTAATAATGTCCCCTATTTTGTTTTGATGTTTCATTAGTATTCGGTTAACTTGTTGTGTGGAAACTTGTTTTATCCTTTCATTTTCTTTTTGAAGTTCTGGATTGACAACGGAATACTGTCTCAACTTCGTTGCCTTCTTTGAAAACCTTGTCAACTAAATATCCTAGTAAATTTATTATAATATAATATTATAATATATTATAATACACTGCAATCCTAGCCTATTCGGCATTCTCCTGCAACTTGCTCTCACATGCATAAGGCTGTACTGTAATATACTATTTAAAGCACATGTATCAAGTGATAGTTGTCTTGACCTATACTATAATACACTATTTAAAGCACATGTATCAGGTGATAGTTGTCTTGGCCTATACTATAATATTTAAAGTACTTGCATAAAGTGATAATTGCTTTGGGTTTACAGTACTTAAAGCACATGTTTGACTTTATGCATGTATTAGTCTATATTGTACTACTCTACAGGACCTGTCTACCCAATGTTTCCCTCTCTACAAGTCTTGTCTACCCTTACAGGGTAAGCTGGTCTTGTGAAAAGTAAGAACATATTGGATTTTACTTCCTGCAACTTTGGATCAGGAGGAAGCTATGTACGCTTTTAGCAAGGGTTACAGAAGAATCATTTGGGATTAAGGACACAGTGGAGGGGGTTTGAGGTAATGGATGTTCCTTACAAGACTCATTCACATTCTTATCACTGCGGCAAGTGTACTTCCTCCAAGCATACTTCTACAAGACAGAAATAGCTCCCATCAACAGACTGACAAACGTTTCTTAAATACTTCAAGACAGAGAGAACTCTGAACGAGAAAGGATAATTTGTGGGCTGCTAAATAGATTGTTAATATCAGTATCTACTTCAATGACGAGACACACACAATAAGAGACACATCTGACATTACCAACAGAACTTTAAAACTTACAGCTATCCACGCTTAAAGCAGAAGACAAAATTTAATGTACTGTATGTTGAACACTTACTCATTTAATGGATTTCCACTACCATCACCTTCGCATTCCTGGATTTCTTTTTTCTCATCCTAGAGATAAGATGGAATAATTTATGTCTGTGCTATCACCTTATACGTTTACACACATAACACACCATGTAATTGTACAGCACTGTTCAGCAGAAGTGAAGATATATACGCTTACGGACTTTCGTATGGTCGATCAAATCTTACTGCTAGAGATAAACATTATTCAGATAAGTGGTAATAATCCTCAGTTAAATTAAATGCTAGAGGGAGGCTAATGTAGAGTTTGTAACATCAATACTGTTGCTATATTATGCTGGTAACTACAAGAATTATACGTCTGCTAGATTACGGGAGCACATAATGGGTAACTAGTGAAACATGATTGTGCCAACATATGCTTGCTTCACATAATCTACCTTTCTAAATGACATAAAAGATGCATCCCCAGTAGCTCAGTGAACAGAGCAACATCGCACAAAGGCGGCGGTCGCGGGTAGAAGTATCGCATGGGACAGAAATTTCAATTCGCTGTCCTTCAATCAAAATGGATTGTGCCCGCAGTACAAAACACAACCAAACAGTTTTGTCATCAACACAATTGTAAAATTACCTCTCTTTATCTTGAAATACGATTAGGTAATGAGGAGAAGTCTTGGAAAGAGGCACAAAGATACTTACCTCTTTCAGATCTGAAGAAGTTGTTTCTGTTTTGAAGCAAGGAATGAGCTCAGGAATAGAAGCTTCCTCTATCTTAATGTCCGTGAGGAGCTCTGTATCATTCTGCAGAGAAATTAGTTGTTTTACAAATATGTTCCTTTGTGTAGTTCGAATAATATCCATCAGATGATTTGCACTGAAGGTATCAAGGAATAAAATAACATACCAAAGGTTATATTGAACACCACATTCATACTTTTGTAACGTCAGCCAGACAGTTTTTGTGGAGTTTACATCAAAAAGCATTTCAGTTCATATACACTCGTAAAACGTGGCCCTGGCATATTGTTACTAGCATTGTGTGTGTATGTTGTGACTTCGCGGCGTAGTTACTTAAGAGTTACCATAGAACGTTAATAAGCGCAAGCATCGTTGATAAATATCGTGATTGTTTTACCCTCTCGAGACCAGATTAAACCAAAGATGCTTAATTCACTACAAATTAACAAGAACGAGAAAGAAATCAAGGTTTAGTCATAAGTACAGTGGCAGCTACTTGAAATTTCAATGCATACCAATTCACTTGTAATTCATAATACATGACCAATTGGCGTTGCCAAGATTACGCAATGTATTAGAATTGAGAAGTGAACATGAATATGTTTATAGACAAGAGCTGAAAAGTTTTTGTAAATAAAATTGCCGACCACAATCTAATAAAGGCTGAGACACAGCGTCATAGACCAAATGTGAGGTGTTTTTCAAGGTGAATTCGTGCCTGTAAAAAAAACATCCCTCTTCCTCCTCCGTTCAACGCTCCAAGAAGAACCAAGAAACCCTCACCATCAAATTAACAGTATCTGTGCATCATTGGAGGCTGTCATGGAATTTACATCAGAAAGGATTTCAGTTAATATACACTCGTAAAACAAGGCCCTGGCATATTGTCACTAGCATTGTGTGGGCCATCACCTTATTTAGAGTAGGAGCTAGCAGTGAAGGCTGTCATCAAGTGTGCGTCAATACCAAGTTGTTGGCCATGTAAAGCAGCGGGGTTCAACCCAAACCTCACATTGATTTTCATATGAGTGTTCGGATTCTGGTCTCATAATGTGGATTTCCAATTGAAGCCCGATGCGCTACAGCACACACGTTTTACATCTCACGGGCTAGTCTAGATTTTGGCAGGAACGATTATTTTCGTTCACATGGTCACCCTGCCTCAACATTCTTGTGAGTTTGTCCTAAATTTTTGGGACAATTTTCAAGGCATTCTCAATAGTTAAAACTCAGCAATTTTTCTAGGTTTATGCCGAGTCTTGTGTGGGGTTTCACCCAGGACATCAAGCTTGGTGAGTTTTAATTCACTGGCCATGAAAGCCAATATACCATCTATTCTCAATAGTGTTTAATAATACCATGAAGACCATCATGAACAACTGTACCCATTCTAGCAGTGATTTTTCACCTTCAATTCAGCTACTGGCCCAGTGCTCGCTAATGCCGGCAAGGGAGGCAGCTGGATATTTGTCGTTGAGAAAACATAACAAGACACAATTTGCAGAAAGTGATAAGTATTCACAGTTGCCAGCTTACGGAACAATACACTGCGCAGAGCTTTAGCGGCTTCGGTGGCGTAGTTGGTAGCATGCTGAGCTTCTATTCCCAAGATCGCGGGTTCAAGCCTGGCCAAAGTAGTCATATTTTTTAAGAGCGTTAAAAACGCTCAGTATGCCTTCCTTTGGAGGGGAAGTAAAGCCGGCGGTCCCATGTCATAGATTTATGGCATGTAGAAGATCCTTCCACAGACTAAACTTAAGTGAAGTTAAACTTCAAGGTTATATTTCGTTGGAACGCTCTATCAAAGTTCCAACGTTCACAACTAGGTGTCAGTGACACCTGGTAGCGAAAGTTGGATCTACTTGAAATTGAACGCAACTTGTAGCTCACCCTATGGATGTCAGCTTGAAGCAGCTACAGCCTCTGGCAAGCCGAACTTGTCCTGGGATACTCCCGGCACTAAAAGTTATACGATGGAAATCCTCAGCCTGCCTCCAGTCGACGACCAGGTCAGGGATGGAATGAATGAAGCCCCCATCTAGCGGCGAGGATATGAACTGTGCCGGCTGCCATAGCCTGTCGCACTCCTCTGAGGCAATGATTAAATGAATGACAGATGAAATGAAATGATAGCAGAGTGTGTTGCTGGAATGAGATTTTGACAGGGAAAACCAGAGTACCCGGAGAAAAACCTGTCTGCTTCCGTTTTGTCCAGCACAGATCTCACATGGAGTGACCGGGATTTGAACCACGGACCCAGCGGTGAGAGGCCGGCGTGCTGCCACCTTAGCCAGGGAGACTTTTAAAAAAAGAAAGTTATACCACAAATAAATTAATTAGAAGAGATGATTGGTTCCTCAGTTAAGGGGCTGCGACAACGCGGTCATGTAGCCCCGTGTACTTTGGGTGTGTGTAGAATCTGTCTGATAACCGGTGTTAATTGTGATGGCTGTATTAGTGTGTGTTATCTGTTTTCAATTCAAGTAAGGACTGCAGACATTGAATTTCCAAGTAGTTCCCACTTTTGCTACCAAACGCTACCGTCAACGACCAACTAGTACTGAACTTCGTTACTCGATGCCACCACAGTCGGCTCCTGGTGACGAAAGATGGAACCTAAAACCGTTAGTCAAATTAAACTTTTAATGTAGCTTCACACAAGTGTAATTAGTGAAACGTTCTTTATCATGCCGGCTTTACTTCCCTTCCGAAGGAAGGCATACCATTTGAGGGATTTATAACGCTCTTAAAAAATCCGACGACTTCGGCCGGGTTTGAACCTGCGATCTTGGGCATAGAAGCTCAGCATGCTACCAACTACGCCACCGAAGCCGCCTATTAGAAAAGAAATAAAGAATCTATGATCACCTCTATTTGATGTTCCACTTTGACCGCCGAGTTTTCGTATTCAAATATATCACAAGATTCATCCAGCAGGTTAGAAGTGGGTAATTGGTCCTTTGACTCCTAGAAAGAATTATACAAGTATGACCCAACATAAAACATACCGACAGAATAACAGTTATAAGTTACGTGTAACAAAAAAAAGAACAACATAGGCCTACTGGTTAGCCTACTATTTGGTAGCAAGCTCGTCATACACACCATGTTACACGATATATGAATTAAATAAAACTCACAATATTAAGGGATTCATCCGGCTCACTCTTAATTAATGGTTGTTTGTCCATAATGTTTAGGGAGCTAGAACACGCAAATCATTATCATATATAACACATGAAATGAGGTAATTTCAGAACACCGAATTCAAGTTAGGCGACTGGTAATCCAAATATAACCCTCCAGGCGCACAGTGAGAAGAAGAAGTTAACAGCAAAACGTATTCGACAATGACGCTCCACATTATAAGATATGAGTTAGGGTATAATATCGAGTGAAATATTAATAGAATGAGGAATTACTGCTGCCAACTTTTGGAGCAGTGAAATGAAGCAATGAATGGTCACAACTTGATGGGGAACGCGGAATAAATATAATTGACCGACGCTAAATTATATCACAAACCTATCAACGTAAAAGTAAACTCAAGTTACTGCACGAGTATGAAGATATTGGCAGAAAGAGGATACCGTGAGTTTCAGAAAACACAAGACAATAGTTCCTCCACGTGTTACAAGGAACCCACTTCAAATGAAAACCTACCAAAGTCCTTCATAGGACCAACATTGAACAGAAGGGACTGAAGGATGTTTTTAACTTAAAAATAATATCAGTGGGTAACTTGTATAATTGCCGTCATAAACGAGTGCCTAGTTACATATTTAAATCTGTGTATCCTCGGCAATTAAATATTGTGATTTAATCTACACAGGGCATGAACATGTCGAGGCAGAACTCCGGTTGTAGGACTTATCTTCATTATTAAATTCAGTCACGTCTGTAGAGAGTACTTCAATCATCGCTACATGTGACTCAAAATTCTCATATTTTAATATTCCGCCACGCGGTGCATCAAAGACAAAACTCGGTGACGATATTTCTGGCAATGTACCGGTACCCGTTAAACAAAGCAAATCACCGTTGATAAAAATTGCATGATTATGATGGTTGCATTTCTGACACAAACCAGATTATTTGTAGTATTATAGTTATTATTAGTAGTAGTAGTAGTGCCGATATTATATGTTAATATGCCCTTGTGACAAATTACAAAACCTAATGAAATAAATACATATTCAATCAATAACCAAAGCAAGCGTACCGGTACAAGAAAAAATTAAATATCACTATCATAAAACTATCCAACACACACTCATTTCCCTTCCCTCCTTGCTACTATTTGACGAAATGTTAAAACTTGCTTACACAGGGTGTTTCGAAAAACGTGTACGATATTGCAATTTGCAACAGGGGATGGGATTGGTCAAAACGAGAAGAAATATTCCTATTAACATATGTCCGGAAACAAATACCTGATGAGATATGAGCCATTATACTTGTGTTGTGTAAGTAAACTTCAGATAAGGGACGTCTTCCTACCAGATACTTCTGATGAACGGAACACTTGACTCTCACACACGTTGAACAGAACACGCGTTGGGCAAACATCATTCAACACCACCAACCAGGAGCCGTGATGATTCCCGCCGGTCTGTCCGCGGATACCATCTGCACGTTACAAGAGATGCTCCACATGGTTACCACAAACTTTGGCTCTTCTTTGCAAGGAATCCCGAACTCGTCCAATAACGCCTGGCTGCTCACGGATGTGGGCACTCTCATTGGTCACACGCTCTTGTAATATCTGCACATTGTCGATGGGTGTGGCATACACCAATGTCTTTAAATGTCATCATAGCCAGAAATCTAATGGATTAAGGTCCAGAGAACGGGGAGGCCATGCTACTACCATTTTCTAATCCATAGCAAAAAAAAACTGTTTGCCATTTCCCTCGAGGAATACTCCATCACACTGTTTACGTCATCCACACAGCACGGGACCTACAGGTTGGTGCGGGTAGCGCACTGCACTGCCAGCTCAACCGCATACTATGACTGAACATCCGACTCATGCAAAGACCTGCAACGGAAGGACGCCTGCACCACCGCCACCTTCAGGCAGGTAAAATGGTGCACATCTCAACAGGTACCTTGTTTCCGGACATATATTTATGGGAACAATTATTCTCGTTTTGACCAATCCCATCACCTGTTGCTATATAGGACACTTTTCGAAACACCCTGTATATACTGGATGTTCTTTAACAAGCAGTTTCACTCAGTTTAACCTCGCCACCTTCATTACCTGATAATCCCACTAGTTTCCTACCCCTTTCCTTTATTACCCCTTATAGCCCAGGAAATTTAGGTTTTAACCTTGAAAAAATTTTAGTAAAGCTGAAAATTAGTATAGTTGTCCTATTTCATGTTCTTAACAACATATTAAAAGTCCCCGGTCTTCCCGTGCTGGCTTCCTTGATTTCCAGCCGTTTGAACTCCTGGAATGCTGGAGAAGTAGGTGGTGTCGCTGGAATGCGCATTGTAAGCGAACGATTTGGCTTACAGTGCTCTAACATGGCTTAAATTAAAGGTGAAAAAATAAGTTATAAGTTAATTTATGGGTTGGCATGTTAGCGATACTTCCGGTCTAACAGGAAACGAAAAAATGCAGCGAAATTAAAAAAAGAAAAAAAGCTCCACGTTTTTCCTTTTTTGACGTTTGTTGGCAAACTATCACAAATATCGCAGACAAGTCTTCTATAAAAGTTGTTGGCAATAAAATAAGCTTTCATTTGATGTATTTATAATTGATATCCGAATAATATTTGCCAAGCTATAGCGGTGTAAACAAAAGATTGTTACGTACTTCTGTTCTCCGTCTGCGCTACACACACACTGCGACCGGGACGCGCTCTGATTTTGAATTGTTACATCCGGCAGGAGCTTCCTTTCTCTATGATAAATGAAGTGCTTCCCCTCTTTTCAAAATAGTTTACGCTTAAACCCACCCCTCTCACAAAATCCCCTCCCCCCCCCAAAAAAAAAGAAAAAGAAATATTTTCAATTTTTTTTTATTGTTTTTAATGAAAATCTCCCTTTTTGTACATCTGCTCTTAATAGTGAAAAACGACATCTCTTCATTCTATAAGGTGTTCTCGATGCTTTTTACGTGCTTTATTGAACTAGGTAAACAAAATTAATGTATTAATATGTAAAATATGTAACCATTTGTGACTTGGCGAACATAAATTATTATTTTAATGCCATTTATTGGAGATCAAATATCTTAAGTAAAAAGTAGGGCGAATATCGGAGTAGATATTTCTGCTTAAAACTAATACAGTTTATAATGTATTATTTATCAAGTAATTCAAATAATTTTTGTTAGAAACCAATTTGTAAACAAAAGAGAATGTTAATTTTATCACAGCAAAGTAAAATGGTGTAACAACACACTGAAAATAATATATACCTCTACGCAGTGAATGCTGCCGGCATGCGTCGGACGTTGGCGGCAAAGTGGCCAAATCGAACGAAGCAGTAACAGTCTGTCTTGTCTTCATACAGATGCACATGAAGCTCGTTTAGAGAATTGAAGCCCTTTCCGTTGAACAACTCTAGAACAAATTTTTCTCCACCTATCTTGATATCTTCCTTGGATGCGCCAGACTGATTGAAAACTTCGACAGTTTTCCGAAGATCTTCGTTGTTTTTGAGAATGCCCCATGGACGCTTCTTCCCTTTCCTAGAAATAGCCGAAGTTGTGTTACATCCGCTCACGGCATGTGCAAATAGCACACAACTTTTCATCTCGCCGATAACTTCCTGAATGTTTGTGATAGGGAAAATATTTCTAAGAGATTTTGAGTTTCCAGGACTGTAAAAATGGATGTTGATGTTCTCTCTTGCTTTTGCCAATAACATGCATAGGACATCGATGGTTGACGCTATAGCCTATCAGTAACAACGTGTTCTTCGGCATCTAGAGACAATGCTACGTCGAAAATTAGTGTATCTGCGTCCCCTGTCGCCTGACGAACAGCAACTCCAGCATTTCTAAGCTCCTTTGTCAACGTAGAGATGAACCGTCCCTT
Source organism: Meconema thalassinum (assembly GCA_946902985.2). Classification (NCBI taxonomy): domain Eukaryota; kingdom Metazoa; phylum Arthropoda; class Insecta; order Orthoptera; family Tettigoniidae; genus Meconema; species Meconema thalassinum. Next base: position 2,712,692 of record CAMPQE020000041.1, read on the forward strand.
GTTTTTGGTGTTACTTAGAAAGTCTGCCTGAGAAGTAGAAACCATTGTGTTGGAATCGAAGACAATGTCTATGGACGTCCGCTTCCCCGCATGGCGTGCCTGCTCCTGGTTCTTCGTGCTTGGAGTCTGATCGTAGTTGCCAAAGACAATGGTAACGTTTGAATGATATTGCTTGCTTATGTACAATTTGTAGGACTGGATTATGTCACCAAAAGTTGCAGGTCTTGGCCATACAACGGTATGCAAAAGCAGACCTCCATCAACGACTAATTTACGTTGTTCTTCAAAATCATTGGGGGGCTTCTGAAGATTTGAAAAGGTGTTGAAGTGCTGACTTGGCTGTTTTTCTCAATAAGGATCAATCGAAGAGAGCTGGAGGCGTCGGTGCAAGCTCATACTTCAAGAACTCCACGATATCCGCTTCCGATTTCATCGCACATATGATTCGCATGAACAGTTAGTGCGGGTTGACTGGGACGATGTCATAACGGATTTTTATTTGGCACCCAACAACTGACGAAGGGACTACGCGGCTTTTTCTTGCGAGCTTGAGACCCTCAATACCTTTCCCCACCATTCGTTGTATTGCTTCTTCACCAACTTCTCGAGCCTTGTCGCAGTTGACGCTGTTGTCTGCAACTACGCCAGTGGAAAGCGATTGAAGACTTTCTTTATTTAAATTCCACGGGGAGCGATCTTCTACCCACGAGCGAAACACTTCTGCGTGGCGGTTCTCCAGCTTCCTCCGCGAGTCTCTCAACTGAACGTGCTGTTCCGAGGATTTTGTCTTTATACCAGACACATTTTCTACAGCTTCACAGATCGGGATGCACAGTGGAAACGCCAAGACAAAGTGAGCCAGCGTGCTATCGTCCACTCCTCGTCCTCTTGTTAAACCGCCTCGTGATTTCATGGGCCGCATAAGATCCTGACCATATCTGACCATATTCCAGCCCAAAATTATGCGAGCGTCGGATGGAAAAGTACCCGTTCTTCGTGAAGTTGATGTACTCGTCCATGGGCATCTTCTGATCTAACTTAAGTATTTGATGCAGGTACAAGTAGGCTGACTTAGCGTAGTGAATAAGCCCTGCAGCGAGTAGGTATGGCAACATCTTCGATAGGCAGTACAAATGGAGGTTCAAATTTGATGTTCTTTTCGCCCGAATAAACAGCCGAACGATTTCCACTTGCCTGTAGTACTCCGCCCACAGCTTCGCTGTCCGGTTAGCTTCTGTCAGAGTCTTCATCTTGTCTTCCATGTACTCCATGACCCGAGATACAACTTGATCTTCACATACTTTTTTGGTGTTAGTTTTCCTTCTAAAACCTTTTAAAACACAAACAACGCCCATCGGATCGTCGAGTGGCTTCTTGCTCAAAATGCAGTCTTCAAAACTCTTTTTTATGACAACAACAGAATAAATAACACTTATACGGCATAACACACATCGGCCAACGACCAACTGTTTCAAAGTTAGAAACAAAAGAAAACAAGAAGCTCCGCCAATTCGACGCATCAATGCTGCGGGCGAACGCGTCAGTTGGCCGCTGAGAAACAACGCAAACACGGGCTGATTCAGGTCGCGCAACATTGTTTAAATCTCTGTAGCTCGTGAACTATTACTTGCATATCAATTATGAATAGATCAAATGAATGCTTATTTTGTCGCCAAAAACGTTTATACCAGACTTGTCTGTGATATTCGTGATAGTTTGCCAACAAACGTCAAAAAAAGAAAAACGTGGCACTTAAAAAAACGCGGCATTTTTTATTTTCCTGTTAGACCGGAAGTATCGCTAACATGCCAACCCATAACTTATTGCTTATATTTTTCCTTTAATTTAAGACATGTTAGAGCACTGTAAGCCAAATCGTTCGCTTACAATGCGCATTCCAGCGACACCACCTACTTCTCCAGCATTCCAGGAGTTCAAACGGCTGGAAATTCAGGAAGCCGACACGGGAAGACCGGGGACTTTTAATATGTTGTTAAGAACATCAAATAGGATAACTGTACCAATTTTTAGCTTTACTAAATATTTTTCAAGGTTTTGACCGCTTTTAGACTAAAATTCCTGGGCTATTAGGAACTGCGATTTGGGATATGGAATATAAGATACCGTGCCACTATAATAAGCAGCGAACTAGCAAGTTAGCTGTCCACCTCATTGCGTAGTGGTTTCCCACTTCTACTCCACGCAAATGCTGGGATAGTACAAGGGTTTAAGGCTGTGCGGTCAGTACCGCCGTCAATCGCAAGGCCAGAGATGGCAGCACTATTACCGTTTGTCAGTCGCTGCATTTGTGTTAGTGACCTGTCTACCCTTCACCTATCACCTCCTTCCGCCCCTACTTCCACCGCTTCTCCTCGTCACTCAATGTCTTCTCTCTCTCACTGATAGCTTTGGTAGACTTGCTTTCCGAGTCGTATTACCAATTTGTGGACTAGGCAATCTCCCTCCGTCCAGCCCAATGAAAAAGAGTATATTATGATATAGGCCTATTATGATTAAATTTTGATATAGTATGAGAGCTGGCCGTGCGGTTAGGGTTGTGCAGCTGTGAGATTACATTCCGGAAATAGTGGGTTCGAACCCCCCTGTCGGTAGCCCTGCAGATGGTTTTCCTGGTTTCTCATTTTCACACCAGGCAAATGGGCGATGTACCTTAATTAAGGCCATAGCCACTTCCTTCCCTTCCCTATCCCATCGTTGCCATATGACCTACAGTATCTGTGTCGGTGCGACGTAAGACAAATTGTAATATATATAATATATATTATTTTGATATATTTTGAAGATTACAACTCGCATAAAGTTCTATTGATCATAAAAACGTTTTATTCTGCGAATATAACTTACAGAATTTTATAAAGTAACTTATAAATATGTTTTAACATTCTGTAAACGAAGCGCACACATGTTTTATTATGAGCAAATATTCTCATGAAAATATATTTTATTGTTTCAGATTTTAAAAGTCATTTACATATCATATAATCTGATACAGGTACGAAGTACGCCATTTTACACTGACTGTATAACAATATAAAATATTGACACTAAGAAAACAAACAATAAAATTTAACAAAAAAGGGACTTAATAATAACAAATTCATTGGAAATTAAATAACAAATAAATTAAATAACAGAGGTTTGCCATCTCTTGATGAATGCAGTAGGCCTACATTTGCATTTGTCAGTTGGCAAAGGCTAGAGTAAAAGGTGGCTTTTCACCGATGTCTCAGTCTCACTCATGGCTGTGATTATATGGAAGCTACTGAGGTACGGGTGGTGCTTAGTAATGGCATTCAGGGCACAGTCAGTGCCTGTGGATGCTGTGAAAGGTTCTACTCATAGGGTTAGGACTACTGTTCTGACTCAGTGAGGAAAGCAATGGCAAACTACCTCACTCCTCTTCTTGCCTAGAATGCCTCAATATAGCGCTGCCTTGGGTTTTGTGGGTATCTACTCACATAACGTAAAGGCGGTGCTTTTTGAGGATCCAACCAGCCTTCGGGCTGACTACCTAACAGACAGACAGATAGAGATATGTATATACTGTATAATGTCCGTGTCACTAGTAATTTTCTGGCCAGGTTGTCAACAGAGAATTGAGAGCTTACTCGTTTAGTACATGTTTAAGTTTCGTCTTAAAGATGGGCCGATGGCCATGATGTTAGTACCACAAGCGTCTTAAGGAAATGATAGGGAATGAAGATGTCAATTTCTTGCAGGGCATTTGCTGTTGTGGGAAAGCGATAGAATATGGAGCGTTGCTGGAGTGTTAGGCGCACACGAGGCATTTGGAATAGTGGTCTGTTTCGGAGCTTACGTGGATGAACATTATAACGGAAAATGAGGTGACAAAGATGTGCATTTAAGAGTACCATTAACAATTCTGTGAAGAAAGCAGAGATCTATTGAACCCTTTAACCTCTGTTGGATAAATGATTCGATGTTTTATTTCTTCAATTAATAAATATTTCTACAAGCATCATGAAAATAGCCAGACGGAGATGAGGAAATTTCAAGCATCTGCTGGAGACAGTGGGGACATACCTGAAGCTGTTTGACAAAAGGCTAAATACTTAGGATTGTGAAAAGAATGACCATAGCTATGATTCAGAAGGACAGGTGGTGGCTACCTCAAAATAGAAGCGACGCGCAGTGAGACACGGCTCTGGTATGTTCATTGTGATATTCGCGCCTAGAAGAAATATGATGCAGTAACGTGAGTGGCTGATGTACATGCTAGACACTCCTACTAGCCAAGGTCTGAATAAAAACCGCCAAGTTACAGAAAAGGTGGGGACCAATGAGAGAAGAATGCTTATTTAGCGCGGCAGGTCTAGCGTGGGCACGCTCGGCTAGCATTCACGCGGGAGATCGCCTAGACAACATCTCTACGATCGATTCTAGGATAGATGGGCATATTCTTGACCTGCGCTATTTTTCGAGTTCAGTGATATTTATTTCATTCCTGTATCACTATTATTTTGTGAAATTTTTATCTAATTTCCCCCTCTATCTACACCTAGGGCTGGTTCATTTATAAGTGGTGTGAAGAGCCAAGACATTGCTTATTATTTTTGTTCGTCTGAGGACAGAGCTTATTATTATTGTGTGTATCGAGGGCACAGCTCGTTATTTTGTGTGTCAGTGGACACAGGCTTTTATACTTTGCGCGTCTAAGGACGTTGACAGTTATACTTTGCGTGCCATGAAGGACACTGAAATTATTATTAAAAGTGTTAAATTCAGTGTTAGATAGTCACAGTACTATATTTGTAGGGGCAGTATCTTCGATAATTCGCTAACAGACTGTTTTGGGGAAAGAAGTACCCGAACGGTGAATTTAGTAGTCAGACATCAAGTGTATAATAATTTAATTTTTGAATCAGCACGAGAGATGACATCATTGACCATGGAGGAAGCCTGGAAATATCAAGACTCCGTCAAGATGGTTGAGATGATATAAGAAGAATCCGGTTGGGAGATGGCTGCGGATGTTCTTTGACGGGTGGCTGACTGAGGATGAGCACTGAATAATATTTATTATTATCTGATAAATTAACTTATGGTGTATGGAACATTTTGTTTTGTAAATAATTTGCTTGTGTGATTAACGTAGTCTATTTAGTTTTGGTCTGACACACCTTTTGCATGGAAACAGCTCGCATATGTTATTGTAGAAGGTTCTTTTCTTGTTTGTTGTTTTAACTAACGTAGCTATGTGGACGATCGTGTTTGCATATGCTACGCAATGCGGTTAAAAACGTCTCTCGGAGATATGCTGTGTTTCAGAAGTAGGACTGAAGTAATATAATTATACAGTAGATTGGAGGGTAATTGATTTCTTTTGTTTTATTATTGATCAGATTCAGTGAAATTATTGCCTTTGGAGCAATGTGATTTGTGACGAAGAGCAGTCAGCTCTATCGTAGGTTTTAATATTTTTAAATTGTTGGTGAGCATCCATTCAGCCGATCTGTGTGAAAAAGAAGTATTGTCATTCCCAGAAGTGTGTGTGTGAGTGTGTGTATTTTATGTCATTACAAGCGGGAATTTCAGCGTAGACTGATTTCTGGCAGCTTGATGACGAATCCATATTGTGACCTCGCGAGGGCAATTCTGGATATTTTGATTAATGTCTGACCATAGTGGTTGAGTTCGTTGCTGTTGATCCTTTGAGATAACGGCACAGCTGGTCAGTTATATTTATACACACTGGAATGGGTCGATGACAGGTAATTGAGGAAGAGGGGAGATGTTTCACAAGACGGACTGAAGGTTGCCAGCCAGGTCATTAGTGGAGAGTGCCTGTGTGGCTCAGTAATAACTTGAAATACAGAATTAAGAACTGATCAATGATAAAAATTGTTTTAATAAATGGGAGTTGCCTACGAATCACGATAATCTCCGAAGCGTTAGCTTAACATGCAGTTTTGTTCATATAAAGTAATGTCAGCCAGTCAGGCTTTTGTTGTTGTTGGTTTATTCCTTGTTTATATTTCATTCAGTGACCCGTGAGTCACATGCTATGCTGTATTTCCTTGTTTGTGTTGAGCAATCTGGCCAGTGTTGGCAGCTCAAAGTCAAGTGCGTCTTCGCGCTAATGAGGGTCCCGAGCGAGATTCCTGTAAATAGTAGATTTAGTGCGTGTGTCAGCATTACTTTTTAAGGGTTTTTATTAATGTCATGTTCCATATCCGTAAACGTTGATTTACGAGATGATTGTTCGTAAGCATCGTGGCTGTTAACCCGTTGTAAACGAACATTCATCCAAAGTACTCATTCCTCGTAGTTAGTCATTACGCGCACATAAAACCCAAATTGCAAGGTAGTGGAACCAAGATCCACATTTTAAATAAAGGGGAGATCCGTCTGACTCCTCAGATTTGATAGATATTCTTGTCATGGGAAATTCAGGGAGGATTGTTTTACATTTTATTGTTGTTTATTTCATTTTATGCACTATTAGTCATTAAATCATGTTATTATTTTACATCTTGTCACTTTTCTTTCTAATTTATAGTTTATATCCTATGACCCTTACCTCAGTAGAGCACGTTGTTTGGCGAACGTAAACATCACATAGGAACTGAGCGCGACCCCTTGATTAAGATTTCTTACATTAAACACTGCTTTTCTGAAGGGTTCATAGGAGTAAACTGGCGCGGCCAAGCGTGGGGCGGTTCACTGTGGTGTAACGGCAAAGATTTTTCACATGTCAATGTAAGCGTAGTTGGGTTTTCTAACTGACGCAACAATGAAGGTGTAATTTTATTGCTGGTTCGCTGCTGGAACACATTTAAGTGGCGTATTTGAGTAAAACTGACATGCCGCAAGTGCAGGCAGATATGACAGTATTTTAATCACCGGGAAGTGATATTTTATTAAAAGTAAGTGAGGCGAAGAGGATACCGCCAAATGTGTGAAATATAAAGTAAAATCAGGGGTTTGCAATGTAAAATACGGTTCACGTTTTTGTCTATCGAATTAAAGTAAAAGGTAATATATGTGATACCGGGCGCCCAATGATTAAAATTAAAACTAGATTTGTTTAGAAAGTCAAACTCGTGAAAATGTTAGGAGGCTGTAGCCTTAAATGACAATTAATACTTTGTTAATGAGTCATGGTTAATATCAGATCAGGATAACAATTTAATGACTGAATATGTGTTTGGGTTTAAATTAAATTGAGTAAAATTAGAACTACTCAGAGATGCAATCGACTAGTGGGATTAAATGTAAAAATAAATGAACTGAGTAGGGTAAAGAAATTAAATGTGTGTGTCAGAGGGCATTGCTTTATGCCATTTCCCTAATGTCTCATATAAAGTGTGTAATATGGCAACGGTTGAACAGATTCAAGAAATCATTGAGAGTGCAGCTAGGAGAACACAGGCATTGTTGGACACTAAATTGGCGGAACAGAGTCAATCACTAAACACTAGTTTGTTAGAACAAAGTGAAGCATTGAAAGCGAAATTATCAGGACAAAGTGAGTCGATAAACAAATTATCCGAACAAAGTGAATCATTGCGGACACAATTAAATAACAGTAGAATTGAACAAAATGAATATCAGGCGGAACAAGCTAGATTATTAAAAAGTGAAATTAATGACACTATCAATTCACAATTAGAAGCGCAGAACATTAAAAACACGAACCAATTAGCTTCGTTAACCGCAGAGATGAAAGATCACACTAATCAACAGATGGTATTACTGGCCCTAGATGTTAGTAAAAATAATGAAAAGCAATTAGACCAGATTAAGAAAATGGAAAGTTTTTTTGATCAAAAACTTAGCATTCTGGATGAAACGGTGTTAGCTAAATTAGAGCAAATTGAAATAGCGTGCACTATGAATACAAGCGAGGTCAAGATAGCTCAGGAGAAGTTAGAAGGACGATTTATGGAGATGGAAAAGAGCGGCAAAGTCATTCAACAACAATTATCAGCGGTAGATGAGAATATATCCGGCATAATTAAAGATATGGATCGTCTCGAAATAAAATCAGCAGAGCAGTGGAAAAGCCTAGAAGCGGATCAGAGTCAATTAAGGAGTACCATCGAAGATAGGCTGAGTCAGATAGAAAGCAATCGGGATGACAATAAAAGCCAGATTGAAGAGAAAGTAAGCACGATTAATGAGCAGATAAGAAAAGATTGGAAAAAAATGAATATCGATTCTAAAGAGGAAAGATCCACCATTCTTAAAACAGTAGGCGAAAATCAGACTCGTATTCAAACATTAGAGCAAGAAATGAAGAGCAAGCTTAAAGAACTGACGGACAGGATCATTAAAGCAGAACTCAGGTCATTAGAGCAATCATCGATATTTAGAACGGGAACATTGAAAGACAAGCAGGATGACTCAAATAGCCCCGAGGCCAGCACAGCAGGAAGTCAGACTCAAGCGGAGAGCCCATTAACAACAAACACGGAAGGGTTTCGCAAGAATATCGATAGGAGCTCAACACCACAAGACGGTCATCAGCCTACACAACTTATCCAAGTAATTCGCTCAAGTGATTATAAACCACAGAAATACACGGAAAATTCAGGGGTAACACCTAAAGCTTTTATTAAAGAAATTGAAGACCATTTCAATGACACTGGGGTACCTGAAGCACGTAGATTGAGGATGATGGAGAGATTTTTATCAGGAAATGTCCTTACATGGTTTTTAAGCTTCAAATATACATTTGGAACCATGTCAGATTTTAAATTGGCGTTTCTGCGCAAATATTGGTCGCCCGCAATACAACAGAGTCTAAGGATGGAGCTTTATTCTAGAAAGTACCAGACCACCCAGCAAACAAAATACTCAGATTTCTTTAACATGCAAATGTTAAAATTTCGCGACCTTGATTACCCTTTAAATGAAGCAGATTTGGTGATGACAATAGCGCGGCAATTGCCAGTCAACGTCCAACAAGTACTAGTCGCAGCGAACGTTAGTACGGCCATACAAGCAGAGCAGATATTACGCCAGATAGATGAGACTACGTCTCATAATCATTATAGAGGAGGAAGACAGCTGGAGCTAGTCAACACGACAGAGGTCATAAAACCTAAGCAGGCAAACACTAAAACGCAGGGCACTAATACAAGCACTTCCACACCTAGGCGAAACCAGGAAGAAGGAGAAAACAGACCATACCAGCGTAACGAAAATAACTACAATAATAGATTATATCAAGGCAACAATAGGTACCAACAGAGAGGATATCAACATTGGCGTGAAAATCGAAGAAATGACAGGCCTTATGGAAGATACTGTGATTACAATGCTAATCAAAGATGGAAAGGAAGGAGAGACCAAAATCAAGGAGAGCCACGTAATTATCGAAATGACTGGGATGATAGGCACGCTCAATCACAAAATTACCTAGAGGAATTACACGCTAGTCAAGGTGGAGAGCTAGGAAGATGGGAAAAAGCCATTGGGAACATGAAGAATCCTGATACACATACTGAGGAAGCTGGAAGTCTACTGAGACAAGAGGGATATCAAGGGCATCGGCGACAAACGGATGATGGGAGTCGCACCAGGGCTTTAAAAAAATGCTAAATTTGGATAAAGAAGACAGTCTACAAACGCAACAGTCGGAAGTTGAAGATGGATGGATAGTAGCGAACATACAAGAATGGATTGCTTTGCCAGAAGACTGCCTGGAGGAGACGGTGAAACCACGGAACGATGAAATTAGGCAGCTACCCATTATTTACGCGAGGATTGGTGGAATTAATATAAGATGTTTATTGGATACGGGGTCAAAGATCAGTCTGGTATCGGAGGCCTTGGTTCGAGAGTTGGGACGGAGTCAAAATATTCCTGTAATTCCCGTACCACAGCTCAAAGTGAGGGGTGTTATTCCTGAACGCACTGTCACTTGTAAACGTCAGGCATACTTAGAGCTGAACATATTGGAACACACTTTTGGGCAAACATTCATTATCATGGCAAAGATGAATTTCAACATAATTCTTGGTGCAAATTTTATTTGTGACTATCAAGCAGTGATAGATTTGCACAAGAATACTGTCAGTTTTCGAGAGTATGATCAGCTGAAGAACGTGGGATTGCACATGGATGAAATCACCACCGGAAGAGATGTAAATTCTTGGGCATTATGAGCAATATCGGAAGAGACGGAAGAGGAGGTACGAAAGGCAGAAGATAACATCATAGAAGGAGCTGTTGTGGAACTAGACGAGGAGAGTGAATCCCAGGAGATATGGTCTTTATTAACAGAAGGAGACGACAGTGATGCACAATTTGAAGAGTTACTACAGGAGCGGCTCAATGACATTCAACTTGGGGGTGAACACAGAAAGCAATTGGAAGAGATTTTAAGGTAGCACAACACAGTATTTGATACAGTACCTGGGAAAATATTAAATTTCAAATATTCAATGCAAGTCGAGGATTGGTCACCTTTCAAAAGTAGATTGTATCCAATTCCAGAAAAATATCGTTGTCAAGTCAAGGTCATTATAGATGAGATGTTACAAGCTGGAGTGATAAGGAAGACACCGACACCTTATCTAAATGCGATTTTGGCAGTCACAAAACGAAATGGATCTATTAGACTTGGTTTAGATGCCAGAAATCTCAACACGAGACTCATTTTTCCTGAGTATGACAGAGCGCCAATCATCAGAGACGTATTAAAAGGCTTTAAAAACAAAAGCATTTATTCATCTGTTGATCTGACGAGCTCGTTCCACCATATTGAATTGGATGAGAAGTCACAGCTTCTAACTGGCTTCTTATTCGATAACCAAACGTTTTGCTTCGTTCGAATGCCCTTTGGAGTCAAAACAGCGGGATGTGCTTTAATCCGAGCCCTGGACCGGAATCTAACCGAGGAAGTTAAGGAGATGACGGTACGCTACATTGATGATATTTTGCTGGCATCCGACAACATTGAAACTCACATGGAAAATTTAGATAAAGTATTAGGCAATCTAAATGCATCAAATTTCAAAGTAAACCTGAAGAAATCGCATTTCTTCAAGAGCGAGATCTTATATTTGGGTCACATCATTGACAAGGAGGTAGTGAAGCCAAATCCAGCTAAGATCGAAGCGATAAAGAATTTCCCTACACCAACGAGAGTCAAGCACATTCGGTCTTTCTTAGGCGTAACGGGATTCTTTAAGGAAAACTGTCCAGGTTATACGGAGACTGTAGCCCCTATGCAGGAAATGTTAAAGAAGAATAATAAATGGTTATGGAATGCGGAGTGTGAGAAGGCATTCCAAGCAACAAAACAGCTATTGGAAAACTGCATTAAATTAGGATATCCAGATTTCAAGCACAAATTTATAATCCAAGCGGATGCTTCACTAATTGGCATAGGAGCTATGCTCTACCAAGAGGATCCAGCTAACCTGCAGCATAAAACATATTTGGCATTTGTCAGCCGAAAATTGCGTAAACACGAGCGCAATTATACTGTAACGGAACTAGAGTTGTTGGCCATACTTCATGCGCTACAACAATGGAAAAGAATAATTTATGGCTACCCTATTGTTGTCAGGACTGATCACAAGGCCCTAACATTCTTGTTTAAGACGTCGATGGCAAGCGAACGTGTGACACGTTGGTCTATATATATTCAGCAGTTTAGCATTGAGATTGAACATTGCCCAGGGAAGATGAACGTGATTCCGGATGCACTCAGCAGGAACCCAGAGCCTGATAATGAAGAAACAGCGATGGTACAACACTTGGAGTTAACACCGAAGGACCGGGAATTCTTGGAGGAGTTACGTGAGATACAGAGAGAACAAGAAGCGGAACCATGGATGATGCTATTAATTCAATACTTCAGAAAGCAACTACCCACAGGAACACCTGCATTTCGAGAAGCGAAAGCCAAAGAAGGAAGATATGTTTATGTCAACAATTTGCTGCACAAATGGGTAGATAATGACCACACCAAGTTACGCATATTAGTACCTGCTTCTTTACAGCGAGGACTGACATGGCATACGCACGAAAGTTACGGTCACGTGGGCGTAGATAAGTGCGAAGCGACGATAGGAGAGACATTTACATGGCCACGTATGAGAACAACTATATGTGACGTCATTACGACTTGTGATCCTTGTCAGAGGACAAAGCCAAATAATTATTTAATGAGGCAGTATCCTAGACCATTGCTACCTCAGAAACCCTGCGAGCTACTGGCACTCGACTGTTTCGGTCCAATCCCGAAGGGAAGGCGAGGTTGCCGACACTTACTAGTGTGCATTGATGTATTCTCTAAGTTTGTCGTATTATGCCCCATTCAGAAAACTACTTCAAAACAGGTACTCAGTCGTATTCGGAATAGAGTTATTCCAATCCTTGGAAAACCAGAATTTATATTATCAGATCATGGCAGTTATTTCACAAGCGCCGAATTCAAGAAAGGTATGGAGGACATGGGTATAAAACACATTTTAAGCAGTATCCGACATGCTCAAGCAAATCCAAGTGAGAGAGCAATTAAATGTGTAACTTCATATTTGAGAATCTTCATTCCAAATGAACATCACAGATGGGTGGACAAAATCAAGGATGTAGAGACATGCATGAATTCTACCAGGCACGAGTCAACAGGACAGATCCCTATGGTCCTAAACAAAAACGAGTATCCGGTGAGAACGTGGAAAAGCATCATTAACTGCCCACAAGATCCAATGATAGCACCTGACTTGCGAATTGAGAGGACGAGAGCCTACATGAGGAAACAAGCAGACCGCAGATTACGGCGAGTAAGAAATAAGAGGTTTCACAGTGATCTTGAAATCAACCAGCTTGTTTTGGTGAAACGACCCGCTACATCGGATCCAGAGAAGAAAATCTTCAGCAAATTCTGCGAAAAGTTCATAGGACCCTATTCTATTGTCAGGAACCTTGGAAATAATGCTTACAGGGTGAAAGAGTTAAGCACTGGAACAATGTCGGTTTACAACGCAGCCAACTTAAAACAGTATCGTAGAAGCGAACCATGGGAGCGCCGAAATAATGATGCAGTTTGAATATATGGACGTCTACTATCAACAAAGTGCACGGGGAGCAGTTGAGTACGGCACGTGAACGAGGAAGTAGAGTTGGTGTTGACAAACATTAACGAGGCGAGCAGAGTGTTGCCCGAGGCAACAGCGCGTCACGCAAGCAGTTGAGAGAGTCATTATGAGCAGGATGTGAAACGAGTAAATGCCATTCAAGACAGGAGCGACTAGACCAAGTAATAGAAAAGGGGTGATTCCGAAATAAAACAATTTGGCCTACTGAAGTTTTTTTAAAATTGTCGACTTTATTCCTAAGTTCGAAATTTTGTGAGTGGGAGAGTTGTGAACCCTTTATCCTCTCTTGGATAAATGATTCGATGTTTTATTTCTTCAATTAATAAATATTTCTACAAGCATCATGAAAATAGCCAGACGGAGATGAGGAAATTTCAAGCATCTGCTGGAGACAGTGGGGACATACCTGAAGCTGTTTGACAAAAGGCTAAATACTTAGGATTGTGAAAAGAATGACCATAGCTATGATTCAGAAGGACAGGTGGTGGCTACCTCAAAATAGAAGCGACGCGCAGTGAGACACGGCTCTGGTATGTTCATAGTAATATTCGCGCCTAGAAGAAATATGATGCAGTAACGTGAGTGGCTGATGTACATGCTAGACACTCCTACTAGCCAAGGTCTGAATAAAAACCGCCAAGTTACAGAAAAGGTGGGAACCAATGAGAGAAGAATGCTTATTTAGCGCGGCAGGTCTAGCGTGGGCACGCTCGGCTAGCATTCACGCGGGAGATCGCCTAGACAACATCTCTACGATCGATTCTAGGATAAATGGGCATATTCTTGACCTGCGCTATTTTTCGAGTTTAGTGATATTTATTTCATTCCTGTATCACTATTATTTTGTGAATTTTTTATCTAATTTCCCCCTCTATCTACACCTAGGGCTGGTTCATTTATAAGTGGTGTGAAGAGCCAAGACATTGCTTATTATTTTTGTTCGTCTGAGGACAGAGCTTATTATTATTGTGTGTGTCGAGGGCACAGCTCGTTATTTTGTGTGTCAGTGGACACAGGCTTTTATACTTTGCGCGTCTAAGGACGTTGACAGTTATACTTTGCGTGTCATGAAGGACACTGAAATTATTATTAAAAGTGTTAAATTCAGTGTTAGATAGTCACAGTACTATATTTGTAGGGGCAGTATCTTCGATAATTCGCCAACAGACTGTTTTGGGGAAAGAAGTACCCGAACGGCGAATTTAGTAGTCAGACATCAAGTGTATAATAATTTAATTTTTGAATCAGCATGAGAGATGACATCATTGACCATGGAGGAAGCCTGGAAATATCAAGACTCCGTCAAGATGGTTGAGATGAGATAAGAAGAATCCGGTTGGGAGATGGCTGCGGATGTTCTTTGACGGGTGGCTGACTGAGGATGAGTACTGAATAATATTTATTATTATCTGATAAATTAACTTATGGTGTATGGGACATTTTGTTTTGCAAATAATTTGCTTGTGTGATTAACGTAGTCTATTTAGTTTTGGTCTGACACACCTTTTGCATGGAAACAGCTCGCATATGTTATTGTAGAAGGTTCTTTTCTTGTTTGTTGTTTTAACTAACGTAGCTATGTGGACGATCGTGTTTGCATATGCTACGCAATGCGGTTAAAAACGTCTCTCGGAGATATGTTGTGTTTCAGAAGTAGGACTGAAGTAATATAATTATACAGTAGATTGGAGGGTAATTGATTTCTTTTGTTTTATTATTGATCAGATTCAGTGAAATTATTGCCTTTGGAGCAATGTGATTTGTGACGAAGAGCAGTCAGCTCTATCGTAGGTTTTAATATTTTTAAATTGTTGGTGAGCATCCATTCAGCCGATCTGTGTGGAAAAAAAAGTATTGTCATTCCCAGAAGTGTTTGTGTGAGTGTGTGTATTTTGTGTCATTACAAGCGGGAATTTCTGCGTAGACTGATTTCTGGCAGCTTGATGACGAATCCATATTGTGACCTCGCGAGGGCAATTCTGGATATTTTGATTAATGTCTGACCATAGTGGTTGAGTTTGTTGCTGTTGTTCCTTTGAGATAACGGCACAGCTGGTCAGTTATATTTATACACACTGGAGTGGGTCGATGACAGGTAATTGAGGAAGAGGGGAGATGTTTCACAAGACGGACTGAAGGTTGCCAGCCAGGTCATTAGTGGAGAGTGCCTGTGTGGCTCAGTAATAACTTGAAATACAGAATTAAGAACTGATCAATGATAAAAATTGTTTTAATAAATGGGAGTTGCCTACGAATCACGATAATCTCCGAAGCGTTAGCTTAACATGCAGTTTTGTTCATATAAAGTAATGTCAGCCAGTCAGGCTTTTGTTGTTGTTGGTTTATTCCTTGTTTATATTTCATTCAGTGACCCGTGAGTCACATGCTATGCTGTATTTCCTTGTTTGTGTTGAGCAATCTGGCCAGTGTTGGCAACTCAAAGTCAAGTGCGTCTTCGCGCTAATGAGGGTCCCGAGCGAGATTCCTGTAATTAGTAGATTTAGTGCGTGTGTCAGCATTACTTTTTAAGGGTTTTTATTAATGTCATGTTCCATATCCGTAAACGTTGATTTACGAGATGATTGTTCGTAAGCATCGTGGCTGTTAACCCGTTGTAAACGAACAGTCATCCAAAGTACTCATTCCTCGTAGTTAGTCATTACGCGCACATAAAACCCAAATTGCAAGGTAGTGGAACCAAGATCCACATTTTAAATAAAGGGGAGATCCGTCTGACTCCTCAGATTTGATAGATATTCTTGTCATGGGAAATTCAGGGAGGATTGTTTTACATTTTATTGTTGTTTATTTCTTTTTATGCACTATTAGTCATTAAATCATGTTATTATTTTACATCTTGTCACTTTTCTTTCTAATTTATAGTTTATATCCTATGACCCTTACCTCAGTAGAGCACGTTGCTTGGCGAACGTAAAAATCACATAGGAACTGAGCGCGACCCCTTGATTAAGATTTCTTACATTAAACACTGCTTTTCTGAAGGGTTCACTATGTACTGTAGACGTATACTCAGGTCCGAGATGTTGAAATACGAATTTGGTTGGTACTGTACTGTCTAAGGTCACAATGTACGCAAACAATGAGAATATGCTGTTAATGTTACTGACATTTGTGGGGGCAGCTGAAGACCAGATGGGGGAGCAGAAATCAATGATAGAAAGAACAGAAGTATAATTTAAGAGCGTTTAAGTCACGAATTTCAGTAAGTCTGAACAAAAGTCCAAGAGACCTCATGGGATAGGATTTAACTTGGTCTATATGAAGAGAGAAATTTAATTTGCTATCATGAATTATTCCAAGATCTTTGACCGGAGTAACGGCCTTCAGAGGACTGCAGTTTATTTCAGACCTGTGGGTAAGCTCACGTTCATTTAGGCAGATCGACATTTTAACACATTTTTCAGTATTAATTTTCAGTTTCCATCTAGTTACCCAGTCGTAGCACAAGTCTAAGGCATTTTGAATGCTATCACAATCGCTGGAGTTCACTATGTTTTTGAAAAATTTTAGATCATCTGCATATAGCAGTTATGGAACATGGGGTGGTCTTTATTTCATCTGTTAGGTCATCTACAAAGAGAGAAAACAGTAGAAATTATGGAATTCCTCCTTGTGGGATGCCAGACGAGACATTCAGCCATAAGGAGTTAGGACCAGGAAGTACGACAGTTTTTTATGAGTGTTGAAAGATTGCTATGAATATTGTATCTGTGGGACAGTTTGTATATGACCAGATTATGGTTTATGGAGTGAAATGCCTTAGCCAGGTCAATGTAAATGACATCCAACTGCGTTTTACCTTTCAATATTAACCATCTCAAATAATAAATCATCACATCAATTTTTTGAAGAGTTTTATCGACTTACAATATTGTCCATGTTTTTTCTTCTTCTAGGTCTTCTCCTTCTTCCTCTTCTTCTTCTTCACTGTATTATACCACTCATGCAGGGTTGACATTTCCCTCAGTCCTACACATCTTCTGAACAACTTACGGACGAATACCCTCCGACCGTAGTACCGTAACTAAACTTATGCCTTTTTCTTGCCATGAATGATGGTACCTGATCTCTCCCTCCTCTTTCGTTTGTTGGTATCTGCTGCCTGCTTTTGTCATTGAGCCTCCAGCACGACGGTGGGGTCTCGGATTTTCATGCCACGAACAACTCGACTGTCTACAATTTCTGGCAAAATGCACTTCTTATAAAAATGGACTAATTTTGGAAGGATCTTTGTTTGCCATAACAACTCATCCTTTTCTATCCTTTCCACGAAGAGCTCTCCTTTCTTCGTATAAACTACAAAATCGCAACATTTTCTCCTTGTGATATTCAATTGACCTTGCACCTGGAAGAAGTAGTTGTGGCTTCGCTTCAATTGCAATTTTTCTTCTGAAAGTTCCAGGCACAAACCTTTCTTCGGTTTATTAGTCACCTCTTCACTCAAATCTGATTCAGTGATGGAGGCAAGGCATTTCAGTTCTACGACACCATCACAAGCAACCAAACCATCAGGACTGGCTCCGAGGAATGGATGTTCTTGGTCCACGAAGAGCCCACACTTGGTGAAACTGTTGCCAGTTCTATTCTCATACAGTTTTATAGCAGTGTCCTCATTATCTCTTCCAAATGTGACGGCAACTGAGGTGAGATTTTTTGGATACAAAATTGTTTTGACCAGATTGTGACAAGGGGTGTAAGGTAAACGTTTAATGACGGGACCAAACTTGGAAGCTGTCAACCGATTTACTCTTAGGTCGTGCCACATCTAATTAGTATGCTGCCCAATAGTTAAAACCTCAATAGGTCTACTATTTGATACTTCATCGTCCATTTTCTTCAAAACGTTTTTACAACTTAATTCAAGGACTTCATTTTCAACGTCGGGCAACTGCGCTAGTGGCCCATAGTTTTCGTCACACTTCCCAGTTCTTCGTCTTTTCTTTACTGGTGGTTTTTGAGAAAATGCCAATCTCCTTCTTGATCGTCTTTTTTCTCTGGCGAGAATATTCGCCTTGAAGACACTACCTGGGCTTCCATTCAATTTTCTCCAGGGACTGAGATGCCAAGAAGGTCCAGCTGTCTGACTCAGGCCTGCACCTATACATCTTCTCGTGAAAGATCCTCCACTAGAGTAGTTTACGCGTTTCCCTGCTGTAAATTTATCCACGATGCCCATGTACCTAAAAAAATGCTAACATTAAAAACTGTTAACACAAACTTCGGGAAATTATTCTATGATAAAGAAAGACGTTCCTATTTGCCTGTATGCGTTTCTTAGGAAAAATATAACATTTCAAAAACTATTAAAGAATATAACATTTCAAAAACTATTAAAGAATATAACATTTCAAAAACTATTAAAGATAATGCAATTTAATTCGGTATGAGTGTTTAATTTCCCTAACAAAGAAGTGTTTCACTACATTTGTCCTAACAAAAATTTGAATAAATAAAAAAAGATGCAAAATTTTACGCCAAATTGATTGACGCCTCATTTTGTAAAATATAATCATTAAAACACAGGTATTAATCTGAATGAAAACTGGACTAAGTTGTAAATACTGTACTCAACTATAACACAAATTCGTTTTAATCTAGAGAACTCATTCAAATTTTTACGGGTATGTTACACTACATTAGGCTGCGTTGATATAGGCCTACGCTAAATTGCAATAACTCCTAAATAAATACCTTTCTACGACGTTTGTTGTCTGGTTGAACACCAAACTGTTAGCCTTGCTTTCAATATTTCCGATGAGTGTACGGATTTTGATAATAAATTCCTTGTCAACTTTGTCAATTATACTCTCCTCTCCAGATTCTTTTCTTTTACAAAAATCACGGCAGTTAACATGATTTCGAAAAACATGGTCGGGCGCGTTTTTGAGGTCTCTTCGGAGGTTGAAAAGGTCAGAGCTGCTTCTGGTCACACTTGCTTCTTTGATAGCAGTGCGAACTCCTTTCACCATTCGCTCCAAGGGTCCAATAGATTCACCTGACGCGGGCTCACTTAGTAGCTGCCGTGACTCCAAGGGAAATTTAGTGTTCTCGGTCAGCTTGTGTAGATGGTCGTTGAGACAACGTGTAGCATGGTTAGCACATTCAATTTTTTTATGTACCTTCTATAACTGCACCCCTCTTGGATCTTTGCCAACACATTCGCATCCCCGTCACCGATGTAGTATTTGTAAATGAGGCCGTAGCTCTCTTCACTAGAATAAAACCCTTCCAGCACAACACTACTTTCCATTCCAGTGGATGGACCGTTGTAGTTTATAAAACAGAGGTGTTCAGTTTCTTTTTTCTTTGGGTTTGCACAAGCGAAGCAGAACTTGTTTCGGATGCCAAGATATATAAACTTCTGTGTGTGAGCACCAATGATAGCCCCCTGAAAATGAAATAGTTTTAAGGAATAGATTATTATCTCCAACGTGATAACGTTAATACAGTACCTTAGGGTGACCCGACGTCCCGTATTTCATGGCCCGTCCCTTATTTCCCTAGTGTGTCCCGTTGTCCCGACAAAATACATACGGGACGCAAATTGTCCCGTTTTTTAAATTAATGGTCCCGTACATTTTGAGATAGCGTGTTTTTAAGTAACGTGTAACACAACCAAGTGAAGAACAACTGTGGTCACACCCAAATAGTAAAGATGAAACCAAACTGTAACACAAACTTCGGAAGTGCAGGGAGAAAGGGACAAAACAATGTTTTTGCAATGTTTTTGAAGAGAAACATTTATGGTGAGGTTGTGCAGCACACGTAGTGCATAATGCGGTACAAATCATTGGGGATATTCTCCCAGTAGACATAGAAACCGTTGTAAACAACATTTTCCAATATTTCCACATTTATACCATTCGTGTTGAATAACTGAAAAAGTGTTGCCAGTTTACTGAAGTGGAGTACAAACAAGTGCTTGTTAGTGTAAAAAGCAGATGGCTTTCCTTGGAACCGGCTGTGAAAAGAATTAGGCCTATTGATATTTACGATGAGCTAAAATCGTACGTTTTGTCTCAAGACAAATGCAATGCGATTGTAAAATCTTTCTTTAGGGATCCTCAAACCCTGCTGTGGCTCTTCATTTATTCAGAGTCAATTGGAAGCGATTTCATCAACCATAAAAGATATTGAGCAGCAGATTAGTCAGCAGATGAAGTTTTGCTGGTGTCAGAAATATCGATAAGGAAATTGAAATCGAGGAAGGATGAAAAGTTTCAAAGTATGAAATGATAAGCACGTTGCAAGAGGATGGCGTACTTAAAGAAACGGAATTCTTCGAAATTTCAAGTTTATTTTATGACACATTTGACTATGTTGAAAATTGGGCTTGCCCATTTCACGTGCTGAAACCATTTAACTGGGTGCAGCTCAAAACTCCTCTTTGGAAGGCGGTTCAGCAAAGCCTTAAGACATTAGCAGAGTTTGATGTAAGTATTCTGAAATAAATATGTGAAGAGGAACTTTCTGAGAAAGTTAACCACGTTAAAAATGTATGTGACATGAAAATCGTTGAACGTTGAATTAAGAACTGTTAAGTGTGTTGGTGGAAAATGGTCTGTCATTTTCAACTTCCTTGCGCTCCAAGATATCTGCTGCAAAAATTTGGAGCTCATTACTGCATTTGTGCTAGCTCTAACTGGCACTAATGCTGCTGCAGAAATAGGGGTTTCTATCACAAATGATTTTTGGACTGATGAAAAGAATAGGTTTAGCGTGGATAGTGTTAAGGAAATAATTATAACTAAAATTTATTTTCAGGATACTCCAAGGGAAAATATTGTTGCTAAAACAATATTACGTCATTAAATGGTTATATGTATTTTAATATTCCTTTCAGTGTGGATTTTAACAAAAAGGTACGAAAATGACCTAGTTGAAGCATAAACCAAGAATTTACGCTGTTATTATATCATAACCGACTTATTTGATCAGAATTTTAATTTTTAATCTATTTTAAAAGCATTATAGACATACAAATAAGCCTCCGTGGCTTAGGCGGCAGCACGCCGGCCTCTCACCGCTGGGTCCGTGGTTCAAATCCCGGTCACTCCATGTGAGATCTGTGCTGGACAAAACGGAGGCAGTCAGGTTTTTCTCTGGGTACTCCGGTTTTCCCTGTCAAAATTTCATTCCAGCAACACTCTCCACTATCATTTCATTTCATCTGTCATTCATTTAATCATTGCCCCAGAGGATTGCGTCAGGCCTCGGCAGCCGGCAAAGTTCATATCCTCGCCGCTAGATGGGGGCTTCATTCATTCCATTCCTGACCCGGTTGGAGACTGGAAGCAGGCTGTGGATTTTCATTTTTTTTGATAGATATACTAATAACGAATGTTTATATAAAATTTCGATTAATATCAACTTTTAATTTGTGTCCCGTATTTTGATTTTGGAAATCTGGTCACCCTAGAGTACCTCAAAAGTTGGTGTTTTATTTTGTACAATGGAACAATTACCAATTAAAAATGTAACTTGCAAAAAGATATCACTATGTGCTTTTCATTCGGATTTTCAGTAAAACCTTAAAATCGCTCATCTTCAATGATAATAAATAAATAGTGTATTCATTTTAATATTTCCTAATTACTTACCACACCACTCAGCGATTTCATCCCATGTCCATACGACCTCTTCGCCCAGCCACCGTCACCAATAACAGTTATGTATGGCACACCATTTAAATAGTTGTTTTTTCAATGGCTATACGTCTTACTTCTTCCGCATTAGCCTTCATTTTGCATATGAGAGTTTCTTCCAAAACCTAAAGAAGCAGAGAAATTTTAAAAGAATACTATATTTGTGTTTTAAAATGTTTAATACGTCTGGAACAAAATGTTAATAATTTGTTTCAATATAAAGGTGTTTTATGAGAGTTTCTTTGCATAATTCATCAATGTGTATTTCTAAAGATAGATCTTGATCTAATAGTAAATCTAAATACATTGTTTCACTAAATTTTAATTCGTCTTCCTTTACTTAATCTCTAATTTGGGATTGATATATATTCATTACTAGCAGAAGTACCCATTCTTCGAACGGTCGTCGATATTAATAACCAGACGTAATCAATTGAGCTACTGTTGCAATGGTTAGGGGCTTGGAACCTGTTTGTCGACAAAGATAAATGATTAGTTGAAATATGCTCTGAAACTAATTTACCTAACGTGTACTTCCTGACGTGAAAATAAAATTGAAAACCTCGTAGACGAAATGCAATTCACGTCACATAAAAACTGACGCACACTGTTGTGTCAAGTGCGTATCCAGAGGAAGACCCCTTTAATAAATTATAAAGGCTTATGGTGCATGAAAATTCAGGTTTTTTAGCCTCCAATGGCCCAAATTCCTAAAAGTTTAAAAAAAAAACTATTTCAATTCAGGAATTTTTGAAAATAATGTTGCTGTTTGAAGATATAATAGACCTTCTGTACGACACATCGCACGTTTAAGTCTTGTGAAAAAAATCCAGGGTATCTCTTGACCCCCTTAAGCGCATTGATGTATTTTACAGTTTTTGTTGGTTCCGTGATAACCTTATAGCCATTTGCAAACTTTCACAGAAATTTAATAAATGGAGCGGCATTACTTCTTGCAGAAATAGATGGAAAGTTGGATGTACCTTTTTGAGACACTGTTGTCATGGTTACTGGCTTGCATTCCTACATTAGTTTATTAAATGAAATTAGTTTTCTGGGAATATCTCAGAAACTCTTGGTTTTAGAGCATTAAAATGTAGTTTCCGGGGACCCTTTACGACTGTTTAGGGGCCCAGAGGTTTTTTTCTGACACCAGGGGGCTGAAAATGAGCTTTGTCTCGTCGTTGTAGGCCGTAGTATCATCATCATCATCCTCTTGCACAGTTTCCAGCCGTTGGCTGGGTCTGTTTGGAACACAGGCCACTCCAACGTCTTCTGTATTCCCACCATCTCTCAGATTCCACCCCTGTCCAGTCTTCTCTCTTCTTCACGCTTTCTTCCATCCCTTTCAGCCACCTGTCTCTCGGTCTTCCTCTCGGTCTTCCTCTCGGTCTTCCTCTCGGTCTCTTTCCTTCCCACTTCGTCTCGTGAATCCTCCTGGGTATCCTCTTATCCTCCATTCGTTTTACATGCCCATGCCATCTAAGTCTGTATTTCTCTATACCATCCCGTAATGGTTCCTCCTTTATTAATTCTCTGGTCCTCTCATTTCTTATTCTGTCCATCTTTGTAGCTCCAATACTGCTTCTCAAGAACCTCATCTCACTGGCCTGTATTTTGCTCTTCTCCCTTCCTTTCATAGCCCAGGTCTCCGAGGCATACGTCAGGATAGGGGCATAGAACGTCCGATATATGATCTTTTTCTGTTCTGAGGGACATCCTTGCTCCATAACATGCTTCTCACATTCCTCCGGAATGCTTCTGCCTGTCTCCCCCGCTCATTTTTTCTCTATAGTTTCTTCCATTATCTTGTATCAGGCTTCCCAGATACTTGAAACTCTCCACTTTCTTCAGCTGTTCCCCAACAATTGTTATTCCCGTTGTGGTTCTTTCCTTCTTCTTTGTTGTGATCACTATCTCACTCTTATTTATGCTAAATTTCATCCCATATCCTTGTATTTTTCCTTCCCACACGTCTAACTGTTCCTGTACCTCCTTCTCCTTGTTTCCCCAAATCATCAAATCATCCGCTAACACCATTGCTTTCATCTTTCCTTCCCCAATTACTTGTGCCACTCGGGTCATTATGTCATCCATCACCACAATGAAAAGTAACGGTGCCAGTGCACTTCCTTGTTTCAGGCCGTTTCTCTGTTCCACCCAGTCCGATCTCTCTCCTCCCACTTTCACACAGCTCACGCTTCCCTTGTACATCTCCATTATCCTCCTTATAGTCCATGTTTCTACTCCTCTATCCTCCAGGGACTTCCATACTTTGTTTCTGCATACACTGTCATATGCTTTCTCAATGTCCAGGAAGGCCATCAGTAGATCTGTTCCATACTCACAGTGCTGTTCTTGTAACTGCCTTACGGCAAAAATCAAATCCACTGTGGACCTTCCTGCTCTGAAGCCATGTTGTTCTTCCCTCATCCCTCCTTCTATCCTTGTCCTAATTCTCCTTTCCAAAACTTTCTCAAGCATCTTTGCGCAATGACTCGTCAGTTTTATTCCCCGATAGTTTCTGCATTCTGTTCTACTACCTTTCTTGAAGATCGGGACAATTATTCCCTTTTTACAGTCCTCTGGGGTCTTCCTTTCCGCAGTGTAATAATAATATTAATTATAATAATAATATAACAATATAGGGATAGGGATATAATAGACCTTCCGTAGCACACCAGCACGTGTAAATCGCGTGAAAAAATTCTAGAGTACCCCTTGACCCCCTTAAGCGCATTATATGTATTGATGAATTTTACAGCTTAGTTTGGTTCCGTTATAACCTTCTAGCCGTTTGCAAACTATCTCAGTAAAGTAATAAATGGAATTGTATTGCGTCTTATATTACAGCAATAGATGGACCTGTGAATTTCTGTTGCCATGGTGACGGGCTAGCTTCCTTTCATTATTGTATTAAATGAAATTAATTTTCGGGGAATATCTCAAAAACTATTGGTTTTAGGGCCTTAAAATGTGGTTTTCGGGGGCCCTTTAGGGCCCTCGAGTTTCGTTTCTCATATTGAGGGGCTGAAAATTAGCTTTGTCTCGCCCTTCTACGCCTATTTCAGCATGTATTTTAAGGGGGTAGGCCCCCTTTTATGAAAGGTACAGAGAAGGGTTTCATCAATGATTGGTGTCTTGCCTCTGAAGGATATCTGTACCAAATTTTACGTTGATCCACTCAGCCGTTCTCGAGTTATAAGGACACAAAAAATTGTCCACAGACACACAAACAAACAAACAGAGAGACAGACAGACAGAAAAAAAAATCATTTTCGCGCGCATCCGTCATAAATCAGTCTAAAACGCGTAAATAACTTTCATTCTTATATATATATAGAGATATGAGGAAATATGGATCAACAAACAGTACTTACATTGCCAACTCTTATTTCTTGGTTTGTGTATTTTTTGCGGCCCGTGATTGGAATGTCCAAAACACTGGACATTTCTTCAACTTGTGAAAATCCAATGCCCACTGCCGTGGCTCCCCACACCAGAGCATCGTTTACTTCCGGTCAAGACGCTCTGAAAATGCAACATACTCGCTTTCACAATTACCACAGTAATAAATCCATGTTCAAAATAACCCATTTTTAATTTCTTTCTTATATTTTCCCATGGAACAATGTTTGGAATGGCTCGCTACTAATTCGAGTCGTTCCATAACGTGACCAATGTCAACGATGCGTCGCCCTTTTGTTTCAACTATCAGCACTGGTAAATTAGACAATCATAAATAAAATATTGAAATCCGAAAGACAGAAATTATGTCCCTAAAACTAACATCATTAAAAGAAATAACCATAAATGGTAATACAGTCAAACTTGTAACCACATTCAAATACCTCGGAGAAGTAATAAAAAATAACCTACACGAAAAAACCCATTAATGATACTATGCGTAAGAGGAAACTGGGATTCTTTGGACACTGGATTCGAGACTTCTGAAACAAACTCGACTAAAAATATATCACGGCAGGATGCAGATGGATTACAGAAATAATAGAGGATCTGAAGGAAATTTGCCTTACACCAGAAGACACAACACATAAGATATAATTGAACAACAAATCAAGAACGCAATCTACGATTCACACTCACAAGAAAGATCACAACATGAATATTTTAAACACAACAAAGGGCACGAAGATGGGAACATATGAAAAAGTACTGAGAGGACAGCAAAGCCCGAAGTTTTCCTTGGAGGAGACTTAGATAATGGACTGACTATGGTGATCCTATGCGGTCGCAAAGAGGAAAGAAGAAGAAACATACAAAAACCTAATACGGTTAAAATCTGCTAAAAACAAGAAGTTCCGTGAAGAACTATACAGCCTACTTTTCATGGCGTAGTTGGTAGCATGCTGAACTGCTGTGCCCAAGTTAGCGGGTTCAAACCTGGCCGAAGTCGTCGGATTTTTTTAAGAGCGTTACAAATCCTTCAGTATGCCTTCCTTCAGAGGGGAAGTAAAGCCGGCGGTCCCATGTCATAGATTTATGGCATGTAAAAGATCCTTTCACAGACTTAACTTGTGTAAAGCAAAATTTGTTAGGTTAGATTTCGCCAGAACGCTCTATCAAAGTTCCAACGTTCGCCACTAGGTATCATTGATATCTGGTGGCGAAAGTTGGAACTACTTGAAATTGAACGGAACTTGTAGCTCACCCTTTAGGGTGTCCGCTGGAAGCAGCTACAGACTAAGGCGAGCCGAACATGTCCTCGGACACTCCCGGCCCCAAAAGTCATACGATAAATAAATAATTCTACAGTATATGAACCTATCTAGAATAATGACGAAATGAAGTTGGTAATATCGAAATATCTAATTAGTTCAAAATATACCTGGTATAATGTAGACTAACAGAGCACTACAGTTGGCAGCCCTGGTGACTGAATATATTCTTAGTTCCATCTCTTAAGCTACAGAATACAAAATTTGGTTAAAGTCCAATGGACGTTACATTCAGTTCGACACTGGATCTATCAGCACGCGTAAAAGCTTGTTGCCAACAATACCATGCATTTGCTGGTCAGAAATAATCTGAAATATTATGATTTCATGTGCCAATTTTGGATGAAATCCATTTGTTAGCATAGAAGTTACATATATTTTAAAATTGGACATATCAGCAAGCATAGAATCATGTTGGCAGCACTGCCTTGTATTAATTACTCCAAATTAATCTAGAATGTCAGGTGCTATACGTGTGCAAAGTATAGAGCTGTTGGCTTGCATACTTTCTGATATATTGATATTAGGGTAAAAAAATATAGACAGCATTTATTAGCAGTTGGCAGTCCTGATTGCTCTTAACAATACTTTTAGTCAAAATGGTACACAAAGCACATACGAAATTTGGTTGAAATCCAATTGATAGTATAGAAGTTACATGTATTTAAAAAGTGGTACTATCAGCAGGCTTATAATCATGTTGGTAGAACTGACGTATATAAGTTACTCCAAATTAATCTAAAATGTCAGAATATACTGTACGTGTGCATAGTTTAAAGCTGTTGGCTTGCATACTTTCTGATATATTGGTATTTGGATTTTTAAAAAATATAGAGAGCTATTATTAACAGTTGGCAGCCCTGGTGGCTCTTATGAATACGCTCAGTCATATCTGTTTATGTACTGATATTACATACAAAATTTGGTTGAAATCCAATTGATAGTGTAGAAGTTATATGCACTTAAACATTGGACCTATCAGAAGGTTTAAAATTATTTTGGCAACACTGTCATCGTTGGCCTCGTGGAAATTATACTGAAATGGTATTATCTACATGCGTGCCAATTTTGGAATAGCTCCCATGCATACCTTGCAAGATATCCAACATGAAGCTCAAATTTCTAGTGCGTTTTTTCAGCAGTTGGTAGCACTGACATCATTTTCAAATATGGACGTGAGATATTCCGGTGCACATCTTTACTCATACGAAATTTAGTTTAGATTGCTGCAGCCGTTTAGGAGTTGATAGGGGGGGGGGCACACACACAGACAGACAGACAGACAGACAGACAGAAGGACAGACAGACACATATTTTCCCGGATCGATCTCATAAGTCTACTTTTTCCTCATTTTTGCAAAATGTGAAAAGTAGGCTAGAAATACGAGACCTTTCAAATAGACAGATGCTCTAGAAAATTGTATTTCGTATAGCGTAATATACAGTAAATTATTTGAAGCGAAACCACTAAAAAAGGAGACCCAAACGGATCATTTCCGAATAGGACAGAAATATGCGAAGCTAAAGAATGAAGAGGTTCTGGGAAGAGAAGAAAAGAAAGGTCAAGACACGGTCTATGCGGTCCACAGTTGGCAAAAAATACAGTAAATGTCGTACCCAGTCAAGATATTCAAATAAGTGAATTTTAGCAGAGGAGTAATGGGTGAGATAATACTGTAACACTTCTACGGTTTTCTCTCTAGAGTGTGATCGTGTAGACTGGCAGGATGAGTCAGAGAGGGAGGGGGCGGAAGCTGCGATAGCAAAGGTGTTGAAGGAGATGGGAAGAGAGGCTAGATGCCCGAGCGGGCTCATGCCCAAGACCTTGTCTTGTCGCTGTGTGTGTGCGCGCGTGTGTGTATGTGTGTGTGATTGATTCAGCCAGCGTTTTTAGAGTCTGAAAGGTACATGCACTACGGGTATATCGCTGAAACAATTTCCTTTATCAAACATTTCGACTGCTCAGAATAAGAGCCACTTTGAAGTTAATATAACATTTTTTTCTCACTAAAAATGGTATTCAAATCTGAAGAGGTTAATACAAAATTTGAATTTCGAAGTAAGAATTGTTCCTATTACAGGTGCTACACCTGCAAAGACACCATCGCTTAGACTGCAGCACGTCGGTAAGTCGATAACCAACGCTCTGCTTACCACTGCGACACCTGGAATGGGCGGGCCCAACTTACCTTTGTTTTAGAGGTCCGGGTCGCTTCCGCAGCAAAATCACCTCCAGATGACATGTCCCAACAGAAGAGCTCCAAAAGGGGTGGAAGGAAGATGGAGAAGGGGACAACACACACAGGCTATTCAACAGACACCCCCCACTAACCGACAGAACTGCCGTCAGTGAAATAATGCCACAACAAAAGATTAAAAATTTTACGTAAAATGTAATGTTAAAATATAAGGAACACCTCCACCAGAGAAAGAACATGCATCAGCCACCATAATTTACAATGAATGCAAGAGACTGCCAAACATGTATGCTTGCAAACCAAGGACAAGAAAAGACTTAAATTAAAATTTAAAATGTAAAACAACCCAAAGGTTAAAATAAAAAAAAATACATGCATAACACAATGAGAAAGGGCTTGATAATTTGCAAGAGAATGCAATAGCGATCCGGCATGCGTAGATCCCGGCCACGACGAAACGAGAAATAAAAAATTAAATTAATCAAATTAAATAGTAGCAGAAAACAATTCATAAATTTGCATGATGGAGAAAAACACAGGAACAATAACTAAAAACACAAAGTTGAACCGACAAGGTAAAATTTTAAAAAAAATCTTTAGTTAACACAACACGTTTGAGTTTCGCGGTGGACGCCTAGAGACTGACTTGAGACCAGAATGCATCTCTTCATAATAAAACAAAAGCATGGCCACTAAAACGGGAGACCGCATGCCTGATCGAAACTACGGCAAACAATTAATAAAATTAAATTTAAACATCAGCAGAAGGAAATGGACGGAGGAAAACAATTACGTCTAAATACTATTACAACAGAGAAATGCACCGGATCATGAATAAATTAAATTGAATACTATATCAATCCTAAGATTGGCAGAAGACAATAAGTAATAATTTAAACGTAAAATAAACTAGAAATGTGTCTCCATAAGGTACGAAGAAAGATAATAAAATTAAAATAAATCAGGAAACGTAATTAAAACAGAAATAAAATTAGGCCTATAAAACAAATGAGGAACAGAATTAAAATATTACTATAAGATGATATAGGAGCTCCATAACAATAATGAACATCAAGAAAAATAATGTAACGTACCTTACATCCTTCTCAGTGGAGACATAATAAAAATAAATTTAAAAAAACTAACACATTTTAAATAAAATTAAAATGCGGCACTATATTGCCTTGAAAATGCCCACACGGCACATGCCTCGTGTGGGGTCACAAGCATAGGTCTGCACCGACATGCGACCACATTTCACACGACCACTTCACGGCGAAACGATGAAAATTCACAGCCTGAAGAGAACAGGCAATTCCTTTTTCTGTTGAATAAGTATTCACATTTTGAAAAAGCTAGGGGCAAGGCCCCTAGCGCAACGGATAGATACTCTTGGACCAGCAGCCGGCTTGTTGTTTTCTTGACGACAGCTAATGGACTCCACAAAATGGCGGAGAATTTTTGCGTGTCAAATCCGAACCGCCTTCATGTAAATAATATTGTCCAATCACGGATTGACACCTCAAACAACAATGTCATAAATAAGTACATAATTTGGCGGTATCATGAATACACTAGCATTTGTTTCATGACGAAGAATGTAATTGTCTTTCAATTATGTCATGCGTATAAAGAGTTTTATAAGGCGCAGCACACACTACCTAGCGGAGCTGCAGGAACTTCTTGACGTCTTTGCAAAGTCCGACAGCGGCTACCATCTCGTGGTCACAGGCGGAACTGAGCGACGAAGCGGACGATTCAAAACTTCAAGAACAGCATCCATGAGTAAATACATGTTTGAAAAGTTGGGACGTGCACATGCACGTAACAGTCTCCCTCCCTTAAGTGTGAACACGGTTCACGAATATGCCTAGGCATAGACAGTACTCCTTAACTTGTCGATTCACCAAAGATGTTTCCCGAAGATAATGTTCACCAGTTAACTCCAATTGATGGATGAAACCGCATCGTTTTGGTTAGGAAGAATGCTGGGTCAGATTATCAGTGAAGGGATAATTGATCACCTCGCAAACCACTTAGTTAACAGCTTCACTGTGTCCAAAATCTTCAGAAATGCAGAACACCAGCACCAGCAGTGTTTTCATAGTCCGAGACACGTTAGATACATTTTCAATAAGTCCAAAGTAGGTCGCTTTAGATGAAGTAGGTGGAAGCAATGTGCAAGATATGATTCGACGCGTGGGCAGCCATTAACAAAAATAGAAGTTAATCTAATTAAAAAAAGGTTTACAGAATTATTAATTCTTACTACATTTTACAAAAGAGAAACAAATTTGAATTTAAATGAAGAAAATATTTCTGACCATGCCCTAGATCCGTGCTTACAAAATTTCATTAACAAGTTTACCTTTTTACAGATTCGAAGTACATTTCAAGATTACATGAGTTAGACGACTATACATTTAGAAGGAACTACGGTAGAGGAATGACCACTAAAATTCCGAAAGGGAACAAGGAATACAAGGTTACCATGAGTTAGGTCTCCCACCGAGTCCAATTTACATGTTAGCATCTTCTATGAAAACATCAAAATTAGGTACACTTTAACAATTTACCATTAAAATGGGAACTTCCCAACATTTACATTTTGTATCCCACCAGAGTTTTCATATCCAGTTCAAAATTCCAGAAGGAACAGATGCCTGAAGGCCTCAATGAAGGTTAGGGATACTCTACATTATACAAAATTTGTTTTACAAAATTCACGGTAGCATTTCCTCATTAGACACCTCTCCACCTCGCTTAATGTGTGATAGATGCACTCTAGAAATTTTGTTGGCCTTAGGGTTTCGAACAAGAAGAGTAACAGGGGTCAAGAATGCCTCTACATAACATGGGCCTTTAAAACGAGGGGATAACTTGCTTGAGACTAGATTACTGGCGCCCTTGGGCTCGAAATTGCGGACGTACACAACATCACCAATTTCCAAATCCGTTGGCTTGCGACAGGCATTGTGTCGCCTGGCAAGTTGGTCATGTGATACCTTAATATTCTCTCTAGCCTTGTCGAATTTCGCCCTCATATTCTCGGGCGTGAAACTGTCAGGAAGGAGATCGTGCAGGTTCCACAGGTTGGACAACGGAGAATTAGCCATAAAGGAAAACATTAACGAAAAAGGGGTGGCTTGCGTGCTCTCATGCACGGCGGTGTTGAAAGCAAAATTGAGCCAATGCAAATTAGAATCCCACTTGGAATGGTCGTCGTGGTGGAAAGCAATCAGAGCAGAACGGAGATTACGATTGACTCGCTCAGCAAGAGACGGGTTAAGAAAATAGGGAGTGGTGGTTACATGCGAAATAGCATAATCAAATAAGAATTGACGGAACTGATGAGATACAAAGCACTTGGCATTATCTGACACCAGATACTGACACGGCCCAAAAGACGAGAAGATGGAATTAAGACACTTTATGACGGAACTGGTCGTAGCCTGTCTGGTGGGGAAAATCCAACTAAACCGGGAGAAACCGTCAGTGCAAACAAGCGCAAATTGGTTTCCCCGACCAGAGCGAGGGAACGGTCCAACATGGTCGATAAAAAGCCTCTCCATGGGTCTAGATGCCGGTTCAGATGACAACAGGCCAACCTTAGTAGAAACCGGAGGTTTGCTAATACTGCATGCAGCACAATTCCTAATGAGCCTCCTGATGTCGCCATCCATACTTTGCCAAATGAAAAACTGTCTGATTTTAGCTCGGTTCTTGAATACTCCTAGGTGGCCACCAATAGGAGATTCATGATAGTAACGAAAGATTTCCGGAATGAGGACCGACGGGAGCACAATTTTAGGTAGGCGGTCATGACGAGACGAACAACACAATACACCGTCCTTCAGAGAGTAGGGCTTGATCACTTCACCAGAATTGATTCGGTCAATAAGGCTAGATAAGGAGGGGTCTTCTTTCTGGAATCGTCTCCCATCCTCAAAAAGCACAGGAGAATAGCTAAGAACGGCATTGACACAATTTACAGCAGATATAAGGTTTACGGGTTCACATTCCTGAACATCCTCTTCAGCTGTTTCCTCGTACATGCGGCTTAAAGAATCAGCTACCGCATTTTCGGACCCACGAATATGTTGGACAGTGAACTGGAACGACAGAATCCTAGTTGCCCACCTAGCAATTCCACCAGTTTTACGGGGTTTCCCTAAGACCCAGCTCAAGGCTTGGTTATCGGTCTCAAGGAGAAACTTAGTGTGCTCAAGATACATACGGAATTTTTCTAGAGCGAACAACACAGCTAAACCCTCAAGTTCGTATATAGAATACTTCCTCTCTGCGTCCGTTAAGGTACGAGAAGCGTATGCAATGGGTTGCCTACCCACATCAGATTCCTGCAGTAGGACACAACCAACACCACGACCAGACGCATCAGTCTGCACAATGAACTGCTTCCCAAAATCCGGAATGGCTAACACAGGGGCGTTAGAGAGCGCAAGCTTAAGATCTTCGAAGGCTGCCTGCTGAGAGGGACCCCACTCAAACTTCACAGCCTTTTTGCGTAATTGATTTAGAGGAGCAGCACGGTCGGCAAAGTTACTGATAAACTTACGGAAGAAGTTCACCATTCCAATGTAACGAGCAACACCCTTGGCGTTCTTGGGTGGTTTAAAATCTCTGATGGCCTGCGTACGAGACTGGTCCACTGTGATACCAGATTCGGAAACAATATGTCCCAAGAAGGAAATTTTGGGCTTGGCAAAGGAAACCTTGGACAATTTGACGGTAAGGCCAGCGTCACGCAACCGATCAAGAACAATTTTCAGATGATCAACGTGTTCCTCGAAGGACTCGGAATAGATCACCACATCGTCAAGGTAGTGGTACACAAACTTGAATTTAATTTCTGAAAATACCTTGTCCAGAAGTCTGCTCAACACAGCGGCTCCTGTGGATAGGCCAAACGGGACACGGGCATACTCAAACAGGTTCCAGTCAGTGGAAAAAGCAGTAACATGCCTGGATTCAGGAGAGAGGGGAATTTGGAAGTAGGAAGAATTTAAATCGAGGATCGTGAACACCTTCGCGTTGCGAAACCAACTAAAACATGTGTGAAGGTCCGGCAAAGGAATGGACTGCAAAACAACTTTTTGATTAAGAGCCCTATAGTCGACCACCGGCCGAAAACCACTGTTAGGTTTTGGCACAAGAAATACAGGGGATGAGTAGGCAGAGATAGAGGGTTGGATTACACCTTCTTCTAACATCTTATCGATAATCTTACGAAGTTCAGCCATCTTGGGCGGGGCAGGGCGATACGGGCTGGAACGCACCGGCACAGAATCGGTTAGCTCAATCTTGTACTCCATCAAATGGGTTACACCCAACTTGTCAGTAAATACATCGCCATACTCCTGACATAATCTCTTAATGGCATCCTTTTGAAGACTCGTTAAATTTTCCAGATCGAGATCCTCAATAGTCATAGGTTCAGTAACAGAATTGACAGCAGGAGAAGATAAAACCGGGTTAAAAGATAATTTACTCTGTGGATTAAACTTAAACCATAAGTTGCGAGCACCAAAATCAAGAAGCATACCAACGTGTGACATGAAGTTAGCTCCAATGACCACAGCACAAGAAAGATTTCTGGCAACCAAAAATTTAAATTTCCAAGAAAAATTTAGAATATGAATTTTGACTGTCATACTACCCAAAATACTTAAGTTTGAACAATTTGCCGAAATAAAAGATTCATTGTTAGGCTCTAACTCAGGAAATTTGTAAACACTCTTCATAGATAAAAACCAGTTCTCGCTTATAAAGGATGCGACACTACCAGAATCAAGAAACGCTGAAACGGGCTCGTCATTAACACAAATTTCAATAAACGGGGATATTCCTTTAGCCACAGGAGAAATTCCAAGATCATTACTCACTCTAACACGATTACAAGTGGGTGACGAGGACACCCGCACCACAGGCTTCACACAACGTTTAGAATTAGGCTGACTTGCCACGCCATTGCTCACCGACATGTTAGGTAGGCCAGCGACATAAGCAGAATTAGCACGTGATGAATTAGTTTTCATAGAGTTATCAAGACTATCATTGGTAGGGCGACCAGAAACTTCACAGGGTTTTCCCAAATTCTTACGCACAGAAATATCATTGGAAGTAACACCCGAATTGGTCTCCACAACGTTCCGTCATTGTCGATACACAGCCTGGTTACTCGGACACACCTTCTTGACATGTCCCACGCCACCGCACGTGTGGCACTTCATGTTGGGTCGAGGATGAAACATAACCTTAGGCGGGGGACGAGACATCAAGGACGGAGGGGGACAAGACATCAAGGAAGGAGGAGGAACATTAGCTACACGAAGGGAATCTGCATGCTTCACAGCCATAGCCTCTATAACGACCTGTTTCAGCTCGACAAATGACGACGGCCTGGTACACATAGTCATGTATGACCTATATTGAGGCGAAAACCCATTCACAATTGATGACACCAACTGTCGCTCAGTTAAAGGGGATGCAAAAACCTGGGCACACACCTTAATGTCGCTGACATAGTCGCTAAGGGACTCGTCCAGCCTTTGGACACGATAAAGGAACTTATGCTCGAGAGCACTTAGGGCGCTCGCAGGGACAAAAAACCACAACACTTCCCTAATAAACATGGCTAAGGACATGCGGAGGTGGATAGCTTCAACAAGCTTATCGCGCAGCATACCGGATGCAACTGGATACAAAAGTTGGAAAATCTGAACTTCCGACATCCCAAAAATCGAGGCATGGTTACCCAACTCGACCACTTGCTTTAAAAATTGTACCACTTGGGTAACGTCATCAAGGTTGAAATGCTTTAACTTAGTTAAGAAACCAGAAACAGGATGAGGAATCGACCCATAATTAACGGTAGGTGAGAACGTAGCATTAGGAATAGAGACATTGTTACCAGGGTAGCCCGCTCGCACACCCTCTACAGGCGACAAAACATTTATATTACTAGAGAAAGAACTGGGATGCAATGGGTCGGCAGGACCCAGGAAATCATTAGGTGACCTAACATGAGAAGAATGACCGTATGCAGGATTAAGAGGTATGGACGAGCCAGCGCCAGGCAACAGAGGGGCAGGCAAACTACTACTGGTAATCGATCCCAAAACCTCAGACCTAGTAAACAGAGGTGATTCACGTTCAACCCCAGAAGAACTCTCCAAACTCACAAGGTTATCACTTAAGTCAATTAAATTGAAAACATTATTGTTGTCGGCCATTTTGGAAAACACAGAATGCAGACAGCCAATATAGAAGGAAACAAATTTCAGGAATTACAAGGACAGTTTACACTTTCACAACAGTACCACAACCAGCAATTACCATCACCAAAGACTAGGCTGACACTCGAACACAGCCACCCTACTACACCAAATCATGCACCATACTGTCCAGAACTGCACACGTCACCACCTGCTTGGCTCGAGAACAGGGAGCTAAATTACAAAAATTGGCACAAAACATCTGACTAACAGCATCCGACGGTGCTCCAGGGTGCCTTCACACGCAGCAAGTAGGCTATCAGAACATTAAGAAATCCCATTTCCCATGCCAAGGACACATGTCAGTCACTCACCGGGCTTCATTTTCAGTGGGGATGTTGCACACCAACAGGGTAAAATACAGGAGTAAACGCCTCGCTTAGAACAGGTCACATACAGCATACCACATGGATATCCAGAGGCAAACATGAAACACAACAAACGACAAGGATTAGCAAAACATAACATCAAGTGCCCTGGCCCAGCAAAATCCCACCAACTACTGCCCCATCAGTCCACAGAGGGGTCCATAAAACAGCCTGTGGGTACTGGGGAGGGGATAGTTACGGAAGTGAACTCGAGTGCGGTCTGCTACCACTGCTACCCCTGCAAAGACACCATCGCTTAGACAGCAGCACGTCGGTAAATCGATAACCAACGCTCTGCTTACCACTGCGACACCTGGAATGGGCGGGCCCAACTTACCTTAGTTTTAGAGGTCCGGGTCGCTTCCGCAGCAAAATCACCTCCAGATGACATGTCCCAACAGAAGAGCTCCAAAAGGGGTGGAAGGAAGATGGAGAAGGGGACAACACACACAGGCGATTCAACAGACACCCCCCACTAACCGACAGAACTGCCGTCAGTGAAATAATGCCACAACAAATGATTAAAAATTTTACGTAAAATGTAATGTTAAAATATAAGGAACACCTCCACCAGAGAAAGAACATGCATCAGCCACCATAATTTACAATGAATGCAAGAGACTGCCAAACATGTATGCTTGCAAACCAAGGACAAGAAAAGACTTAAATTAAAATTTAAAATGTAAAACAACCCAAAGGTTAAAATAAAAAAAATACATGCATAACACAATGAGAAAGGGCTTGATAATTTGCAAGAGAATGCAATAGCGATCCGGCATGCGTATATCCCGGCCACGACGAAACGAGAAATAAAAAATTAAATTAATCAAATTAAATAGTAGCAGAAAACAATTCATAAATTTGCATGATGGAGAAAAACACAGGAACAATAACTAAAAACACAAAGTTGAACCGACAAGGTAAAATAATAAAAAAATCTTAAGTTAACACAACACGTTTGAGTTTCGCGGTGGACGCCTAGAGACTGACTTGAGACCAGAATGCATCTCTTCATAATAAAACAAAAGCATGGCCACTAAAACGGGAGACCGCATGCCTGATCGAAACTACGGCAAACAATTAATAAAATTAAATTTAAACATCAGCAGAAGGAAATGGACGGAGGAAAACAATTACGTCTAAATACTATTACAACAGAGAAATGCACCGGATTATGAATACATTAAATTGAATACTATATCAATCCTAAGATTGGCAGAAGACAATAAGTAATAATTTAAACCCAAAATAAACTAGAAATGTGTCTCCATAAGGTACGAAGAAAGATTATAAAATTAAAATAAATCAGGAAACGTAATTAAAACAGAAATAAAATTAGGCCTATAAAACAAATGAGGAACAGAATTAAAATATTACTATAAGATGATATCGGAGCTCCATAACAATAATAAACATCAATAAAAATAATGTAACGTACCTTACATCCTTCTCAGTGGAGACATAATAAAAAAAAATAAAAAAGACTAACACATTTTAAATAAAATAAAAATGCGGCACTATATTGCCTTGAGAATGCCCACACGGCACATGCCTCGTGTGGGGTCACAAGCATAGGTCTGCACCGACATGCGACCACATTTCACACGACCACTTCACGGCGAAACGATGAAAATTCACAGCCTGAAGAGAACAGGCAATTCCTTTTTCTGTTGAATAAGTATTCACATTTTGAAAAAGCTAGGGGCAAGGCCCCTAGCGCAACGGATAGATACTCTTGGACCAGCAGCCGGCTTGTTGTTTTCTTGACGACAGCTAATGGACTCCACAAAATGGCGGAGAATTTTTGCGTGTCAAATCCGAACCGCCTTCATGTAAATAATATTGTCCAATCACGGATTGACACCTCAAACAACAATGTCATAAATAAGTACATAATTTGGCGGTATCATGAATACACTAGCATTTGTTTCATGACGAAGAATGTAATTGTCTTTCAATTATGTCATGCGTATAAAGAGTTTTATAAGGCGCAGCACACACTACCTAGCGGAGCTGCAGGAACTACTTGACGTCTTTCCAAAGTCCGACAGCGGCTACCATCTCGTGGTCACAGGCGGAACTGAGCGACGAAGCGGACGATTCAAAACTTCAAGAACAGCATCCATGAGTAAATACATGTTTGAAAAGTTGGGACGTGCACATGCACGTAACAACAGGTACTACTGCAGGGGTTGTTGTAGAGAAATTTCGGTGTCTTCCGATTATTAGTTTCGTCGTGGTGATTGTACCTTTAATGCTCAAAATAGCCACTTTGAAGCCATGTTCTCAGCAAACGAGCCATCGTTATTTTCTGCAAAACGCATATAATGTCTCACAAAGACCTATATTAGAGATTAAGAATAAAAATAAAAATAAAATTTTAATTTTTGACCGCACAGCCTTAAGTGGCAGTTGGCAAGGAGGGGCAAGGTTAAACTGAGTGAAACGATTAATATTGTAGCTTTCAGTGGTTTCCCACCTCTACTCCACGCTAATGCTGGGATAGTACAAGGGTTTACGTGGCAGTTGTCAAGGAGGGGCAAGGTTAAACTGAGTGAAACGATTAATATTGTAGCTTTCAGTGGTTTCCCACCTCTACTCCACGCTAATGCTGGGATAGTACAAGGGTTTACGTGGCAGTTGTCAAAGAGGGGCAAGGTTAAACTGAGTGAAACGATTAATATTGTAGCTTTCAGTGGTTTCCCACCTCTACTCCACGCTAATGCTGGGATAGTACAAGGGTTTACGTGCCAGTTGTCAAGGAGGGGCAAGGTTAAACTGAGTGAAACGATTAATATTGTAGCTTTCAGTGGTTTCCCACCTCTACTCCACGCTAATGCTGGGATAGTACAAGGGTTTACGTGGCAGTCGTCAAGGAGGGGCAAGGTTAAACTGAGAGAAACGATTAATATTGTAGCTTTCAGTGGTTTCCCACCTCTACTCCACGCTAATGCTGGGATAGTACAAGGGTTTAAGAGGCAGTTGGCAAGGAGGGGCGAGGTTAAACTGAGTTAAACGGTTAATATTGTAGCTTTCAGTGGTTTCCACTGCTACTCCACGCTAATGCTGGGATAGTACAAGGGTTTACGTGGCAGTTGGCAAGGAGGGGCAAGGTTAAACTGAGTGAAACGATTAATATTGTAGCTTTCAGTGGTTTCCCACCTCTACTCCACGCTAATGCTGGGATAGTACAAGGGTTTAAGAGGCAGTTGGCAAGGAGGGGCGAGGTTAAACTGAGTGAAACGATTAATATTGTAGCTTTCAGTGGTTTCCCACCTCTACTCCACGGAAATGCTGGGATAGTACAAGGGTTTAAGAGGCAGTTGGCAAGGAGGGGCAAGGTTAAACTGAGTGAAACGATTAATATTGTATCTTTCAGTGGTTTCCCACCTCTACTCCACGCTAATGCTGGGATAGTACAAGGGTTTAAGAGGCAGTTGGCAAGGAGGGGCGAGGTTAAACTGAGTGAAACTATTAATATTGTAGCTTTCAGTGGTTTCCCACCTCTACTCCACGCTAATGCTGGGATAGTACAAGGGTTTAAGTGGCAGTTGCAAGGAGGAGCGAGGTTAAACTGAGTGAAACGATTAATATTGTAGCTTTCAGTGGTTTCCACTGCTACTCCACGCTAATGCTGGGATAGTACAAGGGTTTAAGTGGCAGTTGGCAAGGAGGGGCGAGGTTAAACTGAGTGAAACTATTAATATTGTAGCTTTCAGTGGTTTCCCACCTCTACTCCACGCTAATGCTGGGATAGTACAAGGGTTTACGTGGCAGTTGTCAAGGAGGGGCAAGGTTAAACTGAGTGAAACGATTAATATTGTAGCTTTCAGACGTTTCCCACCTCTACTCCACGCTAATGCTGGGATAGTACAAGGGTTTACGTGGCAGTTTTCAAGGAGGGGCAAGGTTAAACTGAGTGAAACGATTAATATTGTAGCTTTCAGTGGTTTCCCACCTCTACTCCACGCTAATGCTGGGATAGTACAAGGGTTTACGTGGCAGTTGTCAAGGAGGGGCAAGGTTAAACTGAGTGAAACGATTAATATTGTAGCTTTCAGTGGTTTCCCACCTCTACTCCACGCTAATGCTGGGATAGTACAAGGGTTTACGTGGCAGTTGTCAAGGAGGGGCAAGGTTAAACTGAGTGAAACGATTAATATTGTAGCTTTCAGTGGTTTCCCACCTCTACACCACGCTAATGCTGGGATGGTACAAGGGTTTACGTGGCAGTCGTCAAGGAGGGGCAAGGTTAAACTGAGTGAAACGATTAATATTGTAGCTTTCAGTGGTTTCCCACCTCTACTCCACGCTAATGCTGGGATAGTACAAGGGTTTAAGAGGCAGTTGGCCAGGAGGGGCGAGGTTAAACTGAGTTAAACGGTTAATATTGTAGCTTTCAGTGGTTTCCCACCTCTACTCCACGCTAATGCTGGGATAGTACAAGGGTTTAAGAGGCAGTTGGCAAGGAGGGGCAAGGTTAAACTGAGTGAAACGATTAATATTGTAGCTTTCAGTGGTTTCCCACCTCTACTCCACGCTAATGCTGGGATAGTACAAGGGTTTAAGAGGCAGTTGGCAAGGAGGGGCGAGGTTAAACTGAGTGAAACTATTAATATTGTAGCTTTCAGTGGTTTCCCACCTCTACTCCACGCTAATGCTGGGATAGTACAAGGGTTTAAGTGGCAGTTGGCAAGGAGGGGCGAGGTTAAACTGAGTGAAACGATTAATATTGTAGCTATCAGTGGTTTCCACTGCTACTCCACGCTAATGCTGGGATAGTACAAGGGTTTAAGTGGCAGTTGGCAAGGAGGGGCGAGGTTAAACTGAGTGAAACTATTAATATTGTAGCTTTCAGTGGTTTCCCACCTCTACTCCACGCTAATGCTGGGATAGTCCAAGGGTTTAAGTGGCAGTTGGCAAGGAGGGGCGAGGTTAAACTGAGTGAAACTATTAATATTGTAGCTTTCAGTGGTTTCCCACCTCTACTCCACGCTAATGCTGGGATAGTACAAGGGTTTAAGTGGCAGTTGGCAAGGAGAGGCGAGGTTAAACTGAGTGAAACTATTAATATTGTAGCCTTCAGTGGTTTCCCACCTCTACTCCACGCTAATGCTGGGATAGTACAAGGGTTTAAGTGGCAGTTGGCAAGGAGGGGCGAGGTTAAACTGAGTGAAACGATTAATATTGTAGCTTTCAGTCGGTCGACACTAATTACTAGAATATGTGATAAATAGTGAACAAGCCTGTTATAAGTGGGCTCATATTTTGTGTTGAGTTCTAAGTGAATGTGAATACGAAGGAGAGTTTCATGTGAATTATTCATTTTAGTTACGTGTTTGCAAGTGTTAATAATTATCACCCCAAAAATGAAGTATGATAATTTTATAGTAAAACTAAGTTAATATACCAATTTGTGTACAGCAATAGTGTGGCGATTTATTGATTTCCAACTCACCGCCACCAAGAATTCATACCCAGGAAAGTTCGCAATTTCTCCTCAGTTCTAGCATTCACGACAACTCCCTCATCTGTGAGCCCTGAGAAGAAGTAATCACGCAGTCATGTGTGACGGTCTATGCCAAGGATGGCACAACCTGCACTGCGCTGAGCGTCACAGTCATGTGTTTAAATTCTGTTCCACTTGTAGTGTAAGGCTGCACAGTTCCTATGGTTGGCTCGTATCCTGTTCAGTGTGGACCATATTCTACGAGGGAGGTTGAAACCAGGTGGCGGCATTATTGTTATTGCTAAGTAGGCTACCATTTTAGATTAGGTAATTGATTTATATTAATTTTTGATGTGTATATTTAGCGAGGAACATTTTTGAGGTATTTTTAGATAAGGAATTTTTAGCGAAAGATCAACCTACCGAATATTACGGTACTGTTTTTGAAATAATGTATACCTAAAATGCATAATTATCTTTTATTTACTATTCCTTTCATCGTATATAAGCTCCAAGGTACGTTTATTAATAACTTTATATGATTTCGGAGATATTTATTGAAAACTTGCAAACCAGACAATACAAAACATTATAAGAATGATCCAGTTTAAAAAAAACAACGAGAGGAATGATTTCAAAGATAATGTGCTCCTAAGTTATGGAGAAAGAGTCAGTCTTGCATAATATTACTTTAAATTGTGAATCAATACGATAGTTTATAAATAACAATAAAATAACTTGTGCCTGCGTCCTAAAGTTTGAGGCGTGTGCTTGGGGCTTGACGCTCTAAAGTCTTCTAATTAAAAGAAGTCAAGATTATTATTGTTATGTTTTAACTATGAACTGGACTCTTTAATGTACAAAGTGGGTAATTGTGTACAAGAAGCGTTAAGATCATTAAGCAATCATTATATAAGCTTCAGAACCAACGCGTGAAATGTCTACCGAAAATATAGATCAGAAATCAAGATCCCCATATCAATTAGAAAAAATATCACTCCAAATGCATCAAACAAATACATAGACTAGAAGTATATAACAGATAAAACTTATCTTCAAAATAACCCAGGAAAATCAAACCAAAGAAAAACAGGGTCACGTTATCCAGAAAGAGGGAGAAGAAGGAAATTCCAGTCATAGATCGACAGAAGCGCTACCTACAAGAAAATGACAAAACGAAGACCAGCAAAATAAATCAGAAGAAATACAGGATCAAATTACACAGAAAGAGAGAAGAGAGGGGAATTTTCATTGATAGATCGACAGAACCATTACTTCCAATAATCGGACCACGGAGAGATTTAGTGACCTGCACTAATGCATATGACGAGAACACCAAGCAAACCAAGTCCCAACACGAAACCACTACGGGAAAACAACACCGACCAAGTAACGAGAAAAAGGATAAGGGTATCAATACTCATGGATGGATAAGGATAGAAAAGAGAAGAAGGGGAAGAGATGAAACAACTGCCCTAATCAATAATGTGACGAACGCAGTAACAGCATGGACAAGACGAAACGAGGAATACAACCTTTATCAATGGTTCCATGACAGCAAATAATGCAGATTTCGAAGCTGCCACAGAAAGAGCGTGGCTTTATATAGGTAAATTACATGAATTCACGACGAAAGAAGACCTTGAACGACATCTTCACAAGCAAGGCATCACGAACGACATTGATTTCGAGGAAATACAGACTACTGTCGGCGCAGAAATTATGTACACCCGAGTTTGGAGATACAGGCCGGACGTTTGTTTTAGACGATTGAC
This sequence comes from Meconema thalassinum, assembly GCA_946902985.2. NCBI lineage: Eukaryota > Metazoa > Arthropoda > Insecta > Orthoptera > Tettigoniidae > Meconema > Meconema thalassinum. The sequence continues at coordinate 2,756,282 of CAMPQE020000041.1, forward strand.
CTTGACCTTGAAGCCTGTGGGTGAGCCTTTACACACTCACTCTCTCACCCTATCGCTTCACACTTTCACCACCAATCTGATGTAATGGAATTCCAGACTTGAGAGGACAGTACAGTCCACATCGAAGTATTGTGTGTCGCGGAAGTACACGTTACATAGTTACGAACAGAATGTCATTTATTTGCCAATGACTGTACTCCTAGCAAAAGTTAGAAACAGCTTTGTCAATCATCGGACCGCTAGGGGCAGCTGATAACAACACAGGTACTGTAGTAACTCGCCTCCAGGCTTCCATTAAGATTTTTCACTCGTCTAAAACAAACGTCCGGCCTGTAAATAACAACACAACTGAAAGGCCTGCAGTAAAACAAGTAATATCAGCTTTTTTCTTGTTTATTTCTGCGTTGACTGATGATAAAGGTATTTTTAGATGCTTATTTTAATGTCCTTTATGGCAAGTATAACGTAAAAAGTACCGTTATTTTGCGGGGATCGTGCGAAGTGTCGAATTTAGAGATTCACAACTCTTAACTCAGTTGTGCTACAGCACCCAAATTTGGATATGTGTTAGTCAGATATGTTTTATGTCTATACGTAAAGTTTCAAAATTTGATCTCCAACACAAATAACGAAACAATCAATTATGTGAAAGGCTCGTATTTCGAAACTGGACTCCCGCAGAAGTTCGTTCTTGGGTGCGTTGTAATCCACATATAATTAGCGTTTGCGATATGTAACTTTCCGTGATGTAAATAAATGCGTTTAGTTTATCTAGATTTATATTTATTATGATTTGGTTAGTGTTGTTAGCAAGCGAGGTCCGTTGTAAAGTTGTGAACCTCTAAATTCGACACTTTGCACGAACCCCGCAAAAGACCGGTACCTTTTACGTTTTATTTGCCATAAAGGAGATTAAAATAAGCTTCTAAAAATTACCTTTATCATCAATCAACGCAGAAATAAACAAGGAAAAAGGTGATGTTACTTGTCTTACTGCAAGCCTTTCGGTTGTATTGCTATTTATCTCCATATTCGGGTGCTTATAATTTCTGCGCCGACAGTAGGGGCCGCCATGAAGCTTTCGAAGCCGGGATACCCTTCCCAGACGTAAACAAAGGGCACGCTACTGCGACATGGTCAAAATGCGTATTTGTCCGAAGATATCTTTTCTTTCAAGACTCCAGAGAGGGTGGATGACTTGAAGGTTATGCTTTGGAACGTCGAGGGCCTTTCATCGCTGCTATTACCAGACTCTGGAATGGAGAATTTCGAGATTCTTATTTTCACTGAAACTTTCGTAACAAAAAACATCGATATACCAGGCTTTAATTTGGAACACGCAATGGCGACGAAAAACCATGCGGGATGACTAGCGGAAGGTATCTCATGCTTTCTAAAGCCACACCTAGGGTAAATCAAAAACACTTACAGAGAAAACAACCTGATCACTGTAAGCATGGACAGCTTAATCACAGCAGGAATTTTTTCCCCACAGACTCACACCGTAGAAATCATAGATGTGGTTATGAACATTCTTTATCAAATCAACCTTCGAAGCAGTACAATTCTAGCGGGAGATTTCAACAGTAGGATTGGCATTAAGACACAGACATGTGAGGAACTGCTCAATGAGGAGAGAAACCTGGTCGAAGCTGAACCGCATTAGGACGTGTCAAGGGAGGTGTGGTCACACCTTGAAGAAGTGGGGTTTCTGTTCATCTGCTGATTGCGACTGCGGAGCGGAAGACCTGACGATGGACCATATTGTTAAGGAGTGCCCCCTTCGAGCATTTGACGGTGATTTGAGGACTCTACACCAAGTGACTATGAGTGCTCTGGCCTGGTTGTCAAGTTTGGACATTTCTATTTGAATGATACTTTTGTGTACTTGTAAAGCCATACGGTATATACATATATATGCTCATTTCTACCATTACGCGTATGGTTCCTAATTAGGGCCACAGCCGCCTCCTTCCCAATATTCACCTGAATTACATTTACACACACTCTTATACAGAGAACACAGTAACACAGGTTAATAAGTTATACACACACCCAAGTACACGGGACAAGATGTCCAAGCCGCTCAAATTAAACAACAACATGACGTAATCTTCACCCCATTTCATTCTGGGTAACAATGCTACATGGACTCTTTATAAGGTAGGTATCGTACTAGAAATACAGAAATGTTCAATATGATCACCTTCTGGTGTAGTGGCTTGCATATTTAGCTGTCTCTCAAGAGGTCGGGTTTCGATTCACGAATCTTTCAAGAAATTTAGATCTCGTCCCCAGGGTTAGAACGGGGTACACTAGGCCTTGTGATGTAAAAAAGGAGAAACGACTGAAGGAGTTACCTTGCCTTAATTACAAAATCACAGACACCACAAAAACACAGGTTGTCAGAGAAATTTTAGTTGTCACGTAGTTCTGTATTCGAAGCTTCTTTGAAGAAACATACCGGTAATTACTGAGAATTATATTTCTGGACTGGCTGTGCAAGACTGTTCGGCTGCCACACGGTTCGCTAAGGGACATGCTATTAGTTCATATCTTCAACTCTCAGCACTTTTTAAAGCTCCACTACTGAATTGATGTAGCAATATTGTCACTCTATTTTGTATTTTCCCGGTGAACCTAAATACCGGTATTTCAACATTACATCTTTCAAACTCTGATTACTACTTCTGTACAAAGACAGATGTTATCTTCCGAACGGGTCTTAGCGTCATAGGGCTTGGGCAGTCATCTTCTAAATGTTTAGCTTTGTAGCATAGGTTCATCAAACTAATTAATCATTTACGTGCGCGGAGATAAATAAATATTTTGAACACCATAGCGTGCCTAGCGAGTTCAGTTATGTGGGCACTGTCCCGGTATGTTATTGGATGGCGCTGGCGAGCGAGTGAATCTGGCTCCTCCCTCATGTTCAGAGTTGTTTTGTGTTTGGTATAACATTGAAGGGAATACAGTAGACTGAAAGATGTATTTATCCTTACAAACTTATCAATATCATTGGGTGTTTTGTATAATTGCCGTGATAAATAAGTTCCTAGTTACACATTTAAACCTGTGTATCCTGGACAGTTAAATATTGTAAATTAATCTACACAGGGCATGAACATGTCCAAGCTGAACTCCGGTTGTAAGACTTATCTTCATTATTAAATTCAGTCACGTCTGTAGAGAGTAGGTAATTCAATCATCCCTACATATGACTCAAAATTCTCATATTTTAATATTTAACCACGAAGGACATGAAAGACAAAACTCGGTGACGATATTGCTAGCAATGTACCGGTACCCGTTCAACAAAACAAATCACCGTTGATAAAAATTGCATGTTTATGATGGTTGTATTTCTGAAACAAACCATATTATAAGTAATATTGTAGTAATTATTATTATTATTAGCAGTAGTAGTGCCGATATGATATATTCTTATGCCCTTGTGACAAATTACAAACCCTAATGAAATAAATACATAATCCATCAATAACACAAAGTAGGCCTACTGAAAAAATAAAATATCACTATCATAAAACTAACCAACACACCCTCATTTCCGTTCCCTTCTTGCCACTGGTTGACGAAATGTTCAAACTTTCTTATATATACTGGATGTTCTTTAACAAGCAGTTTCACTCAGTTTAACCTCGCCCCCTTCATTACCCGATACTCCCACTTAAACCCTTGTACGCTAGTTACCTACCCCTTTTCTTTATTACCCCTTAGGGAAGTGCGATGTGGAACATGGAATATAAGATACCGTACCTCTATAATAAGCAGCGAACTAGAAAGTTAGCTGTCCACCTTGTTGCGTAGTGGTTTCCCACTTCTACTCCACGCAAATGCTGGGATAGTACAAGGGTTCAAGTGGCAGTTGGCAAGGAGGGGCGAGGTTAAACTGAGTGAAACGATTAATATTGTAGCTTTCAGTCGGTCGACACTAATTACTAGAATATGTGAAGAATAACCTGAAGTAAATTACATTTATAAAACTTATTCACATGTATTTTATTTGAGTTTTTTTCCCATATTCCAGTAATTGTTGTGTTGACCGATTGATAGTTACAATATTAATTGTTAATAAAGCAACACTGAAATACGGCTTCAAAGCTATCTTTACTGAATGGAACGGCCACGGCCACTTCCTGCCTAAATTCTGCCTAAATTAAAACAAACAACAATTACAACACCCTAGTTCAGGCATCACAGGGACACAGGTTATCAGACAAAGTCTACAGACACACAAGTACACGGGGCTAATGAATACAAAGCAACGACTAGTCGTTGTACAAGGACCGCAGTGGCCTGTTTTGAGGAAATTAAAATACGGTGGTGAATTCAGAGGTGAATGCGTTGAATAAAATCCCTGGAATGTAATTAAAATGCACTATAAACACGCTAGGTATAAAGAGTACTCAGAAGAAATAATTCCCCGGCACCACAAAGTAAGTGCCACGGTCCTCCCCGGTTGTATCTACCACGGTCTAGGATTTAATCTGGTAGATGATCTATCCTTTGTTATTGTAGAGCTGTATAGACGGCGGTCAAGTTGTATAATGAAGAAACTGAAGAGTTTGGAATTTACGGTATTGAGTTTTCTTTTGAGTGATGGAAATAATGGGTTCTTAATTTATATTTTTGTTTTGATCCATGTCGTCGTACATGAAGACGTTAATAAGAGTATACCCGCAAGCTAGTATTGGAAACACGGAGGTATTTCACCTCGATTAACTTAATTTGACAGATGTTTCCGACTAGCGTGAGAAAAAGTATTACATGAATGTGAATAATGTGTGTTAGGGAAACAATAAAAGGTATCTTGTGATCGGTGTCGTTTTATTGCTAAGATGGTAACATAACTGCGTTCAAAAATTCAGAATATATATATATATATATATATATATATATATATATATATATATATATATAAACTCCTTATACCGTTTTATGCGTAAATAATTGCCTTGGAGGGCAGAGACCATAAAGTTGTATTGTACGATGAAGGACTAATGTAACTAGGGACCAAGCCGCATTGATAAGAAACTCCTCATTTCTTCATTATGTAGTAGGCTACGCATAATGGATAGCTTTAGGCTGTCAGGAAAAATTACCCAATCATCACCTTTTCAATCGGTAATAAATTGACAATGCATTTAATTATAAACAATTCTAAAAATAAATGTTATGTTATAAACCATTGACAATGCTAATGAACAATTATTACCAGATCTAAATCTAGATGATTATGTTAGAAATAAATAAAACAAATACTGTAAATAAATAAATAATTAAATAAAATAAATCTGTACAACTTAATAAATGCTAATGTTATAATAAATTGCCAAGACTAATATTATAAACATTTTATAAAATGCTAATATCATAAACAATTGACATTTTTATTCACGTTGCTAATCCAAATTACAAATTTTTTAATCAATTAGACATTTTATAAACAATTACAAAAATATATAAACAATTATAAATTTAACAAAACATGTCAAATTACACAATTTTATTAACAAATTAAACATTTTGATCACATACAAATTAATATAGAATAACAATATTATTATTATAAACAATGAAAAATGTTACAAACAATTACAAAGTTTTATAAACAGTTAGAAAGATTTCGGATATAAACAATTATATAATTTTAATTTTATAAACAGTAACAATGAAGAGAATTCAGGAGGAGCGGAGGACACACATATCCAAATTACATCATGTGATCAAGTTTAATCACTCACCTGTTGGGGAATTTCCACTTTAATAAAATAATAATAAGCAATTACAACTTAAATAAACAATTGTGCGAAATCTGAGAACTGGTGTTAAGCTAAGAAAATATTGGCGGGACAAAGTAAATGATGGCAGATAAAATCTAATGAATGGCAGATTAATGTTACAATGAAGAAGTTTTTTATAATAAATATCTGTGTGTGAAGCGTCCGATCAAATCAGATTGAGGATCAGAAACATTAAAATTTCTTACGATTGTCGTTTGTAATGAAGGATTGTAAGTGTTGCAGAAAGAGAGTTTGTTATTTTCATTTATTCAATTATAAAATAATATTTTCTTACTGTTTTTTTCTATCCTTTTACGAATTCATGTCTATATTACGGACCAAAAGTTACAATATAAAAGTATCTCGAAACTCACAGACGCAGTACGTCTGCAACGATTCAATATTGACGGGGCACTTGGAAGGAATGGACCCAAAGAAATTACAGTAACATATACAATTCACACATCCCAGAAGAACAAAACAACCGGATCATGTTTAATCTTAAGATTGCATTATATCCTTTAAAAATAAAATAAGAAAGCATTTCATATTAATAAATTATATTTAACGATTTTTGAATATTCATACAAAAACGGATATCCATATCAACATTACTTTAGATAATATTGTTGAAACATGTATGATGAACTCTATGAAAAACGCATCACAAAATAGTGTTTCTAAAATATAAATGACGGTTGTATTTTTAAAATAATTCAGGTGACTGCGACAACAGTTGTCGAAAAATGTTCATAGTAGACAGCAAATATAACGGTGTTTGCTTATGTACTGTAATTAGTTATATTTATAATTTAGAAATAATGTCATTTGATAAGTGCATAATAGGCTATTTGGAAGCCATGAAACGTTACTGCATGTGAGTTCCGTAGGTATACAGTATATTACTACAGAGCGTTGGGTTTTCGTGTGTAGGGATGTTCTAATCTGTTTTCTTTCAGTTTTAATAACTTTAATTTACGTGTGAGTGTGTGTATTGACATTTGGTTGGTCATAATATTGAGTGGAACGTTGAATCTTTTGTGCCACAATATTTTTGTGGTAAGTGGCCAATTTTTATAGTCTGTACATTTGCAGAGGTAGCACTCCCGGTGAAAATCGTGAGTTTCCAGCGCTCAGGTGCATCGTGGTCCGAAGTTAACCAAGATATAGAACAAACCTTTCACGGACGCAATCTGGAAGTGACGAAACACCAAAGATGAGAGAAAACAGGGCCGCCCAAGGTCATTTGTAAAGCTAAGGTTGAGGAGAACAAGCTCGGAATACTTGCTGACAAAATAGCAGAGGTGAAGCTTTATTTGGAGAAAAGAATAGAGGAACAAATTAGAAAGGAAAATAATATTGCCACATTGATTGAACTAGAGAAATATGCTGCTTTAAGATATGTTATAAAGGAGACTGGGACTGCTGTCAAGAATGACAAGAGTAGAGCACGATCTAATACGGAAGGAATCCTCTTAGGTACTAGTAGGGACATACCACAACAGAGGCAAGAGTTTATAGATACATAGGATGCTGTCTCACAGGAAGACACCACCTCTACAAAGGATAGTCGCCTTTTCTCAGACGTTTCCTCCAGAAGAACTAGGAACAGAAATTTCCAACAGTCCAAGGGGGAATCAGTAGTTGGTACATAGGAAGATGAGAAACTTCAAGCCATAGAGATATTGGCGTGGTTTTTCGAAGGAAGACTTTAGGATGTCACTACTGTCACAACACACAAGCCATTACTTGAGAAAAATGGAATAGACGGTGACATAGATGTCGAAGAGATTTTAACTAGAGTATGAACCGAAGCCTTCGGAGTTGGTTTCCACTTTTCGCATTTGGAGAAAACTAATTCTGTGGACTTCTTGCAAAATGGAGTTTAAGTCCGTAGATTTCGTTTTCGAATGTCACTAGACGAGGTGTTACACTTGACGCATAACAGACGCGTAACAATAATGCACTGGAACGGCAAAAGCCTAGTCATGGCATTCCAACAACTTGAAGATGGTCTTCTGTGGTTTCCCATCTTCCTTCCAGGCAAATGCCGGGGTTGGTCCCTAACTATAGGCCACAGCCGCTACCTTCCAACTCCTTGTCCGTACATTCCAACTTCCCTCCTTCCCTCCCCAACGGTACTTGTAGCTCACCCATTGGGTGTCCGTCTCGAAGCAGCTACAAAACTGGCGAGCCGAACATGTCCTAGGACACTCCCGGCACTAAAAGCCATACGCTTAAAAAAAAAAAAAAAACAACTAAATCCCAATATTTTAGACGCCAAAGACGTAATTGTTCAAACAGAGACATTCCTCACCAAAGATTGGTCTTCTCCTAACCATTACTCAATACATTCCTTCACCTCACAAGGAGAATTAGGAAGACCCAAAGGATGGATAACCATACCCCTAAAACCTTGGCTATTTCCCTTTCGCATCACTCACGATTCAGAAAATATTCTGGCTGCAAATGTCATGGGGGCCGCATAATTCCAACCAGAGCCAGAATTAAAATATATTATTACCGAAGAGAGCCAGGTCATAAACAAGATAAATAAATAGGAGACTGTAATAATAGCTGGCGATCTGAATTGTCGCACTGAAGTTGTTACGAACAGAAACGTCACTTCGTACTCTTTGGGAAAATGAAAGGTATTAATTTACCAAATAAAAGGCATATACATGGTGTTAAATATTCTCCGTGTTGACTGATATTAATCTCAAATTATAAGAGCCGCCTTGTCATACACTAGAAAGTAGTTTAATAAATACATTAACACGTACATGTTTCGTTATATCAATGATACCTTCGTCAGCGTGAAAAATCGTAGAAACTACGGTATCTTAACAAAAACCTAACACGAAAATGGATTTCTTTTCAAAATGTAATTAATTAAATAAATGAAAAGTCACATTACCCTCATTACTTGTTCCACTCTGGTTTATGATGTTATCAATGTCCAAATATTTTACACATCCCATTATTATATAATTACCTAGCAAATATACATTAATCATTTTGAACAGCTGACGGAAATAACCAAGAAACACATTCAAGGTCTACGTCCTGAAGCAAACTTTCCCATGTGCAAAATTTATTGAAATGACTGATATCTCAGGAGGATATGGTACGACCAAATATTTCACATATCCTATAATTATTTATTGATTCTTTTGTGTGATTTTCTATTTGTTTGAATTAATGACTTTTCGTGAGGATATCCATTTTCTTTTTAGGTTTTTGTTAAGATACCGCAGTTTCTATGAATTTTCACGCTGACGAAGTTATCATTGATGTAACGAAACATGTACGTGTTAATGTAATTATTAAACTACTTTCTAGTGTTGGACAAGGCGGCTCTTATAATTTGAGATTTATTTACAAGACAACACATACGGTATTATAAATAACACTCAGAAGACTCCATCTTGTATGCACAGTTCCTTGTCCTCTTTTTCTCACAAGAAAGAACTGTTGCCAACTGTCACATCCTCCCACCGTTGAGGAATGAAATCGCCAACTATTCCACCTATCTTGCAGGAACATTGAGAGTTCTTCCCGAACGTGTGGTTTGGGGTTGAACACCAGTTCCAGTCGGCTCTCCTAATGCAGTAGCTGTTTTCTTATTCAAGCCGGCCCTCGAAGATGTGCTGACTTCATCAGGTACTTCTAGTGGGTTGAGTCGCTGTATGGGTCTCAAGAATTCTCCTTTAGATGTAAAAACCCTTGCAAGTCTTTTAATACCGTCATTTCCAAGGAACAAGTCCACAATTGTTCCAAGGCGCCAATCTATCCTCTTAGTGCCATCTGATCCAACTAGAACAATGTCACCTCTCTTGAACAAACGAGTTAGTTTACAACTCGGGGTACAGAGTGCCAAAAGTCCAAGATATTTCTGCTACAATATTTTCTTCAATGCCATTCTTAGTTTAAGAAGATGAAGATTTCGTTGATCCAGGGTTATAGCATCCAATGCATCACATTCTAAAACTCCAGTTGTCTTAATTTCTTGCAGAAAGCAGGCAGGGGCGAGTGGAATTATATCTTCACATCCATCGGTCAGATATGTTAATGGTCTTGCACTTATGGTGGCTTCTATACTGCAGAGAAGGGTAAGTTAGACAGGCTTTACCCAAAACTCGTTTCAGAAGCTGTTTAGTTAGACGTATTAAACTTTCCCTGAAGCCTACCCACCAAGGAGCACTAGGGGCATTAAGTCCCCAAGTAATACGTTCAACCGAATAGTGTTTAGAAATATTTTCCCAGTCAACATTTTGAAACGCGTTATCTGTACTCGTGAAATTTGTACCATTGTCTGAGTAAATCACAGAGGGCCGTCCTCTTCTTGCTACAAACCGCCGGAACGCTTGCAGATACGCCTCCGCGGAAAGAGAAGTAACCATTTCGAGATGCACAGCGCGATACACCTCACATGTGAAAACCACAATCCAAGCTTTACTTTCACCCCTCAGGAACACTGGACCCGACAAGTCCACTCCTATCACTTCAAATACACAGGCTTTCCGTATGCGGTCCAGGGGCAGAGAGGCCTGAGCAATTCCGCTATGTTGTCCATCAAGGCTCTGGCACTTGACAAATACACAGGCTTCCCGTATGCGGTCCAGGGGCAGAGAGGCCTGAACAATTCCACTATGTTGTCCATCATGCCTCTGGCACTTGACAAATTTTCTTATAATTTTTCTAACTGTCCTCCTTCCATCGATGATCAAGAAGCATTGTCTCAGATGATTAAGAAGAAGTTGTATTCCAATGTGATCCATAATCAAGCGAAAAGTGACGACATGGTTCGCCGGGAGAATCATTGGGAACCTGAATTGCCTCATATCTTTTCGCAGTTATAGTCTCGTTTTAACCTGAGAACACCATCTTCCAGGCACGAATGTAATATAGACAGCTGTTTATCAACTAATCCATGGTAGCTTTCTCGTTGATTATATCATTGAACCTAATTTCAGCATTTTCTAACTCTTCAACTTGCAGATTTGATGTGATATCATCTCACGTCTAGGAAAATTCTTACAGAAACGAAGACTCCATGCTATTAGATGAACTATTCGGTGATAGCTGGAAAAATACCTACCATACCAGAGGGGACCTTCATTGGTTACAGTCATAGAATTCGCAGGGTTTTTCTCCATTTCCTTTGCGATACTCTCTTCGTCATACACCACTTTTGTTTGAGGCCAACAGTCTGGAAATTCATACAACCAAGAAGGTCCCTCCCTCCACCGAGAGGCTATTAATTGCGATGCAGAATAGCCACGTGAGAGTGGATCAGCTGGATTTAATGAACCTGGAATATGTCACCAGCAGTTTGAATTGGTCAAGTTCCAGATCTCATTAACACGATTGTGGACAAACACCGACCAGTTCCCAGTCCTGCAGATCCTTGCTAGAATTGTGGACGAGTCAGACCAGAGCAAAAACTCATGAACATTCAGTGACAGACAAAAGAAAACCACTCGCTGCAGAAAATGTGTTGTTGGGTTACACGTAAAGTGTTTTGTAGTTTACCACACTAAGGAGTGAATGAGATAATGGATGCTGTATATTAGGAAGTGATAATGTTGTATAATGGCTGTAAATTGTAAATTAAAATGCTTTCAGACATCTTCGCTTTTCAGTACCAAGTTGTACATGTATTATTCTATCGTCCTACAAATAGGTCGGGACATTTTTTACAAACTAACAATAAGAGAATAATGAATCGGTATGCACATCGATATTTACCGGTAATTTAGAGGAAATTTTGTTCGACAAACTCAGTTTTTCCTAAATAAAATAATTCAGGATTATCTTTACAGTTTCCTCGGCCTAGGCAGCTATTACAGGAAATGTATCCACAACTTCGCACGCATAGCCAAACCACTCACAGATCTAACACAAATAAAAACACCATTCATATTCACGGAAGAACATACAAACATATTTAACACACTAAAACATAAACTCACAACACCGGAATTACTACATAACATTGACGAGACAAAACCCACATTCATACACGTTGATGCCAGCCAGTATGGTATCGGAGCAGCATTAATACAGGAGCACAGAGACAAACACAGACACCCTGTTGCTTATGCTAGCAGAAGACTTACACAAACAGAATCTAGGTACTCCTGGGCGGTGAACTATTTTCGTACACACATATACGGAATATATTTCACAGTAATCACAGACCACGCCAGCCTCACACAATGGGATAGATTTAAAAATCCCAACTCCCGACTGAACAGATTCATATTCAAACTGTTTGACTATTAATTTGACGTGAAACACCGCAAGCGCGCTACACATGCAGACGCTGACGCTTCATCACGGCTTCCCATCCTTGACGCTCCCAATGAAGGCAAACACAACCAATGGGACAACATTCCTAAATATTCCATTGCACAACAGAACATCATTCAAGCACAAACAGAGGTTGCACACCTCATACAAACCAGGGATGCTTTACACAATTTTGACAATGCAGACAATAAACACGCACGATTGGCACTCAGATTCATTTTTACAGATTCAAGTATACTGAAATGCAAGCCAACCGTCACACACGATAACACGCCAAACGCCGTACCAGTCTCACTTAAACACAAATTTTTACTGATTATCACGACTTACCCCTCGGCGGTGCACATCAAGGAACACACAATCTATATCACAAGATCAGGGCTAAATATTACTGAAATAACATGAAAACAGACATAAACAACTTAATCAAAACATGCCACACTTAACAACAATGCAGAAACAGGGCGGGAAAACCACAAGGTTTCTTGCAGCCTATACCAGCTGGGGATATATTTCACAGCATAGGTATAAACATCAAGGGACCCATATGCAAAGCGAAACACGGTAACAAGTACATACCCGTAGCCACAGAATACCTCACAGAATGCATAAACACCAGAGCCGTACCCAAAGCAGACACACAACACGTAGCAGGATTTCTCATAGACATCATTACACGATACGGCACATTTCAGACATTACTCTCAGACAGGGGAACTGTATTCATAGCCAAAGTTACACAACAGCTCCTAGTTTCGCTCCCCAAACAAATGGTCTCACTGAGGCAATGAACAAGATCATTGGCAAGGCGCTCGCTATGTTTACATACGACATAAGAGACAACTGGGACCAATACTTCCCTTTGATCACATTTAGCTACAACACATCGTAATTCACTGCCACATTTCCTACTACAAGGATATTATTCCAGAAACCCAATAGATAATATACACATGGCAGAGGATAAACTCCAGACAACAGGGAGAGAATTACACATCTAAACACAGCTAGACAAATGGCCAAAGAGAATATAACTTAAGCACAACGCATACAAAGGACAGCACATGACAAGATACGAGTACACAAGGAATGCAGAACCAGCCAATCAGTAATGGTATGGGCTCCTAGCCGGAGGAAAGACATGTCAGATTTCCTCACACCAAAATGGAAGGGCCCTTACAGTATATAACGAAAAGTTTTAGAACTCAATTACCTCATCAACATTAGACACAATCACAAAATCACACGAGATAATGTACATATTCGTCGCATGAATTGGTACCATTGGGGGCACAACAAACTCACACAGAACCCAGGAAGGCAACAAAGAGAACCAGACAATCACTACAATAACACACGTTACCACACAGCCACCACAATTACACAGTTTATTAGAACAATTTCACGCACACACAATAACACAGGCTAACAGACAAACTTCCCGAACACACAATAACACAGCCAGCACAATAACACAGGGTAAGAGACAAACCTCACGAACACACATTAACACAGCCAGCACAATAACACAGGCTAACAGACAAAACCTCACGAGCACACATTAACAAAGCCAGCACTATAACACAGGCTAACAGACAAACTTTACGAACACACATTAACACAGCCAGCACAAAAACACAGGCTAACAGATAAACCTTACGAACACACATTAATACAGCCAGCACAATAACGCAGGTCATCAAACAGATCACACTAAACACACAACAGCCACATAAAATTACGCGGGTTATCAAACAAGATCACGCTGAACACACAGCCACCACAATAATACAGGTTACCAGACAGATTACAAAGAATAACATTACTGCAGCACAGAAAAACAGAATATCAGACGACCATAACAACGCAATACATCACAATCAGCATATACGTCACCCAGTGACATAACAATAGCGCGTAAGACAATAGCGTGACGTTAGGCGACAAGTACAGCACGTCATCAGTGCAGCCACTACGAATGAAAACGCCACCTACTGGACGTTTCCAGCCAACCACAACGCTCAAACACCACAAGGAGTCACTATATGTTTCCAACCGGCCAGCAAACAGAGCAAAAGTTAGCCACGCCCACGTGCACCCACACCATGGCAGCCATTGAAACCGTCGCAACCAACCAGCAAACAGAGCAAAAGATAGTCAAGCCCAAGTGCACCCGCACCGCGGCGGCCATTAAAACCGTCCCAACCAACCAGCAAACAGAACGACACAACACGCGGAACACGCGCGAACATTTAAACACACCAAGCCCTCAGTACTAACAGTTCACTAACGTACTAACGCAATAGACAAACAACATTAGCTCAACTACCAAATATGAGAACTAACCTCCATGTACTAACAGAATGAACAATTAACAGGCCAACTGATATGCATGCACTAATCTCACTAACCCATAAGGACACCATAAGCAACTAGCCAACTAACTAAGAAAACGCCACACGGTAACGAGGTACCAAAAAATCCACACAAACCCAAACACTCTGCATCCAACAACGATCAACACGAAAACATCCATCAAAGAACCAAATAAACTACAGTACCCTATACCCAAATTGACATCCATCCCACACTACACGTACCAGTCCCGATAAAGCATACCACTACCAACCACCGCAATATCACAGGCCAAAAAACAAAGCTACTTGTATACAACCACAGGACCCCAACACATGTACAGGGATCTAGAACATCAAATCAAGCCCCAATCAGACAACCTCCGAACAGGCAAACGGCACAACACCCCCAAACCATCCCCCAAAACACCTACCTCTCCTGCTACCATTATATTGTACCAACTATGCAACTCACTAATCACGTTCTTACCAGCAAACAAACAGTACATTCAAGACACTTATACACATCTTGAAGCTCTTACTACCCCTAGAATATTAATCTACACACAACATTGACCAACGAAAAGAGCAACCCCCCCCCCCCCACGATCAAAAGGAAAGAAGAACAGAAGAATAAATGATCAATACAACACATTACACAGACGTGACACAAACAACAACACAGCGAATCAAGTAAAGTAGAATCAACAAGAATCAAGAACCAGGAATCAATAATCAAAATGAAGAGTCATGAACATATATTAATACAACGCAATACACAGTCATACCCAATAACACATTGCGTCAAGAATAGAAGAAGTATTACGAAGTTTATTTATTACAACACATACAAGTCGTTCAACGCAATCACCAACAATTAAACATTGCGCCAAGATGGAAGAATATGATAAAAAGATTTAAGAAAATATATTAATACAACATAGTACACAAACCTTCCAACGCACGCACAAACAATCACAGGTTACGTCAAGAAAAGAAGAACATAACGAGAAGATATAGTACAAGACATCACACAAGACGTGTCACGCATATTACAATTACACATTCCGTCAAGATCAAGAAAGAACCACTGCGAAGATCAATGAACACAACACCTCATACTGAAGCGACCGCTCAAACACTACAAGAAAGAGAAGATACATGACCAGCAATTGCAACACTTACATTACCATTAATATGACTAATATCATTAACATGCCAATTTTCCATTCCAGGAACATAATGAAAAAGACCAAAAACATGATCCTCGCAGCCACCTTCTTCACCATTCTCACAGGAACTGCAGCAGACACACACCAGGACCCTTGAACCAAAATCACCACCGGCGTACATTGGAGGCCTATGCAAGGGCAAACCATATACCAGGGCAACATACCAATCAATTATAACATACCGACACATCAAACCCACATCCCCTCCCTGCCCTCGTACCACAGAACCAGTACCACACACAACTCACAGATGAAAATCCACAACTTCACGCACTATGGGAAACCATAGAGGACATTATCAAAATCCAAAACAACACAAACCACACCCAGAGTCAATACAATAAAACGCGCCACTCACAACCACGACACAAGAGGGAAATATCGTTTATCGGGAACTTCCTCCAATACTGTTGCGGCGTCGCCACTACCGAAGACGGAAAAACTTTACACATGACAGAACAACAAATTACGGACTACACAAATAATCTCATCAATATGATACACTCAAACCAAAAATACCTCACACAGAAAACATACAAACTCAACAATCTATCGCAAACCATTCAACAAACAATCGCGATAATCACAAACCGTCGGGAGACACTCGCGAATACAACGCAAAAATACATGGACTCACACTCGATAATACTCGCTTCCACCATCCAAATGATCGTGAGCAACACAATTAACGTATACAACATGAAAATGGACTGGCCATACAGAAACAACACGACCTCACACTACGCAAACTAAAAAAAATCCCAAAGAACACTATATCGGCAGACATCCTTACCACAGACCTCACACAATTAAACACTATACTCCGCAGACATGGCAATCAATTACCGACACCCATACGCCATATCTCATGGTGTTACACAAAGTCAATCTGCACATGCACCTACAGTGGAAACAAAATACACGTCACAGTCAAGATACCCATTATCGAACTACACGCTATCTAGAAGCTATAACTGGTACAACTGGTACAACCACACGTGCACACTCATCCACGATCCGACACTACTAGCTATCAACAAACGTGATACCCACGTATTAACGGGCAACACCCTCCCCAGCGTCATATCACAAATCAATGCACTCTACTATGTCCTAGGATTCCAGGGATACACAACCACACAGCCTGCCTGTGCCATCAATCTCTATAATAACGCTCCCACCAGAACATTCCTGGTCATACAGCTGCGACCTGGGTTCCAAACGAGCATTGATCACACAAATGGGATTAGAAACTTTCATAGTAATGAACCCTACACCAGATATGAACATTATATGCACAAACACCTCAGAACCCCATTCGGGGCCATTTTACAGAACGCTTCCAGCAGCCATCGAAATACGCCTCCCATTCCACTGCAAACTCACACTCAACACGGATACAGAGATACCCACGACATTCCCCTGCGACACCAAATTACCATAGGAACTCACAATCACACATACCCTACCGGCCACATGGACAAGACACATAGAGATGAAGATACACGACTTTACACCCTTAAACAATTACCCATTACTCTACAACAATCTGTCTGTCTGTTAGGTAGTCAGCCCGAAGGCTGGTTGGATCCGCAATACTCAATCACGACCGGTTCTCAACAATACTTACATCCAAGGTCACCCACAGGCCATTTTATGAACACGAACAACCCTTCCACATACCTTCACATTCACTAAACTGGTACAAATCAAATACCCCCATAACAACCACCACGATCACTATCCTCGTAATGAATACCATAATCAAACAGATATCACTCGCCCGAAACCTACGGCATCTAAACACACAGAAAACACTCCCTAATCCCAACTAACTCAGTACACAAGAAAGCTTCCGATCACCCGCACCTGTTACACGAAAATCACAGACACGCACAGGCACCAATGTAGGCTAACCCAGCCAACGACCCCGAAGGGAACAGCACACACATCTCCACATAAGCTGGATGGACCAGAACTACCATCACAGCGAACTCCCACCGACAGGATGAAAAAACAAACACGATAATGACACACAAATATAATTAACACAGCCTTCTATGTTTCAGAAGACAGGCAGTGAATTTAATCCACACTATCTTTTTCAACTGCATTCCAGGAAGACACCAGCACGACAATTTTCGATGACTGTGGGCATCGAACATTGGACACGCAACTGCACACCGACGTAATTACACACATACAATCAGTGCCAGCACTTCCATCCATAAATATTATAGAGGGACTCCTTCGCCAAACCAATGCACACATGAAGCAACCATTACCTCACCCTATGTGTTACAGCATTAACACACGACGCAGCTCCAGCATATACAGGAAATAACGCTGAGAGGTGACCCCGATACAGACAATCGAATAAGTAGCAGCGAGGACAGGACCCCAAGATCAGTTGCTACCGATCTTGCTTCCACCCGTATCTCCGACATCGCCGCTCTTCACTGTATACGACAACATCATCTTCAACACCAATCTCTGGGAGTGTACATAAGTGCTCCCAGCTCCCACCTTAAAACGAACCTTCATAACTTTGTAATTTCAAGTTGCATTGTTGCTTACCTGAATAAATCCCCAGGCACAGTGCCTCCAGTGTTTGCACATAATCAGGTGTTGTTACTCTTAGCATAAGTAGCCAAGTTCCCCTTCACTCTTCACTGCCCGCTCACACTCTCAAACACGTTATCGCTCACTCATCACACATTGGATCGCAACAAGGCCACTTCGCTGCCTTCAGTGTGCTCAGTGATCAACCGCTTTCAAGTAAACACGCACATCTCGTTCTGTCCCCTTGGCTCCTCGCCAATCTTTCCTAACTCACCAAGCCAGTACAACCCCCGAGGAACATTTCGAGGGGAGGCAGAACAATATCATTCAGCTTACTACTCCTAGGCACCCACGTATACGGTGAGTAGTTGATTATTCTTAGAGGTATTGACATACTGGAGTGTTTTGAAGCTCTAAGCATGAAGTTCAGAGCTCACCCACCAGACTGTGAGCGGATGGTTCCTCTGAAACTATCGACTCATCTGGAGCGTCACTCAGGTAATATCATTCAGATTTATCTCCAAAGTACCTACCAGGAGTGTGATTAGACTGCTTCTCTTATAGGCATTTAGGCACTGGAGTGTCTTTAAGCTAAAATTTAGTGTTTAGCTCCTAGGTACCCACCATACTGTATGTGGATGGTTAAAGTCACACTACTAAAAAGGTATTGATGAACCTTGAGTATTTAAGCTAATATCATTCAGGTTAAAGCTCCTAGGTACCCACTAACACTGAGCAGATTGATCTTCTTAGAGGTGTAGACAATTTGGAGTGTCATTAAGCTGATATAATTTAAACTACAGCTCATACCTACCCACCCCAACTGAGAGCACATTTTTTCTCTTAGAGGTCTTAAGACTCTGGAGTGTCCTTTAGTGAATATCACTCAGGTTAGGGCTCCTACGTACCCACACTATTAGCAGATTGTTCTTCTTAGAGGTATTGACACAATGGGGTGTTCTAAAGCTTATATAATTCACTTAGAACTGATAGGTTCCCTCTCAAACTTTTGGCTTATGGTTCCTCTTAGGAGTATTGACACACTTGGTGTGTTTCAAGTTAATATCATTCAATTTAGAGCTGCTCGGTTGCCACCATACTGTAAGAGCATGGTGCTCCAAAAACCTGGATTGTCTTTAAACTAATATAATTCAGTTTAAAGTTCCTATGTACCCTTCCAGACTGTGAGCGGAGGGCTTCCCTCATGGGTAATGGCACTTTTGGAATATCATTAGGCTATCATCAGTTTAGAGCTCTCTCACATTTTAAATCTCCTCTCCATATTAGGGCCAGAGTTTAAAACATTAAGTAGGAGAGATATTAACATACAATAGTGCTGATTTTAAGATGTGTTTCTGTGGAATTAATCATATTAACTAATTCTTAATGATGCTTTGTTCAGCTGAATTGTACAATGTTTGGAACGTAATGATATGAAATTAATCATATCTAGAAGGTTTTCTTCATGACGTTACAGTCAGAAGTAAAATACCGTAAGTATTTATTACATTTAATCCACATAGGCAATAAGATAGAATATATTATACCACATTGTGGCCCTCTTCATTTATTGCCTTATAAATTAATTAAAAGTAATTGAATTACGAGGAAAGTCTATCAATATTTATCTTGGTTTTTCACTTTTCGTAATAAAACATTCATAAAAGGTATTAAATGAACAGATCTGTAACAATGTGTGTTTTATTTGATGATAGAGTAAAATAATGTTCCGAAAGTTCCTATGATTAAAATATATGGTGATGGTAAAATTATGTTATAAATAGATTTTAAAATGTTTTCAAATGTCTTGGGATTGTTTCTCACAAGACGAAATAAGGATTTTCCCCCTGGGGAGCGTGGTTTGGAAATTTATTGTATTTATTCCTTCCTTTAGTGAAAATTTTATACAGTACAAGGTATGGTCTTCGACTGAGAAAAATTGCGAATATATATATATGGTGAAGTTGTATTCAATTGGTGTTACTGTATGCGTTGGTTATTATTGAATGGGTCATTGGAAGGCAAGAAGCCATGTCCCTTGATTGAATTTTCATATGTCTATTCTTGCATTCCATCCGTTATTATTTTCTAACCCACTTTTTGACACTTATTTTGTAAATTCAATTGATAAATTTTCCTGCCAAAATGCAATTATTTTTGTTTTCTCCCGTAGAGAAAGGAAATGTCGTTATTCCTTTATCTTTGAAGTTTCTCGATTCCAACTCCTGTAAATCGTACTATCCTAAACATTAGAATGACTTAGACCTCAGGCTCTAGCGATGGGATTTCTAACGCAGAAATGGCCGTTGCATGCCATCTAATCACTTCGTCACACCTATCCTGTTATGTTCCGCAGAGTCTGTGATTGGCCAACGGGATAGTGGCTTTAGGTAGTAGTTGTTCTCACATTGCATGACATGAAGGTGGAGAAACCTTCATTCTTCGTTGTTAACAAATACATTTGTCTTGTCCCCTCTGGACCTTAAGGCTTCTCCCTGAATCACATTTCTCCAAATTTGACATTCTCAAGATTTTATCTCGCCAGCGCGAATAACTACCATGAAATATAATATTTGTAAAACAAACTTGGTCTCGGTCTGTCTATTAGCAAATGCAGCTGATCTCATAAGACAGCTCATTGATATGCTTTCTTTAACAAGATAAACGTGCTGTAAAGTGGTAGTTCTCTACACATTTATTTCAGAATAACTCTCTAAACGTCATGTCATTAATGCTGGACAAATTTCTGACATAGATGTGACTTATTACATAAAGATATACTGAGTCAATTTCTACATGGAACTCTTCAAAAAACAAGGTATCTTGAACAATAAATTATTTCAAAGTGAACATAATACATGTACGTGCAAACCCAAAATATATATAACATGGATGCGTGAAACCCTCCGCTCTTCCTAAAAAGTTCCCAATACATATATAGATGTACACAAAAACCCTCCATAAATTACACTCCCAGAACATATCATTTGGCTGTGCATCAAATCTCTCTTCTATAACAACTCCGGAGCATATCAGGGATTATTCCTTTTAAGTAAACAGTTCCTTATAAAGTAGGGCATAATTCATTTATTAAGATAACACAACATTATAGTCCAGTCTGTAATAGTTCTCTGATTGCTTACTTCAAGACGTATTTTGCGTGAGGCAATAGTGTCATCTTTTAAAAACCATCTTTGTCCCATATAATCTATACACTTGTGACAGATCTTGGATCTGCACAGACACTCCTCTTAATTATTTATTGTTATGTATAGTTGTATTTTATATTAATTTAATCGGAAAGTGCCCATTTGTAGAGTAGAAGTTAGTATCCAGGCTGTTGCCTGATGACCTTGTGTTATATGAAGTGAAACCGACTAAGAAGGGACACGGAATAACGTAGAACTAACGCATTTTGAGCCTATTTTCAATTTTGAAAAAAATAGGCTTATGAGATCACTTTTTTCCGCGTGTGTGTGTGTGTGTGTGTGTGTCCTACTAATAACTTCTAAACGGCTGAAGCGATTTCAATGAAACTCGGTAAGTTCATAGCACTATCCCGGAAGACCCCGACCGTCCCCTTCAAATTTTGTTACGTCTAAGCAATCCAAAATGGCGGCTGTGCGAAATATTTCACCTGCATTCAATATCTCCGAAACTATTCCCGATAACACCCTGGAATCTTTTACGGAGATAAAGGGAACTACTAGAAGTTCACCTATGTGACTTTTGAAAACCTGGTAACTACGAAACCAACCTGGCAGCCAAGCGAATTTGCGACATTTAAATAGACGTTTCTCGCGATTTAACCAACCAAACGCATTAAAACTTGGTACAGTATATGTTTATGCACTTTGTAATGCACCGACATCTAACTTGATTCAATTGTTTACATAACCACAAGATGGCGGATGTGCGAAATATTTCAGCAGCATTCTATATCCCTGAAACTATTAGCGGAATCACCCTGAAATTTTGTACGGAGATAAAGGTCACTACGGGAAGTTCATCTATAAGACTTTCAAAAACCGGTTAACTACAAAACAACATGGCGGCAAAGCGAATTTGAAAATTTTAAATAGACCTTTCTCGCGATTTAATGTTCGAACCGCAATGAAATCTGGTGCAGGAAATGTTTATACACATTGTAATACACTGGTATCTATTTTAGTTCAATTGTTATATAACCTCAAGATGGCGGCTTTGCGAATTTTAAAATTAAGTTTTTATTTCTTGTGTCGTAATCATGAGATCGATGTTAAAGTTTGAATAATGAACCTATGCAATAAGTTTTCTTTAATGGTACATGACTCTATGGCCTATACATTTAACAATCCAACATGGCGACCATCCGAAATATTTAGACGGCCCTGAATATCAACGAATCTATTATAGCAATCAAACTGATTATTTTGTGTTCATTGGGACTATGATCTTAAGTTCACCCGTAGGACTTTAAATAATCTGGTAATCACAAATCCAACATGGCGGCGACGCGAAGTATAAATATTCACATGGAGGTTTCTCGCAATTTAACCATCCGAGTGCAGTGAAACTTGATACAGTAAATCCTTAAACGAATGTTAATCCACTGGTATCTAATTTATTTCAATTCTTTCCGTAACCACAAGAAGGCAGCTGTGCGAAATTTTAAAATCTCCTGTCACTTCTTGTGTCCTAATCATGCGATTGAAGTTTGAATGCTACACGTACACAATAATCTTCATGTTACAGTACATAACTCTAGGACCTACATATATAAAATCCAACATGGCGACCATCCGAAAGATTTAGTCGATTCTCAATATCTACGAATCTCTTACAGCAATCAAACTGAAATTTTGTATGTAGATAGAGGCAATTAGCATAAGTAGAATATATGAAAATATGCTGTATAGTTCTTCATGGAACTACTTGTTTGAAACTGATATTAATCTAGGTGGCGGTGATACGAGATATACATGCTTTGGTAAAAATTATTAGATGATTGTTTGGTATCGAATGGATGCGGTTTGTTATATAATACGACGAGCTTCTACATGTCTTAGTTAATGTAATTGTTTTATAGAATAGATTCACATCCTTATATAACGGAGAAGTATCCGTACATTGATTCTTCATAAGAGGAACCAGATATACCGTATGTTGCTGAAAATAAAGAACACCTGTATGCACGTTATGCCCCAAATCTCAAGTAAGCCAAGGTAGCTAAATGGATATGTAATGTACAGCGCTTTCCGGTTAGTACTATATATATTGATTATTATACTCCGTAGTTCAGATGATCGTACAACCAAGTGACGCTGCATTACGTGGGGCACGATTTATGGCAAATCACCAAGATAGGATCTCGAAAATGCACATGATAGGTGATGTAATTAAGATAGATAGTGATGTTAAGAGTGAATTTTGGGGGAATGTCAGAGATTGTACTGAGATCACGTACTATTCAGCGTCAAGTTAAAATGGAATCTGGAGATAAACTAGTGCCTATACGTGACGAGGGGGAGATGACGGAAAAGGATGGTGCTAGAAGTAGTTTGGTAAGGTCCAATAGCGAAGAGAATGTGGTCTCGTATGAAAGTATAGAGATGGTTAACCTTGGCTGGCTCCAATTACTGTTGAACCAAATGGAGGAAATGAGTAAGAATACTAACACTAAAATTGAGGAAATGAATAATAATAACACTAGAATTGAGGAAATGAATGATAATACCAATACTAAAATTGAGGAGATGAAAGAAGATTAACTGTAGAATTGACGAAATAGATCACGGTAAAAGGAGAGTGGAAAACAAGGTAGATGCGTTGAATGATAAACTAGGGAGACTGGAGGAGAAATTAGATTCAGAGTGTGAGAAGATAAAAGTGGAAATGGAAGTAAATAAGACAACATTACAGACGCAGGTAGATAAGATTCAGAAAGAGCATGGTGATAATAGTGACAAGATTGAGATTTTGGAAAGTAGGATAGGTACACAAGGTGAAGCGATATAAGTTACTTTAAAGGAGAGGATGGATAGGGTGGATAGCGTGGTAGAGAACAATACAAAGGAATGCTTAATAGAATAGAGGGAATGGAAGGAAGATTTAATCAAATAACAGAACTGAAGACACAAGATACTGTATAACAGAAAATGGACGAAAATAAGAAAGAATTAAGCGCAGAATTCGCGAGGATAGAGAAGAAAATGGAAGTAATAGTAGAAAACAAAGTTTTGAAACCATGATAATAGGCAAGGAAATGATTCAAGAAATGGGGGGCGTGAAAAGCAGATGATATTGGAGAAACTAAGGAAGAGAAACGAGAAGCAGATGAGGTTGGTCATGAGGACAGTTGCAGTCAAGAAAGAGAGGCTAAAGATGAGGGTAAAAGTGTCAGAGTGAGCCATGGAGAAGACAACATACTGGGAAAATATAAGGTGAAAAAACGTTGGAGAAGGAAGATGGGGATGAATAGGATGAGATGTAAGACGAAGAGAAAGGAGTTGTTGAATAATATGATACAGACAAGAAAGAAGAGGAGAAAATTGAGGAATGGAAGGAGAGAGGAACGGTGGAGATGGCAGATGAGGAGTACAAGGTGCGGAATGACATGGTTGGTGAAGAAAAGGCCAGATGGAAGGCAGGAGAAGGAGGAGGAAGACCAAGAGAAGAACAGAAGAAAGCAAAGAAGCTGATACAGAACAGAAGAAAAGAACTGTTGAGTAAGAAAAGGCAAGTGAAGAAAATAAGGAAGAGAACGAATTTGGAAAAGGCAGGAGCTAGGAGAATTAACCAACAAATGAAAGGAATCCCTAATGAATTCAGCGAGGGTGATAAACTTTTGCTCAAGATTCCATTTTCGCCATCCGCTGAAGATAAGCAGATATCTAAATTTTTCTTGCTTTATTATGGCCCGTTCTCAATTGAAAGACGTGTTGGTAAATGTGCATATTCTTTAATGAAATCAGATGGCATTATATTGGGAATATATAATATTTTTAATTTGAAGAAATATATATCGTAGGACCACTGCATTACATGTTCTATAATGGTACATTGCCGAGCATACCTTGTTACAGATAAACTGTTATACAATGAATACATTGTGCTTCTAGACTGTGAAGTTCTAATTTGGGCGTATTGAATCATGTATGAAATTAGTGAAGTATCCGTAAATTGATTCTTCATAAGAGGAATCAGATATATATGTTGCTGAAAATAAAGAACTCCTGTATGCACGTAATGCCCCAAATCTCATGTAAGCCAAGGTATCTAAATGGATATGTAATGTACTGCGCTTTCCGGTTAGTAAGATATTGATTAATTAATTAAATTTTATTCATTCCTTCCTGTCATTATACTCTGTTGTGGTTATTAAGTCATTTCATTATTTACTCTGTATACATATTATTTCTACGAGAGGGGGGAAGAGTATTTTGCCATAAGCAAGCTAATAGTCCTGCTGCCCAGGAGAAGAGTCTTATGTATTCTATATTTCATTCTCATTATGGAAATATGTGGCGCCCAATAGAATTTATTTACGGGTCAGAGCAATCACACACTGAAGAGCCATCTTAGTGAATGACAACTTGTTAACAGCTGTTGAACAGTCAAGGGGATCAGTTAATGGTATGCAGACAGCACTTACCTTCCAGCAACCTTGAAACAAGCCTGTCTCCACCTCTTTATGAAACTTACACTTTGCTATTACGAAACAAGTCTGGACAAATCAAGAAGTCGTGTACCTGTCGCAAAGCACCGCACTTAGTATAACTTTCCTCTACCAGGACTACACTGCAAAATTATGTACAAAAATAAGTCAAACAAATTCAATATACAGTACACCTTGAAAAACAGATTTTGTTGTAATATGTACTGTACTCTCAATAAGTTCTAATTAGGCAAAAACGCGCAAGGTTAATCCGCAAACCAGATAATCCAGAGTATACTGTACATCATAAAGTAAATTTGTTAACGCTTAGTTACATGAATGTGACTGATGGTCACTATTGTTTATAAACCTTAAAACTGACTCGTATACTAAATGCCAAATCAAATATATTACATGAATTTAGCTACCGGTCGAACTGTATTAAATATGAGTTTTCAATTTAGCCAAACCCGTTTAGTGAATTCTACTTCACATGAAAGCTCGCAAGTTATTCTGGCTAACAGGCGAAAGTTCCGTTTCATATGCTCTGCACACTGATTGAGTAATTCACAAGAAATATGGTATTTGCCTGTTGCCCCAATGACATTGGCTATATCTTAAGATACTCTTTTAAGAACCCTATTTTGCATGTACAGTAATAGTCATGCATTCATGACACACACGTGTCTCATTAGACCATCTTTCGAGCAAACTCTTTTCCAATATATATCACTTAAACGTAGCCTTTTACTAGTATACATGAAGATATGTTTCAACCACGATATATGCGATCTATCGTATAACATACCTTCCATGAATTAAGAGGCGCTTCATGAATATACCGCTTTCTAACATACCTTTCTGAGCTTATATTTCGTGATAACATATTATTTGTTAATTACTCATTTCACATAACATGAATACAACTTCTGGCCGCTATCAATTAAAGTGTGCTTCCCAAAATCTCCCTTCGTAATTTTCACCACATGTACCACTTGAATATGGCTTTTGACCCAACGATGAAAAATTGATTGTTCTGAGCCTCCGAGTCAATTAATTATAATCCGTACATATTATGTGAATACTGCTTTTGGCAAGTATGAATTAACACATGTTTCGATATACAATCAATAAAGTAAAAACAGCTCCGCATGTACTCTTTGAATATGCCTTGTGGCAACAAAGTAACAAGTTATTCTTAACAGATACTTGTGAGTAAATGTTGCTGTGTATATAATACATAATTATGGCGTAAATTTTTCTTGACTAAAGTTTGCTCGGCATATTATGTGTAGATGCGGCTATTAACCCAAATGAGTAGGCATGTGCCTAAAATTTTGTTTTCGAATTAACGTTTTCTCCACATGAGTTTCTCCAAAGATCCTTTCCTAGTTAAGATTCAGCAAATGCTGCATGAATTGGGCTGCATGCCATAAGAACTAGCATGTGACTTAAAAGACCCTATCTCAGCAAATATTGCTCCTCATTAACAACATAAAGTACATTTGGCCACTAATAATCAGCATGTGTCTGTCTAAAGAACTTAGCAGAGTAAAGTTTGGTCTGGATGTACTAAATGGTTATTGTTTCAGCATACTATGAAATAGGAGGTGTCTCTTCAAAGACCCTTACTCAGAAAAGTAGCTTCATATATACTGTTTGAGAAGGGCTGTAAGCTGCTATAAATATGCAGGTGTGTTTCAAAATATAGTTTCATAGCAAAGTTTTCTTCACATGAGCTACTCAAATGCGCA
Source organism: Meconema thalassinum (assembly GCA_946902985.2). Classification (NCBI taxonomy): domain Eukaryota; kingdom Metazoa; phylum Arthropoda; class Insecta; order Orthoptera; family Tettigoniidae; genus Meconema; species Meconema thalassinum. Next base: position 2,783,939 of record CAMPQE020000041.1, read on the forward strand.
TTTTCTAACATCCTATCAGAAAATTAAGTCGCCAGTCTCAAGTTCCACATGTACCTTGAGAATGCGCATTATTACCTTTAAGGATCAGCACATTTGTTTCCAAGAAATCCTGTAATGTAAAGTTTGCTGCGCATGTACTACATGATTAAGGCTTTACACCTTAATGTATGAAAATGTGTCTCTTCAAATGTTGTTTGAAAGGAAATTTCTTTCCGCATATACTACCGGAAATATGTTTTTCACCACTATGACCAAGCGAGTGCGTCTCCAAAATTCCATTCCGACTTAACATTGCGCGTACTACATGCATATAGCTTTATACTACTATGATTGTGCATGTCTTCCCTCAAACCAACGCCACCTAGATTATATTATTATTTAGGTGGCGTTCCTCAAACGCCCGTTGCAAGTAAATTTATTTCCGGATCTAGTACATGAATATGGTTTGATGCCACTATGAATGACTTTCGTATGATTTGCAACTACCCTACTCAGTCTAGTTTGATCAGCATATGCTACATGAATATGACATACTACCAATAATGAGCATTTGTGTCTTCAAAACTTCCATTCCCAGTCAAGTTCTTTCCTCATGTGCTAAATGGACACGGCATTGCACCACTATGAATTAGCATGTGTGTCTTGAAATCCCCATTCCTACTGAAGTTTGATTCGCATATGCTACAAGAATGTTTCCTTACACCACTATGAATGACCATGTGTCACCTCAAATTCCCCTTCTCAGAAAAGTTTGCTCCTCATGTGATACATGAATTTGGCCTTTCACCACTATGAAGAAGTATGTGTGTCTTCAAATGTTCCTTCCGAGAAAAGTTTGATCCTTATTTGCTACATGAATATGGCCTTACACCACTATGAGTGAGCATGTGTCTCTTCAAGTCTCTCTTCTCCGTAAAGTTTGATCCACATGTGCTACATGAATATTTCTTTACACCGCTATGAGTGTGCATGTGTCTTTTCAAATATCCCATGATAGTAAAGTTCGATCCACATGTGCTACATGAATATGGCCTTACACCACTATGAGTGAGCATGTGTGTCTTCAAATGACCCTTACGAGTAAAGTTTGATCCACAAGTGCTACATGTATATGGCCTTACACCACTATGAGTGAGCATGTGTGTATTCAAAGTTTTCTTCTGAGTAAAGTTTGATAAACATGTGTTACAGGAATGTGGCTTCAGTCCAGTATGATTCAGTATGTGTGTCTTCATGTATTCCTTCGTTATAAAGTTTGCTCCGCATGAGCTACATGAATATGGCTTAGCACCACTATGAGTGAGCATGTGTCTCTTTAAACCTCCATTTTCTGTAAAGTTCATTCCGCATGTGCTACATGAATATGGCTTAACACCACTATGAGTGAGCATGTGTTTCTTGAGGCTTCCATTCTGAGTAAATTTTGATCCACATGAGATACATGAATATGGCCTTACACCACTATGAATGAGAATGTGCGCATTCAAATGTCCCTTATGATTAAAGTTCGATCCGCATATGCTACATGAATATAGCTTAACACCCCTATGAGTGAGCATGTGTTTCTTCAAGCTTCCCTTCTTAGTAAAGTTTGATCCACATTAGATACATGAATATGGCATATCACCACTATGAGTGAGAACGTGTCTCTTCAAGCTTCCCTTCTGAGTAAAGTTTGATCCACATATGGTACATGGATATAGTTTTTTACTACTATGAGTCAGCAGGTGGGTCTTCAAATTGTACCTCTGGGAAAAGTTTTTTCCGCATGTACTACATGAATAGGAATTTAGACCGTTATCAGTTGAGATTTGTTTCTTCGTGTCACTGAAGGCTAACAAGTTCCTGTTACCATTTTGAAAATGTGAGGCTACAAGGGCATAGTTTGTAAGGGTGTCCTCCGACCTGTGGAACATAATACTGACAAAAGAAAATATCCACTAAAGCAAGCTAGGTAAGTAGCCACTAGCATTACAATATTAAAAAATCCCATACGACATACAATTACTCACAAGTATACAATTACATTCTGCGACCAAAGTAATTTATAATTTTATTATGCTATTGTGGACATAGATTACAAATCCTAAATGTGAAGCATCAGATAATCATCGCTTTAAGATCGTAATCAGTCATCCAAATCAATTATTGATTTATGAAAACAATTGCGCACAATGTGCATTAGATTTGATGAGCATAATCTTACAATGATTTCTATCTCTTTTTGCCAAATTGCAAGTGGTATTAGCCACACCGAACATTACACAGATTACACTCACATGAATTTAAAAAATCATGAAGTCTCTTATCATCCCAGACCGCATTAGGTAATCCATGACGTGCAAACCTGGCGACAACATGCCTCTACTCGTAAATAGTCTGAGTCCCGTGGCAATTCGTAATCGCGTCAGTGCTGATAAATTACCACCAAATGTCTGCTCGTTTCGATCTCGTCTTCTTATAGTATCTTGGAAAGTGGTCGTCAATGACAGAGACATTCTATTTCTGATCTCTTGTATCAGATAGTCTTCAATAGTTAGTACATATATGTGTTTCATTGGAGTGAAATTCGAGACACCAAGTGTTCTCCTGAGGAAAGAGGCCTTTACATTCTCTAAAGTTTCTATACTCACATTTAGTTAATCCCATATAAGTTCAACTCCATAAGTCAAAACCGGTATTACTTCCATTTGAATGAGTTCCATTGAGGTAGTTAAGGATAGTTTTTCAGGATTTGGAATGTCTTTCATATCTCTAATTGCTGCTATAGTTTGGTCTCTAACAAGAAAAGAGTAGGTGGCTCTTGTAGTTTGATGGCAAATGCCCAGATGTTTGAACTGATTCTTCATGGCTAATTTTTTTGCCCTGGGTACATTTGGTCTTGTAGTGCATTTCTACCTCCCATCCGGAACGTCATTTGGTATGTCTTTTTAGTTATGATTGTAATCTTATTTTCCATTGCCAATTCCGAGAGTCTATCGATCGCATCTTAGACGTCTTTCAGGATTGGTCCTCCTATGACAATGGCATCAACATACAAGTATAGAACGGTCTTCTTATCCATCCCATGAGTGACTCTTGTCACATTGGCTGTTACGATATTGAAAAATACGGGACTCATGTGGTCACCCTGTCGTACACTGTTCGTTTGGGTCATGACACTGGATGTTGTAGTGCCATCATTCAAGAAAGAACCTCTCGTTAAAACAACAGTACACTGATTTCATGGAAGAGTATGAAAGCTTAGATCATATGGAAGTTGTCAGCAAATCTGATGACGAATTGCACCCCCCAATTGAAACGGTTTTCCTAAATCATCACCCCGTGTGGAAAAACCCTCTTGTAAAGGATAAAATCCGAGTCGTTTTTAATGGGTCCTCACCTGACATTAACGGCAACAGTCTTAACGATACTCTTTACTCTGGTCCTGCTGTTCAGTCAGATTTATCTGCTATACTCTTACATTTTCGGTTATTTCCCATAGCTGTTAGAGCGGACATCAAACAGATGTACTGTCAGGTTTTAATTCAGCCCGAACAACAAGATCTTCAAAGAATCTTGTGGCGCGACGAAATCAGCAAACCCATTAAAATATTTCGCTTAAAGACGGTCACTTATGGCTTAAAACATTCCGCTTTCCTTGCTATCCGATCCCTACATAAGTTAGCCTCTCAAGATGGTCATTTATTGATTCTAAAGCTTCTGAAGCACTAACTACCTCTTTTCATGTAGACGATTATCTCCAGTACTTCCCGACCCTTGAGGAAGCTTCTTTCGTGTCACTAGAACTTCAGGCATTGTTAAAGAATGGAGGATTCCCACTTCATAAGTGGAATTCCAACTCTCATGAGTTTCTTGCCCAGTTTCCCATAGAAGATGTGACCCCTCTTCCGTCAAAATCTGCGGAGATTCTGAATCCATAAAAACTCTTGGAGTTTACTGGTGCACTCGCACTGATACTCTCATCTACAAAGTCTCGCTTTCCGAAGAGCTCCCCAACACAAAAATGCAAATTCTCTCTGAAACTGCCAAAAATTTTGATCCGCTTCAATTCCTTGCTCCGGTTATTGTTACAGCCAAGCTTTTCATGCAAGAGCTATGGTCTCTCAAATGTGAATGGGACGAAGCTGTTCCCCTTTCTTTTCTTAATAGATGGCTCTCTTTTCGTAGCAGCTTACTTGATCTTTCTCTTATTGAAATTCCTAGGAATTTAATCAATGCTCCTCCTAACACATCTTTCTTCCTTCATGTGCTTGCCGACAGCTCCGAGAATGCTTACGGTTGTTGTGCATATTTGGTTTATTGCAATTCGCTAAATGAATCTTCATTGTCCAACCTTATTTGCGCTAAGTCCAAAGTCGCTCCTCTTAAAACTATTACTTTGCCTAGGCTTGAATTGTTTGCTGCACTCGTGGCCGCAGAACTTGCCAAAAAATTGCACAATGTCTTAAAGGTCGAATTTACGCAAACTTATTTGTGGAGCGATTCCATGATCACTCTTTCTTGGATCGCCAAAAGCCCCATCCACTGGCAAACCTTTGTTGCAAATAGAGTTTCTAAAATTCAAACTCTTTCCTCTGGATGTCAAAAAAAACCTTCTCAATTATTAGAATCTCAGTTGTACTGGCATGGGCCCTCGTGGTTAATCGAAGACTCTTCTTGTTGGCCTTCTAAATCTCCGATTACAAACTCCAACTTGCCTGACACTAAAGTATTCAAATCCACGGCTTCGTGTCTTATTTCCAATGTTTCACACCCCTTGTAGTCCCGCTATTCTTCCTTTCATAAATTAATTCGAATTTTTGCCTATCTTCTCAGATGGAAATATTTTGTGGTTGACCAACCTCTTCTCCCTAAACCACACCTGAGCAATCACGAATTAAATCTCACTACTATTAAAGTTTTGCAGCTAACTCAGCAAGAGGCCTTTTCTTCTGAATTGTCTTTGCTCTCAGCTAACAAAGATCTTCCTAAGTCTAGCCGTCTTCGCGCTTTAGCCCCCTTCCTTGATGACAATGGGTTACTCAGGGTAGGTGGTAGGCTTTCACGTTCTTCACTTTCTGAAGACAAAAGCATCCTGTTATTTTGCCCTCTAAGCATCACGTAACTTTCTTAATCATTCGTGACTTTCATTATCGTAACCTGCACGTTAGTACACGCACACTGCTTTGCTTCATAAGGGAAAAGTACTGGATCATAAATGGAGTTCATGAAGTTTCCTTTGCAATTCACAAATGCATTCCTTGCTTCAAAGCGAAACCTAAAGTTAATACTCAATTAATTAGTGATCTACCCTGTTTGCCATCTCTTGATGAATACAGTACATTTGCATTTGTCAGTTGGCACAGGCTAGAGTAAAAGGTGGCTTTTCACCGATGTCTCAGTCTCACTCATAGCTGTGATTATATGGAAGCTACTGAGGTATGGGTGGTGCTTATTAATGACATTCGGGGCACAGTCAGTACCTGTGGATGTTGTGAAAGGTTCTACTCATAGGGTTAGGACTACTGTTCTGACTCAGTGAGGAAAGCAATGGCAAACTGCCTCACTCCTCTTCTTGCCTAGAACGCCTCAATATAGCGCTGCCTTGGGTTTTTGTGGGTATCTACTCGCATAACGTAACGGCGGTGCTTTTTGAGAATCCAACCAGCCTTCGGGCTGACTACCTAACACCCTCTTTCCACTCTTCCCCAATACTTCCTTTTGCTTTAACTGGTGTGGACTATATGGGTCCGTTTCAATATCAATGCAATTCCCCTGAAGCTAAACGCAATTTGTTTGGAAAACTCTATGTTTCTCTTTTCGTTTGCATGGTTACTGGCGCGATTCATCTGGAACTAGTAACAAATGCCTCTACTTCTTACTTTTTGTCAGCCATCTCTCGCTTCACTGCTAGGCGTGGCGTTCCCTCTGAGATGTTCTCCAATAACGCCTCCACTTTTCAAGGCGCAGCTCCCTTGTGCAAGAAAGCTCTTGCATCTTCTCCAGCCATGGAACAGATTTCTAATTTTTCCTACTCAAAGGGTTTCAACTGGCGGTTTATACCTCCCTACACCCCTCATCACGGTGGTAGGTGGGAATCCTGTATCAACCTGACCAAACGTCATCTAAAAAAGGTGTTAGGTAATCGTACCCTAACTTATGAGGAATTTAACTCTCTGTCTGTTCTGATTGAAGGTGTTGTTAATTCTCGTCCTTTGGCACCGCTTTCTACTGACCCTGATGATCCTCTTCCATTGACACCTGGTCACTTTCTTATAGGCACTTCTCTTTCCTCCCCTCCTCCCCTTCCCAACTCTTATAGCGACTCTAACCTGCATATTGTTTGGCGTAAACTAGAAGCTCTTCGCAATTCTTTCTGGAAGAGGTGGAAATTGGAATACTTAACTTCCTTGCAATGGAGACAGAAGTGGCTTCTTTCTAATCCTGACATTAAAGTGGGGGACATGGTCCTTGTTAAAGATGCTTCCCCTCCCTTGGTGTAGATCTCCGGCAGAGTGACCGAGTGTTACCCGGGAAGGGATGGGAGAGTTAGGGTAGCCAAGATCTTGACCACAAATGGGCATATTACAAGACCATAGTCTTAAATTGCCCCCCTACCTTTAAATCTTCAACATTGTGCTTCTTGTTCTCTGTTGGTGTTTGCACCTCCCAGCTTGGTGTATTCTTTGGAGTACTCGGTAAGATAGAGGTAGCTTTTGCTGCTCTTTGCTTTAATTCATTCCTTCGTTTTTCGCAAACACCAACAGTGATTTCTTACTTTTTCTTTTATTTAAGCACCTTGCTTACTTTCTCTGTAAATTTGTTGTAGATATAACTTCCATGATCTACCTAGCGGCATCTAGCAGCTAACTGCTGAAGTTCCTGAACATCTCCATGCTCAAGAGGACTTCCTCATCATTCCAATCCTCCAGACGTCATCATCGCCAGCTTGCTTCTCCTTGAAGATCACTCCATCAAGAAGATGAATATCTAAGAAAGCAATGTATTATTGTTAGGTTGGTAATTTTTATGTATGTTCCTTTGTCTCCTTCCCCCACCCTCCTCCCTCCTTGGTACCTCCGTGCTTCGCCGAGCTGCTCTCACTTCTGGGTCAGTCGTCAAACCATACAGTTGGAGCCTACTTCAGGCTTGTCTCCTGTCGACTTGAGACATTTTTAAATCAGGACGCCATGTCCTAATCTTAATGTCAACCGTCATCCAGATCATCATCGTTCTTCAAAATGAGTTAAATACTACTTCAATGGTTTTCACTAAGTTTTAAATGTTTTTAACCTGATTTTATAGACAGTGTGAGATTGCTATGCGATGCAAAATCTGCCTTCAAAAGATCTTCTTGATTTATTTGTAGCTACTTCAGCTTGCTTTCTAAAATGAAAAGGTACTTCTTGTACTGAGTATCTGGGAATGAGTTCTCACACCGTGGGAGTCTTATTAAACCCACTGTCTATAAAAACTTAGCTTTCACCTCCGCGGGATATTCTGCTCAATTCTACTGTTCTCAACTCTAGAATTTTCTACAGCAAGTTATCTTTTTGCAAGTAATGCCGTCAAGTGCCTTCCACCTAAATATGGGAGTGCTTGTTCCTCACTGAGGAATTTATGTGAAAAATACTTCTGATCAGCATATAATTTGTCTTCCTTCGTTGGAAATTGTCCGCTGCATTCAACTACCATCTATAAACGTCACAACGCAATAAACTTTCTCAAACTAAAATTCAAATAGTGATCTCTACAATTACAATAACTTTTCGTCTGATAAACTATCTTTGTTGCAATAGTGAATTTTTCAACGGACTACCGTGCATAACAGTGCCCATTCAACAACCATCCGTGTCGCGTTCGAACGAAAGCTATAAATACGGCCATTAAACGTTTTCCTGATTCTCCTATTTCCTCCTCTCATACTCCTCACTAACACATTATAATAATTGTAAAATTTAGGTTCTTTTCAATGAGGTGACACTCTATAGAAGTGTCCCCCAATTTTTGTACTGTTTATCATAAGTAATTTCTGCATCAATAGTGTTTAGTACTGCACCCGAATTCTCCAATCAACACCAGCAATTCTCCAATCCGCAGAGAAGAAAAGTATTGCAGAGCCCAGCTGAACATATCTTACCGTGGCCTGCTAAGTGAGAATAGGGAATTCTAGGATTACATAGCGCAAACTTAAATAGTATCGCCTGAACAGCTACATACTTCTACTATTATTTACATTTAATAGTGAATTCGAGAAACTCCAATCTCGAGGGGTGTTCAAGGTCTAACTATAGTGGGCGCCTGTAGCTATCCAGTCGTGCCATTTACGAAGTCTATAGAATGAGTAAGCGAACAGTTAAAATAAAATTGACTGAGTCACTAAAAAGTGCCAGCCGTTTATTCACTAAGGAACGATACTAGAAATGTCCCCATCGAAAAACAATCTGACCTAGTGTCCCACTTGATACTACCAAATTTAACACACACAAAAATTATACTGACAATAACTATGTCCTGAAAAAGAAATACATTTGGAGAATTCGGCACACTATTTGAGCCCTATTCCTCCCTCGAATAAATCTCGTGCATAAATGTGCACCTCAATAAACATGAAAATGATTTACATAGACTCGAACCCTTGTGAAATTCATCAGAACTATCACAAAAAAAATGAAACGACGTTAGCTTTGGACATTACCCTAGTTGATACAGTTGCGTTTCATTTTCTGGAACAGTAGTTCAAAATCTAAAATTGTAATGGTAAAAAAATGTTAACTATTAAGTATTAATTATGAAGCTTATGTGCAAATGTACAACGATTTGTGATCAGCACAAATTAAGATTTCTTACGTGAAATTAATTTAATGTTCCTTCTATCACGATTTCTAATAAATCTACATGATTTTTTTCTTTACAATCACCTCGCCTTCTTAGGTTAAAGTATTAAGTCGTTGCAAAATTGAGCATTCATGCCGAATGGTAAAGTTTAGCACAGCTCTGATCTCCTAACTGGTGATAATCCCGATAATATAATTCATTGCAAGACTACCAGTTACGTAAGAATAGTGGATTCTATAAGTGCTTGGCAATATTTTCATTCAACACTTCCCTTTCAAAAATTACACACATAATTGCTCTACTTTTCTAACATACTGTACAGACACTTGCCTCGATGCAATATAATATTTTCACACTACCTGTGAACAAACTGGGAAAACATTTACACTATGCCTCCTGATTCAGTAAAACGTAATTTAATCTACGTTCATCACCTTGCACGGAATTCAATCATAACATCCCTTTCGATTGCATTTTATCAATAATGCACAACTCTTACAAAACTTCTACTATCCAGGTACATTTATTCCTCGTGCTAAAAAATTTCAAATTTAAACTACGTCCGTACAGCCTTTTAAATATCTTGTAAGAAGATTTTATTTATCTTAATCCACGTATAAATTTCGTTGTGATAATACCGTAACTAACAATTTGATTAGTCTGCAATAATTCAAAGAAATAACAATACAAACATATCCTCTCCTTCTGGTATTTCAAAACTCTGAATATAATTCCGTTAATTCTATATTGGCTTATTCTACCGACGCCGGTCGACTTATAAAATGTCGCCTGTCATTTCCTTTCTCCTCCATTCACCAATGTGAATGTTCTCTCGACATTTCTTAATTGGAAATATAGTTTAATCCATTGTTTTATTAACAGTATAGTTTCAAATCTATCTGCCTTGTCTACTACAAATGACATTTATTGTAAATTGATGTATTTATTTAAAGTCTATCATTTATTAACAATTGATTGTCGTGTAATTAGGCATTAATTGCACGCTGTAAGTTTGTAATTGGGATTGAAACATGAATCAACATCGTAAGTTTCGATTATCCCCGTATTTTCCTTGAAAATACCGACTTTCTTATCCTACAGTGCTATATCTAGATTTATCAATGCGTGTTCCATCTCACTATAAAATACAGATATAGATAACGTTGCGCATTTATAAAGCTTATTTAATGAATTAACGATCTACTATCTGCAATGAGAAAAAGGATTATTCGCTCAAAAACCGTCAAAGTGACTTCAATCTGTATGAAAAAGTGGCAATAAAAATGAATTTAACGGATTTTACTAATCTACAAAAATTGATAATAATAATAATATGTTGGTCAATCACAGGATGAAACACAGAAAAGAAACTACTACTACAGACATGGATTATGTAATCTGAGAGCTTCAGCTACCTAATGTTGAACGGCGAGATTCTTGGAGTACTTGCTATAAGCAAGCAAAGTTCTACTCGATATATTCAAAATCAGCTGTGGCCCCCTCCTGTGGTCGGACCGTGACGTAGTCAGCGAAACTGGGTCAATGGACAGCGTGATGACCTCGCCTCGCTCCCCTGGTCCCTTCCTGGTCCTTCGGCTTATCGTGATGAATTTTGATGTTCCTTCTCAATGCTGCTTGACCAGCGCATTTGGTTTGCCCCGAATCTCGTTCCATTGTAGTTTGCAAGAATATTTCAAGATATGAATGAAATCTCTTGTCGTATAGTAGTTCCATTCATAGTTTCAGAGTCTCGCCTGGCTTGGATTACCCCGATCTCCATCTATGTCGAAATATCCTGGACTTCATTGTAGATACTGCGTTTCTGTTTCCCTACATTAATGCAATTAGCAGTACATCAGTATTTGGTTAAAGAGTGAGCCAATGATATCTCCCCTTTGCCTGACTGTAACTTGCATTTTTGATATATATAAGTCTTAAACTGTGGCTGCAATATATACTTCCGTCCTCCTGTAGTAAACTGAACCGTATGAATGAACTGCTTGCACGCTGTGTGTGTGTGGTGCACAGCTACAAGTCCGCCTAGCAATGTTAGCTTGCACGCTAAGGAGTTCTGCTTTCACGCCGATTTCACTGCCTTCTGAAGCCTCGCGCTTCACTTGATATACGTTGCACTGTTATATGAAGTTTTGTTCCCAGACTAGGTCTTGCCTCGACCTGGCCAATGTATAGAGTGAATACGAGCGATTTCCTGCTTGTCTCAGAACCTCTTTTCAAGTCTCCCCCACTCTTCTCCTTCTCTGACGCGACTGCTGACCTCCCCACGCTGTTGTCACATGTTGTTACCTCTCCTTCCTTGTGACGATACACTACTGTCTCCAGACGTGCGATCCGCGCTTCAAGCGATGTCGGCCTGTCCATTCCTATAATTCACCTGTTTATTGTTTAAATAATTTCTAAATTTCTATCCTTTCTTCTGGCCTTTTATAAATGTTACTAGTACTTGCTTGACATAAAAATACTCATTCTGAGTATAAAATCTTCAGATCTTCGATCTTATTTATTCTGAATCATTTTATTCCGTCATTTCTCAAATTTTTGCGGGTCTTGGTTCTCATCTCGACTGAGTCATGGTCTTAGCCATAAATAAATTCGGGCGCAGTACACACCTCAATCATATTGTTTTTCCTCTTTTCATTAGGGAATTCAATTATTTATACTCACGAGTGAGTTTTCTAACTTTCCTTTTTCCAGGTTTCACGAAAGGGTAACTGGCCCCATTTTTCTCGTGATCCCTGCTTCAATACAAGAAGTTATAGAAACTTCTTCCTAATTCTCTCTTTTCTTGTTATAATCTCAAATTTAACATTTGTTCATACTTTTAGAACTTCCATTAGGAATTCTCAAAGTATATATATCGTACCTGATTTATTGTTAAACTTTAAATTTGCTAATCTCAGCACTATATTAAAATCTTGTATAGATTTGGTGCTTTCAAGAGGTTCCAAACCAAATTTTGTTAATCGCCTAGTGCAAACTTCAACAATTTTAGAGGTCTGAGACCTCATAGGTTTAAAATTTAATTTGTACATTTTTACAGTTGTTAAATTTATCATATTTTTACGCATTGTTAAATAAATCAAACTATATCCTTTTGCTTCATCATTTTGTAAAAAATAACGATTAGGCAGGATCCAACCTCCCCTAACTCAACCCGAAAGCTCATTCTCGCTTTAAGAAACTCGAGCATCGAAGTAAAAAAGGTTCCACTATTTGTTGCATTTGAACAAGAACTCTCCGCAAAAACATTTTCAAAGTCGCTCTTAGCTTTTATAGCTAATTCTAACTAGCCACTAAGGCAAGTATAGCTAGCTCCACCAGCTTCCTGCTTGTTGAGACTTTCTCTATAACTTATGGTTGGTTTTCCAAATTTAAGTTTTTCTTCTTGTCTAAACCTTTAGTCGGCACTTTGCTGGATAGAAGCTAAGCCTTTCTTGAATGCAACAATGGTGTTCTTACCAAAATTTATAACCTTTCAAAATCAATCAAATTGTTTTTAAAAGCACGATAACTCTATCGCTACCCTTCCTAGAAGCATTCGGTCGCTCCTTGGAAATTCTGCAATTCCAAGAACTAAAAACATCACGGCGCATTTAAATTATTTGCGCCTTTCAAAACCTTTGATTAAACCTGATTCCTTTAAAAGGATATACAACAAATCTGTCATCCTTTGTCTTGCCAGACTTCCACCCCTCCCCATGGTAGTCAAATATAGGTTGGGTAGGGAAAGCACAAATGCCATTTGCTGGTAAATAGCCCAAGCTCCATCCGCATTTCCCGTTAGCTACGTCCAGGTCCATACCCACTTTAGGTGTTTCACGGGCTTTGCGGTGACACTCGTCTCTAAATATTGGCTTAAATTTATTTTGTTTGGTGTTGGACTCTAGTCCTATTATCCACACTTGTACCTTAGTCCGAAACCCACTTCCCTTTACTTCTCTCTTCATCTTCCCTTGGGGGTAGGGTTAATTCCTAGCAAAAACCTACCCACCTGCCAGTGATACTAGACCTACAAGCAACCAAGTACACGGGTTAAATGTCGCAAGCCCCTAAATGGATTAACAACTGTAACGACAAATAAGCTTATTATTAACTGTTGAGTGATAAGATTATGAATGACACCGCAGTCGGGAAGCCGAATCCTACATTCCTGCCGCGGCTTCGTCAAGATCCGGAGTCATTTCTAAGTCGTAGATAAAGAGAGCAACTCATCTTATGTTTAACGGCACTGAGACGTTAAAGCGTATAATGAAAGGGCTTGATAAACCCGCCAACCTGGGCCCAATGTTTGGGAAGCCAGGCTCTGCCTGTCACAAGCCAGGACAAAGCGGTGAGTGATAGAGGAGTAACACCTCTAAAAAAAACAAGGTCCAGCTGGCCCGGCTGGTAGCACCTTGTCAGGGTCCCTTGCCAGGGTTACGGTGAAGTCCTCAACGGCATTGATAGTGGAATAGATGATCTATAGAACAGTATGAATGGCGGACGGGGCGGCCCTGTATCCGGGATTAATAGGATAAAAGGCATCTACCCTATGATTTAGTTAGATGTCAGCTTTACATAAATCCATTTAGCGTCTGTCTTGTAGCAAGCGGCTAGATGGTCAGCGTCTGTTCACCAAAGGTGCGGCTGAAAACCCATCCTCGGAGCTAACAACCTAGAGTAGAATTTTTAGGGGACTTGTTCCCTTAACCTAGCAAACAATCAACAATGGATATGCACATTGTAAGAGATTTTACCCCAGGGAGTAACCAATCTCCATTTTCCAAGGAAATGAAAAGTAGGCACTCGGATTCTGGGGGCCTACATCATTGTGCAAAGGATGAAAAGGATGAGTCGGAGCATCTTGAAAATGGCATTAAGCAAATCACTAGTAAAATTAAGCACATGAACATAAACTTTTTGGCTACCTTTAATGTCAATTCACTCTTAAAAACAGGAAAACTTAAAACTCTAATAAATTTCATCAAAGAGAAAAGGATTATGATAACAGCTCTTCAAGAAACTAGATATACTGATGAACATCCATTTGATTCAGAAGGTTATAGAATATTTAAGGGAAAACCTGGAAAGAGAGTTATGAAAAATGTACCTCAGTTTGGAACTGGGTTCATTGTAAATCAGAACATATTAAATTCAATAATAGAGTTTCAATCCATTAATGAAAGATTATCCCTGCTATCCTTTAAATCAGTAAACAAAGTTTATACCATTGTCAATACACATGCACCAACTAATGAGAAAAATAGGACTCAGAAAGAACAAACGGAAAATTTTTGGCAAGAACTATCGAACACCCTGGATCAAATTCCATCAAAAAATATAATACTTCTACTTGGAGACTTTAACGCTCAAATCGGCAAAGAACGTCAACATCGGTCCATAGTAGGCAATTTCCCGGCACATAAAAGAACTAACACAAATGGAGAAAGACTTATTAGTTTATGCAGAGAGCATAACATAGTCCTGAAATCTACATTCTTCAAAAAACTTCCTAGGAAACAAACTACTTGGGTTTCCCCAAATCCAGTTTGTGGTGAGAAACAACTTGACCATGTTGCTATTAGCAGACAGTCTACAACGGAGATACTCAATGTGAAAGTTGCTAAGAGTGCAGGTTTAGATTCAGACCACTATTTGTCACTCATTAAATTCAAAATTAGACCAATATATAAAAAGAAAAATCATTATCAATCCAAAAAGTTTGATACTCAAAAATTAGCTACAGAAAATAATTTCAAAACACTTTTGGAAAGCAGAGCACCTAAAACATGGGAACAACTTCAAAGAGACTTAGTACAGACAGCAGAAGAAACCATTCTCCTTAAAAGAAAACGAAAACATGCCTGGTGGACTGCTGAGTGTGATGAACTAATCTTTAAAAGACAACAAGCTTGGAACATCTGGTATGCAAATAAAAATGAGAATACCAGGAACAGCTTTATAGAATCCCGAAAACATGCATCTAAGGGACTCAAAAGGGTAAAAGTGCAACATATGAAAGACCAATTGACATTAATAGAATCGGACTTCAGACAGCACAATATAAAGGACTTCTACAAAACTTTCAGAAGTAGTTTAAGGAAGTATACTCCACCAAGCTTACTTTCCACAGATCCAAAGACTCATAAAACTGCATATAATAACGCTGAAAATTGCAGAATACTTGCGGAATATTTTGAAGAACTCCTCAACTGCGATCCACCAAAGGAGACATTTAATTTTGATAATATACTCCCCGTTCCTCCAGACTCGAAACCACCAACAACAAATGAAATTAAAGAGATTATAAACGAACATAAAAATAACAAAGCATCTGGAGAAGATAGTATAGTTGCTGAATTATGGAAATACTCGAGTGACAACATGATCCTATGTTTAACGGAAATCATAAATGCCATATGGAAAACACACAGTTTACCATCAGAATGGACATCTGCTTTGATACATCCACTACATAAGAAAGGGAAGAAAACAGATCCTAACAATTACAGGGGAATCTCCCTCCTGCTAGTGACCTATAAGATCTTATTCAAAGCACTTTTAAAAAGAGCGGAAAAAATACTCGACCCACAATTGGGAGAGTATCAGGCAGGATTTAGGAAGGGACGATCATGTATGGAGCAAATACTAAATTTAAAGAGCATATTAGACATGAGGAAAATCAGGAACTTGAAATATGTAGTTACTTTTGTGGATTTTAAAAAAGCCTATGACTCCATTGACAGAAAGGCACTTATTAACATTCTGAAGGAATTTGGACTTGATAACCAGACAACTGAAATAATTCAAGCAACACTAACGAACACAACTTCCAAAGTTAAATTTAGAGGGGAACTTTCAAAATCTTTCAAAATAAAGTCAGGTGTGAGACAAGGAGATGGTCTGTCACCTCTGCTTTTCAATTGTGCATTGGAAAAGGTAATTCGAGAGTGGAGGAAAGCCATCAATACTAAAGGCGTTCAACTAGGAAGACATCCAAATAAAATCACTGTAGATTGTTTAGCTTTTGCGGATGACATTGCATTACTTACTGACTCACTGGATACTGCCCAAGAACAAATTAGAGAGTTGCAAAAACAGGCAGCCAAAGTCGGACAACAAATATCATTTGAAAAAACTAAGTTCATGACAAACATCACCGATGCCCCCAAAAGTATCACAATTCATGACAGTTCAGTATGTAAAACAATTTCCTTTAAATACCTAGGAGAGTGGATAATGAATGACTCACAGGAATAGAAACACGTATGCATAAATTACAAAGGTGTTTTCATATGACAAAAGATATATATAATAAAAAAAGCTTATCCTGGAACACTAAATTAAGGCATTATCAAACAGTAGTCAGACCTGAAACTCTGTATGCAGCAGAAACACTTAAATTAACAAGATTTGGTGATTTAGACAAATTAGAGAAGACTGAAAGACGAATTCTGAGGAAAATACTGGGAGCTAAACGAAATAATAACGCAGAATATAGGTTACGACCAAATAGAGAGTTATATTTGAAATGTGAAAAATTAACTGATGTAATGAGAAAGAGAAGATTACCGTTTTTTGGGCACATTTATAGAATGGAAAATAGTAGACTAACTAAACAGATCTTCAACTTACTGACTAGTTACAAATCCAAACCCACATGGTTCATTGAAATTGACAAAGATTTGACGAACGCCAAAATTCAGACAGACACAATAGCAAACAGATCACTCTTCAGAGAAGCTATTCAAAACGCAAAATTTCAAGAAAGGAAGAAACAAACAACTGGCAGAAAGTGGACTCAGGAGGAGAAAGATCGTCACTCTAGAACGATGAAAGAAATTTGGAAACAACGGAAATTGAATACAATGGACAATAGCCAACGTTGATTCATCGTACCCTCCAAATGGGTTATTCGAAAGAAGAAGAAGAAGAAGAAAGGGCTTGATTCGCAACGGAAAGTACCTGTTCTCGTCGCGAAAAATAAGTGCTTTGCAGATCGATGTTACTCTTTGGAATAAACGACGTAGAAATGTCCAATAATAATAACAGCCACTGTAGCAGCTCAAAACAAAATTGTATTTATATCAATATTCGACAATAATTCATCTTAATTTTCTTTGAATCAAGCAGAGTTGTTTTAAGGGGCGGAACAGCTAGGCCATCTGCCCCTACCACTGACGTTACTTATTGTTGTTTTAAGGGGCGGAACAGCTAGGCCATCTGCCCCTACCACTGACGTTACTTACTGTTGTTTTAAGGGGCGTAACAGCTAGGCCATCTGCCCCTACCACTGACGTTACTTATTGTTGTTTTAAGGGGCGGAACAGCTAGGCAATCTGCCCCTACCACTGACGTTACTATTGTTGTTTTAAGGGGCGGAACAGCTAGGCCATCTGCCAATACCACTGACGTTACTTATTGTTGTTTTAAGGGGTGGAACAGCTAGGCCATCTGCCCCTACCACTGACGTTACTATTGTTGTTTTAAGGGGCGGAACAGCTACGGTAGGTCATCTGTGCTTACCACTGACGTTACTTATTGTTGTTTTAAGGGGCGGAACAGCTAGGCCATCTGCCCCTACCACTGACGTTACTTACTGTTGTTTTGAGGGGCGTAACAGCTAGGCCATCTGCCCCTACCACTGACGTTACTTATTGTTGTTTTAAGGGGCGGAACAGCAATAAACCAAGGCCCATATTCGCGGCAGTATTAAAGGTGCCGGGACGTCCTCATAAGACCGTCAACGCTTAGTTCGAATGGGTTATGCTCCACGCGTGGCGAGGGCTAATCCACGGTCTTTAATAGTTGTAGACCCACTTCAATCAATAACATACATCTTATCTAGGTTGGCAACACCTCACATAAACACATCGCTATCACTCCCCACAGCACGTAGGGACAGGGGGGAGAAGGCAGGGAAAAACCAGTCGTTAAGATAACCACCGCAGTTGACCGCACAGTGAGTTCCAGTGAGCACGAAAACTGCGAGTAGCTGTAGTACGGAAGACAATCAGATAAGTAGTCAGCCTAAAATGTTATAGTTTAACCATAGTTTACAACCATATAATCTCTCTAAAGTACAATCTCCGGATAGCTATCACCATTTAGCATTTCACCTAACATATATACTGCATTTAGCATACACTGACAGTTGCAGTTCCAATACTGCAACTAAATAATTGTACATATTGTAAATATTTTCACCTGTATTTCAAACATAGATTTTGTAGCCTAAGTGTAATGGATCTGATGATGAACGCTTGACGATCGAAACTGGTCATCCTAGTGTTTTATTAATCTCATGTAATTTATTTCAGGATTAGGGCATAACCCATCTCTTTTGGGTACATTCGTGTTGACCGACTGAAAAGCACTAAACTCTTGTATTTAATTTATATTCTGCCCCCACCCCCTCTGTCTCGTTATGTAGTATGCTCCATAAGAGCTTGTGCTAAAGCATCTATGATGTTATATTCCTTTTATATCGTGGTCAGGTGTTCGCTTGGTAACCATTATAGTATTGTTTCATCTTAAGTGGTTATTGTGAATCTATTTTATTAAAAAAACATATGAGAATATATGACTCCATCTTGGGAAATGGTATCGAATAGATGTGTTTCGAAAATGCTCCGAGTTGATTAAGGAATTAATTCATTTTCTTGGGTGATTAACTTATTACTTTTCGTCCTTCATTACTGTTGGTCTTGGTCAATTTTGGGTGAATGTTTAATATTTATTTCTTCGATATGAGAAAGGTTAATTGATTTGATATGGGATATCCTGATAGGATGATACTTCGATTTTGTTTGGTTTCCTCGTCTCTATAAATATTTCTTTAAATTAGCTGGTAAGTTAACTATGTTTCATGTACATTCAATATTGTTAAAATACGTATCTTATTTTGTCAAAACTGACTTACTTGTCTTGCCTTCTCATTTAGTAGTTCTAGGCCAGATAATATTCTCTCTTGTTAGGACCTCTGGTTAGTTTGGGTGATTTGACGTAATATTCCTCACGTCATATTTTATTTATTTTACCCTGCATGCCGGGCGGCGTCAATTATGATTCAGTTCTCACTTTATTTAGCAGTACGAATAGTGGGGAACTTTGTAGAATCATGAGTTCGCTTAAATTCTCGGGATTATCTTTCTTGGCTACAATGGACTTTCAGTGTGAAGAGCTCTGCCCTTTGAATCGTGGTGTAAAATCTTTGGATTTGATTCTAAACTGGTGAAACAATGGGTATTGTCATGCGTTTATACACAAATAGCTGAGTGTTCATTGTCCTTTATTGAATGTTGTGTTCTTTATATCGTGTTGCAAACTGTCTTGCACCTTGACCTACATAGATACCTTTACATCCTCCTTCTTTGTATGTGAACAAATACACACCTGACTTCGAATGTGGGTTTATCTTCGTTAGGTTGCTGTTATGTACGTGCTTACCGAGTGTGTTGTTCATTATGAATGCTATATTGAGTCCTTGTTTCTTGAAAATATTCGTTATTCTTTTGGGTCTATATTTACGAATTGAACCACATATAATTTCTTATTTTGGGGGGCTCGTTATTAATGTCCCCTACTTTGTTTTGATGTTTCATTAGTATTCGGTATACTTGTTGGGTGAGAACTCGTTTTATCGTTTCATTTTCTTTTTTAAGTTCTGTATAGACATAAGAATACCGTCTCACCGTCGTTGCCTTCTTAAAAAAATTGTCAACTAAATAACCTAGTGAATTTATTATATTACATTAAAAGTCTATACTGCAATCCATGCCTAGTAGGCTTTCTCCTGGCACTTACTCTCTCAAGCACAAGGCTACACTGTATTACACTGTTTAGAGCACATGTATCAAGTGATAGTTGTCTTGACCTTAACTATAATACACTATTTAAAGTACATACATAAAGTGATAATTGTTTTGGTTTACAGTACTTAAAGCACATGTTATACTTTATGCATGTATTAGACTATATTGTACTACTCTACAGGACCCGTCTACCCAATGCTTCCCTGTTTACAAGTCGTGGCTACCCACACTGGGTAAGCTGGCCTTGTGACAACGTAAGAACATACTGGATTTTACTGCCTGCATTTTTGGATCAGGAGGAAGCTATTTAAGCTTTTAGCATGGGTTACAGAAGAATCATTTGGGATTAAGGACACAGTGGAAAGGGGTTTTCAGTAATGGATGTTCCTTACAAGACTCATTCACATTGTTATCACTGCGACTAGTGTACTTCCTCCAAGCATACTTCTACAAGACAGAAATAGCTCCCATCAACAGGCTGACAAACGATTCTTAAATACTCGTAGTTCAAGACAGAACTCTGAACGAGAAAGGATAATTTGTGGGCTGCTAAATAGAAA
Source organism: Meconema thalassinum (assembly GCA_946902985.2). NCBI lineage: Eukaryota > Metazoa > Arthropoda > Insecta > Orthoptera > Tettigoniidae > Meconema > Meconema thalassinum. The sequence goes on from CAMPQE020000041.1 coordinate 2,804,130, forward strand.
GTTAATATCAATATCTACTTCAATGACGAGACACATACAATAAGAGACACATCTTACGTTACCAAAAGAACTTTTAAAACTCCAAAACTTACACCTACCAACGCTTAAAGTGGCAGATAATATTTTATGTATTATGAACACTTACTCATTTAATGGATTCCCACTTCCATCACCATCGCGTTCCTGGATTTCTTCTTTCTTATCCTGGGGATAAGAAGGAATAATTTATTTCTGTGCTACCACCTTAAACGTTTTCATACATAACACACCATGTAATTGTACAGCACTGCTCAGCTGAAGTGAAGATATAAATGCTTAACAACATTCGTACGGTCCATCACATCTTACTGCTAGAGATGAACATTATACAGATAAGTGGTAATAATCCTCAGTTAAATTAAATGCTAGAGGGAGTCTATTGTAGAGTATGGAACATCAATATTGTTGATATATTATGCTGGTAACTACAAGAATTATGTGTTATCTGCTGTACGGGAGCACATAATGGATAACTATTAAAACGTGATTGTGCCAAACACATGCTAGCTTCACATAATGTACCTTTCTAAATGACTTATAAGATGCATCCCATAGTAGCTCAGTGATCAGAGCAACATCGCACAAAGGCGGTGGCGGTGCTGGCAGTACAAATTACAACCAAGCAGTTTTGTCATCGACACAATTGTAAAAATACCACTCTTAGGTATATTGAAATGCTATTAGGTGATGAGGAGATGTCTTGAAAAGAGGCATAATGATACTTACCTCATTCAGATCAGCAGATGGTGTTTCTGTTTTAATGCAAGGAATGAGCTCAGGAATAGAAGACTCCTCAATCTTAATGTCCGTGTGAAGGTCTGTTCCATTCTGCAAAGAAATAACTTGTTTTACAAATATGATCCTTGGCGTAGGTGGAATAATATTTTACAGATGATTTGCACTGAAGAAATCAAGGAATAAAATAGCATACCAAAGGTAATTAAAAACCACATCCATACCTTTGTTACAACAACCTGAAAGATTTTGCTGAGTTTACTTCAGAAATCATATCAGTGCGTATAAACTCACCAAACGTACGGCTGGCATATTCTTACTAGCATCTAGTGTGTATGTTGTGACTTCACGGCGTAGATGCAGTTACTTAGAATTACCATAGAACTTTCATAAGGTATCGTGATTGCTTTACCCTCTTTAAACATTTAAAGCAAAGATGCTTGAGGCAGAGAAAAATACAACGAGAAAGAGAAAGATTTCGAGGTTTATTCATAAAAACAGTGGCAGCTACTAGAAATTTCAATGCAAACCAATTCACTTGTAATTTATAATATATGACCAATTGACGTTGCCAAGATAACGCAATGTATTAAAAATAGAGAACTGAACATGGATAATTTTATAGACAAGGGCTAGAGAGTTATTCTAAATGGAATTGCCTACCACGGTCCAATAAAGGCTGAGACACAGCGCCACTGACCATATCTGGGATGTCTTTCAATGTGAATTCGTGCCAGTCAAAACAACCCACACTCCTCTTTCTCCTCCGTACAATGCTCCGAGAAGAACCGAGAAACCATCGCCATCAAATTAACAGTATGTGTGCAACATTGGAGGCTGTCATGAAGGTGGAGGCTGTGTCATCGTCTTACTTACAGTAGGAGCTAGCAGTGAAGGCTGTCATCAAGTGTGTGTCAATACCAAGTTGTTGGCCATGTGAAGCAGTGGAGGTCAACCCAAGCCTCACATTCATTTCCATTTGAGTGTTCGGATATTGGTCTCATAATGTAAATTTCCAGTTGAAGCCCGATGCGCTCCAGCACACACATGTTTTACGTCTCCCGGACTAGTCTAGGTTTTGGCAGGAACATTTATTTTCATACAAATGTTCACCCTACCTCAACATTCCTGTGTGTTTCGTCCTAAACTTTGGAACAATTTTAAAGGTATTATCAATATACCATGCAGACAATAAAGGACAACTGAACCCCTTCCTTTCTTTTTCTTTTTGACTTTTAAAGTCACACTTTTTTCCCCGTATTGACAGAATGTAATAAGAAACAAAGTGTATACGGTTTCGCCTAGTCAATTCCTAGTTTATTAAAATTTTCTATCGTGACATAGTCACTTGTCTTTTTATGTTGTGGTACATGTTTCGGTGTCTAACAATATTGACACCTTCATCAGCCTTAGGTATGGTAGCACTCAAAGACACTCACTACTTGTCCATAAAAAGTACACCTTAAAAGTACAACATGCAGATCATTAAAATAACACTTTAAAAGTTTTCAAAAACACTGTTATAATAAAAGTTCACTAAAAACATTAGAAAAAGCTTGGTTTAGTATGTTCTGTTTCCGACGATAGCCCCAGAAATCGCAGCAAGAGGTAACCATTCATAACAGGAAAAGAAAATCACTATGTGAGTATGAAAGGTATTAAAACCGAAGGTGTGAAAGGCAAATAAAGAATACATAAAAAGATGTGTGTGGGACTTACGATGTAATTGTGGTAGCGAGTGATCGGGCCGTGCTGAAGCATACGGACACAGTGCTGGACTGGAGTGGGATGGCTTGGGAGAAGCGAGCGAGGCTTGAGGCGTGAGGGAGGGGGAGGGGAGGTGTATTGGTAATATTGATAGGTCAGGGGGGGTAGAGGAGAGGAATAAGGGGGATTTAGAGGCCCTCGGTTATTTGATAAATTAAGATTTCTTCCAATATGTTCATTGTGATACCTTTATTAGCATGATGCAGGATTCTTATATCTTTGTTGATGTCAGTGAATTCATGTTTACTGTCCTTCATGTGGTTGGCCGTATTGGAGAATTTATTGCATTTTAGAGCATTAAAATGTTCACCATATCTTGTAGCAAACGATCTACCACTTTGTCCATAATAATTAGCTTCGCATTTGGTGCATTTTATCTTATATACCCCTGATTTATTGAACTTGTTCGTGTGCAATTTGTTGATGTTGAATAAAATATATTTATTGTATTCGTTATTTTGAGGGCTATTTTTTAGACCGCGTTTCTTAAAAATATTAGAAATGCTGTAAGACTTGTTGTAAAGACTGCGTACTTGGGCAGCTCTTTTTGTTCTGGCGTTAGGCGGGTGACCGGTTTGTTTTTAGCCTACTTTCCACATTTTGCAAAAATGAGGAAAAAGTAGTCTTATGAGATCGGGCAAATGTATGTATGTATGTATGTATGTATGTATGTATGTCTGTCTGTCTGTCTGTCTGTCTGTCTGTCTGTCTGTCTGTCTGTCTGTCTGTCTGTCTGTCTGTCTGTCTGTCTGTCTGTCTGTCTGTCTGTCTGTCTGTCTGTCTGTCTGTCTGTCTGTCTGTCTGTCTGTCTGTCTGTCTGTCTGTCTGTCTGTCTGTCTGTCTGTCTGTCTGTCTGTCTGTCTGTCTGTCTGTCTGTCTGTCTGTCTGTCTGTCTGTCTGTCTGTCTGTATGTCTGTCTGTCTGTCTGTCTGTCTGTCTGTCTGTCTGTCTGTCTGTCTGTCTGTCTGTCTGTCTGTCTGTCTGTCTGTCTGTCTGTCTGTCTGTCTGTCTGTCTGTCTGTCTGTCTGTCTGTCTGTCTGTCTGTCTGTCTGTCTGTCTGTCTGTCTGTCTGTCTGTCTGTCTGTCTGTCTGTCTGTCTGTCTGTCTGTCTGGCTGGCTGTGTGTGTGTCCCCCCCTATCAACTCCTAAACGGCTGCAGCAATCAAAACCAAATTTAGTATGAATAAAGATGTGCACCGGAATATCTCACGTCCATATTTGAAAATAATGTCAGTGCTACCAACTGCTGGAAAAACGGACTAGAAATTTGAGCTCCATGTTGGTTATCTTGCAAGGTATACATGGGAGCTATTCCAAAATTGGCACACATGTAGATAATACTATTTCAGTTTAATTTCCAGGAGGCCAACCATGACAGTGTTACCAAAATAATTTTAAGCCTCCTGATAGGTCCAATGTTTAAATGCATATAACTTTTACACTATCAATTGGATTTCAACCAAATTTTGTATGTAATATCTGTACATTAACGGATATAATTAGGCGTATTCTTACGAGCCACCAGGGCTGCCAACTGTTAATAATTGCTCTCTCTATTTTTTTAAATCCAAATACCAATATATCAGAAAGTATGTAAGCCAACAGCTTTAAACTATGCACACGTATATTCTGACATTTTAGATTAATTTGGAGTAACTTATATACGTCAGTCCTACCAACATGATTATAAGCCTGCTGATAGTACCAATTTCTAAATACATGTAACTTCTATACTATCAGTTGGATTTCAACCAAATTTCGTATGTGCTATGTGTACCAAAACAGATATGACTATAAGTATTGTTAAGAGCAATCAGGGCTGCCAACTGTTAGTAAATGCTGTCTATATTTTTTTAACCCTAATATCAATATATCAGAAAGTATGCAAGCCAACAGCTCTATACTTTGCACACGTATAGTACCTGACATTCTAGATTAATTTGGAGTAATTAATACAATGCAGTGCTGCCAACATGATTCTATGCCTGCTGATATATCAAATTTTAAAATACATGTGACTTCTATACTAACAAATGGATTTCATCCAAAATTGGCACAACAAGATGTCATAATATTTCAGATTATTTGTGACCAGCACACGTATGGTATTGTTGGCAACATGCTTTTACGCGTGCTGATAGATCCAGTGTCTAACTGCATGTAACGTCCATTGGACTTCAACCAAATTTTGTATTCTGTACCTAAAGAGATGGAACAAAGAATATATTCAGTCACCAGGGCTGCCAACTGTAGTGCTCTATTAGGCTACATCATATCAGGTATATTTTGAACTAATTAGATATTTCGATATTACCAACTTAATTTCGTCATTATTCTAGATAGGTTCATATACTGTAGAATAATCATTGGCATGAAAAGTAGGCTGTATAGTTCTTCACGGAACTTCTTGTTAATTTTATTAATGATGTTGTTAACAAACTTTGGCGTGAAACCGTTTGCTTTGGCAACATAGGGATTTTCTTTTCCAGTTATAAATGGTTACCTCCTGCTGGGAATTCTGGGGCTATCGTCGGAAACAGATCATACTAAACCAAGACAGTGCACCAAGCCTTTTCGAATGTTTTTAGTGAACATTTATTATAACAGTGTTTTATCAAACTTTTAAAGTGTTATTTTAATGATCTGCATGTTGTATTTTTAAGGTGAACTTTTTATGGACAAATAGTGAGTGTCTTTGAGTGCTTCCATCACTAAGACTGGTGAAGGTGTCAATATTGTTAGACACCGAAACATGTACCTACACATAAAAAGACAAGTGACGATGTCACGATAGAAAATGTTAATGAAACAGGTATTGACTAGGCGGAACCGTATAAACTTTGTTTCGTATTGAACCATTCCAGAAGTGATTTTTCACCTTCAATTCAGCTACTGGCCCAGTGCTTGCAAATGCCAGCAAGGGAGGCAGCTAGATAATTGTCGTTCAGAAAACATAACAAGACACAATTTGCAGGAAGTGATAAGTATTCACAGAACACCTAAATGTTGCCAGCTTACGGAACAATACACTGCGCAGTGCTATACCGGATTCGGTGGCGTAGTTGGTGCTGAGCTTCTATTCCCAAGATCGCGGGTTCAAATCTGACCGAAGTAGTCACATTTCTTATGAGCGTCAAAAAACGCTCAGTATGCTTTCCTACGGATGGAAAGTAAAGCCGGCGGTCCCATGTCATAGATTTATGGCATGTAGAAAATCCTTCCACAGACTAAACTGTGTGAAGCGAAATATCTATGGAACGCTCTATCAAAGTTCCAACGTTCACCACTAGGTGTCAGTGACACCTGGTAGCGAAAATTGAAACTACTTGAAATTGAACACAACTTTTGGCTCACCCTATGGATGTCCGCTTGAAGCAGCTATAGCCTCTGGCAAGCCGAACATGTCCTCGGACACTCTCGGCACTAAAAGTTAGACGATGAAAGTCCACAGCCAGCTTTCAGTCGACCGACCGGGTCAGGGATGGAATGAATGAAGCCCCCATCTAGCGGCGAGGATATTGTTTTAGATCCCTTAGTTGAGGGCGTTGTTTAGGGATCTAAACATTAGTGTTTTTGTATTAATTTGGAAGGTTGTTTCTAAATGATGGCGGCTTCCCGTAGCTGGGAGAGCTGACCAGTGTAGCGTGTTGTTTGGTGTTCAAATGCTAGGGGGTGTTCCTGCTAAGATGCAAGAGTCTATAGGGGGATGAACCTCTGAGTGCAGGCCAACGTGCCGGCCTGTCAGCTGGTTGGAATGGGTTGTATAACAGACCTGCTTGTGTCAGCGACTCGCTGCTAGGCGGTCGCGTGCGGGAAACACAATGCAGCCTGCGCAAGCAATTACTGGCAACTAGTCACGGTCAATCGTGACGGAGGTCAGGAAGGGTATTAGGATGTGAAGAGACGTGTAATTATGAGTACAAAGTGTAGATTACTGACCAAGTGTTTTATTGGTCAGTAAGCAATTGTAAGTCCCTTTTTAGGGGAATGTAAATAATGTGAATAATGGTACAAGTTAAGTGTACAAGTTTGTGGATGGGTGTTACAAAGTTAAGGATATCCGAACACTTGCTGATGCTCACCTGATGATAGCAGCTGGAACAGGGCCTTCGGCGACACACACTGTATGACAGATACAGTTCCCAAAAGGCCTCACTTCTTATAGGTCCTGCCGTTGCACAGTCAGCATTCCATTGACATAGCTGCCCCAGTTAGTTATAGTGTAGATGTTTATGAGTGTGTTGCAAGTGGTTGGCTAGCCTCCCGAGCTGGTCGGCCGCCCTTGCTGTGTAAAAGGTACTGTTCTGGACTTATGATGTTTGCCAGTTAGGGGTGGTTTTAATAGATGATGGGGGGTGGCTTTCAGGGGGTGCAGCCCCCCGGAGCCTGTACAATATGAACTGCTCCTGTCGCACTCCTCTGAGGTAATGATTAAATGAATGACAGATGATATGAAATGATTGTGGAGAGTGTTGCTGGAATGAAATTTTGACAGGGAAAATCACCTGGAGAAAAACCTGTCTGCCTCCGTTTTGTCCAGCATAGATCTCACGTGGAGTGACCAGGATTTGAACCACGGACCCAGCAGTGAGGGCCGGCATGCTGCCGCCTTAGCCATGGGGGCTTAAAAATAAAAGTTAAACGATAAAAAAATAAATTAATTAAAAGAGATGGTTGGTTCCTCAGTTAGGGGCTGCAACAACGCGGTCATGTTGCCCCGTGTACTTTGGGTATGTGTAGACCCTGTCTGAAAACCGGTATTAATTGTGATGGCTGTATTGGTGTGTGTTATCTGTTTTCAATTCAAGTAAGGACTGCAGACATTGAATTTCCAAGTAGTTCCCACTTTTGCTACCAAACGCTACCGTCAACGACCAACTAGTACTGAACTTCGTAACCAGATGCCACCGAAGTCGGTTCCTGATGACGAAAGATGGAACCTAAGAGCGTTAGTCAAATTAAACTTTTAATTTAGCTTCACACAAGTGTAATTAGTGGAAGGTTCTTTATCATGCCATAAATCTATGACATTGGACCGCTAGCTTTACTTATCCTCTGAAGGAAGGCATACTGAGGGATTTATAACGCTCTTAAAAAATCCGACGACTTCGGCCGGGTTTGAACCCGCGATCTTGGGCATAGGAGCTCAGCATGCTACCAACTACGCCACCGAAGCCTCCTATTAGAAAAGAAATAGAGAATCTATGCTCACCTCTATTTGATGTTCCAATTTGACCGCCGTGTTGCCGTATTCAAATATATCACAAGATTCATCCAGCAGGTTAGAAGTGGGTAATTGGTCCGTTGACTCCTAGAAAGAATTATACAAGTAAGAACCAACATGAAACATACCGACAGAATAACAGTTATAAGTTACGTGTAACAATAAAAAGAAGAACATACAGGTTAGCCTACTATTTGGTAGCAAGCTCGTCATTCACATCATGTTACACGATATATGAATTAAATAAAACTCACAATATTAAGGAATTCATCCGGCTCACTCTTAATTAATGGTTGTTGGTCCATAATGTTTAGGAAGCTAGAACACACAAATCATTATTATATATAACACATGAAATGAGGTAATTTCAGAACACCGAATTCATGTTAGGCTACTGGTAATCCAAATATAGTCCTCCAGGCGCACAGTGAGAAGGAGAAGTTAACAACAAATCGTATTCGACAATGACGCTCGCATTTATAAGATATGAGTCAGGGTATACTATCGAGTAACATATTAATACAATGAGGAATTACTAATGCCAGCTTGTGGAGCAGTGAAATGAAGCAACCTATAATTGGTTCCTCTATTCCTAAGTAGGCTACACACAAACCTGAGCACAATGTGATGGGGCATACGGAATAAATATAATTGTCCAACGCTAAATTACATTACAAACTTATCAACGTAAAAATAAACTCAGGTTACTGCGCGAATATTAAGATATTGCCAGAAAGAGGATGATGTGAGTTTCTGAAAACACAAACCAATAGTTCCACCTCGTTTTACAAGGAATCCACTTCGAATTAAAACTATCCAAAGTCCTTCATAGAACCAACATTGAACAGAAGGGACTGAAAGATTTATTTACCTTATAAATACTGTAAGGGGGTAACTTGTATAATTGCCATGATAAACGAGTCCCTAGTTACACATTTAAGCCTGTGTATCCTCGACAATTAAATATTGCAAAATTATCCACACAGGAAAAACTACGGTTGTAAAATATTACTATTAAATTATTATTGTTATTTAACATAGTCCATTGAACTCGAGGTAATACCTACAGTTCAATGACTCAGTCACGTCTGTAGAGAGCATTTCAAATATCCCAACATGACACTGAAAATTTTCAGATCTTAAAATTTCGCCACGAGATTCATCAAAGACACGAACTCGATGTTGATATTGTTAGCAACGCACCCCTGGTAAACTACACTCCACTGTTGATAAATAGGCACGGCGTAAGAATAGGATGCATTTCTAACACAATACGGAGAATATCAGATACTCTTATATATTATGTTCTTATGCCTGTTTCTGAATACCGTACTGTGCTCCTGGGTGGGTGGACTGCCTCCACACAAAATGATTGATGTGCAGCTTAATGAAGCCATGAGAGTTATCACTGGGACTGTCAGATCTACTCCCATTCAGTGGTTACCTGTTCTTACTAATATTGCTCCGCAAGATCTAAGGAGGACAGCAGCTAATGTAAAGTTGCTCAAGAAGATCACATCACAGTAACACAGGTTATCAAGTTCTACACACAACCAAGTTCACGTGGCTAAATGACTAAGATGACCAAGCCCCTCAAATTAAACAACAACATGACGTAATCTTCCCCCCATGTCATTCTGGGTAACAATGCTACATGGTCTCTTTATAAGGTAGGTACGGTATCTTAATACAAATACATAAATCATTTTCACCTTCTGGTGTAGTGACTAGCATATTTAGCTGTCTCCCAAGAGGTCGGGGTTCGATTCACGAATCATTCAAGAAATTTAGATCTCGTCCTCAGGGTTAGAACGGGGCACACTAGGCCTTGTGAGGTAAAAAAAAAGAAAAAACTGAAGGAGTTTCCTCGCCTTAGCCTAATTACAAAATCACATACTACACAAAAACACAGGTTGTCAGAGAAATTACGTTATCACGTATTTCTATATTCGAAAGCTTCTTTAAAGAAACATACCAGTACTTACTGAGAATTATATTTCTCGCCTGGCTGTGCAAGACTGTTCGGCTGCCACACGGTTCGCTAAGGAAAATGCTATGAGTTCAAATATTCAACTCTCAGCACTTTTTCAAGCTCCACTACTGAATTGATGTGGCAATATTGTCACTCTATCTTGTATTTTCCCGGCGAAACTAAATACCGGTATTTCAACATTACATCTTTCAAATTCAAATTATCACTTCTGTACAAAGACAGATGTTATCTCCCTAACGGGCCGTAGCGTCATAGGGCTTGCGCAGTCATCTCCTAAATATTTAGCTTTGTAGCATAGGTTCATCAAAATTATTAATCATTTGCGTGCGTGGAGATAAATACAGATTTCGTACGGCATAGCGTGCCTAGCGAGTTCAGTTATGTAGGCACAGTCACGGTATGCTCTTGGATGGCGCGAGAAAGCGAGTGTATCTGGCTCCTCCCACATGTTCAGAGTTGTTTTGTGTTTGGTATAACATTGAACGGAATGGACTAAAAGATGTATTTATCCTTACAAACTTATCAATATCATTGGGTGTTTTGTATAATTGCCGTGATAAATAAGTTCATAGTTACGCATTTAAACCTGTGTATCCTGGACAGTTAAATATTGTTAATTAATCTACACAGGGCATGCACATGTCCAAGCACAACTCCGGTTGTAGGACTTATCTTCAGTATTATATTCAGTCACGTCGGTAGAGAGTACTTCAATCATCCCTACATGTGACTCGAAATTCTCATATTTTAATATATAGCCACGAAGGGCATGAAAGACAAAACTCGGTGACGATATTGCTAGCAATGTACCGGTACCCGTTAAACAAAACAAATCACCGTTGATAAAAATTGCATGATTATGATGGTTGCATTTCTGAAACCAACCAGATTATTCGTAATATTGTAGTAATTATCATTATTATTTGTAGTAATGCCCTTGTGACAAATTACAAACCCTAATGAAATAAATACATAATCCATCAATAACGCAAAGTAGACCTAGGCCTACTGAAAAAATAAAATATCACTATCATAAAACTAACCAACACACCCTCATTTTCCTTCTCTCCTTGCCACTGGTTGACGAAATGTTTAAACTTTCTTAAATATACTGAATGGTCTTTGACAAGCATTTCCACTCAGTTTAACCTTGCCACCTTCATTAGCCGATATTCCCACTTAAACCCTTGTGAGCTAATTACCTGCTTCTTTTCTTTATTACCCCTTAAGAACTGCGATTTGGAACATCGAATATAAGATACCGTACCTCTATAATAAGCAGCGAACTAGAAAGTTAGCTGTCCACCTTGTTGCGTAGTGATTTCCCACTTCTGCTCCACGCAAATGCTGGGATAGTACAAGGGTTTAAGTGACAGTTGGCAAGGAGGGGCAAGGTTAAACTGAGTGAACCGATTAATATTGTAGCTTTCAGTCGGTCGACACTAATTACTAGAATATGTGAATAATAACCTGAAGTAAATTACATATATAAAACTTATTCACATGTATTTTATTTGAGGTTATTTTCACATATTCCAGTAATTGTTGTGTTGACCGACTGAAGGTTACAATATTAATTGTTAATAAAGCAACACTGAAATATGGCTTCAAAGCTATCTTTACTGAATATACGGTGTTGTATTATTATAAATAATGAGAAATTTTTCTAACAATTACAAAGTTTTATAAAAAGTAAGAAATATTATTAACCATTATATAATTGTAATTTTATAAACAATTACAACTTAAATTAACAATTTTGCTAATTCTGAGAATTGGTGTTAAGAAAAGTAAATATTGGCGGAACGAGTAAATGATGGCAGATAAAAGCTAATCAATGGCAAATTAAATAATGATTTTATTTTATAATGAATATCTGCGATGAAGCCTCCTATTCAATCAGTTTGAGGATCAGAAATACTAAAATTTTTGATGTTGGTCGTTTGTAATGCAGGATTGTAAGTGTGGCAGAGAAATAGTTTGTCATTGTCATTTATTCAGTTATAATATAATGTCTTCTTTCTATTTTATTTCTTTCTTTCTAAAACTCCAATTCTATATCATGAACCGAAGGTTACAATATAAAAGTATCATCAGACTCACAGACGCAATACGTCTGCAACGAATCAAATTGACGGCGCACTTAGAAAGAATAGACCCAAACAATTTAGCTACAGTAACTAAACAGGCTGAGAAGGGCCTTAAAGAATTAGGTGGCCAAAAGTAATAGACCAAACTAAAAACAAGAAAATTGCACTTACACGGAGTTTCAAGGATAAAGAGATGAGGTCTAACCACCACATGTTGAGTATAAAGGAAAACAGGGCTACAAGAAAGACCAACCATTGTTGATTCCGCGTGCTCCTAAGTGACCCTTTCAGGACGAGGAAGAAGTAATTTTTGTTTAACCATGAGTTTGCATTATATCATTTAAAAATAAAATAAGAAAGCCTTCCTAATGCAGAATTTGTCTTGTGAACCATTGGGGATTTTTAAATATTCATACTAAAACAGAGATCCTTTTAAAATTTCTTTAGATAATATAGTTAGTTAGTTATTGTTGTTTTAAGGGGCGGAACTACGAGGCCATCTGCCCCTGAGTTGAAACACATATGATGAACACCATGAAAAACGCTTAACAAGATAGTATTTCTAAAATATAAATGACGGTTGAATTTAGAAAGAAATTTAGGTGATTGCGACAAAAGTTGTAGAAAAATGTTTCTAGTAGACAGCAAATATTACCATGTTTGCTTATATAATTAGTTATATTTATAATTTAGAAATTCATTTCTCTTGATAAGTGCATAATAGGCTATATATAAATTGTTGTAGGCCACGAAACGTTACTGCATATGAGTTCCGTAGATATACAGTACTAGGTTTTATGCCCGGCGTTGCTCGGGGTCACAATTCGATATTAAGAGATCATACCTTTGCTCGCTGTGTCGTATCGTTTGCAATCCGGAGGAAGGTCGTTGTTATAATGAGCAATTATACCGCAACTCAAGGTCCTTGAGCGTGCTCTTCATCTGATCAAAAATTGTGTTGATGTTGTTAAGTGGGGGGGGGGGGGGGGGGGGTACGACGGCTCAATACTGATTGTAGCTTATAATAGATTAATCCTGAAATTTCGCTAATATAACTGAATATTAAAGGACCCTATTTTAATCTCTGTGTGCATTATTTACCTAACTATTACATTTTAAGGCCCAATGAATTTCTTTTCTATAATTGAATTAGCCTTGCGTGGTTTGTCGAACAGCAACATTTCAAGTGGACAATGGTATTCGCAGATAAACTCTTAGAATCCCAGCTTCATAATGATTTATGCATTTGATTAGGGAAATAACAAATGCCAAAACAAATCAATAATAAATATCATCTAAGAATCTATGTCCATCCACACTTAAAAGAAGAACTACCCAAAGGAGTGCAGAGTCACCTTGCGGCTGCGAGACCAACTTACCCTATTCTGAACACCATATCATCCAGATGACCAAATCTGGACGTGAAAACCATACACCAAAAGGACCCAGGGTCTATGTGATGACTACACAAATTAAAAGATTAGTATCAAATCATCTCTGAAGCTATATTTACCAATACCCTCCTTCTTCAGATGAATTCAATATTGAAACACTCGTACACGAAACACAACAAAGTATTATAAACGAAAGACCCTAAAACAAAAAAGGATCAAATTAAGTATGCATACGGTACTCATAAGGTACTGTAAAATAATGAATCCTCACCAATGCTGTAAGTCCCCATCTGCATGATGACGCCCTTAAATAAAATTATAAAACTCTTGGGGCATGCCAATTTAGTATTTGTGCCAAAGGGCCTAAATGAAGGGAATGGAGAGGGCCGTCTGAAATTACAAGTAGATAGTGTTACTCGTCTTGTTACAAATAGTAAGTATGTAAAATTCGGTTCAGATCGGAGAAACGGTGTTGATTTGTCCCAAAGGGCCTAAATGAAGGGAATAAAGAGGGCTATCTGAAATTATTGTTGCCAAAAACCTTCCTTGGCGTGTATACTATAACCCTACAAAATGTCAATGCAATCGGTTAAACAGTGTCGGAGTCCTTTAATCTCGGACAGATATACATTTCCATTTTTAGGCTACTTTCGATTTTTGCAAAAAATGAAAGTAGACTTATGAGATCAACACAGGGCGAAAAATTGCGTGTCTGTCTGGGTGTGTCTGTGAGTCTGAGTGTCTGTGAGAGTGTGTACTCTGAATGTCTGTCCCCCCTTATCAATTCGAACACGGTGAAACCGAATTGAACGAAATTTGGTACAGAGGTTGCACTAGCAAAGGGCACCGCAGTGTCGTGTTTTATATCACCACCATCTTGACGGAAACGTCATGGCGGCCACCCAAATGTTCAAAGCTTAAATCAAATTACGACTAACGTAATCATCCGATCTCTACCAAATTTTGCAACAATATAGGCCTATATTTATATTGCGAGCGTCTTTTGACTAAACTACAAGGTCATCAGCCCAATAGTTTGCAGATAGCGGCCATGTATGTGTGCAAATCGATTCCCCCTATCAATTTAAACACATTGAAACCGAATCCAACAAAATTTGGTACCGAGGTAGCAATAGCAAAGGGCACGTCAGCGCCATGTTTTATATCACCACCAAGTTGACGAAAACGTAATGGCGGCCACCCAAATGGTATAAGCTCAAATCAAATTACGACCAACCTAATCATGTGATCTCTACCAATTATGTATGTGTGCAAATCGATTCCCCTATCTATTCAAACACGGTGAAACCAAATTAAACGAAATTTGGTACAGAGGTAGCACTAGCAAAGGGGGCACCTCAGTGTCATGTTTTATATCACTGCCATATTGACGAAAACGTAATGGCGGCCCTCCAAATGTTAAAAGCTTAAATCATATTACGACCAACCTAATCTTGTGATCTCTACCAAATTTTGCAACATTATACCTTTATGTATGAAGAATATTTTGACTGAACTACAAGGTCACCAGCGCAATAATTTGCGGATGGCGGCCATGTATGTGTGCAAATTGATTCCCCCTATTAATTCAAACACGGTGAAACCAAATTGAACGAAATTTGGTACAGAGGAAGCACCCGCAAAAGGCATTTCAGTGTCTTGTTTTATATCGCCGCCATCTTGACGGAAACGTAATGGCGGCTACCCGAATGTTAAAAGCTTAAATCAAATTACGACCAACCTAAACATCTGATCTCTACTAAATTTTGCATCAACATACTTTTATGTGGTAAGCATCTATTGACCAAACTACAAGGTCATCATCCCAATAGATTGCAGATAGCGGCCATGTACGTGTGCAAATCGATTCCCCCCATCAATTCAAAAACGGTGAAACCGAATTGAACGAAATTTGGTACAGAGGTAACACTCGTAAAAGGCAACTCAGTGTCGTGTTTTATATCACCGCCATCCTGACTAGAACTTAATGGTGACCACCCAAATGTTAAAAGCTTGAATCAAATTACGACCAACCTAATCATTTGATCTCTACCTATTCCGTTATAACCTTATAGCCGTTTGCAAACTATCTCACTAATGAGTAATAAATGGAATTGTATTGCGTCTTACAGCAATAGATGGACCTGTGAGATTCCGTTGTCATGGTTACTGGCTTGCATTCTTTCCTTATTGTATTAAATGAAATTAGTTTTCTGGAAATATCTCAAAAACTGTTGGGCCCCGAGTTTTGTTTCTCACATTGAGAGGCTGAAAATGAGCTTTGTCTCGCCCTTCTATGCCTATTTCAGCAAGTATTTTATGGAGGTAGGCCCCCTTTTTATGAAAGGTACAGAGAAGAGTTACATCAAAGATTAGAGTCGTGCCTCTGAAGGATATCTGTACCAAATTTTACGTTGATCCACCCAGCCGTTCTCGAGTTATAAGGGAACAACTTTGTCCACAGACAGACAGACAGACAGACAGACAGACAAACAAACAAACAAACAGACATACAGACAAAAAATTATTTTCGCGCGCATCCGTCATTAAACAGACTGGAACGCATAAATAACGCAAATTTCCGTAGAAATTCAGAAAAACAGACAAACTTTCATGCTTATATATATATAGAGAGAGAGATAGAGATAACACGTTGTATTGCAATAAGCTACTACAACCAACATTCAATTATACTCCTTGAAAAGGACAAAGAGTTATAACAATACCCATGCATTTAGGAGAAAGTAGGCTCTATGTTCTTTACTGACCATCTTGTTACTTATAACATATTACTGCAGATCGTTGGATTTTCGTGAGTAGAGATGTTCTCAACTGTTTTGTTTTGTTTCAGTTTCATTTACGTGTGAGTGTGTGTATTTACATTTTGTTGGTCATAAGATTGAGTGGAACGTTGAATGTTTTGGGCCAGAATAATTTTCTGGTAAGCGGCCATTTTGCATAGTCTGTACATTTGCAGAGGTAGCACTACAGGTGCAAATCGTGAGTATCCAACGCGCAGGTGCATCGTGGCCCGAGTTAACCAAGCTATGGAACAAACCTTTCACGGACGCTACCTGGAAGTGAAGAAACACCAAAGATGGCAGACATCAGAGCCGACCATTGCGACATCTGTAGGAAATTAGTTGAGAATAATGAAAACGCTATTGAAAGTGAAGGATGTTGGATTGGTGAGACGTAACAAAATTTGAAGGGCACGGTCGGGGTCACTTGGAATAGTGCTATGAACTTACCTAGTTTCATTGAAATCGATCTAGCCGCTTAGATGTTATTAGGGGGGACACACAAAATCCATCACACACACACAAAAATACACGCACACACAGACAGGCACACGGACAAAAGGTGATCTCATAAGCCTATTTTTTCATAAATGAAAATAGGCTAAAAATAAGCTAGATTTTATTCATTCCGACTTATGGGGTCCAATGCCATTTTCATCTTGGAGCAATGTTCGTTATTTATTGACCTTCAATGATGATCATTCTAGAAAGATAGTTGTGTATTCCCTTGCTAAGAAGAGCGATGTTTTGGATTGCTTTATTGATTTCAAGGTACAGGTCGAGAATCAGTGTAAATCTATTGAGGTCCTGCACACTGATAATGGTGATACATTTTGTGGCAAAGCTTTTGAGAGCCTACATAAATCAGAAGACATTCAGAATCAAACTACAACTAGCTATTCTCCACAGCAGAGTGGTGTAGCTGAACGAATGATTAGAACGTTACTTGATAAATGTAGAGCCATGTTGAGCGAGTCTAAAGTAGATACACGCATGTGGGCTGAAGCAATAAATACAGCAGCCTATCTTGCAAACAGGTCCCCAAATAGAAATATTCCAGGTAAAGTTCCAGAGGAGATCTGGACTGGTAAAAAGGTCAATATGGAGCATCTAAGAATTTTTGGTTGTGTAGCACAAGTTTATGTCCCAGATCAAAGGAGAAACAAGTGGATCCTAAAAGTGAATAACACATTTTCTGTGGTTATTGTGAGGACAGTAAAGTCCAGGGATGCACAGTTCTTCAAAGATGTGTTCCAGGAAGTGTCTCATATGTCTCCAGGTAATTTTTGCCCATCCTTGCAGGTCAAAGAACCTGCAATGTTGCAGATCTCAGTTCCTACTGACAGTGAGGCATAACCCGACAACTCAGAGGTTGGAGCAGAGAGCATTTCGGACCTTTAAAGCGTATCCCCCGTCAGCAGTGCTGGTGTAGCTGATACTGTTGACTCAGCTGATTTAAGCTATGTCCCTAGTGGAACAGGTTCAGCCTGGAGTGATTCTGAGGGCTCTGCCACCATCGTCAACGAGCCAATGGAGGGGGATGCCGAAGGTAATTAAGGGTATCCTAGTCGCCAACAAAGGCCTGTAAACATGTCAGATTATGTGACATACTTTACTCTCACTGATGACTCTGAACCTAGTACAGTTAAGGAGGCACTGTCCATGCTTGATAGGGTTAAGTGGGAGCAGGCTATGAAAAGGGGAATGGAGATACTTCAGTTAGATGACACCTGGGATCTAGTTGATAAACCCCAGGGAAAAAATGTTATCAGTAGTAAGTGGGTTTTTTAAGTAAAAAGATACTCTAATGGTAACATTTAAAGGTATAAGGCCAGATTTGTGTCCAGGAGATTCACCCAAAT
The DNA here is from genome assembly GCA_946902985.2 of Meconema thalassinum. Lineage (NCBI taxonomy): Eukaryota > Metazoa > Arthropoda > Insecta > Orthoptera > Tettigoniidae > Meconema > Meconema thalassinum. The sequence continues at coordinate 2,822,035 of CAMPQE020000041.1, forward strand.
GTACGGAGTAGATTTTACAGAAAGTTTCTCTCCTGTTGTTCGACACAGCACGTCAAGGAAGCTGCTTGCCCTGGCTGTCCAAACAAATCTGAAGGTGGTAGGCTACATTGGGATGCTGAATCTGCTTTCCACAATGGAAAGTCAGATGAAGAGATCTACATGTGTCAGCCATAAAGTTTTGTCAGGAAAGGTTCAGAGCATAAATTTGCAAGTTGAAAACATCTATTTATGGCTTAGAACAATCTTCTCGTTTGTGGAATGAGATAGCTCACTCTGTCTTTGTCAAATTGGATAAAAATGTGCTGATGAACCCTGTGTTTACTTTAAGGAACAAGCCCAAGGTATGTTAATTATTGCAGTATACCTTAATGATTTCATTGTGGCTTACAATGAAGAGTATGAGATCAAGTCATTGAAGATCTGTATTGATAAGGAATTTACGGTACGAGATCTTGGACCAATTTCTTATATTTTACGTATTAAAGTAAGGCAAGATGATAAGAATGGTGCAATGTATCTTAGCCAAGAGCAGAACATCAGTGAGGTTGCAAAGAAATATGGTATGCACGATGCTCGTCCCTTTGGTACTACTTTGGGAACTATAACAAATCTTGATGATTCTGAACAGAAACTAGTGAACTTATAAGTTCACTCATGTATTTATGTGTTTGCACGCGTCCAGATATAAGCTAGGCGATATCATATCTCAGTCAATTTAATCATTGTTACAATGAATCTCACTGGTCTGCTGCAAAGCGAGTGCTGCCTAATTTAAATTGCACAAAAGACTTGTAACTTGAGTATGTAAGGAATGGCGGTCAATTCAAGGGATTTGTTGATGCTGACTGGGCTAATGATAGCACTGACCGAAAATCATACAGCGGTTTTGTGTTCAAAATGGCAGGTGGTGCTATATCATGGGGGCTCAAAAGCAAAAATTCATTTCCTTATCATCTACTGAAGCAGAATATATAGCACTGATCGAAGGTGTAAAAGAAGCTGTTTGGTTGAAACGTTTTGTCTAACTTAATAGATCTCCATTCACCCATCATATTATTGAGTGATAGTCAATCAGCACAAAAACTGATAAAAATTCCAGTCCACCATAATAAGACCAAACATATTGGCACTACATATCACCATGTTAGAGATGCTTTGGATTCTAAAGTCATGTACATCACATATGAGGAGACTTCAAAAATGACTGTAGACATCCTAACAAAGCCTCTTCCTAAACCTACGCACATATATTTTTGTAAAGACTTGGGTCTTGATTCATGTCCACTATTCCCACAGGTTTTAACAGGTGAGTGGAAATATGTGGCCATGGATTGGGGTGGCCACACTGTTATTCGTAAACCTGTTCAATAGCGATTTGCTTCTCTTGTGTTTTCTTTGGTATGTATAAAGAATGTTGTATCAGTTTAGTAATTGTAAAGTTCCAATTCAATAAACGTGTGTTCTCTATTGCCTCATCATTCAACAGTCACTACTGTCACAACACAAAAAATAACTTGAGAAAGATGGAACAGACGGTGACATAGATGTCGAAGAGATTGAAAATAGAGGAGGAACCAAAGCCTTCAGATTTGGTTTCCGCTTTCCGCATTTGGAGAACACTAATTTTGTGGACTTCTTGGAAAAGGGAGTTTTAGTCCGTAGATATCGTTTTCGAAGGACACGCGACGAGGTAGGTACACTTGACGCATAAAAGACGCGTAACGATAATGCATTGGAACGTCGAAGGCCTAGTCACGGCTTTCCAACGAGTAAATCAAAATATTTTAGCCGACAAAGACGTGATTGTTCTAACAGAGACTTTCCTCACCAAGAATTGGTCTTCCCCAAACATTACACTATACATTCCTTCACCTCATAAGGAGAATTAGGAAGACCCAAAGGAAGAATAACCATACCTCTAAAAGCTTGCATATCACGTCGGCTCTCAAAGAGCTAGCAGAGAACACATAGTATAGCAAGAATATATTAGGATGGAATTTTTCACAACTGATGCCATGATAACGACGGACTGGAAAGAAGCAAAGTATCAGCTGAACGGTCTTACCTTTCACGCAGTTGTAGTTGCGGCAGTGGAAACGTGCACCTTTAGTCTTGCGCTGGGCCTATGAAACAGAACTAAGAGTTAAAAGGAGAATGACCCAGATAATGGTAAATAAGGTGGAGTGAAATGTATCAGAGGCATGGACTGAACGTGCATTTACATAACAGTGAACGCAAGTTCAATACGATGCCGTACTCAAAATGAACCATGGGCCTAGCCTACTATCAAAAGACATAACGTAGAAAAATAATCCAAACACCAGTCTAAATAAAATACTCAGACACAGCGCCGATAAGGCGGGTAGATAGTATATTGGTCAACGAAGCAACGTTAAAGACGAGGAAGCGATACATGCTAGAGGTAAGGTTAAGGTGATGTCAAACATATGAAATTAAGTGAGATAATGGGAGAAATGATCGAGACGTTATTGTCATGAGCGTATGAGGTAAAGGGAGGGGGAGGGATTCATTAAGGGGAAAGTATACTCATGTAGAGTAAAGTTAAATTGGGGAAAATAAAGATTAAAGGGGCTAGAAAAGGAAGTCAGGAAAATGGGCATACCGACAAAGACACGAACGATATCCCGAATAGCCCAGAAGGAACAGAGGAGGTGGGGGATTTTGAAAAGGACGGAGACATAAGGAAAAGTACGCGTTGGACTGACGTAAATGGACTAAATAAAAAGGGGACAAGCAACCGAGTATATAAATAATAACGAGAAAGGTAACGAACAACAAAATAAGAGAAATCCATAAAATAAATCACGACAAAGGGATGGGAAACAGGTTGAGTGCAGTGGGGTAAGATACGTACGATAAAGGGAATAAGATAAACTCGAAGACTTGCGCAAAAAGACGCAATCATGAGATAAACAAGGGACAAAATAAGGTAAGATGTAAGTGGCGTACTGCCACACTGTAATAATAGCTGGTGATTTCAATTGTCGCATTGATATAATTCAAGAAAAGGCAGAAGCTGTTATTTCCTATTCGGAAGAGGAAGGTCTTTCTTTAATAAACAATAAATGCGATAAAACCTACTTCGGGCGAAGACACCACTTAGAAATCCGAGACCAAAATACCTACACAAAACAAATGGGACAAAGGTAGGAAGGTAAAGGTAACGGGAAGGACTCAAGGAAGCAGACAAACACACTATGGACATACTAAACAGGTGAGACACCATAGTATTCCACAAAAGGCTCACGCACACACTCACACATGCCAGTGAAGTAAGCTGAGACTTACCTTGATGGAATCGGGGACTGTCAGACAATTCAGGATTACGATTAAATAAACGAAATTTACGTCAGTTCGCGCACCTTTATAAACACGTAGATAAAAGGGGATAAAAGGAAAAAGGGAGCAAGGCATCCCGAAAACGGGAGCGGGAGCTCAAAAAAAGTCAAACCTGCATGGGAAAGAAAACAGAAGACTGCCCAGAGACAAACAAGGGGTTGTCCCTGATAACAGAAAAACAGAGAAGCAAGAGGGGAAGAGGTGCCACTAATCAGGATTCGGCATAGCAGAAAGTTACCATAACTAACCTTGATCAGCAATTATAGAAATGTCCACTGATCTGCTCAGTTATTCTGGCCAGTAACAACCATGAAGAAAAGAGAACAATTCCGATAATTGGCACACAGAAGAAAAGAAAAAGGGGGGAGTAACTAAAAATGGAAGTAAACGGCTCACAGCTCAGACATCTCGTTACCAGATTTTCAGTGCATCGTTTTCATCACAGTGTTGTAGGACCATACGTTTTCACGAGCCATCCGCGGACTCTGTTTGTCGTATGTGTAGAAAACTCTGTGAGAGATATCTCGTGATGGGTTTTACAGAAATAATGTTATCAATGTCTGAATTCTCTTGTGAATCAACTTGATTGAATATGTATATAACTGGCCATTTGGCTGAAATATTAAATTATTTAAAACCTTGGCTATGTCCATTTCGTATCATTCACGAAACAGGAAACATTCTGGCTGCAAAGACCAAATCCAATGTGATGGTGGCCGCATATTTCCAACCAGAGTTAGAATTAAAACATATTATTACCGAAACGAGCCAGGTCATAAACACGCGAAATATAGATGACACTGTAATAATAGCTGGTGATTTCAATTGTCGCATTGATATAATACAAGAAAAGGCAGAAGCTGTTATTTCCTATTTGGAAGAGGAAGGTCTTTCTTTAATAAATAATAAATGCGATAAAACCTACTTCTGCCAGAATGGCAGCAGCTCAATTGATCTAATTTTCACAAATTTGAAGAGACTACAACTAACAGACAGGAAAATAGCTAATGCTGTAGTGTTAAGCAAACACCTGCCAATCATCGCGTCCTCCCCAAATCGCAGTACAAAATCATCAAGGAAACTTTTATCAGAACAAATGAAGATGATCGACCGGAGAATAAAACAGCGATAAATTACATCAATTGGGGTAATACGGATACTGGATTAGAAACTATGGAAATATCATCAAATCTGCCATCATTCAGGGAAAATCAGACACGAGAACGGCTTAACCCTGGAACAACGCAAGATGCTATGAAGCACCAAAGACAACACAATACGCCCTTCACAGAACAAGGAACTCGGGCCTCGTAGATCACTTGAAGGAATACTCAGACAGTCGCAAATTATATAAAACGATACTCAAAGAAACCAAAAACCAATATATGGCCTAGGAAGGAGCCAGACATTTACTGCACGCAGAGAACGCCCCCTTCAAGGCTCTGAAATGTAGAATTCCACGTCTTCCAGGAGATATACCCAATCAAAAGTGGGAATACCACCCCCGGTTACTCCTCTCACTATGGATATAAGTACAGATACGCGGTGGTTAGAATCCACGAGTCACACTCAGGAATGCACAGTAGCGGAAGTGACAGAAGCCATACGCTTGATAATAGGTAATAAAGCAATGGCACCCGATAATATCTGCAATGAACATCCCAAGGCTTCTCTACACATACCCGAAAAAGCGTGGCCAAGGCTTTTCAAAAAATGCAATTCAGCAGGCAGTATTCCAGTTAGATAGAGATCTTCCTTTACGAAAGTATTATATAAAGGAAAAGGCGACCAGGGTGATATGAATGCTTATAGATGAATCGCTTTTGAATGTTCCGCGTTTATGGCTTTCAGAAAACTACTCCAAAAAAGACTAACCGTGTTGACTAACAACATGATACCGGATGAGCAATTTGGTTTCAGACAGGGACGGTCAACCATCCAGGCTGACCAATGTTTACTAAACTATGTCCACGAGGCACTCAAACAAAATGAAGGGAGAATGATTAACCTACCAGACCGTCAAAATACACTTCATAAGCTAGCAGATAACTTAGGACCGATGTATAATATCACATCTTTAATAAAGCATATCCTATTCTCCAACTACATAGAAGTGAATTACTATCTGGCTACTTCCAGTCCCGTAAGACAAACCATCGGTGTGTTATATTGAGATCGATTAAGCCCGACAAGTTAATCACTTTTGCAACCTTTGTGTCACTTGACAGCCATAATGAATTTCTATCTCTAAGCATGCGAAGGAGAAATCTAGGGGTGCCATAGTAGCCATAAGCCATAGGAGTGTGTAAACTGTCAATGACCACAGCTTTCGCCCTTTTTAGAATGAAAATTCTACCACTACTGAGTTATGGAATAGAACTCACATGGACACACCTCACGGAAGGCAACTTAGCTGTAGTGGAGAAAGTTAAAGCGACTTACGTAGAACGCGCACTATTTCTGTCATTATCAACCCCATCGAGACTGGTCTATGAACTCACTAGCCAGCTCTTTGTGGTGGAAGATATAAGAACCCAGGGTCTATTGCCATCTACCAGCACGAGTACCGTGTTTTTACAGAAGTGCAAGCAGAAGGAACTATACATTTGGACTGAGTTTTACAGTGCCGAAGCGATGACATCAGACCTTTGGACGCAAGGGAACTACGAGTTGAGACACCTAGTAACGGGAATGGCTGTGCATTGGACAAGGTCTGCAGTAATACAAACTTACACTCACCACATGGAAATTGTGTCTGTGTGTTGCGCAAGAGAGCGTGTGATAGATACCATATTCTGTCGTGTTATGAACGAACTCAAACAGTACGAGCTTAATTATAGTGAAGATAATGTCTGTAGGGCAAAGCCCTAATACTTTCCCTTTCCCTTTTGCACGAAAGTGCGCATTCTCTACTTAATTACCGTATATGTTTTAACTGAATTATCGTTGTAATTTTGGTAAGTAGATCCACCAATAATCAAAACTTTTAGATATTTTATTAATCTGTAAGACTTACTTGTATTCGTTTTATTGGCTATTATATAAGCTCATGATTATTCAATTTTAAGAATGCATTTATAAGCTTTGTAATAATAGTGCATTTCCTTACATTTAAGCTGACGATGACTCCGACGATTTGTCGTAATCATGTTACAATACATTACTTATTTATATAAATGTAACAAAAGGAACTGACTTGTCGGAATGAGAACTTCTCCTAATGGACTCGGAGAGCTCCAGCGCTTTTGAGTGTCCTGAATAACATCCACTGTAACACAGCATCTACACCTGGAATATCTCGGAAAATTAGCAAAAATAAAATACAATTTTGTCTGATAGTATTAAGGTAATTGGCTGTTTTATTATATTCTCAACTACAGCATATACACAATAGGCTATTCTAAAGCTAAATAATTTACTTGTTTTGTTCCCAAGGATGAACCAGCAGCTGTAACAAAACCTCAGTGCTCCTAGATACCCTCTCCGACTGTGTGCTGCCGTTCACCTTAACGGAATGTACACAACCAAAAGCGTCAATTAGCTAATATCTTACACTTTAGAGTTCCTAAAACCAACACAGACTGAGAGCGGATGGATCCTCTGATTGACACACCTGGAGTGTCTAACGGAATACGGAATGGTTCTAAATGTCAAAATCAACAATGTTTTATATTTTTTGAATCTCTGAAGTCTGTCCTTTAAAATGATATGGAATACATTTTAGTTTAACCATTATGAATTGCCATAATGTATTTACACTTGCGCTGACAATGAGATAATCATTATGTGTGGAAAGTTTTAAATGCAGTTTTCTCAGTTCCATGTTTTAAAAGATGTGTTCCTTTATCTAGGCGACTATTTATCTCACAGCTGTGAAATGTTCACCATAAATGTTATCTTATAGTGTTTAATATTTTAATGGACAATCTTACTTGTTTAAAATAAAACTGTTTGGGGGTTGGCTGTATTTTAAAGAGAAAGTAGCTATATTTTTTGACAAATTATAAAAATTAAATTTAGACCTCCCTGAAGCTCTATATAAAATTTCCGCCATTGCTATGTTAAGTAACATTTGAATGAAATGTGATATAAATTTAATTACCATACCTATATTAGATTCTGAGGTAAAGGAACATGAATTAAACAATTTTAACATTGGTAAGATAGGCGATTCCGTATCCCCGTTAATATACGGTACCGTATTTCAGTTTAGAGCACTTAGGTTCCCACCACGACTGTGAGCAGATGGTTCCTCTTACAGGTATAACACTCTTGTCTTTGTGTTTTTCTCCTAGTTTCCAACCATACTGTAAGTTGATGATTCCCCTCACACTACATTTGAGGTATAGACAAACCAATAATGTCTTTGGCTAATATCATTCAGATTAGAGCTCATAAGTACGCACCCATACTATGAAAAATGGTTTCTGTTGGACGTATTGATATAATTCAGGTGTCACTAAGCTGTGATCATTCAGTTTAATGCTCCTATGCATCCACCTATACGGAAAACAGATTGTTCTTCTTAGAAGAATTAACACACTGGATTGTTCTAAGCTCAAAGCATGCAGTTTAGAGCTCCTATGTACCCACCCTCTGTAGCCTATGTTCCTCTTAAGATATCGACCCACCTGGAACGCCTTTAAGCTAATGATATTCAGTTTTAGCTCCTAGGTAGCCACGCTACTGTTTGCAGATGGTTAACCTTACACTACTAATAAGGTATTGACGGACCTGGAGTATATTTAAGCTAATATCATTCAGGTTAGCGCTCCTAGGTACCCACCCTGTTAGCAGATTGTTCTTCATAGAGTCATTGACACAATGGAGTGTCTTTAAGCTAGTATTATTTAGTTTAGGGCTCCTAGGTAACTACCCATACTGTGAGCAGGTGGATATTGACACACCTGGAGCTAATACTGTATTATTAAGTAGTAGTGGGCCATGATGGGACGCGATTTGCGATGTGGCGCAACATATTTGTTTTTATAATTGGTTTTTAAGTTTTTTTATGTTGTTGTTGTTTGAGTCTTCAGTCTTTTGACTGGTTTGATGCAGCTCTCCATGCCTCCCTGTCCTGAGCTAATCGTTTCATCTCTACATAGCTACCACACCCTACATCCGAGGCAATCTGTTTAACATATTCTAACCTTGGTCTACCCCTACAGTTCTTGTCCTCGACCCTTCCTTCCATAACTAAGCTTGCTATTCCTGGGTGTCTTAGTATGTGTCCTACCAACCTATCTCTTCTCTTCATTAGCAGTCGCCAGAAACATCTCTCCTCTCCCACTCGTCTTAATACCTCTTTGTTTGTAACCCTATCTACCCATCTGATCTTCATCATTCTCCTGTAACACCACATTTCAAATGCTTCTCCTCTTTTCTGCTGCACCAATAGTCCAAGTTTCACTTCCATAGAGCGCCACACTCCAGACAAAGGCTTTCAAAAATGACTACCTAATACCTAAATCTATATTCGATGTCAGCAGATTCCTTTTTTGTAGAAATGCTTTTCTTGCCTGAGCCAACCTACTTTTTATATCCTCTTTGCTTCGTCCATCACTGGTTATTCTGCTTCCTAAGTAACAGAAGTCTCCTACTTCCTTCAGCTTTTCACCTGCCAATTTGATCTCCATAGAGGTTTCTGATTTATTTCGGCTGCATTCCAGTATTTTTGTTTTACATTTATTAATTTTCATCATGAAATCTTTCCGTAAGACAGAGTCCATACCATTCAAAAACTCATTCAAATCCTCAGGCTTGTCAGCCAAGATGACGATGTCATCAGCAAATCTCAGAGTTGAAATTATTTCTCCTTGAACCTTCACTCCCACTTTAAATTATTCACTAATTTCCTTCATTGCTTGTTCAATGTAAAGATTGAAAAGTATGGGTGATAAGTTGCAGCCTTGCCTTACACCTTTCTGAATACCAGCTTCTCTCTCATGTCCTTCAACTCGAATGACTGCTGTCTGGTTTCTGTATAGATTGTATATCACCCTCCTATCCCTGTACTTTATTCCAATCGATTTCAAAATGTCAAACAATTTAGTCCAATCAACGTTATCAAAAGCTTTTTCTAAGTCTACAAAAGCCATGAACGTTCTCTTATCTTTCCTTATTCTACCTTCCAAAATCAGCCTAAGACTTAGTACAGCTTCCCTTGTTCCTACATTTCTCCTGAAACCAAACTGGTCTTCACCCAACTCCGTTTCTATCTGGCTCTCAATCCTCTTGTAAATAATTCTAGACAGGATCTTTGAAGCATGAGTAATCAAGCTGATTGTACGGTAATCTTCACATCTGTCAGCTCCCACTTTCTTTGGTATAGGGATGATTACATTCTTCTTGAAATCAGGGGGTACCTCACCTGTCTCATAAATCCTACACACCAAGTGAAATAACCTGATCAGACCTTCATCTCCTATGCAGCGTAGCAACTCAATCGGCATATCATCTATGCCTGGTGCTTTGTTCCTGCTTAAGTCTTCCAAAGCTCTATCAAATTCTGATCTCAATATTAAATCTTCTTTCGCATCCTCATCAATTTCCTCCTCCCTTTCCATTACATGATTCTCAATCTCCTTTCCCTTATACAAACTCTCTATGTAAGCTTTCCATCTCTCAACCTTTTCTTCCCTATCTGTTAGAGGCTTTCCATTTGTGTCCTTAATATTACAGCACTTAGTCTTCTTTTCCCCAAAAGTATTCTTAATCCTTCGATAAGCTGTGTCTACTTTTCCTAATTTCAGACAATTTTCTATACCTGCACATTTCTCTTTCAACCATTCTTCTTTCGCTTCCTTGCACTTCTTGTTAACCTCATTTCTCAGACGTCTGTATTCTGCTTTCCCCTTTTCATCTCTTACATTCTTGTGCTTCCGCCTTTCATCCATCAATTCTAGTATATCCTGAGTGATCCACGGTTTTCTACCTATTCTCTCTTTCCTACCAATGTTTTCTTCTGCGGATTTTGTTATTTCATTCTTCAAAAGTGCCCATTCGTCTGCAATTGAAGTTTGTTTAGGGTTTTTCATTATTCCTTCCTTTATACTCTTCTTGAATCTTTCGTTTACATTCTTCTCTTTCAGTCTGTCTATTGCCCACCTTTTTGGCTTTTGACTTTTCTTCAGTTTCTTCAACTTCAATCTGCATTTCATTACAACCAGATTGTGGTCAGAGTTTATGTCAGCACCAGGATATGTTTTACAATCCAAAATCTGGTTTCGAAACCTCTGCTTGACCATAATGAAGTCGATTTGGTAACGCCCTGTATCTCCTGGTCTCATCCATGTGAATATTCTTCTATTGTGGTTATTGAATAAGGTGTTAGCTATGACCAACTCATGCTCAGTGCAGAATTCTATCAGCCTGCTTCCTCGATCATTCCTTTCACCTAATCCGAAATCTCCTACTATCTTCCCTTCTCTCCCTTTTCCTACCACAGCATTCCAATCTCCCATTACTATAACATTTTCATCACCCTTGATATACCTCAGAATTTCGTCTATTTCTTCGTAGACATTTTCAACATCCTCATCATCAGCTTGACTGGTAGGCATATAGACTTGTACCACTGTGGTGCAGGTAGGTTTAGTATTTATTTTTCCTACAATTATCCGTTCACTATATTGCTCATAATATTCCACCCGCTGTCCAAGTTTCCTACTCAATATGAGGCCAACCCCTGCTTGGCCATTGTTTGATTTAGTGCTAATGACCCTATAGTCTCCTGACCAAAAGTCCTGTTCTTCCTGCCAGCGCATTTCACTAATCCCAACCAAATCCAACCTCAACCTATCCATTTCCCTTTCTAAGTTTTCTAACCTTCCATTTCCTAGCAGACTTCTAACATTCCACGCTCCGATCCGTAGAATGTCAGATTTCCTCTTTGTCACTTCTGTGATGTTAACCCCCTCTCGAGTAGTCCCCACCCGGAGATCCGAACGGGGGACTAGTTTACCTCCGGATTGAAATTTTACAAGGGAGGAGGCCATCATCACATGTATTTATGCATAGAGAGGTGCATATCCTCGGGAATAGCATACGGCTGTAGTTTCCCGTTGCTTTCAGCCGTGCAGCAGGACGCAGTGTAGCCATTATTTGGCTTATATTATCAATATCTTAACCGTCTATAAGACTAGTAAAGAATTGATTTATTCTGAAAGGCTGCTACTCCCTTTCAGAATAAGTAAAGAGCAATTCTACTAACAAAAATACTAACCTTCTCCCGTACTAACAATTAAATACCAAAATTCTACTAACGAAAAAAATACTTAAGTTCCACCAACAACAAATACTACCACTAAAACAGTCTGTCACCAGGCACACTCACATGCAATCACACATCACAGTCTACTGAAACAATGAACTATAACTAATAAACAATGCAACTGCTACCAGACACACACACACACCACAGTCTAATAGAACAATGACATATATCTAATAGACAAACTAACTACCTACTTACAACTACAACTAACTACATACTTACTGTACTGTTATTTGAATTGACAATATTTACAAAATGCAATTTAGATAGAAAATACTTACAAAATGTAATTTAGATTCAAAATAGTCACAAAATGCAACTGAGAATAAAAATACTTACAAAATACCCACCCTACACAACATTGGCATTTATCGAAGGATTGATTTACTATCTAAAAAAAAAATCATGGGAGCGCGCTCAACAACTCACCAAACCGTCATCGCAATGAAATGAATGGCACACGAACGCATACGGGACCCTGCTGAAACGATTCAAGCGCCGTCACCCACTTGTCGAACACACTCACACGCCACCCATTGTAAAATGGATCTGCTAAGTGAAAACCTTCCCTGCACTATATAGATAAATTAATTCAGGTAAGTCTGAATTATTGATGCAAATAATTTCACGTATTAAACAGATACAATATTCCGCAGCCTACAACTACCTCTCACCCTCAGGCTATTATGAAAACTTTTAGGAATACACGCTGAATTAACCATCGAATATTTCAAACAAAGAGATATTCAACTCCAACTAAGGGATATGAATAGTTATGGAGTATTATCTATAAATTATCAATACGAAACAAAACTCCAGTAACGAAACACACAACACGTAAAATCGATCTGTTCGATGGACGACTGTGGAGGTTGTCATCTCACACTTTTAGTCCGAAATTACGCATGAGATTTATGAAAAATCGGGAGATTTAATACGTTAAGCGGGAGGGACGGAGTGTTTATTTAGTGTTCATATTAATATTACTGCAGAACTGGGCAAATTTATTTCAATAAAGTAGGTATTTTGACTTTCGCGGCCAATAAAAAAATCCGCACGAAGGACAGCGTAAACCTAGAAAAGTTGCTGAGTTTTAATTGCTTGGCCCTGAAATTGAATATACAATCATTTTGGAAGCCTTTATAGGGAGGTGTCTGTTTTAACCTTTAGCACTCACAGTAAAGTGGCTGAGGTGTTCTAAATAAGAATTGATGTATCGCACAGTTTGCTACTCCTTTGGTAGTCCACAAATAGACCACAAGGCCCTCTGATGAACCATCTCGGAGTTACTAGGCGTAATCTCACACAAGACACGGCATAAACTTAGAAAAATTTTCTGTGATTAATTAGGTTTTGTTATTATTACTTGGGATGATTGAAGTTTTTTCAGTTACTGTTACTCTTTATCATGACATGGTACGTACTTTCCGCGATATTATTTATTGCGGATATGATAATTGCTATCAAGTTTGATGTATTTTTAGCATAATATTTCTTCTTCTTCTTCATTTCCCGTTTCCAGCTTCCTGGGTCGGGTTGTGAATCAAGGACCTCCAACGTTGCCTGTCTCTCCACCACTCCTCTCCCCCTTTAAGTACATCTTCAGGTTTTCCTCCCTTCTTCTCCACGCACTCCCACACTGTATATGCCCATCTCTTTCGGGGCCTTCCGCGCGGTCTCTTCCCCGAAACCTTTTCCAGAAAAGCTTTCTTTGGCACTCTCTCCTCTCCCATTCTCATCATATGTCCATACCACTTTAACTTGGTTGTTTCTATCCTGTCCTGCAGCTTCAAGATTCCTGTCCTCCTTCTTATCTCCTCGTTTCTGATTCTATCTCTTCTGGTCTTCCCTTCTATACCTCTTAGGAATTTCATCTCCGCTGCTTGTATTCTACTCTCCTCTCTTTTTGTAGTGGTCCATGCTCCAGCTGCATATGTTAGTACGGGTCCATAATAGGTTGAATATAATACCTGCTTACATTTCTTTGGGACATCTTGGTTCCACAGAATACCCCTAACACTCTGGTAGAAGCTGTTCGCTTGTTGTATTCTCTTTCCAATTTCCTCAGTGATCTTTCCATCTTCTGTGATCACACTTCCCAAGTACTTGAAACTTTTCACCACTTCTAGAAGTCATCTAGTCCGTAAAAATCCGGAAAAAAATAGATGCTAATTTTCCAAAAATAGATGCTAAATAGGAAAAAATGGATGTTAATTTAAAGGAAAATAGATGCTAAAATTTCAGGTCCCTAGTAATAGTGACTGGGAAGAAAGGAATGTTGACCAGGACAATCCTCCACAGGCTACACAACCACAAATGTGAAAGATAAAACTACAGGGTGCCCTTCTGTTCATTTATTTTCACTGTCATTATTTAATTTTATTTATATCAACAATGCCATTGCTGGTCTGCGGTGTTTTATGAATATACTAGATTTTAGAATTTCGTTTTTTTGTCACCACAGCTGATATTTTTTAAACTAAAAAACTGCATTTCCTGGTTCTTTTGTTATGTATGTGTGCTCCCCAGTGTTCATTTTTACTCCATTTATAAGTGTGTGGTAATAAGAGTAATCAAACTTTCTAATTTTTATTTTACAGAAGAAATTATCTTAATTAATTAATTAATTAATAAAGCAACATAAAACAAGGGACTATTACAGGACATTTCGTCAATATCATTCTAAATACAGCCCTCCTACACTATTAATGAAAGATAAATCAGGTAAACTAGCCCACAATGATACTGATAATGCTAAAATTCTAGCAGATTATTTTAGAGAACTACTAAATGCTGATGAACCTAAGGAATATCTTGATTTTGAGCCTAATCCAAAAAATAAAACAAATTTACAGAACATTATTCCTCCTGACTTGACTGAAGTATGTGCAGCGATTAATTGGCTCAAAAATTATAGAGCAGCAGGAAAGAATTCATTGGTAGCAGAACTATGGAAATATGCAAATGAACAAACCATCTCCAACCTCCATAAACGCCTCATTGATGTATGGAATTCGGAACAAATACCAGAGGAATGGAGAATGGCTGTAATCCACCCAATTCATAAAAAGGGTGATAGATCAGACCCGATCATCAAGTGTATTCATGATAAGTAATATTTTTCCAGCGAGTGTGCATATTGGTTTCAGGATAGATGATGTTAATTTGGAGTGTTTTAATTATGGATTTGTGAACATTTCTGCGATGTCTTGGATAGCTGCCATGTTGTTTATGGAGAGTTGATTGAATATTTGCGTTTGCAGTTCCTTGCTTCAACAGGGACATGCCTTGATATTCCAAAGCCGCATAAATACCGTCATTGATGAAGAGCACTCGGGCCTACACCGCTTTCAATGTACTGCCCATGACAACCGGCACGTTAATGTGAGGTGTCCGATCTTTGGACTTGACAATCAATCAAGTACAATTTTAGGTTATGTACACACACCCTTTTTTCTTGAAGTAGCTGGTGATTTCTATTTTTTTGTATTATCTTTTGTATTGATACCGTAGCAAATTTTATATGAAGCGTTTCTTTTAATAGATATCCTTTTTATTATGTCAACGGATTAGGGCGGATGAGCTCTTGTAAGAGGGTAATGGGCCCTCAGCAGAAGGAAATGCTGTTGAAATCCCATTAGCTGCAGCGTCTGTACTCCAGTGGGGCGGCTGCAAAAGGCGTCTGTTCTCCATGTTAGGGCGGCCTCATTATGTGCTGGCAGCAGCTATAAAATGCTTGGCGACAGGCTATGTGACAAGCCGGCTGTAAAAAGAATTAGTCACAACCCCATGACATGCTGTCTCAAGGATCTGAACTAAAGGCTAGGGCGTCCCCCAGAAGCGACGCGCGACGACGAGGCCCTGTTGGCGCGAGAAGTATGCAAGGGTTACCGTCGCACGGGCGGCGACGGCTAAACAAGCTAGCCCCTACATCCCGAATTGCATCACTTAATGTCGGCACTATGTCTGGACGTTACAATGAGCTAGCGAAAGCGCTAGAAATGAGGCGCATCGATGCCAGTGTTGTACAGGAAACACGGTGGAGTGGTGATAAGGCGTACAACATTGGGTGTGGATACAAGTTGTATTATAACGGTACACGTGGAACTACCAGTGGTGTGGGAATTGCAGTATCAGCACAGTTTGATGGTTCTGTCTCCGAAGTCCAGCGGTATGGTGATCGTCTGATGAAAATCGTCTACATCGCCGATGGAAGAAAAATCCACCTCTTCAGCGCCTATGCTCCTCAGACAGGCCTAACGGCAACGATCAAAGACACCTTCTGGGTGTTGCTTGATGAAAAGACCACTGAAGTGCCCTTAGAGGACTACCTCATAGTTGCGGGCGACCTAAATGGACATGTCGGTCACTTGAAAGAAGACCATGCCGCCCATGGCAGATTCGGATATGGTGAGAGGAACGACGACGGACTGAGAATTCTAGATTACGCGGAAACCCATGACCTAGTCATTACGAACACATGGTTTAATAAACGAGATTCACATCTAATCACATACTACAGCGGCACAAATACAACACAAATTGACTACATTCTGGTAAGGCGCAACGACCTTAAAGACGTGTTGGACACTAAAGTCGTCCCTTACGAAACAGTTGCGACCCAACACCGACCAATTATCTGCAAGCTCCGTGTAAAGCCGCCAGTGGTCATACAGTCACGAACAGGACCGGCGAGAATCAGATGGTGGCAATTTAAAGACAATGAACAAGAAGTCATTAGACGTCTTACGCTGCCGCCGATTAAAACCGCTGAAGAAAGCTGGACAAAATTGAAGAAAGCTGTTCACGAAGCCACGCATGCCATTCTTGGACTTACGAAGCCAAGAAGACGTCGGTTTGATAAGGACACATGGCTTTGGAATGACGCAGTCAAAATTGCGGTACGCAAGAAGAAGCAGCTTCACCACGAGTTTCTGGAAGACAAAACACATTCTCGTTGGAATGCTTACAAAATAGCACGCAGGGAAGCGAAGAAGACTGTTGCTTCGACAAAATCGGCTCGGTACGCAGACCTCTACGCGAAGCTGGACACACGCAAGGGAGAGCGGGACATCTATCGCCTCGTCAAATCCAGGCACCATAAATTTCAAGATATCCAACGCTTCTATGGCATCAATGACGATAAGGGCGTTTTGCTAGTCGACTGGAAGAAGGCGAGAGAACGTTGGTGAAATTACCTTGAGAAGGTCTCAACAGAGGAATTCCAGCACAACCAGATACCTGTCGCTACTGCTGTCGAAGGTCCTATGAAACCTAGTGATGTCTTAGAGGTTGCAGGGGCCTTGAAAACAATGAAACCAGGGAAGGCAACTGGTCCAGATGACATCGCGGCGGAGCTATGGTGCTCTCAGAAGTGGGATCCAGCGGATTGGTTGGCAAGACTCTTCAACCAAATAGTCAAAGAAGGACGAACGCCACTTGATTTGCAACATAGCACACGATACCTATCTTCAAAAAGAAGGGAAGTCCAGCCGAGTGTGCTAATTACAGACCAATTCGACTCCTCTGTCACACCATGAAGGTCTTCGAGCGCATTCTTGATAAGAGGATACGTGCAATCACCCAGCTGACCAAAAACCAAGCTGGATTTGTGCAAAATTTCAGCACAACAGATGCAATCCACGCCACACGGCTTTTAGTTGAAAAGCATCGTGAAAAGAATAAGCCGTTGCACCTTGCTTTCTTAGATCTCGAAAAGGTTTTTGATCGTGTGCCGCACGACTTGATCTGGTTGACTCTCCGACAACATGGCATCCCAGAGTACCTTGTCAACTGGGTACAGTTGCTCTACGCGGAGACAAGAAGTTACGTCCAAGCCGCCGCAGGAGCGTCGGAAAACTTCCATGTAACAGTTGGTGTTCATCAAGTTTCGGCCCTGTCACCATTGCTGTTCATTATGGTCATGGACACGGTTACTGCAGATCTACAACAACCGTTACCTCGGACCATTCTGTACGCGATGACGTTATGTTGGCCGCTCAAAATAAGCTGGATCTCCAACATCAAGTCGAGGAATGGAGTGATCGTTTAAGTCAATATGGCCTGCGGCTTAACAAAGCTAAAACAGAATATATGACAACGGATGCTGGAGAAATCGGAACAATCCAAGTCGACGGCGATTGTCTGCCTCGAACGACAAAATTTAAGTATCTTGGCTCTACGATAACTGTTGAAGGTCGTCTCACCGAGGAGGTCAACATAAGAATTAATGCTGCGTGGATGAAGTGGCGAACAACGATAGGTGTCATGTGCGATCGCCAGATGAAAGACCACCTAAAATCGAAGATTTACTGCACTGTCTTCGTCCCGTGACGCTTTATAGTACCGAATGTTGGCCGACCACGAAGGAAGCAGAACGTCGGCTAAGTGCCATGGAGACCAAGATGCTTAGATGGACAGCAGGCATTGCTAGGTTGGATCACATCCCCAATCAAAGATTAAGGGAACGATTTGGTATCGCAGCAATCAGTAACGAAATGCGTGAGGGTCGTCTGCGATGGTTTGAGCATGTGCTACGGTCAGGAGCGGACACCATTGCAAAACAGGGCTACACCCGGGAAAAGACCAAAGGGGCGACCGGGACAACGTTGGGCCGATACACTGCACAGGGATTTGAAAGGCGTCAACCTTCATCCGGACATGACCGAGTAAAGTGGAGACAGTGGATTCAAATAGCGGACCCTGCCACGAGGTGGGACAAACGCTAAAGCAAAATAAGAAGATTAAGTTTAGAAGTGATAGGTTCCCTCTCAAACTGTGAGCTTATGGTTCCTCTTAGGAGTATTGACACACCTGTTGTGTTTTAATTTAATATCATTCAATTTATAGCTGCTCGGTTGCCACCATACCGTAAGAGTATGGTTCTCCTGACACTATATATAAGGTATCCACAAACCCGGAGTGTCTTTTAACTAATATCATTCAGTTTAGAGGTCCTATGAACCCTCAGGAATAATGGCACATTTGGAATGTCATTAGGCAATCAGCAGGTTAGAGCTTTCACAGATTTCAAAGCTGCTCTCCATTCTAGTGCCAGAGTTTAAAACATTAAGTTGCTAATATAATGAGAAGTAAAATACCGTAAGAATTTTTAATTTAATCCACATTAGTCAATAAATAAAAATAGAATATATTATCCGAGTTTTAGCCACATTTACTCTCTCTTCTCTAATTGCCTTGAAAATAAATTAAAACTAAATAAATTACGAGCAAAGGTGATCAATATTTACCTTGGCTTTTCCAGTAATGTAATAAAAAATTCATAAGTAGTATTCAAAAACCAGATCTGTGACAAAGTGTGATTTAAATTGATGATAGTATAACGTAATTTTCTAAAAATTCCTTTGTCTAAAATATCTGGTGATGGTAAAAATAAGTTATAAATAGATTAAATTTCTTTAAATTGTCTTGGGATGGTTTATCACAAGATGAAATAAGGATCTTTGCTGAGGGGAGCATGGTTTGGAAAAATATTGTATTTATTCCTTGCTTAATTGAAACTTTTATACTGTTTCCGGCGTGGATGGAGCTTCATGTTCATTAACTGAGGAATATTTGTATATGAAGTTAGATTCGATGGGTGTTACTGCATACGTTAGTTCTGATTGAATGTGCCATTGCAAGCCATGAAGCCATGACCCTTTATTGAATTTTCATAAGTCTATTCTTGTATTTCATCCGTTATTATTTTCTATCTCCTTCTTTGGCACTTATTTTGTAAATTCAATGGTGAACCTTTCCTGCCAAAAATGAAATTATTTTCAGGTTCACCCGTAGAAAAAGGAAATGTCGTTATTCCTTTATCTTTGAACTTTCTCGATTCCAACTCTTGTAAATCGCGCTATCCTGAATATTAGATTAACTTTGACCTCAGCATCTAGTGGGGGGATTTCTATCGCAGAAATGGCCGTTGCATGCCGTCTAATCTCTTCGTCACATCTATACTGATATGTTCCACAGAGTCTGTGATTGACCAAAGGGAAAGTGGCCGTAGGTGGTAGTTGTTCTCACTTTGCATGACATGCAGGTGGAAAAACCTTTATCCTTTGTTGTTGACAAATACATTTATCTTGTCCCCTCAGGGCCTTTAGCCTTATTCTCTGATTCTCCCTAAATCACATTTCTCCAAATTTGAAATCCTCAAGATTTTATCATGCCAGCGCGAATAACTGCCATGAAATGTAATATTGGTAAAAATAACTTGGTTTATGGATGTCTATCAGCAAATGCAGCTAATCTCATAACACAGCTCATTGATATGTTTTTTAAAACAATATAAACATGTTGTAAATCGGTAGTTATCTACTCATTCATTTCAGAATAACTCTCGTAACGTCATACGATAGATGCTGTACGAATTTCTTACTTAGATGTGACTTTTTATATAAAGATATACTGAGTAAATTTCAACACTGAACTCTACATAAAAAGTGGTATCATAAACAATACATTATTTCAAGGTACACATAATATGCGTACGTGCATACCAAAATATATATATCATGGATCCGTGAAACCCTCCGCTCTCCCTAAGAAATTTCTCAACACATATATAGATGTACACAAATACCCTCCACAAATTACACAAGTGTACAAAAGTTAAGAATATTCACTAAACGAGGTCATACCGCTTGATAGGAACGTCAGACGGATTGTTGAACAAACGGAAACTGAATCATACACCATAGTTCACACAACTTGTCCAAAAGAACAGTGTCAGAGAGGTACTGACAGGTGAGGTACACCTTTGACAACTAAGGAAACTTGGCAATGTCTTCCACAACAATATATGCTGTTAATAGGGTGTATGGTTACCCCTAACGGCCACATATGCTTCGCAGCGACGTCTATCAGATGGCCCAAGAGCTCTTGTGGCAGTGGCAGTCGATCCAAAGGTCTTGGAGGGTCCTTGTTAGAGGCTGATGGGATGCAATTCACCCCCCCCCCCCCAAAGCTACCTAGGCATGTTCTATAGGATTCACATCCGCAAACCTCGCAGGCCAGTCCATGTGATGAATGCATTCACGAGCCAGAAATCCATCCATCAGAGCAGCACGGGCATTATCGTCAATTAAGAGGAAGTCTGGACCCACACCACCTCTGAAGAGTTGAACATGTGGTCTCAGTACCTCTTCCCTGTATCTCAGAGCATTCACAGTGATTCTCGGACCAACCATGAAGACGAACAGGTCCGTATGGCTATTCAACATGATGTCGCCTCACACCATGACGCCACCACAACCATACTGCTCCAATCCACGATGTTCCTGTGGTTGTATCGGCTACCCGGTTCTCTCCAGATTAATTTGCGACGAGTATCGTTCTGCTAATTAGAGTACACGCCTCCATTCATTCATGGTCCTGATTCGATGTTGACGGCTACCCAGTTAACGGGACCGTCTCTGTGCTGGAGTGAGCGGGACGCACACCGCTGGACGTCTGGCAAACAGCCCCGCTATTGCGGGGAAATGGCAACCCCTGAGATGTCTGCAAGCTCCGCCGACAATTGTCTTGCAGGTGCACTCCGATTTCATCGGGCGGTTAAGGACAGGTATCGGTCCTGATGTGGAGTGGTTACTCTTGGTCGACCTGGTACTGCGCCCGAATTCTCCAATCACCACCTATATCCGCTGAGATGAAAAGGATTGCAGGAGCATAGATACCCAGCTCAAAATATCTTACCGTTCCATGCTAGGTGAAGAATTAGGAATTCGTGGTTCATACAGAGTATAAAATAGTTCTAACAATCTAGTTACATACTTTAACTATTATTTACATTAATAGCAAATCGAGAAACTCGGATCTGGAGGGGTGATAAGGTCAAAACTATAGAGGGCGCCTGTATCTAACTAGTAGTACCATTTCATGTTGATTATCAAATGAGTAAGCGGTGAGTTAAGATAAAACAGTGACAATCATACTAAAAATTGCTTGTTAAATTATTTATTTGGACAATACAACTTATGTCCCTCACACACATAAATAAAAATTGTCCTATTTGACACCTCAAATAAAATTTCAAGAAACTATTTGGACAAATTTATCCTTCTCCGAAAATAATATTGCAAGAATTCGGCACTCCACTTGAGCCCTTATTCTCTCCACGTAGAATGATGCAAAAATATTGCATGTCAAATACAAATATTAATTTTTAATAACATTTTAAACAATGTGCAGTTCCTCTGAACTAACACTAAAACTTTATGAAATATGAAACGACGGTGGTTTCAGACATCTCCCTAGTCTATACAATGCGTTTCATTATCGTGAACCGTAGTTCAAAATCTAAATTAATTAATGAGCAATATATGAATATTATATATTTACATAATTTACAAAGTTGTGGTCAGCACAAACTTTCACTCCTCCTTACAATAAATCTCAAAATATTTTAATCTCTTGACGCTTTCTCTGAACATATCATTTTATTATATATCACCTATACCTAATGTGTTTAGAAGTATTAACATACTTGTTATATCAAACTGAACAAACGTGACGAACGATTAAGTTAATCACTGCTCAAACATTTCACTCCATTCTTTGAATAACTTCCGATAGGGGTGAATTTCGTTGCATGACTCTCAGTTACAACTTTATTAATATTAACATTTAATCCGGCGCGTGGCACATTACTTCACTCCACACCTCTATTATCAAATTTCCACAAATAATTTATTATCCTTTTGAACTCCCTGTACAGAATCTTGCCTCATTGCAGTTAACAACTTCACACTCTCGCCTTGTGAACAAATCTAGGAAACATCTAAAACATGCTTCTTTCATCAACAATACGTAACTTCATATACGCCAACATTGCACGGAATCCCAAATACTAAAACCATTTCATAGCGTTCTACATTAACGCATGAAAATCAGTGACCGTATTCCATACTCACCCAACTGTGAATATTTTCCAAGTCACAATACGACAAAACTTCAATTACTTTTATACATTACTTCCTAGGGCTTTCAATAAATATCCACATTTGATTCACAACCTTCAAACGATTCTGTACAACATTAGTAGTAGACACCCTGTGTCTTCATTTATTTTCTTTAATTCAAACATTAAATTTCATCGTAATATTAACATAACTTTCTGTGTATAGTCTGCAAGAATTCATATTTAAATACAAATACAAACATTTCCTCCCTTCCGTGGATTCAAAATTATGATTAAAATTCATTTAAGGCCACCCTGACTTACTTCTGACACTAGGTAGACTTACAATATGTCACCCTGTCATTTCCTTCGATTTTTCCAATTACATGTTATTTTTACAATGAACTTTCTAAGTTCTTCTCAAGAAAAATTTAATTTTAAAATTCATTTGGATTTAATAACGTTCTAGTTATTTATCTTTATATTTCTTAATGTTCTTTGAACATATTTCCATATTCCAATACTCAAATAACACGAGTATACGTTCAGTATAGTTCTCAATAACTATATGCATTTATAAAGAAGGTATGACGTTATATTAATTACCTTGTTATTTCAATTACCAAGAATTACTTTTACATAGTATATCTGATGTAGTGTAATACAGCATTTATTACACGAAATAATATTAAATATTTTCGAAGCCTGTTGTAACATTCTAAGCTTTCGAAACATTCTGTATGCTTGCAAAGTTTCACATACTTTTTAAACATACTGTACTTCGACTATTGACGTATTCCACCACTCTTATAAAACAGATTTACTTCGCTTCGCAAGTTTTAAATATAATGAATCTACTGTTTAATTTTACTATATGTCAAAAGCAAAAACTCGCCGACGAAAATATTAATCTGACTAAATTTTATAAGACAAATGGCAACACAATGACGTGAATTAATAATAAAAATCTACACATAATTTTACAGCTTATAGAAAAATATGTTGGTCAATCACTGAGTTATGCACTGAACATGACTAAACTACAATTTAGAACAATTAATAACACTTTCTACCTTAACTGGAGAGAAAATTCGGCATTGCCTGATTGATCCAAGCAATAAGGATTGCCTGCGCTCCATGTGGACAGCTGATCGGGCAAGCCATATGTGTCAAACCTGCACGTGGCCTGTGCGGTAATAGCTGGTTCGAGGTCACGGCTCGAGCGGACATTCACCCCAGGTGGTCGCCCTGCTTCCTTCCGTAACACGGCTCTCCAACATTCTTCAGGCTTGACACTGCCAAAACGCATGAGCTCTTCTCCTCAATAAATATTCTTCCCTAGTTAGTGTTCTCTGAGAATTCCTGGATGGATGTGGAATCTTATTGTAGTGTGAACTTCGTTTGTTCTGCTCCCAGCGTCTTCTTCCCCACTCCAGGATCATGACGCTGCTCAAGGCTTCCCCTTCTCTCCTATGTTGACACGTGTGGCTTCCTCTCCTCTCGCGTTGATGACGACACCGCATAGAACCGGATGTCGGGGTCCGTGTTCGTAATGTCGTGAGCCTGCCTTCTTTCAAAATATATTTTCTCTTTGTTTAAACAATTCAGAGTATTCCAATTTTACTCTGGCCATCAATAAATGTTTATTCCTGCTTAAGAAGCTTATAATATACTTTAATTTACAGTATCAAATACTTTGAAATACAATCTTATATTTTCATAGAGATTTTATTTACGCGCTTTTTTAAGTCATGCGTCCCAGTTCGAATCTCGGCTAAGGCATAACCATAGCCTTAAATAAATTCGGGTGCAGTACAGGCCTACGACTAACATCTCCTGTTTCTTGAAATCGTCTCAGAAGTCTGGAAATGACACTTTAAAACACATTCAAGGATACGGCTACTTCATCCTGTGTCTGGCCTGTTTCCAGGTGGCCGAGTATTCCACCCTGCAAAACGGGCTCCAAATGGCTTCGGTGTGCCATTATGTTCTCACGTTCACCACAAGGCTGCACTCCACCCACTAAAACAGGGGAAATTTCGACTGAGGGAATATGGGGCGCAGGCACTGGCTGTGTTGACCTTACGGTTACGCCGCCATTCAAAGCAGGGAATGCTCCTTTCCTATACAGAGCGATCACGTAAGATTGGTAGGTGCTTACGTCGTGCGATTTGCGGTCTATTTCCTGTTGCCCTGCTTATTAATAACTTAACCTTAACTTTTGGACACTAGTGTACATTCCCAGAACATATTATTTGTATGTGCACTAAAACTCTCTTCTATAACAACTCCGGAGCATAACAGTTTAATGTGTACAAACCCCACTTCCTAAAATATTCACAGTATTTATCATATGGATGTGAAGAAAACTGCTCTCTATAACGTTCGCAGAACATCTATTGATTGATGTACAAATAACACTAACTACGAGTATAACATTCGCCGGAAAAAAACTTGCTGAATCATCTCTTACCTCCACTCCCTGTAAAATTTCCAGAATATTTCATTCTGAAGTGTGAAAAATCCTCTCCCCACGTCTCTTCACTTAAAACCTTTCATACCGTGCTCGAAATAGTATGTCAAAGTGCCTTCTGGCGACTAAGGATATACAGGTTGTCTCTTTAACCTTCTCTATCAAATGAAAGCTGGGCACTAATCGCGAACATTTATTTTAGGGCAATACGTTAAATCTATCCCTCCATTATGACGGAAATATCAGTGGATTTACATTCCTTCACAAGTACAGTACTCAGGACTATCCGGCACAATGGGCGGGGTGAATGGCATGGATAGTCCAAAAGCATGTGTTTATTATGTCTTTAAAGTAAACAGTTCCTTATAAAGTAGGCTATAATACATGTATTATGATAACTCACCCACACTATAGTGGTGTCTGTAATAACTCTCTGCTTGCTTACCTCGAGACGTATTTTGCGTGCGGCAATAATGTCACCATATTCAGAACTTCTTTGTCCCATATAATCTATACACTGAAGAGCCATCTTAACTTGTTAACAGCTGTTGACCAGTCAAGCGGATCCGTCAATGGCATGCAGAGAGCACTTACCTTCCAGCAACCTTGATAGCCTGTCTCAACCTCCTTATGAAACTTACACTAAGCTATTACAAAACAAGGCTGGACAAAGCAAGAAGTCGCGTACACGTCACAAAAAAACTCTCCTCCACCGGGACTACGCTTCAAAAATATGTACAAATAAATATTCAAACGTATTCAATTTATATTAGTTTGAAAAACGGATGTTGTTGTAAAGTATAATGTATTCTCAATAAGTTTTAATTAGGGGAAAACGTGCAAGGCTAATCCGCAAACATGATAATCCAGAGTATACTGTATATCACAAAGTAAATTTGATTACGCTTAATTACATGAATGTGCCTGATGGCCACGATAGATTACGATCTTTAAAACTGACTCGTATACTGAATAACAAATCAAATATATTACATGAATTGTAGGTACCGATCGAACTGTATTAAAATATGAGTTGTCAATTTACCCAAACCCTTTTAGTGAATTCTTCTTCCCATGAAAGCGCCCAAGTAGTTCTGGCTAACATGTGTAATTCTATTTCAAATCTAGCTGACTAAGTGATTCACAAGAAATATGGCATTTGCCTGCCGTCGTTAAAGTTGGCTATATCTTAAGAAACTCTTTTAAGAACCATGTTTTGAATGTACTGGTCAAACATTCAGGATACTCACGTGACTCATTAGACGATTAGACGAACCGTTTGAGCAGTCTCTCTTCCAAAAAATATCACTTAAACGTAGCTTCTTTTTTTTAAAAGTAAGAATGAAGATATGTTTCTACAAGGATACATACGAGCTATGGTATAACATGCCCTCTATGAATTAACATGTGCTTAATGAACACCCCGCTTCCTAACAAACCTTTCTCAGCTTGTATTTCGTGAATTTTCTTCAGTCCGCAATAACACATATTTGTAACACTTATTTTCCATAACATGAATATAACTTCTGGCCACTATCAATTAAAATGTGCTTCTTGAAATCTCCCTTCGTACCCTTCACCAAGAGTACCACATGAATATGGCTTTTGCCCCAACGATGATCCAGGGATTTTTTGAGCCTCCCAATCAGAGAATTTTAATCCGTACCTACTATCTGAATACTGCTTTTGGCAAGTATGAATTAATACATGTGTCGATATACAACCAATAAAGTAAAAAAACTGCTCCGCATGTACTATTTAAATATGCCTTGTGGCAACTAAGTAACAAGCGAATGATAAGAGATACTTGTGAGTAAATGTTGCTGCATATATAATACATAAGTTTGCCATACATAGTTCTTCAGTAAAGTTCGCTGGGCATAATCTGTGTAGATGCGCTATTAGCCCCAATCAATAAGCATGTGTCTACAATTTTGCTTCCATATTAACGTTATCTCCGCATGGTTTTTCTAAAGATCTTTTCATAGTTCTGATTCCGCAAATGTTGTATGAATTTGGCATCAGATACTGGCATGTGACTTAAGGTCCTATCCCTGCAAATATAGCTTAGCATTAACAACATGGAAGCACATTTGGCCACTAATAATTAGCATGTGTCTATCTAAAGAATTTGGCACAGTAAAGTTTGGTCGGGATGTACTAAATAATTATTGTTTCAGCCCACTATGAATGAGGAGATATGTCTTCAAAGAACCCTTTCCCAGTAAAGTGGCTCCAAATGTACTCCATGAAAAGGGCTGTAAGAAGCTATGAATAAGCATGTTTGTCTCAAAATATAGATTCATAGTAAAGTCTTTTTCACATTAGCTACTCATATGCGCATTTTCTACCTTCCCATCAGGAAGAAAACGAGCCAATCTCCAAATAGCGCTCGAGGGTTGATATTGTTCCTCATGTACCTTACGAATGCGTATTTTTACAAGTATGGACAAGGACAATTTGTGTTACCTAGAAATCTCTTTGTGTAAAGTTAGCTACGCATGTACTACATGATTAAGGTTTGACACCTTTATGTATTAATATGTGTATTTTCAAAAGCGGTTTCAAAGTAAAGTTCATTCTGTATGAACTACAGGAATGTTCACTTACACCATATGAATAAGCATATGCGTCTTCGACTTTCCATTCCGACTAAAGTTTGCTCCGCATGTACTACACGAATACAGCCTTATATTACTATGAATGAACATGTGCATTTTTATCTTCTTCTCCTGGTAAAATACTTCCCGCATCTAGTGAATGAATATGGCTTGGTACCACACCAAATGAACAAGTGTGTCATCACACTTCCCTCCAAAAGTGCTACATGAATATGGCATTATATCACTATGAATGAGCATGTCTCACAAACTTTCCTTTTGAGTAAAGTTTGATCCGAATGTGCTACATGAATATGGCCTTATACCACTATGAACCAGCATGTGTGTCATCAAATATCCATTCCATGTAAAGTTTTTTCTGCATGTGCTGCAGGAATGTGCCTCTACACCAGTATGAATGAGCAAGTGCGTCTCCAAATTTTCCTTTTGCTGTAAAGTTTTTTCCGCATGTGCTACGGATTATGGCTTCACACCACTATGAATGAACATGTGCATCTCCAAATTTCCTTTTGTGGTAAAGTTCATTCCGTATGTTCTACCCGAATATGGCTTCACACGACTACGAATGAGCATGTGTTTATTTCAAACTTCCCTCCTCAGTAAAGTTTATTCCACAAGTGCTACATGAATATGGCTTTACACCACTATGAACGAGCATGTGTTTCTTCAAATTTCCCTGTTCGATAAAGTTTGATCCGCAAGTACTACATGAATATGGCTTTACACACTATGAATGCGAATGTGTCTCTTCAAATGGCCATCCTGTCTAAAGTTTTTTCCGCATGTGCTACAGGAATGTGGCTTCACATCACTATGAATGAGCATGTGCGTCTGCAAATATCGTTTAGCGGCAAAGTTCTTTCCGCATGTTCTACACGAAAATGGCTTCACACCACTATGAATGAGCATATGTTTCTTCAAACTTCCTTTCAAGGTAAAATTTGATCCACAAGTGCTACATGAATATGGCTTTACACCACTATGAATGAGCATGTGTATATTCAAATCGCTTTTCCTACTAAATTTTTTTCCGCATGTGTTACAGGAGTATGGCTTAACACCACTATGAATTAGTATGTGCGTTTCCAACTTTCCTTTAGAGGTAAAGTTCTTTCCGCATGTTCTACAGGAGTATGGCATCAGACTGCTATTAATGAGCATGTGATTCTTCAAACTTCCCCTCTGAGTAAAGTTTGATCCACAAGTGCAACATGAATATGGCTTTACACCACTATGAATGAGCATGTGTCTCTTCAAACCTCTTTTCATTGCAAAGTTTTTTCGGCATGTGCTACAGGAGTGTGGCTTAACACCACTATGAATGAGCATGTAAGTCCTTAAATTTCTTTTAATTGCAAAATTCTTCCCGCATGTTCTACAGGAATGTGGCTTCACACCACTATGAATGAGCATGTGTCTTCAAATCTCCATTCCTTGTATAATTATTTCCGCAAGTACTGCATGAATAGGGCTTTAGACCTTTATCAATTGACATTTGTACGCTCATGTCACTACAGGCTGCTACGTTCCTGTTACCAATTTGAACAAGTGAGGCTCCGAGGGTATAATGTGTAAGGGTGTTCTCCGACCTGCGAAATATAGTACTGGCAATAGAAAATATCCACTGAAGCAATCTAGGTAAGTAGTCACTAATATTGTAATTTAAAAACTAATAACGACGAATAATTACTCATACGTATACAATTATATTCTGTGACCAAAATATTGTATATATATTTTTAATTGCATTACTAAATTGTGGACATAGATTTAAAACCCAAATGTAAAGCATCCGATAATGAGCGCTTGTAGACCGTAATAAGTCACCCAAATGAGTTATTTAATTTTAAAAAATTAAGCACAGTGTGCATTAGATGTGATTAACATAATCTTACAATAATTTGTTTCTGTTTTTGCCATATAGCAAGTGGTGTTGTCCACAGCGAACGTCACACAGTTCACACATACACGAATTAAAAGGTTCATGAAATCTCTTATTTGTCCAGACCACATGATGGAAACCATGACGTGCCAACCCGGTGACAACATGTCTCTACACGTAAATAATCGGAGTCCAGTGGCAATTCCTCAACGCGTCAGTGCTTAAGTTACCATCAAATGTCTGCTCATATTGTTCTCGTCTTCTTATAGTATCTTGAAAAGCGGTCAGCGATGACAGAAACATTCTATTTCTGATCTCTTGTATAAGATAGTCTTCCATAATTAGTACATATACGAATCTCGATCGAGTGAATTTCGATACACCAAGTGTTCTCTTGATGAAAGGGGCCTTTGCATTGTCCAGAGTTTCAACACTCATTTTAATTGATCCCATATAAGTTCGAATCCATAAGTCTAAACCGGTATTATTTCCTTTTGAATGAGTTCCATTTAGGCGGTCAGGAATAGTTTTTCGGGCTTCGTAAAGTCTTTCACAGCTCTAATTACCGCTATTGTTTTGTCTCTAACGAGAAAAAAGTAGGTGTTCTGAGAAGTTTGAAAGCAAATGCCCAGATATTTGAACTGATTCTTAATGGATAATCTGTTTCCTTCTAGGTACAATTGGGCTTGTAATGCATTTCTTACTACCTCCCGGAACGTCATTTGGTGTGTGTTTTTGGTTCTGATTGTTAACTTATTTTCCATTGTCAACTCCAAGAGTCTATCGATCGCCTCTTCGACGTCTTTCAGGATTGATCCTCCTATGACAATGTCATCAGCGTACAAGTATTCAAAGATATCCATCCCATGAGTGATTCTTATCACATTGGCTGTTACGATATTGATAAATACGGGACTCATGTGGTCACCCTCTAGAGCACTGTTCATTTGGGTTATGACATAGGATGTTTGAATGCCATCATCTATGACCTCTCGTGTCAGATAGTATGTTTCTGATTTTTACGTCAACATAGATTTCCCGTCCTATAATGCGCTCCAATTTTCCGATAAGTACTTCCCTATCCAGCAAGTGGAAAGCCTTATTAAAGTCTAGGAAAACTGCGAAGAATTTTCCCTTTTCATTTCTTAAGACATCATCAATGTCAGTCAATAAATTCCTTACTGCACGGAGAGTTGATCTTCCCCTTCTATAGCCAAATTGAAAGTCCGGAATAGAGGTATCAAACAACTCGGTCAACCTATTACATAGGATTTTGGTGAACACTTTGGAACCGTTGTTCTCTAATGCGATACATCGATAGGAGTTGGGAACTTCTGTGTCACCTTTTCCTTTTTAGAGAATTTACTTTGGAGTACCTCAACCACTGAGGCACATCTCCTTTCTCTAAACATTTGTTGACAGAGAATTATGTAATTTCATATAATTTGTCCCAAGGTTAAGAAATAACACCCATTACAATGTGGGCTCAATCGTGTAGGCCGACAGAATAGCATTTAATTTCGCTACGTAACATGATGCAGAGATCTAACTAGTGTAAAATTAATTAGTGTAACTATTAGCAGTAGCATTACTATGCACGTTTTCCGCAAATATGATGCACCGAGCGCGTTTCTACTCTTTAATGATGAAGTATCATGCAGTTTGAATACATAGTATACAGACAATACAGTTTTATATGTCCGAGATCTTGGAGTAAGAATTATTCTGGATAAACTTGATATTCCTTCTCCTGCACGAAACTAATATTGTGCATGGGGCAAGGTAAATAACACTCACATAGGGCTGTTATTTCCTGAAGGCGAAGATGCTCTTTCATCGTCTTGAATAAAATTATATGGTAATTGGGTTCTGATTTATATCTCAAGACCGAGCCTTCAATTTTATTTTCTATCACCCATTACTGAGGAATGTTGTCATTGATATTCATTTCTTGTAACAAGAAACACAAGGACTTTACGCTGAAAAAAAAAAGGCTGTACGAGGAAATCACGATTAATTCATTGAAACGGGCAACTGAATATCAAGTAACTAGCGATCTATCCTCTCATTCAAGTGACACAAATAAATCCACATTTAATTCACTATAGAATGACCATTCTGGGTAGTTGGAATATACAGACCACATGACTTCATAAGGGTTATTATACTACACTGTTGAAAACATAACGGTAGAATGGATAGCAGTAGGACTAAACCGATTGTGTGCATAGTATTGATTTGCTTGTACTGAGCGTTCAACTTTCTGGCTAGCACCTTTTCTTTCAAAAGTTCACTTTTCTCAACACAACGACTTAATCCCCTTCCTCCGAAGTAGTATTACAAATTTCCTACCTGAATTCCAATCCAACAGTTCATACTATGTAAAAAGTATTTCTAAATTAATTTCCGGTGCCAAAGACATGAATATACCAGTTTCGGGTCTCTATTAAGGTTTGTTCGTTATTAATGCGAGAAGAGTGCACAATTAATTATCTTCATAAAGCAATGAGGTTGCCTTTACAATAAAATATTGTCAGTCATGCTCTTTATCCTTGTGTCGAGGATTGAAGGATTGCCTAGTTCTAGTGATTTTAAGTAAAAATTTAGACTTCCACGACCGGCTTTGAAATAGGAATCTCTGTTCGCGGGCTTAAAGGCCGTGTTCTAAGGACGACAAAATATCTTTAGAACACGGCCTATACGCCCGCGAAACAGAGATTCCTATTTCTAGTGATTTTGTTTCTGTGTGGATTCGAATGCTTGATGGCTTGACCTGGTATACATGTTTTGTGGGGATGTGTTCGACTGGAGGTGTTCACATCCCGATGCTTGGGTTTCAGCGTAATCTATTTTTGTTTTGTTTATAGGGTTATGTTTTCAAATGTATCCCCCGCGGTGGTAATAAGCGGTAATAATCACTTAGTGAATGAGCCATGTCCTCTAGAAATCCAACCCCTCTTCCACGTCGTGGGGGACGGGCAGCATTATGAAGTAGGGGATATCCTGTAAGGGTGAAGTACAGTGGGGACCTTGTGCCTCCAGGACCGCTACGGTAACTGTGAACGCCTTACAGGAACCCTGAAAAGTAATGGCTAACGGGGCTCTGGTGAAGTCGGAGAAGGAGACCTTTGGTACGGCGAAGTTGGCAACTCTCCCTCTCTGGGTAAACAAGGAGGAAAACCACTGCCTTGTGGTGAAGAGGGATCTTCAAAGGCTAAGGGAGAAAACCCCAACAGAAAAGCGCAAGCTTGGAGGCGCATGAGGCAGCCCCACCACCAAGATCGGGTGCTGTGGGCTAATAACTCGCACACCTTACAACAACTTATTAAAGAAACATCAATGAGGAGAAACCGGACTGATCCTAAGACAACGACTTTTGGCTTGAAAAGGTTCACGAAAATTGGATTATGGAATGTGAGAACTCTGCGGGAAAGCGGAAGACTACGGCAAGCAGTGGCATGTATGAAGAATTACGGTCTGAACATCCTGGGTCTGAGTGAAGTAAGATGGAGAGATTTTGGGGAGCTGGTCAACCATGATGGAGTTACATTTATATACTCTGGAAGGCCCGAAAGTGATGGAGCAAGCTGTGAAGGTGTAGGTATAATGATGGATAAGAAGGCCAAAAGGAGCCTTATAGAGTGGTATCCTGTGTCGGGAAGGATAATTGTGGCATGTTCTAAGTCCAATACTAGGAACATTGTGATGATTGTTTGCTATGCACCCACGGAGGCAGCTCAGGAAGAAGATAAGTAGGCGTTTTATGGACATCTAAATAGTACAATTAAGAAACAGAAGAGGAAGGATATCATTATAGTTGGAGGAGACTTGAATGCAAAAGTGGGCCAGGAAAATGAAGGACTTGAGCATATTATGGGAAGGCATGGTTTAGGAGGTCGAAATGAAAAATGGATAACTCATTGTGGACTTCTGTGCCAACCATGATTTCATTATTGGTGGTACTGTATTTCTGCATAAAGATTGCCATAAAGTGACCTGGGTATCACCAGATCATAAGACAGAAAAACAGATAGATCATGTAGCGATTGAAAGGAGATGGAGACGTTCTTTGTTGGATGTGAGAAATAAGAGAGGTGCGGACATCGGCAGTGATCACCACCTTGTTGTGGCTACCTTCAGAATGAAGATTCAGGCACAGAAAAGGAGGATGGACCAGAAAAGGGACCGGTATGATTTGGGAAAGCTAAAGAATGACATAAAGGTGAAGGAGGCCTTTAGGATAGAGTTAAAGAATCGATTTTAAGCACTTGCTCAAGCGGAGGATGAAACTGTGGAGGAAAATTGGATGAAGATTAGATCTGTCTTTACCAAAGCAAGTGAAAACATCCTGGGTTTCAAAGATAGGCGGAAAAAGAGTGGATGACTGGACAGACATGGGATATGATCAGAGAAAGAAAACAGATAAAGGAGGAAATGAACACATGTAGGACACGAGCAAAAAAGGCAGAATTACAAGCATAATATGCTGCAAAGGACAAGGAAGTTAAAAGAAGTGCAAGAAGAGATCAAGGAAAGGGGATAGATGACCTATCTAAACAGGCAGAAGAGGCAGCCAAGAAGGGAAATCTTAAAGAACTATATACAATCACCCGAGTACTGGCAAGAAAGCAGATGCAGAGAAACCGGCCAGTCAGGAACAAAGATGGTACCCTTTTAACAAACCCTGAGGATCAACTGAAGCGATGGCAGGAACATTTTTGTGCAGTTTTAAACCGCTCCCTGGAAGATCAACTACCTATAGAAGAGGGAGAAGGAGGAGATGAAGGAGAGATCAAGCATGATCCAAGGATTAAAACCTGCATACCTACAGTGGAGGATATCAAACGAGCATTCAGAGAGTTGCATATTGGTAAGGAAGCAGGAGTTGACAATATTCCAGCAGAAGTCATGAAGGTTGATATGGACACCACAGCAAATATGTTGCAGCCGCTATTTGAGAAGGTTTGGACAAATGGAGAAATGCCGGCGGACTGGAGATGTGGGTTGCTGGTGAAGTTGCAAAAGAAGGGAGATACGTCAAACTGTAATAACTGGAGAGGCATTACACTTCTCTCAATCCCTAGCAAAGTCTTTACGAGGGTTTTGCTAAACAGAATCAAAGAATATGTTGACCGAAGGCTCCGACGAGAACAGGCAGATTTTCGTCAAAATCCTTCGTGTGTCTACCAAATAAACACTTTGCGGATAATTCTGGAGCAGTGTGCGGAATTGTCTTCTCGCCTCTATGTAGTGTTTGTTGACTTTGAGAAAGCCTTCGATTCGATCAATACTGAAGCAATGTGGAAGGAAGTGAAGCGTTATGGAGTGTCATCACAGATTATTAGTCTCATTCAAGAAACATACCGGGAGTACACATGCAGAGTCATTCATGAGGGCCGTGTATCCGAGCCTATATCTGTATGTTCAGGAGTACGCCAAGGTTGTATCCTGTCGCCAACCATGTTCATGATTGTGATTGATGCGGTGATGCGAAATGTGACTAGAAATGCGAAACGTGGTATCCAATGGGGATTCACCAATAGACTGGAAGATCTGGATTTTGCTGACGATTTGTGTATCCTGTCTGAGGCACACGGTGAAATGCAAGCAAAGCTTGAAGACCTGGCTGTAGAAGGGAAAAAGGTGGGGCTAACGATAAACTCAAAAAAGACCAAGGCCCTAAGAACTAACACCAACAAAATTGACCCATTTGTCTTCGAGGATTAACCTATAGAGGATGTAGATAGGTTTACTTACGTGGGCAGTGTGGTGACCAAAGATGGAGGAGCGGCAAAGGATGTCTCCCAACGTATCCAAAAAGAAAACGGCACCTTTGCGAGGCTCTAACCGGTGTGGAAGAACAGCAAAATATCCATGAAGACCAAACTTCGCATCTTCCGGAGTAATGGCAGCTCCGTTCTGTTATATGGGTCTGAGACTTGGAAGGTAACTAAGGAAATCACCTCCAGGCTGCAGACCTTTGTCAACCGCTGCTTAAGAAAGATCTTAAACATCTACTGGCCGGAAGTAATCTCCAACCAAGAACTTTGGAGAAGGACGGGTGAAACGGAGATGGCCATACAAATTAAGCGACGGAAATGGAAATAGATCGGACATACCCTGAGGAAGGGAAATTAAGCCATTGAGCAAGAGGCACTGGATTGGAACCCACAGGGTACGAGGAGGAGAGGGAGACCCAACCAAACGTGGCACAGATCTGTTCACTTGGAGGCTATAGAGGAGGGAAAGACCTGGAGTGAGGTGAAGAGGTTGTCAGCAAACAGGACAAGATGGAGATGCTTCATTGATTCCCTATGTTCCACGAGGGACAATATGAACTAAGTCAAGAATGAGCCAAATCGTCAACAGAAGAGTTAGTGAGACGGGCGCAGGACATTCCTCCCTCAACTCCTTTATAAAATAAACCACTAGAGAGTTGCCAGTCTGCTGGTATTAGCAAGTGAGTGAATGTAAATTAATGTCCATTTGTATAATGAATTTGAGTTGTAATATTATGTTATTTCTAGGAAACTGTGGTTCATTAATGTTTAAGGTTTATAGAATGCCAAGGATTAGGAAGGAGAAGAACAAAAGAGTTCCTTCTGGCAGGTGGCTACTGTGCTAATTTTAGAGTGGAAATGTTGTATTATGGGCTATTTCTATATTCTATATGCTACGGAGTTTCAGTTTTAGGTCTTTTAAGATGTTACTATTTATTTAACAGGTTGGATACTGTGGAACTTGGTCGATTCTTGACAGTGTTAGCGTGAGGGCTGGAACGGGGTGCTTTGCAATTTTTTTTGACAAGTTAGCACTTTATTTTCCATGTTGCATAGTAGTTTAAGGTTTTTACCATCTTCATTTTTACCAAAGTAGATGTAATTAACCTCCTTGCGGACGTGCCCCTTTATGTAATACACGCGGCCATGCCCCTTTATGTAATACACGTGGTCTTGTCCCTTTATATAATACACGCAGTCGCGCCCCTTTATGTAATACACGTGGTCACGCCCCTTTATGTAACACACGTGGTCTTGCCCCTTTATGTAATACACGTGGTCACGCCCCTTAATGTAATACACGTGGTCTTGCCCCTTTACGTAATACACACGGTCGCGCCCCTTTATGTAATACACGCGGTCGCGCCCCTTTATTTAATACAAGAGGTCGCGCCACCATATGTAATACCCGCAGTCGCGTCCCTTTATGTAACACACACGGTCGCGCCCCTTTATGTAATATACGCAGTCGCGTCACTTTATGTACCACACACAATCGCGCCCCTTTATGTAATACACACAGTCGCGTCCCTTTATGTAATACACGCAGTCGTGCCCCTTTATGTAATACAAGAGGTCGCGCCCCTTTATGTAATACCCGCAGTCGCGTCCCTTTATGCAACACACACGGTCGCGCCCCTTTATGTAAACAACGCAGTCGCGTCCATTTATGTACCACACACGGTCGCACCCCTTTATGTACCACACACGGTCGAGCCCCTTTATGTAATACACACGGTCGCGCCGCTTTATATAATACAAGAGGTCGCGCCCCCTTATGTAATACACGCAGTCGCGCCCCTTTAAGTAATACACGCAGTCGCGTACCTTTTTTGTAATACACGTGGTCACGCCCCTTTATATAATACACGCGGTCACGGCCCTTTATGTAATACACGCAGTCGCGCCCCTTTATGAAATACACGCGGTCACGCCCCTTTATGTAATGAACGCGGTCGCGCCACTTTATATAATACACGCGGTCACGGCCCTTTATGTAATACACGCAGTCGCGCCCCTTTATGTAATACACGCGGTCACGCCCCTTTATGTAATACACGCAGTCGCGTACCTTTTTGTAATACACGTGGTCACGCCCCTTTATATAATACAGGCGGTCACGCCCCTTTATGTAATACAAGCAGTCGAGTCCCTTTATGTAATACACGTAGTCACGCCCCTTTATGTCATATACGTAGTCACGCCCCTTTATGTTATATACACGGTCGCGCACCTTTATGTAATACATGTGGTCACGTCCCTTTATGTAATACACGGGGTCGCGACACTTTATGTAATACACACGGTCGCGTCCCTTTATGTAATACACACGGTTGCGCACCTTTATGAAATAAACGCGGTCACGCCCCTTTATGTAATACACGCAGTCGCGTCCCATTATGTAATACACACGGTAGCGCACCTTAATGTAATACACGTGGTCACGCCCCTTTATGTAATACACGTGGTCGCGCCCCTTTATGTAATACACGTGGTCACGCCCCTTTATGTAATACGCGTGGTCGCGCCCCTTTATGTAATACACGCGGTCGCGCCACTTTCTATATTACACGCGGTCACGCCACTTTATGTAATACACGTAGTCACGCCCCTTTATGTAATACACGTAGTCACGCCCCTTTATGTAATACAGGTAGTCACGCCCCTTTATGCAATACACACGGTCGCACACCGTTATGTAATACACGCAGTCGCGTCCCTTTATGTAATACACGTAGTCACGCCCCTTTATGTAATACACGCAGTCGCGTCCCTTTATCTAATACACACGGCCGCGCACC
Organism: Meconema thalassinum; assembly: GCA_946902985.2. Lineage (NCBI taxonomy): Eukaryota > Metazoa > Arthropoda > Insecta > Orthoptera > Tettigoniidae > Meconema > Meconema thalassinum. Next base: position 2,860,133 of record CAMPQE020000041.1, read on the forward strand.
TTTATGTAATACACGTGGTTACGTCCCTTTATGTAATACACGGGGTCGCGACACTTTATGTAATACACACGGTCGCGCACCTTCATGTAATACACGCAACCGCGTCCCTTTATGTAATACATGTAGTCACGCCCGTTTATGTAATATACGCAGTCGCGCCCCTTTATGTAATACACACGGCCGCGCACCTTTATGTAATACACGTGGTCACGTCCTTTTATGTAATACACGGGGTCGCGACACTTTATGTAATACACACGGTTGCGCACCTTTATGAAATACACGCGGTCACGCCCCTTTATGTAATACACGCAGTCGCGTCCCATTATGTAATACACACGGTAGCGCACCTTAATGTAATACACGTGGTCACGCCCCTTTATGTAATACACGCGGTCGCACCACTTTATGTAATACACACGGTCGCGCACCTTTATGTAATACACGCAGTCGCGTCCCTTTATGTAATACACACGGTCGCGCAACTTTATGTAATACACGTGATCACGCCCCTTTATGTAATACACGCGGTCGCGCCCCTTTATGTAATACACGCGGTAACGCCCCTTTATGTAATACACGCGGTCGCGCCACTTTATGTAATATACACGGTCGCGCACCTTTATGTAATACACGCAGTCGCGTCCCTTTATGTAATACACACGGGTCGCGCACCTTTAAGTAATACACGTAGTCACGCCCCTTTATGTAATACGCGTAGTCACGCCCGTTTAAGTAAAACACGGGGTAGCGACACTTTATATAATACACGTAGTCGCGCCACTTTATGTAATACACGTAGTCACGCCCCTTTACGTAATACACGTAGTCACGCCCTTTTATGTAATAAACGTAGTCACGCCCCTTTATGTAATACACGTAGTCACGCCCTTTTATGTAATACACGTAGTCACGCCCCTTTATGTAATACACGCGGTCGCGACACTTTATGTAATACACGTAGTCACACCACCTTATGTAATACACGGGGTCGCGCCACTTTATGTAATACACGTAGTCAAGCCCCTTTATGTAATAAACGTAGTCACGCCACCTTGTGTAATACACGTAGTCGCGCCACTTTATGTAATACACGTAGTCACGCCACTTTATGTAATAAACGTAGTCACGACCCTTTATGTAATACACGTAGGCACGCCCCTTTATGTAATACACGTAGTCAAGCCCCTTTATGTTATACACGCGGTCACGACACTTTCTGTAATACACGTAGTCACGCCACCTTATGTAATACACGGGGTCGCGACACATTATGTAATACACGTAGTCACGCCCCTTTATGTAATACACGTAGTCACGCCCCTTTATGTAATACACGTAGTCACGCCCCTTTATGTAATACACGGGGTCACGCCACTTTATGTAATACACGTTGTCGCGCCACTTTATGTAATACACGTAGTCGCGCCACTTGATGTAATACACGTAGTCACGCCCCTTTATGTAATACACGCGGTCGCGACACTTTATATAATACACGTTGTCACGCCACCTTATGTAGTACACGTAGTCACGCCCGTTTATGTAATACACGTGGTCACGCCTCTTTATATAATACACGCGGTCACGGCCCTTTATGTAATACACACAGTCGCGTACCTTTTTTGTAATAAACGTGGTCACGCCCCTTTATAAAACACAGGCGGTCACGCCCCTTTATGTAATACACGCAGTCGAGTCCCTTTATGTAATACACGTAGTCACGCCCCTTTATGTAATACACGTAGTCACGCCCCTTTATGTAATATACACGGTCGCGCACATTTATGTAATACACGTGGTAACGTTCCTTTATGTAATACACGGGGTCGCGACACTTTATGAAATACACACGGTCGCGTCCCTTTATTTAATACACACGGTCGCGCACTTTTATGTAATACACGCGGTCACGCCCCTTTATGTATTACACGCAGTCGCGTCCCTTTATGTAATACACACGGTCGCGCACCTTAATGTAATACACGTGGTCATGCCCCTTTATGTAACACACGTGGTCGCGCCCCTTTATGTAATACACGCGGTCACGCCCCTTTATGTAATACACGCGGTCGCGCCACTTTCTAAATTACACGCGGTCACGCCACTTCATGTAATGCACGTAGTCACGCCCCCTTATGTAATACAGGTTTTCACGCCCCTTTATGTAATACACGCGGTCACGCCCCTTTATGTAATACACGTAGTCACGCCACTTTATGTAATACACGCGGTCACGCCCCTTTATGTAATACACGTAGTCACGCCCCTTTATGTAATACACGCGGTCACGCCCCTTTATGTAATACACACGGCCGCGAACCTTTATGTAATACACGTGGTAACGTCCCTTTATGTAATACACGGGGTCGCGACACTTTATGTAATACACACGGTCGCGTCCCTTTATTTAATACACACGGTCGCGCACTTTTATGTAATACACGCGGTCACGCCCCTTTATGTAATACACGCGGTCGCGACACTTTATATAATACACGTTGTCACGCCACCTTATGTAGTACACGTAGTCACACCCGTTTATGTAATACACGGGATCACGCCCCTTTATGTAATACACGAGGTCACGCCTCTTTATATAATACACGCGGTCACGGCCCTTTATGTAATACACGCAGTCGCGTACCTTTTTTGTAATAAACGTGGTCACGCCCCTTTATATAACACAGGCGGTCACGCCCCTTTATGTAATACACGCAGTCGAGTCCCTTTATGTAATACACGTAGTCACGCCCCTTTATGTAATACACGTAGTCACGCCCCTTTATGTAATATACACGGTCGCGCACATTTATGTAATACACGTGGTAACGTCCCTTTATGTAATACACGGGGTCGCGACACTTTATGAAATACACACGGTCGCGTCCCTTTATTTAATACACACGGTCGCGCACTTTTATGTAATACACGCGGTCACGCCCCTTTATGTATTACACGCAGTCGCGTCCCTTTATGTAATACACACGGTCGCGCACCTTAATGTAATACACGTGGTCATGCCCCTTTATGTAACACACGTGGTCGCGCCCCTTTATGTAATACACGCGGTCACGCCCCTTTATGTAATACACGCGGTCGCGCCACTTTCTAAATTACACGCGGTCACGCCACTTCATGTAATACACGTAGTCACGCCCCCTTATGTAATACAGGTTTTCACGCCCCTTTATGTAATACACGCGGTCACGCCCCTTTATGTAATACACGTAGTCACGCCACTTTATGTAATACACGCGGTCACGCCCCTTTATGTAATACACGTAGTCACGCCCCTTTATGTAATACACGCGGTCACGCCCCTTTATGTAATACACACGGCCGCGCACCTTTATGTAATACACGTGGTCACGTCCCTTTATGTAATACACGGGGTCGCGACACTTTATGTAATACTCACGGTCGCGCACCTTTATGTAATACACGCAGTCGCGTCCCTTTATGTAATACACGTAGTCACGACCCTTTATGTTATACACGCAGTCGCGTCCCTTTATGTAATACACACGGCCGCGCACCTTTATGTAATACACGTGGTCACTTCCCTTTATGTAAAAAACGCGGTCGCGACACTTTATGTAATACACACGGTCGCGCACCTTTATGTAATACACGCACTCGCATCCCTTTATGTAATACACACGGTCGCGCACCTTTAAGTAATACACGTGGTCACGCCCCTTTATGTAATACACGTGGTCGCGCCCCTTTATATCATACACGGGGTCACTTCCCTTTATGTAATACTCGCGGTCGAGCCCCTTTATATAATACACGGGGTCACGCACCTTTATGTAATACACGCAATCGCCGCCCCTTATGTAAAACACGTGTCCCCCCCTTATGTAATACAGGGGGTCGCACCCCTTCATGTAATACAAGCAGTCGCTCCCCTTTATGTAATACACGTGGTCACGCCCCTTTATGTAATACACGTGGTTACGCCCCTTTATGTAATACACACGGTCACGCCCCTTTAGGTAATACAATCAGTCGCGCCCCTTTGTGTAATACACGTGGTCACGCCCCTTTATGTAACACACGCAGTCGCGCCCCTTTATGTAACACACGTGGTAACGCCCCTTTATGTAATACACGCGGTCGCGCCACGTTATGTAATACACGTGGTTACGCCCCTTTATGTTATACACACGGTTACGTCCCTTTATGTAATACACGTGGTCGCGCCCCTTTATATAACTCACGCGGTCACGACCCTTTATGTAATATACGTGGTCGCGCCCCTTTATATAATACTCGCGGTCGCGCCCCTTTATTTAATACAAGCAGTCGCGCCCCTTTATGTAATACACGTAGTCACGCCCCTTTATGTAATACACGCGGTCGCGCCACGTTATGTAATACACGCAGTCGTGCCACTTTATGTAATACACGGGGTCGCGCCCCTTTATGTAATACAAGCAGTCACACCCCTTTATGTAATACACGTAGTCACGCCCCTTTATGTAATACACGTGGTCACGCCCCTTTATATAATACACGCAGTCACGCCCCTTTATGTAATACAAGCAGTCGCGCCCCATTATGTAATACACGTGGTCACGCCCCTTTATGTAATACACGCGGTCGCGCCACGTTATGTAATACACGCAGTCGTGCCACTTTATGTAATACACGGGGTCGCGCCCTTTTTTGTAATACAAGCAGTCACACCCCTTTATGTAATACACGTAGTCACGACCCTTTCTGTAACACAAGCAGTCGCGCCCATTTATATAATTCACTCGGTCACGCCCCTTTATGTAATACAAGCAGTCGCGCCCCTTTATGTAATACACGCGGTCACGCCCCTTTCAGTAAAACAAGCAGTCGCGCCCCTTTATGTAATACACGCGGTCACGCCCCTTTATGTAATACACACAGTGGCGCCCCTTTATATAATACAAGCAGTCGCGCCCCTGTATATAATACTCGCGGTCACGCCCCTATATGTAATACAAGCAGTAGCGCCCCTTTATGTAATACACGCGGTCACGCCCCTTAATGTAATACAAGCAGTCGCGCCCCTTTATATAATACACGCGGTCACGCCACTATATGTAATACAAGCAGTCGCGCCCCCTTATATAATTCACGCGGTCACGCCCCTTTATGTAATACAAGCAGTCGCGCCCCTTTATGTAATACACATGGTCACGCCCCTTTATGTAATACAAGCAGTCGCGCCCCTTTATGTAATACACTCGGTCAAGCCCCTTTATGTAATACAAGCAGTCGCGCCCCTTTATGTAATACACGCGGTCACGCCCCTTAATGTAATACAAGCAGTCGCGCCCTTTATGTAATACACGCGGTCACGCCCCTTTATGTAATACAAGCAGTCGCTCCCCTTTATGTAATACAAGCGGTCACGCCCCTTTATATAATACAAGCGGTCACGCCCCTATATGTAATACAAGCTGTCGCGCCCCTTTATGTAATACAAGCAGTCACGCCCCTTTATGTTATACAAGCAGTCGCTCCCTTTTATGTAATACAAGCGGTCACGCCCCTTTATGTAATACAAGCAGTCGCGCCCCTTTATATAATACAAGCGATCACGCCCCTATATGTAATACAAGCAGTCGCGCACCTTTATGTAATACACACGGTCGCGCCCCTTTATGTAATACAAGCAGTCGCGCCCTTTATGTAATACACGCGGTCACGCCCCTTTATGTAATACAAGCAGTCGCTCCCCTTTATGTAATACAAGCGTGTACGCCCCTTTATGTAATACAAGCAGTCGCGCCCCTTTATATAATACAAGCGGTCACGCCCCTATATGTAATACAAGCAGTCATGCCCCTTTATGTAATACACACGGTCACGCCCCTTTATGTAATACAAGCAGTCGCGCCCCTTTATATAATTCAAGCGGTCACGCCCCTATATGTAATACACGCAGTTGCGCCCCTTTATATAATACTCGCGGTCGCGCCCCTTTATGTAATACACGGGGTAACGTCCCTTTATGTAATACACGTGGTCGCGCCCCTTTATGTAAAACACGTGGTCACGCCCCTTTATGTAATACACGTGGTCACGCCCCTTTATATAATACACGCGGTCGCGCCCCTTCATGTAATACACGTAGTCACACCCCTTTATGTAATACACGGGGTCACGCCCCTTTATGTAATACACGCAATCGCCCCACTTTATTTAATACACGCGGTCACGCCCCTTCATGTAATACACGCAGTCGCGCTCCTTTATGTGAAAACACGTGGTCACGTCCTTTATGTAACACACGTGGTCACGCCCCTTTATGTAACACACGCGGTCGCGCCACTTTATGTAATACACGCAGTCGCGCCACTTTATGTAATACACGTAGTCACGCCCCTTTATATATAACTCGCGGTCGCGCCCCTTTATATAATACACGGGGTCACGCACCTTTATGTAATACACGCAGTCGCGCCCCTTTATGTAAAATTCGTGGTCGCGCCCATTTATGTAATACACGGGGTCGCGCCCCTTTATGTAATACAAGCAGTCGCGCCCCTTTATGTAATACACGTGGCCACGCCCCTTTATGTAATACACGCGGTCGCGCCACTTTATGTAATACACGCAGTCGCGCCACTTAATTTAATACACGGGGTCACGCCCCTTTATGTAATACACTCAGTCGCGCCACTTTATATAATACACGCGGTCACGCCCCTTGATGTAATACACGCAGTCGCGCCCCTTAAATATAATACACGGGGCCACGTCCCTTTATGTAATACTCGCGGTCGCGCCCCTTTATATAATACACGGGGTCACGCACCTTTATGTAATACACGCAATCGCGGCCCTTTATGTAAAACACGTGGTCACGCCCCTTTATGTAATACAAGGGATCGCGCCCCTTTATGTAATACAAGCAGTCGCTCCCCTTTATGTAATAAACGTGGTCAGGCCCCTTTATGTAATACACGTGGTTACGCCCCTTTATGTAATAAACACGGTCACGCCCCTTTATGTAATACAAACAGTCGCGGCCCTTTATGTAATACACGCGGTCACGCCCCTTTATGTAATACAAGCAGTCGCGCCCCTTTATGTAATACGCGCGGTCTTGCCCCTTTATGTAATACAAGCAGTCGCGCCCCTTTATGTAATACTCGCGGTCACGCCCCTTTATGTAATACAAGCAGTCGCGCCCCTTTATGTAATACACGCAGTCGCGCCCCTTTATGTAATACACGGGGTCACGCCCTTTTATGTAATACAAGCTGTACCCGGCATGCGTTGCAATGCCAATCAAAGAAAGTGTTGGCGTTGAAATTCTGTTTCTGGAAGTGCTTTTGGATACACAACATGTTAACTGCCTCTAAGCTATCGTAAAATGGATTTTCTAATTTAGAACCATTCGAGGGAGCGTGCACAACAACTTTCAAAAGTTTCATCGCTGTCACTCATTTGTTGAATCAACTCGTACGCTACCTATTGTGAAATGGATTTACTAAGACGAAACCCTTCCCTGGCGTGTACACAATAACTCATCAATGATTCATCGCAATCGGATGAATGGTATATGCACGTATACGGGGTTTTGTTTAAACGATTCGTTCGCTGTCACTCATTTGTTGAATCACTCGTGCGCTACCTATTGAGAAATGTATTACTAAGTCGAAGCCCTTCCCTGGCGTGTACACAATAACTCATCAAGGTTTCATCGCAATCGAAGAATGTTATATGAACGCATTAGGGGATTTTGTTGAAACGCTTCGCGTGTCGTCACCCATTTGTTGCATCTACTCTTGCGCTACTTATTGTGAAATTGATTTACTAAGTCCCCTTCCCTGGCGGGTACACAATAACTGATCAATGTTTCATCGAAATCGGATGAATAGTATATGAACGCATACCTGATTTTGTTTAAACGATTCGCGCTCCGTCACTCATTTGTTGAATCTACTCGTGCGCTACCTACTGTAAAATGTATTTACTATGTTAGAAACCGTCACGTAAGTGTCCACAACATCTCACCCAAGTTTCATCGCTATCGGACTAATGGGATATGAAGACATAGGGGACTGTATTGAAACGCTCCGCGTGTCGTTGTTCATTTGTCGAATCTACTCGTGTGCTACCTACTGTGAAATGTATTTACTAAGCCAGAAACCTGCCTTGGAGTGTCCATCATATTTCACTCAAGTTTCACCGCTAACGGTAGAATGGTATATTACCTTATACGGGACTTTGTTGAAACGCTTCGCGCGTCGTCCCTCATTTGTTGAATCAACTTGTGCGCTGCATATTGTATAGGGGATTTACTTAGCCAGACATTTTCCATGACGTGTATACAACATCTCACCCAAGTTTCATAGCTACGGACGAATGGTATATGTATTCATACGGGACTTGGTTGAAACGCTTCGCGTGTCGTCGCTCATTTGTTGATTCTACTCTTGCGCTACATATTGTAATATGGATGTACTCAGCCAGAAACCTTCCCTGGAGTGTACACAACATCTCACTCAAGTTTCATCGCAATCGGATGAATGGTATGCGAACGTATACGGTACGTTGTCGAAACGCTTCGCGCGTAGTCACTCATTTGTTGAACATAAACGTGCGCTTCGTATTGTAAAATGGATTTACTTAGCCAGAAACCTTTCCTGGAGTGTACACAACAATTCACCAAACATTTATCACTATCAGACGAATGGTATATGACTTTATACGGGACTTTATTGAAAAGCTTCGCGTGTCATCGTTCATTTGTTGAATCTACTGGTGCGCTACCTATTGTAAACTGTATGTTCTAAGCCAGAAACCTTCCCTGGAGTGTACACAACATCTCACCCAAGTTTCATCGCTATCGGATGAATGGTATATGAAATTATATGGGACTTTGTTGAAACGCTTCGCGCGTCGTCGCTCATTTGTTGATTCTACTCGTGCTCTACCTATTTTTAAAGGGATTTACTGAGCTGGAAACCTTCCCTGAGTGCACACAAAATCTCAGCCTAGTTTCATCGCTATCGGATGAATGGTATATGAACGCAAACGTGACTTTGTTGAAATGCTTCGCGCGTCGTAGCTCAATTGTTGGATCAACTCGTGCGTTGCCTATTGTAAAGTGGATGTACTAAGCCTGAAAATTTCCCTGCAGTGTACACAACATTTTACGCAAGTTTCATAGCTATCGGACGAATGGTATATGAATGCATACGGCACTTTGTTGAAACGCTGTGCGTGTCGTCGCTCATTTGTTGAATCTACTCGTGCGCTATCTACTGTGAAATGTATTCACTAATTTTGAAACCTTCACGTTAGTGTACACAACATCTCACCCAAGTTTCATCGCTATCGGACGAATGGTATATGAACACATACGGGACTTTGTTGAAACTCTTCGCGCATCGTCGCTCATTTGTTGAATCTACGCGTGCGCTACATATTGTAAAATGGATTTACTAAGTCAGAAACCTTCCTTGGAGTGTACTCAACATCTCACCCAAGTTTCATCGCAATCGGACGAATGGTATATCAACGCATAGGAGACATACCCACAGACCCACAGGCAGACAAACTATCACGTAACATTGATTTTTATATATATAGACAAGCAGTCGCGCCACTTTATATAATACACGCGGTCACGCCCCATTATGTAATACACGCAGTCGCGCCCCTTTATATAATACACGCGGTCGCGCACCTTTATGTAATACACGCAGTCGCGGCCCTTTATGTAAAACACGTGGTCACGCCCCTTTATGTAATACACGAGGTCGCACCCCTGTATATAAAACACGCGGTCGCGCACCTTTATGTAATACACGCAGTCGCGTCCCTTTATGTAATACACGGGGGCACACCCCTTTACGAAATACACGCAGTCGCGCCACTTTATATAATGCACGCGGTCACTCCCCGTTATGTAATACACGCAGTCGCTCCCCTTTATGTAATAAACGCGGTCACGCCCCTTTATGAAATACACGGTGTCGCGCCCCTTTATGTTATTAACACGGTCACGCCCCTTAATGTAATACACGCGGTCACGCCCCTTATGTTATTAACACGGTCACGCCCCTTTATGTAATACACAAGGTCACGCCCCTTTATGTAATACACGGTGTCGCGCCCCTTTATGTAATTAACACGGTCACGCCCCTTTATGTAATACACGGTCGCGCACCTTTATGTTATTAACACGGTCACGCCCCTTAATGTAATACAGGCAGTCGCGCCCCTTTATGTAATACACGCCGTCACGCAACTTTATGTAATACACCTAATCACGCCCCTTTATGTTATACACGCAGTCGCGCCCCTTTATGTAATACACGGGGTTGCGCCACTTTATGTAATACACGCAGTCGCGCCACTTTATGCAATACACGCTGTCGCGCCACTTTATGTTATACACGCAGTCGCGCCCCTTTATGTAATACACGGGGTTGCGCCACTTTATGTAATACACAGGGTCGCGCCCCTTTATGCAATTCACGCTGTCGCGCCCCTTTATGTAATACACACGGTTACGCCCCTTCATGAAATACACGCGGTCACGCCCCTTTATGTAATACACGTGGTCGCACCCCTTTATGTAATACACGCGGTCACGCCCCTTTATGTAATACACATGGCCGCGACCTTTTATGTAATACACGGGGTCACGCCCCTTTATGCAATACACGCTGTCGCGCCCCTTCATGTAATACACGGGGTTGCGCCACTTTATGTAATACACGGGGTTGCGCCACTTAATGTAACACACGCGTTCGCGCGCCTTTAAGTAATACACGCGGTCATACCCCTTTATGTAATACACGGTGTCGCGCCCCTTTATGTAATACACGGGGTCGCGCCCCTTTATGCAATACACGCTGTCGCGCCCCTTTATGTAATACACGCGGTTACGCCCCTTGATGAAATACACGCGGTCACGCCCCTTTATGTAATACACGTGGTCGCGCCCTTTTATGTAATACACACGGTCGCGCCCCTTTATGTAATACACGGGGTAGTGCCCCTTTATGTAATAAACGGGGTCGCGCCCTTTATGTAATACACGGGGTCGCGCCCCTTTATGCAATACACGCTGTCGCGCCCCTTTATGTAATACACGCGGTTACGCCCCTTTATGAAATACACGCGGTCACGCCCGTTTATGTAATACACGTGGTCGCGCCCTTTTATGTAATAAACGCGGTCATGCCCCTTTATGTAATACACGCGGTCACGCCCCTTTATGTAATACACGGGGTCGCGCCCCTTTATGTAATACACGCTGTCGCGCCCCTTTATGTAATACACGCTGTCGCGCCCCTTTATGTAATACACGCGGTTACGCCCCTTTATGAAATACACGCGGTCACGCCCCTTTATGTAATACACGTGGTCGCGCCCTTTTATGTAATACACACGGTCACGCCCCTTTATGTAATACACGCGGTCTCGCCCCTTTATGTAATACACGTGGTCGCACCCTTTTATGTAATACACACGGTCACGCCCCTTTATGTAATACACACGGTCGCGCCCCTTTATGTAATACACGCGGTTACGCCCCTTTATGAAATACACGCGGTCACGCCCGTTTATGTAATACACGTGGTCGCGCCCTTTTATGTAATACACGCGGTCATGCCCCTTTATGTAATACACGCGGTCACGCCCCTTTATGTAATACACGGGGTCGCGCCCCTTTATGTAATACACGCTGTCGCGCCCCTTTATGTAATACACGCGGTTACGCCCCTTTATGAAATACACGCGGTCACGCCCCTTTATGTAATACACGTGGTCGCGCCCTTTTATGTAATACAGACGGTCACGCCCCTTTATGTAATACACACGATCACGCCCCTTTATGTAATACACGTGGTCGCGCCCTTTTATGTAATACACACGGTCACGCTCCTTTATGTAATACACGTGGTCGCGCCCTTTTATGTAATACACGCTGTCGCGCCCCTTTATGTAATACACGCGGTCACGCCCCTTTATGTAATACACGCTGTTACGCCCCTTTATGAAATACACGGGGTCGCGCCCCTTTATGCAATACACGCTGTCGCGCCCCTTTATATAATAAACGAAGTCACGCCCCTCTATGAAATACACAGGGTCACTGCCCTTTATGTAATACACGCGGTCACGCCCCTTTATGTCATACACGTGGTCGCGCCCTTTTATGTAATACAGACGGTCACGCCCCTTTATGTAATACACGTGGTCGCGCCCTTTTATGTAATACACGCTGTCGCGCCCCTTTATGTAATACACGCGTTCACGCCCCTTTATGTAATACACGCTGTTACGCCCCTTTATGAAATACACGGGGTCGCGCCCCTTTATGCAATACACGCTGTCGCGCCCCTTTATATAATAAACGAAGTCACGCCCCTCTATGAAATACACAGGGTCGCGCCCCTTTATGTAATACACGCGGTCACGCCCCTTTATGTCATACACGTGGTCGCGCCCTTTTATGTAATACACACGGTCACGCCCCTTTATGTAATACACACGGTCGCGCCCCTTTATGTAATACACGTGGTCACGCCCCTTTATATAATACACGAGGTCGCGCCCCTTTATGTAATACACGCTGTCGCGCCCCTTTATGTAATACACGCAGTTACGCCCCTTTATGAAATACACGCGGTCACGCCCCTTTTTGTAATACACGTGGTCGCGCCCTTTTATGTAATACAGACGGTCACGCCCCTTTATGTAATACACGCGGTCACGCCCCTTTATGTAATACACGTGGTCACGCCCTTTTATGTAATACACGCAGTCGCGCCCATTTATGTAATACACGCGGTCACGCCCCTTTATATAATACAAGCAGTCGCGCCCCTTTATATAATACACGCCGTCACGCCCCTTTATGTAATACACTCAGTCGCGCCCCTTTAAGTAATACACGCGGTCCCGCCCCTTTATGTAATACACGCGGTCACGCCCCTTTAGATAATACACGCGGTCGCGACCCTTTATGTAATACACGGGGTCACGCCCCTTTATGTAATACACGGTGTCGCGCCCCTTTATGTAATTAACACGGTCACGCCCCTTTATGTAATACACACGGTCGCGCACCTTTATGTTATTAACACGGTCACGCCCCTTAATGAAATACAGGCAGTCGCGCCCCTTTATGTAATACACGCAGTCACGCAACTTTATGTAATACACCTGATCACGCCCCTTTATGTTATACACGCAGTCGCGCCCCTTTATGTAATACACGGGGTTGCGCCACGTTATGTAATACACGCGGTCGCGCCACTTTATGCAATACACGCTGTCGCGCCACTTTATGTTATACACGCAGTCGCGCCCCTTTATGTAATACACGGGGTTGCGCCACTTTATGTAATACACAGGGTCGCGCCCCTTTATGCAATACACGCTGTCGCGCCCCTTTATGTAATACACGCGGTTACGCCCCTTCATGAAATACACGCGGTCACGCCCCTTTATGTAAAACACGTGGTCGCGCCCCTTTATGTAATACACGCGGTCGCGCCACTTTATATAATGCACGCGGTCACTCCCCTTTATGTAATACACGCAGTCACGCCCCTTTATGTAATAAACGCGGTCGCGCCCCTTTATGTAATACACGGGGTCGCGCCACTATATGTAAAACACGCAGTCGCGCACCATTATGTAACACACACGGTCACGCCCCTTTATGAAATACACGGTGTCGCGCCCCTTTATGTTATTAACACGGTCACGCCACTTAATGTAATACACGCGGTCACGCCCCTTTATGTTATTAACACGGTCACGCCCCTTTATGTAATACACACGGTCACGCCCCTTTATGTAATACACGGTGTCACGCCCCTTTATGTAATTAACACGGTCACGCCCCTTTATGTAATACACACGGTCGCGCACCTTTATGTTATTAACACGGTCACGCCCCTTAATGTAATACAGGCCGTCGCGCCCCTTTATGTAATACACGCAGTCACGCAACTTTATGTAATACACCTGATCACGCCCCTTTATGTTATACACGCAGTCGCGCCCCTTTATGTAACACACGGGGTTGCGCCACTTTATGTAATACACGCGGTCGCGCCACTTTATGCAATACACGCTGTCGCGCCACTTTATGTTATACACGCAGTCGCGCCCCTTTATGTAATACACGGGGTTGCGCCACTTTATGTAATACACAGGGTCGCACCCCTTTATGCAATACACGCTGTCGCGCCCCTTTATGTAATACACGCGGTTACGCCCCTTCATGAAATACACGCGGTCACGCCCCTTTATGTAATACACGTGGTCGCGCCCCTTTATGTAATACACGCGGTCACGCCCCTTTATGTAATACACGTGGCCGCGTCTTTTATGAAATACACGGGGTCACGCCCCTTTATGCAATACACGCTGTCGCGCCCCTTTATGTAATACACGGGGTTGCGCCACTTTATGTAATACACGGGGTGGCGCCACTTAATGTAACACACGCGGTCGCGCCCCTTTAAGTAATACACGCGGTCATGCCCCTTTATGTAATACACGGGGTCGCGCCCCTTTATGTAATACACGGGGTCGCGCCCCTTTATGCAATACACGCTGTCGCGCCCCTTTATGTAATACACGCGGTTACGCCCCTTTATGAAATACACGCGGTCACGCCCATTTATGTAATACACGTGGTCGCGCCCTTTTATGTAATACACACGGTGGCGCCCCTTTATATAATACACGGGGTAGTGCCCCTTTATGTATTACACGGGGTCGCGCCCCTTAATGTAATACACGGGGTCGCGCCCCTTTATGCAATACACGCTGTCGCGCCCCTTTATGTAATACACGCGGTTACGCCCCTTTATGAAATACACGCGGTCACGCCCGTTTATGTAATACACGTGGTCGCGCCCTTTTATGTAATACACGCGGTCATGCCCCTTTATGTAATACACGCGGTCACGCCCCTTTATGTAATACACGGGGTCGCGCCCCTTTATGTAATACACGCTGTCGCGCCCCTTTATGTAATACACGCGGTTACGCCCCTTTATGAAATACACGCGGTCACGCCCCTTTATGTAATACACGTGGTCGCGCCCTTTTATGTAATACACACGGTCACGCCCCTTTATGTAATACACGCGGTCACGCCCCTTTATGTTATACACGTGGTCGCGCCCTTTTATGTAATACACGCGGTCATGCCCCTTTATGTAATACACGCGGTCACGCCCCTTTATGTAATACACGGGGTCGCGCCCCTTTATGTAATACACGCTGTCGCGCCCCTTTATGTAATACACGCTGTCGCGCCCCTTTATGTAATACACGCGGTTACGCCCCATTATGAAATACACGCGGTCACGCCCCTTTATGTAATACACGTGGTCGCGCCCTTTTATGTAATACAGACGGTCACGCCCCTTTATGTAATACACGCGGTCACGCCCCTTTATGTAATACACGTGGTCGCGCCCTTTTATGTAATACACACGGTCACGCCCCTTTATGTAATACACGTGGTCGCGCCCTTATACGTAATACACGCTGTCGCGCCCCTTTATGTATTACACGCGGTCACGCCCCTTTATGTAATACACGCTGTTACGCCCCTTTATGAAATACACGGGGTCGCGCCCATTTATGCAATACACGCTGTCGCGCCCCTTTATATAATAAACGAAGTCACGCCCCTCTATGAAATACACAGGGTCGTGCCCCTTTATGTAATACACGCGGTCACACCCCTTTATGTCATACACGTGGTCGCGCCCTTTTATGTAATACACACGGTCACGCCCCTTTATGTAATACACACGGTCGCGCCCCTTTATGTAATACACGTGGTCACGCCCCTTTATGTAATACACGCGGTCGCGCCCCTTTATGTAATACACGCTGTCGCGCCCCTTTATGTAATACACGCGGTTACGCCCCTTTATGAAATACACGCGGTCACGCCCCTTTATGTAGTACACGTGGTCGCGCCCTTTTATGTAATACAGACGGTCACGCCCCTTTATGTAATACACGCGGTCACGCCCCTTTATGTAATACACGTGGTCGCGCCCTTTTATGTAATACACACGGTCACGCCCCTTTATGTAATACACGCGGTCGCGCCCTTTTATGTAATACACGCTGTCGCGCCCCTTTATGTAATACACGCGGTCACGCCCCTTTATGTAATACACGCTGTTACGCCCCTTTATGAAATACACGGGGTCGCGCCCCTTTATGCAATACACGCTGTCGCGCCCCTTTATATAATAAACGAAGTCACGCCCCTCTATGAAATACACAGGGTCGCGCCCCTTTATGTAATACACGCGGTCACGCCCCTTTATGTCATACACGTGGTCGCGCCCTTTTATGTAATACACACGGTCACGCCCCTTTATGTAATACACACGGTCGCGCCCCTTTATTTAATACACGTGGTCACGCCCCTTTATGTAATACACGCGGTCGCGCCCCTTTATGTAATACACGCTGTCGCGCCCCTTTATGTAATACACGCGGTTACGCCCCTTTATGAAATACACGCGGTCACGCCCCTTTATGTAATACACGTGGTCGCGCCCTTTTATGTAATACAGACGGTCACGCCCCTTTATGTAATACACGCGGTCACGCCCCTTTTTGTAATACACGTGGTCGCGCCCTTTTATGTAATACACACGGTCACGCCCCTTTATGTAATACACGTGGTCGCGCCCTTTTATGTAATACACGCTGTCGCGCCCCTTTATGTAATACACGCGGCCACGCCCCTTTATGTAATACACGCGGTCACGCCCCTTTATGTAATACACGCTGTTACGCCCCTTTATGAAATACACGGGGTCGCGCCCCTTTATGCAATACACGCTGTCGCGCCCCTTTATATAATAAACGAAGTCACGCCCCTCTATGAAATACACAGGGTCGCGCCCCTTTATGTAATACACTCGGTCACGCCCCTTTATGTCATACACGTGGTCGCGCCCTTTTATGTAATACACACGGTCACGCCCCTTTATGTAATACACACGGTCGCGCCCCTTTATGTAATACACGTGGTCACGCCCCTTTATGTAATACACGCGGTCGCGCCCCTTTATGTTATACACGCGGTCACGCCCCTTTATGTAACACACGCGGTCGCGCCCCTTTATGTAATACACGCGGTTACGCCCCTTTATGTAATACACGTGGTCACGCCCCTTTATGTAATACACACGGTCGCGCCCCTTTATGTAATACACGTGGTCACGCCCCTTTATGTAATACACGCGGTCGCGCCCCTTTATGTTATACACGCGGTCACGCCCCTTTATGTAACACACGCGGTCGCGCCCCTTTATGTAATACACGCGGTTACGCCCCTTTATGTAATACACGTGGTCACGCCCCTTTATGTAGTACACGCGGTCGCGCCCCTTTATGTAACACACGCGGTCGCGCCCCTTTATGTAATACACGTGGTCGCGCCCCTTTATGTAATACACGCGGTTACGCCCCTTTATGTAATACACGTGGTCACGCCATTTTATGTAGTACACGCGGTCGCGCCCCTTTATGTAATACATGCCGTCGCGCCCCTTTATGTAATACACGTGGTCGCGCCCCTTTATGTAATACACGCGGTTACGCCCCTTTATGTAGTACACGCGGTCGCGCCCCTTTATGTAGTACACGCGGTCGCGCCCCTTTATGTAGTACACGCGGTCGCGCCCCTTTATGTAATACACGCGGTTACGCCCCATTATGAAATACACGCGGTCACGCCCCTTTATGTAATACACGTGGTCGCGCCCCTTTATGTAATACACGCGGTTACGCCCCATTATGAAATACACGCGGTTACGCCCCTTTATGTAATACACGTGGTCGCGCCCCTTTATGTAGTACACGCGGTCGCGCCCCTTTATGTAATACACGCGGTCGCGCCCCTTTATGTAATACATGCCGTCGCGCGCCTTTATGTAGTACACGCGGTCGCGCCCCTTTATGTAATACACACGGTCGCGCGACGGTAATCTACCGTCCTCCCATTTCTTTCAATTGTGTTTATTTATCACTTCCAATGGCAATATGACTGGCTATGAGGTTGATCGAACATGTAATTGGGATACAGAGGTGTAAATATAGAAACATTTATTTAAAAAAAAATCCACAATAGGAGCGACAACGTTGGTGGCAAAAATGAAGAAACACTATATGGCAGCTTTAAAGATATTGTTGTGTGAGGATGTTGGGGGGAGAATGAGCAACTGGGCTATCAATAGTGAATGAAATGTGTTCGAAATGAGGAAAAACTATGCTAAAAACTCACATTTTTGGGAGGGGGCGGGCGGTCGGCAAAAAAAATTGCACTTCTTGTCGCGCGCGACGGTAGTCTACCGCTCGACTGCGCCCTTAGCACTTTGATGAACAACTGAGCAATGTTAATAAACTAAGTTCTACCATAGGGACTTGTACTTTTTGTTACAAGCGATCAATGCTAATAAACTAAGTTCTATTTTAGGGACTTGTATTTTTTTACAGACGCATATATGTCAAAAATATCCAATAGTCGAAAGTTAGTATCTATACAGTAAAAGCTGTCTTGCACTCACTGCTACGGGGCCATTTTGTCTAAGTTATGGCTCTGCAAGTAAATAAAAGTTGAAAGTTAGTATGTATACACAACACGCTTTATTGCACTCACTCTTAGATTTGGCAAGGTGTTGCAGTCTGTGACAGGTATAAAATGGAGGCCTAATGTTGGGATTGCTAGTGTTCCTCACGCTACTGTGAGAGGATATTGCTTCTTGTAGAGAAAGAGTTTTATGCATTATGGTTAACGTATCAACCTCACTCTGTGAGACATGAGGTAGAGCTTTCACTAGAGGATCAAGTAGGAAAAGCCATATGCATTCATGCGGAACCCTTTATCAGTGTAAACAAGAAGTTCCGTGACAAACTAAAGAGCCTACTTTTCTTAAAATTTAAGATGCATGCCAATGATTAATCTATATCGACCTGTCTAGAATAATGACGAAATGAAGTTGGTAATGTCGGAATTTCTAATTAGTTCAAAATACAGTATACATGGCATAATGTAGCCTAATAGAGCATTACAGTTGGCAGCCCTGGTGACTGAATATATTCTTAGTTCCATATCTTAAGGTACAGAATACAAAATTTGGTTGAAGTCCAATGGATAACATGGACGGTACATGCAGTTTACATTGGATCTAACAGCGCACGTAAAATCATGTTGGCAACAATGTCATGCATGTATTCATCAGAAATAATCTGAAATAATATAATCTATTGTTGTGCCAATTTTGAATGAAATCTATTAGTTAGTATAGAAGTTACATGCATTTTAAAATTGGACATATCAGCAGGCTTAGAATCGTGTTGGCAGCTCTGACGTATATTAGTTACTCCAAATTAATCTAGAATGCCAGGTACTATACGTGAACTAAGTTTAGAGCTATTGGCTTGCATACTTTCTGATATATTGATATTAGGGTAACAAAAATAGAGACAACATTTATTAACAGTTTGCAGCACTGGTTGCTGTTATAAATACGCATAGTCATATCTGTTATGGTAAACATAGCACATACGAAATTTGGTTGAAATCCAAGAGATAGTATGGAAATTACATGTATTTAAATTTGGACCTCTTAGCAGGCTTAGAATCATGTTTTAGCACTGAAGTATATACGTTACTCCAAATTAATATACAATGTCAGGTACTATAATTGTGCATAGTTTAAAGCTGTCGACTTGCATACTTTCTGATATATTGGTATTTGGATAAAAGAAATTGAGAGCATTTATTAACAGTTGGCAGCCCTGTTGGCACTTAAGAATACGCTCAGTCATATCTGGTTATGTACAAATAGCACATACGAAATTTGGTTGAATTTCAATTGATAGTGTAGAAGTTATATGCATAAAAAATTGGACCTATCAGCAGGTTTATAATCATTTTGGCAACACTGCAACTTACGGCCTCCTGGAAATTAAACTGCAATATTATAAACTATACGTGTGCCAATTTTCAAATAGCTCCTATTCATGCCTTCCAAGATATCCAACATGGAGTTCAAATTTCAATTGCGATTTTTCAGCAGTTGGTAGCACTGACATCATTTTCAAATACGGCATTGAGATATTCAGGTATAGATCTTTCTCCTACCAAACTTTGTTTCGATTGCTGCAGCGTTTAGGAGCTGGTAGGGGGGACACACACACAGCCAGACAGAGAGAGACACATTTTCCCGGATCGATCTCATAGGTCTACTTTTTCCTCCTTTTTGCTAAATGTGAAAAGTAGGCTAAAAATGCAGGAGTCTTGTAGTCACGAAAACCTCACAAGCGTAGAAGGTGCGAGTCTACAAAGAATGCTATTCTGTCGATAGTTCCTGATGGCGAGGAAGTCGTGGTCTATGAATCAGCATTTACAGACCGAATGCGATATTACTTTATTCGATGTGAAACGTGATGATGCTGAAGAGGGAAGAGAAAGAGCGGGTAATTAAGCTTATAAAAAGAGAACTCATTTTCCATAATTCAATAAAGATGAATATTATGCTCAAATGTTTGTTTATCAACGTGCACGAGGAGCGTTAGTTAGTTATTGTTGTTTTAAGGGGCGGAACTACGATGTCATCTGCCCCTAAACACGAGGACAGTGACAGCTATTCAGAACACTACTGAAAAGTACATTTCCGTCACGAAATATATTCAAGATGATTCTGTGCGAATTAAATTTATAGGCTCATTTTGTTTCTTGAATAGCAGTCTGGAAATACTAGCCAAAAACTCAGAACACTTTCCTGAAACTATCAAACACTTTGGAGTAAACGAAGCTTCTTTAAGGAGGAGAAAGTGCGTTTCTCCCTATGAATAAATCGACTCACGGGGGTAAATATGAAGAAACGAGTCTACCTTCAAAACAAATTACAAGTGGAAAATATTAACGATGAGGACTATGAACATGCAAAGGACTATGAGCATGCGGCACCTTTTATCAGTGTAAAAAAATGCAAGGAAAATCTTTCAAACTCATACAACGCACAACGCCACGAGGAGTCTTGTGGTCTAGAGGGAGGTTACAAACCTGCACTATTTTATTCAGCTCATTTCAATAACCCATCATGGGCTAATATTTTAGTGTCTCTATGTAAGGAAAATATTGTTTATATGCTCTAAAATCACAGAGTTGTGATAGTTGGAACTTTAATACAGCGTTACAACGAAATTTAACCTAGAAATTTAGCTTCACACAAGTTAAGTTAGTGGAAGGATCTTTTACTGCCATAAATCTATGACATGGGACCACGGGCTTTACTTCCCCTCTGAGGGAAGGCTTACTGAAGGATATTAACGTCTTAAAAAATCCGACCACTTCGGCCAGGTTTGAACCCGAGATCGTGGGTTCAGCATTTCAGCAAGAGATGTGTAACACTTTGATTGTACATTCAATGAATTCCTTTGCATTTTTATTTCTTTGCTGTTCATAGATGATTTTTTCAATGATCTTTAAAGCATTATTATGGTCTTTAGCCTAGTATTTCAAATTATTTGCCGTCCATTTCTTCGTCTCGTTTACAATGTCTCCATATAAGCTAAGCTAAAATAGGTATTTTTCGCAGTGCTCACAAACACTACAGACTCAAACTAGATCCTTTTCATCCATCCAGGAATTAAATGCTGAGCTAAAACCCAACCAACGTACATAGCCTTTCTTACGTAAAACCTCCTCCACTAGATAATGCTTAGGATAGTTTGTTAGCTTGAGTTCTTCGAGATTAAACCTGCCTTTAATAGGCTCATCACTAACGTCTACCGGCAAATAAGTAACAGGTTTGCCAAGTTTCACTTATTTAATATGAAACAGCTCACTGCTCCAATTGGGGTATATCCATTGTCGAATACGGACTAGTGTTTACTGATGCGAACGTGGTCGTCTATTTGAAGGTAGTGGCGTCAAGGATCGACTGTTTTGATGGGATTAAAGAGCCTGTGCAGCCGTGGAATGTTTTTTGTTACGAGACGAGGCTTTGTGCTAATAGTCCTGTGCTTGGTATCGTTGTGACGTATCACCAACTCTGCTATTAAGTCGAACCAGCGATAGGATTCCTGTGCTGTAAAGTCTCGCCACATGCGTGATTTTAACCTTCGATTGAAACGCTCTATCAGACTTGTTTTACGTTGCTGTACGAGGTGTACACCCCACCGTTGTCCGGCCACAGGCCCGGAATGAGAAAGGAGGAGACATAGCTAGGTTGGTAACTAGCTTGTAAGGACAGCTAACGCCTCGTGTTGAGCGGCAGTAAATAACTCAACTCCTAAGGTAGGACAACGGCTTTGGGCGGAGGAGCGTCCTTAGGATTGGGTGTTGGCCACCCAGTGGAGGAAATGCCACTGAAATCCAATGTGTTCCGACCCAACAGCAAAGCAGGCGGATGGGGAACGGCTGTGGAGGTGGAAGTGGTCATGCCAGATGACTTGGCCGTAAAGGCGAAACAATTATATTTTGAGTCTGCGGCGTTCCATTGCAGTTCTGGTGCTGGAAACTGCATGTCTCATGCACTATGTGCCACAGTGAATGGATCTAGGACCACTGCATGTCTCATGCTCCATGTGCCACAGTGAATGGCTCTAGGACCAGTGCATGTATAATGCTCTATGTGCCGCAGTGAATGGCTCTAGGACCATAGTGTGTGGGTCACTCCCTGGCAAGTTGCGATCCACCTTAAACAAACTCCTGCCTATGGCATTCACTCCTGCTGTTTCTCAACAAGCTCAACGTCGATGGGATATGTATGACGGAAGCAGGTTTAGGTAATCTGGAGGCTTCTAGTCTGGACCTACACGTTGGCAGCAGGTGTGTGTTGGTCGCCTTCCTGAGACCCGTGACTACTCAGGGATCCGGTCCTGCATATGTGACTGGGAAAGCCTATTTAGGATCACCGCTGCCAACCCTGAAAGGGGAAGGCCCTAGTGAATGTGGCCTAAACTTGGTAGTCACTTCCAAAACCTGTCTGGGAAACCGCACCCAGAGGGTTACCCCAACTTGCGGTCGAAATCATGAAAGAAAGATATCTACGTTCTTCACTATTGGTGCACGTCAAAACATTATTAGAAAACGATTACAGCTCTCATCAGCCATGAGCTGAACAGACTTAACTTTTAAGCCATTGCTGTTAGTGAAATCAGATTCGTGGGAGAATGAAAAATAATTGAGGCTTCATCAGGCAACACCATCTTGTGGAAAGGGAAGGAGGAAAATGAACGTGGCATCCATGGTGTGGGTTTTTCAGTAAAGACCAAATTGATGAATGATCATCGACTCATTCCCATTGCAGTAAATGAAAAACTCACGACTCTCCGCATACCTCTTGAAGGAGGCAGGTTCATTTCTCTCATCTCTTCATATGCCCCCAATCTTACGGATGACGAGGATTCTCAGAACCACTTCTACCTCCAAGTGAACACAGTCCTCACTAAGGTGCCTGCTACAGACAAGCTTGCACTACTAGTGGGGAGGGACAACCTCTTATGGGGAAACGTCATGGGTAAACATGGAATTGGGAACTGCAATGCTAATGGTCTCTTACTTCTTGGCCTGTGTGCTGAGCAGGAGCTCTTCATCACCAATACCCAGTTCCTACTGCCAAATCGCAACAAGACCGCATGGATGCACCCACACTCTTAACATTGGCACATGATTGATTATGTCATTACCCGAAAGTGCGACAAGAGTGATGTCCTAATCACGAAAAAAACCGGAATATTGATGACTTCTGCACAGATCATAAACTTCTAATAAGTCGATTCAGGATTTCTATCCATAAAAAGCCACGCACCCATTTCATGAATCAAACAAGGAAGAAGTTTAATATATTTGCAAGTTTTTCATTTTTTAAATTCAAACCAAGGATATCCATTTCTATTTTGGCTTTGTTATCTACTTTACGATGCACATATCATCACGCTGAAACAGGTACGTTTAATCATTTATTTGGCGGCAAAAGTAGGAACTACTTGGAAAAATTCAAGGTCTGCAGTCCTTACTAGAATTGAAATCAGATAACACACACTAATACAGTCATCACAATTAACACCGGTTATCAGACAGATTCTACACACACACAAATTACACGGGGCTACATGACCGCGTTGACGCAGCCCCTAAACTGATGAACCAACCAACAGTACTGATAAGACGGGTTTCAATATTTATTACTAGCAGAACATGAGCCTTGAGAAAGAGGAGACTTTTCTTCTATGGTCAGAATGGATAACAAGACACTGACCTCAAGAATCTTCAACATCATTTCTAGAGGGAAGAGGACAGACGCCAAATAGACGAGACTTGTTCGATAATACCTCGAATCTTTATAAATTGATCCCAAAGATATATTCAAGAGGGATAAATTTACAATGCTGATTGGAACGTCCGACACTATCCAGTCATTGACAACTAAAACATTGCGTCCTGTAGTGGGAGTGACGTGGACTCGGGAAAAGAAAGAAACCCATAGTGCAAAGTTGATGGAATAATGGGCTAAGAAGAAAGCTCGCCAGAGTTAGGAACCACGTGATCCAAGGGGCCTCAACGAACCAAGAATAAGTGAGGGACGATGCATCAATTACGGAATAAAGATGATGCTGATTTGTCCCATCTCACTAACAGTTGTAAACACACCAGAGCACGTATTATTTACACTGCAAGTAATAATATAGCAATAGAGGGCCACAGAAACGCAGACAGTTCTTGTGACGTATTATTTACTGTCCAAGTAATATATAGCAATAGAGGGCCACAGTACCGCAGACAGTTCTCGTGACGTATTATTTACTTTCCAAGTAATATATACCAATAGAGGGCCACAGCAGCGCAGACAGGTCTTGTGACGTATTATTTACTGTCCAAGTAATATATAGCGATAGAGGGCCACAGTACCGCAGACAGTTCTCGTGACGTATTATTTACTTTCCAAGTAATATATAGCAATAGAGGGTCACAGCAGCGCAGACAGGTCTTGTGACGTATGAATTTTGTGTTTTTTGAGTAAAAGAAAACCAGAAGACGGAAACACAATCCAAAGAATGCAAACAACTACCACCGATCGGTTTTGGTGCAAGCGTTCATGAGTGACAAATACGAAACCTTAGTACTAATACTAATTCTTCATTCGTTGGCAGAACTGCCACAACGTAGCTCCACAGCAAGCAATCCGTTCGCACCCTATGAAATGTCATACCCCTGACGCATACAATGCTATCGAAATCACCCGAGATAAAAGTAGATACCAGGTTTCTAACTTTCGTTAGCGAAGTTTTGCTATTAATGATTATGAATGAAACGTTATTGCAGCCAAATGGGCAGTTAGTACATTCATACTTAATACATTAATTCAGTAGCTCGTGTATTATGGTATATTGCTGTATTCAGTCACTGATTAGTTCTTTTCTCTACGTGATAACGCTCAAATCTCTTACCACATAGCGTGCACTCGCAGTCTTCTGTTGCTTCGTGGTAACGCGCCGTCGCACAGAGTTAGTGGTAGAAACCATGTATAGGCATTCTTGCTAAAACAGGTCGTAGCTCCTGGTTTGGGCCGGTTCATTTCCTATCCAACATGGCGGTAGTTGTGTAGAATTTCGACAAAATTTCTTCACATTTTTATTCCTTTCATTCAGAATCTGTATGTATTAACGTGAGGTTGGTAATGAGTGCTTATATCTCAGAGCCTACATGTAATATGTTCCCTTTGCTGGTACGTGTACCAATCTTGTGTGTGTGCTCATTGGGAGACATGGAGCTCTCTTCCTGTATCTTGCTTTGACTTTGATGATGATAATTGTGGTTCTAACATCTAGGTTATCAGCCCAATGCTTTGACTTTCTCAATGGTTCTTAGATCTCCTAGTGATAGCTTTTCACAGATTATTTCCATCCCAAATGCTACAATCAGGCTCATGGCTGCGTGGAATATTGATTATGCCTCATTTTGCTCAAGTCCTCGCCCCCAATGATATCCTAGTAACGCCACTGAGTACATTATCTCTATTCTACATTAATTTACATCAGAGAGCAATTATTAACTAAATAATAAGTACACCTTAAAATACTGTATAACCGTAGGAAGGGGGGTCCAAAGCATTCGCTAATACTCAATCCAGAACGTATCAGATCGAATAATACACGTTCCATCTTGCTCTTCTTTATCTGTGAAATGTTTCCCAAAAAAATGTGCAGAGTTGGTTAGTAATGAGACCGCCTCTCCGGTTCTAGAATCCTGCAGCCACTACTGGCTTATGCACTATCTATTTATGTAGCTTCTTAATTCACCTTGTTTGGTGTGATGAGTCTCATGATTTTACTTCAGGAGAAGATAGACATTGTTTAATTTAAACTCCTGTTTTTCTTCAGGTTCGTCTTAATTTTAAACTTGATTTGTTTAGTTTTATTAAAATGTTGTTCGTCTAACATTGATGTTAATTCCCCACTCTAGGATATTTATATTGTCTTTCCTTTATGGTTAATTTTAATAAATTCGTTTCTAATCATTACCACCAACAAATATTGAATTTCTACACAAACAATTGAATATTTCCTAATTCTTTATTTGTCCGGTATTCGTTCATGTACCATAAATCCTATTGCGATGAAACGTTGGTGAGTTGTTGTGCACACTCTTGCAAAGATTTCTGAGTCTTAAATTCATTTTTCAACAGGTGGCGCTAATAGTTTGGACAAAATGTGGCCTAACCACGCGCCAAAAAACTTTCTGATAAATTCATATACGCACTAGATGGATAAAATTGTGTATCCATGTGCACTTCAATAAACAAAATTACGACACAAAAACTTTCTTTCTGTTATTGGCATCGCAATAAATTCTTGTTTTGAAGCCTTTGATTGGGAAGCATGGCGACATTCTTGATTGTTAAGCACGACGCGTTTGGTTTGAAAAGAACAATAACAAGATGTTTGATAGGAGGATGGAATAGATGTTACTCTAAAAGTCAATGAAAATATTACATATTGATGCCGGATAAAAACGAGGAGATTAAGTAACAAACATAATTAATCATATCTACCGTCTATCTTATTGTAATTAATATGTGAATCATATAAAAGGCAGATTAGAGTAGGAAGTTAAGTATCTATCAAACATTACCATCAATACATCGAACCCTGAATTATGAGGATCGAGATCACCGAGGAGATCAATATATCGATCCCATAATCAGGAGGATCGTGATCACCGAGGAGGCCAATACTTCGATCCCTCAATCAGGAGGATCGTGAACACCGAGGCGGTCAATATATCGATCCCATAATCAGGAGGATCGTGATCACCGAGGAGGTCAATACTTCGATCCCTCAATCTTTACGAACATGATCTCCGAGGCTGCTATTGCTTCTCCTTCCCTATCACACCCAGTCTTCGGACAAACATCCGCCCATTGCATTCTTGATAATGTTGGAAAATCGAGTGGAAATTCGTCCACGGTCTCTCTTTCCTACGACATTTCCAAGGATAATCTGTTTCTCTAAACTGTCCTTCCCACGACGCATTATGTGCCCAATCAATTTGGTAAGTCTTTCATAATGAACTCATTGGTATAAAATGACAACAAAGGTATGCGAAACATCATTTGCCAGCATCAACCTTCAAAAGAATCATCTTTTTTCCAGTTTCTATCATGTAGTGTTCATGTCTCAGTTCCATACCGAAATAATAAACTGCGTACTATGTGAAAACGAAATAAGGCAATTTTTCCATAAATGGGACACATTCTTCATTATATATTGGCCATAGCGGTTCTCTTCTGAATTTTGGTAGCTAGCAGAGCTGATTGGATCAGAAATAATTGAACCAAGGCATAGTAGTTTTGATACAACTCGAATTCCTTGAAGGAATTTGGATTGGTAAATTTTCCGGCTCTATCAATGATAACTTTGGTCTTATTGTTATTAATCTGCAGTTCAATAACTGCACTCACAACTTTGACACGAGTAAGGATATCGGTCATGTTCATCGCATTAATAGCTGCACAACTGCACAATGAAAGTTAGATATTTTCTTACCACCAACAGGAAAGCTACAAACCCTTCCGTCCAGTGCATCTCTTAAGTTGTATTCTCCATAAATATTAAAGAGCAGCGGTGGCAGTATACAACCTTGACAGGCACCATTCTGATCTTCAAATATTCAGACAGTTTTCCATTTATTCTAACCAATGCCTCATCTTCTCCTTTTGAACACACAGTCAAGGGCTTTGCAATAATCAAATAAGCAGATAACAACCAGAAGCTGAAATTTTCTGCATTTTTCAATCAGCTGACGAATGTTTAATATATTTTGCCTGATACCTTTACCTTGGACAAATCCAGCTTGTTCAGTGGGATCAGGAATGCAAGGAAGCTTGGGGACTCTCACGCTAAATGTAATGCATGATCTTACTCGCATATGAAATGAGGGCCAAGGTCCTGTAATTATCAAATTTCATTGTGGAGCTCTTCTTGCACAAAGGAACAAATATCTATGCAGGTGGCCATATTCCAATTCTCCTGATTTTGTTGCAAACATACATGATGATCTGCACACCTGTCTCTTTCAGATGCTCAGCTGTTATGCCATCGGGTCCAGATGCCTTAAGCAACGTTAACGATGTAATTGCACTTTTGGTCTCTAGAGGTAGGATGTTTCCCTGGATTTCAATTTCGATAAAAAACAAATTTGGAGCTCTGTACGATACGTATGTGAAATTCCAGTTCTCTTAATCTCAGAAAGAGCTGTGTCCACGGTTTACACCCAAGGACTCGAAAACTAATGCGCCTATGATTGTGATGGACTGTTCGCACCTCGAGTAGCCATGAATGAAGCCCCTGTCGATGTCCGGTAGAGATTTGAAACGACTAACTTGGTTAAAATAATGTTGGCTCCGTATTATTCTTTAATTTAATAAGGAGCCCGTAGATATCGGGTTCGTTACAAAAATCCGTATGAGGTCCACGTTTACTATACAGTACCTTGACTTGGAAGTAGAGATGGGAACGTTTCTCCCCAGTAATACAAGTGATAAATCCTGTCTTAAGGACAGATGGTTCTGAGTGCACCATGAAATAATGCTAAAACTTCCAAACCACATTTCTTGCTGGGTCTGCAATAATATTGCAGGTAGAAATACAAAATATTTACCATTATGAGTCCCCGCCAAGCTGATTCCAATGAAAACCTATTTATGGAAAATAAGCATGTAGCTGACTCTATAGACTTCTATCGGCCCTTCTTCCAAGAAACGAATCCATGTCTTAATAATAATGTAGCGGCTTCGGTGGCATAGTCGGTAGCATGCTGAACTGCTATGCCCAAGATAGCGGGTTCAAACCCGGCCGAAGTCGTCGGATTTTTTAAGAGCGTTAAAAATCCTTCAGTATGCCTTCCTTCGGAGGGGAAGTAAAGCCGGCGGTCCCATGTCATAGATTTATGGCATGTAAAAGATCCTTTCACAGACTAAACTTGTGTAAAGCAAAATTTGTTAGGTTAGATTTCGTCAGAACGCTCTATCAAAGTTCCAACGTTCACCACTTCTAGGTATCATTGATATCTGGTGGCGAAAGTTGTAACTACTTGAAATTGAATGGAACTTGTAGCTCACCCGTTAGGGTATCCGCAGGAAGCAGCTACAGACTCAGGCGAGCCGAACATGTCCTCGGACACTCCCGGCACTAAAAGCCATATGATAAATAAATAAATAAATATATAAATAAATAATACTCTCATACGAAATTTTCCAATATCCAGTCTCAAAATCAGGACATGGACTCAATAACACAGCACAATTTGGAACTTGGTACGTGTTGAAAAATACAAATCACATTTTCTTAATATGCTTCTTCCCCTATTCCTCGTTCCCAACTACACCCACTAGTACTCAGAAGCATAACCTGTTGCCGTCATGTTTCTAATAAGAAGAATAAAGTTGATCCTTCCAAGTACATGAGGTCTTTAAAATTTGACGGGTCATTATTCTACACAAATGTAATTTGATCGATTCCATGCTGTCTAAAGCCTAAGTAAAAATCTTATATATCTTCCTAAGTTGGTGAATTTCTTATTTTTCATGTGTTCGCCAACCGCTGAGAGTCTGCCGTGTTTTGTGCATATCATTGCTTCTTGTAACATGTGTCACGTCTCCTTCCACTCTATCTATTGACTGAAGTTGTAACTACTTCTATAACATAAAGAATGAGGAAAATATCTCAGGCTGGAATGAATTTACGAACTCGTGTATGTTATAGGTTCTGGAACTTTACGATCACTACCGTAAGCCATTTAATTCACCCTCTAGCTTAGATCAAATCCATATTTCCTTGCAATCGGTCTTCAAGGTGAGATAGGACCCTGCAACACTGCCAGCCTGAGAATAAGCACAGGGTGCATCCTCCTTCCTTACTTATTTCTTCGCATAAGCATTCATTACCTCGTCTAATCATTATGATTATGGACTCACCTTATTTAGTAGTACGAATACTGGGGATCCTTATAGAATCATGTGTTTGTTTAGATTCTCGGGATTATCTTTCTTGGGTAGATATATTTCAAAGGACTCAGTAATATCAAGAGCTGTGCACTGTAAATCGTGGTGTATAATCTTTAGTTCTATTTCTATATTGGTGAAACGATTGATATTGTCGTGCATTTGTTCACAAATAGCTGGGTGTTCTGTTCTTTTATTGCATTCTGTGTTCATTATATCGTCCTGTAAACTGTCTTCCACTTTACCCTACATAGATACAATTGCATCCTTCTTCATTGTATGTGAACAAATACACACCTGACTTAGAATGTGGGTTTTTCTACGTTATTTTGCTGGTATGTATGTGCTTACCAAGTGTGTTCGTTCTGAATGCTTTATTGAGTCCTTGTGTCTTGAAAATATTCATTATTTTTATGTGTTTTTTTACGAAGTTGCCGCATATAATTTCCTTTTTCTGGGGGGGGGGGGAGGGGTCGTGAATATTGTCCTCTAATTTCTTTCGATGATTCATAAGTATTCGGTCTCTACTTGTTGGGTTTAAAATATTGTTTCATAGTTTAATTTTCTTTCTTCAAGTTTTGGATTGACATCGGAATACTGTCTGAACTTCTTTGCGTTCTTTAAAAACTTGTTCACTATATAACCTAATAAATTTATTATAATAATGACCCTTGGCACTACAGCCCATGAAGGGCCTAGGCCTACCGAGCGACCGCTGCTCAGCCCTTTGGACTGCAGATATTGGGGTGACGGGTGATCAGCGCGTCGGGTCCCCTCTGCCGTTAATCGTCCGAGAGCTACTCAATTGTCCTCTCGAGGCTCAATGTACCCCGTTCCAGACCTCACATCTGTTTCTAAAATCCCTGACGGAGCCGGGAATCGAACCCGGGGCCTCCGGGTGAGAGGCAGGCACGCTACCCAAACACCACGGAGCCGGCAGTAAATTTATTATATTATGTTTAAAGTCTATACTGCAATCCATACCCAGTCGTCATTCTCCTGCCAATAACTCTCACAAGCATAAGGCTAAACTGTATTACACTATTTAGAGCACAGGCATCAAATGATAATTGTGATAGGCTAAACATTATTTAAGGCACACATGTGAGAAAGTAAGAACACATTGTATTTTACTTGCAGCAACATGGGGTGAGGAGAAAGCTATTTAGGCGTTTGGTTTGGGTTACAGAAGAATCATATGGGGTTAAGGATACAGTGGAGGGTTTGAAGAAATGGATGTTCCTTTCAAAACTAAATCACACTCCAAGCATACTTCTACAATACAGAAATAGCTCCCATCAACAGACTGACAGACGTTTCTCAAATACTTCAAAATTGAGAGAACGCTAACTAGAAAGTTAATATCTACTTCAATGATCAGACTTACAATAAGAGACACTTCTGACGTTGCCGGCAAAACTTATAAAATTCCAAAACTTAGAGCAATCCACGCTTAAAGTAGAAGATCATATATTATGTATGTTGAACACTTACTCATTTATTTGATTTCCACTTCCATCAGTTTCGCGTTCCTGGATTCCTTCTTGCTCATCCTAGGGATAAGATGGAATAATATATTTCTGTGCTATCACCTTATACGTTTACATAAATAACAAACCATGTAATTGTACAGCACTGCTAAGCGCAAGTGAAGATAAACACGCTTAACGACTTTCGTACGGTCGATCACGTCTTACTGCTTGATATGAACATTATACAGATATGTAGTTATTATCTCCCGTCCTATTAAATGCCTCTAGAGGGAGTCTAATGTAGAGTATGTTACATCAATATTGTTGCTATATTATTATATGTCTGCTAGTGTACGAAAGCACAGAGTCGGCAACTAGTAAAACGTGATTGTAGCAAACACATGCTAGCTTCACATAATGTACCTTTCTAAATGACATATAAGATGCATCCCATATTAGCTCAGTAATCAGAACAACATCGCACAAAGCCGGCGGTCGCGGGTAGAAGTATCGCATGGGACAGAATTTTAAATTCACCATCCTTCCATCAAAATGGATTGTTCTGGCAGTACAAAACACAACCAAACAGCCAAGCATTCAGTTTGTCATCAACACAATTGTAAAAATACCACTCTTTATATTGAAATGCTATTAGGTGATAACGAGGTGTCTTGTAAAGAGGCATAAAAATACTTACCTCCTTCAGATGAGAAGATGGTGTTTCTCTTTTGAAGCAAGGAATGAGTTCAGGAATAGAAGCTTCCTCAATCTTAATATCCGATTGAAGGTCTGGATCATTCTGCAAAGAAATTACTTGTTTAACAAATATGTTCCTCTGCGTAGGTGAAATGATATCTTTCAGATGATTTGCACTGAAGGGATCAAGGAATAAAATAACATACCAAAGGTAATTGAAAATCGCATTTATACTTTTGCTACGTCAACTTGACAGTATTTGTGATGTTAACATCAGAAAGAACTTCAGTTCATATACACTCGCGAAACGTAGGGCTGGCATATTGTCACTAGCATTGAGGGTGTGTTGCGACTTCACAACGTAGATGCAGTTACCTCGAGTTGCCATTCAACGTTACTAAAGACAAGAAACGTTGATAAATATCGTGATTTTTTAACCCTCTTGAGACCATATTAAATCAAGAATGCTTTAGGCAGTGAGAAATTTAACGAGAACGAGAAAGAAATCAAGGTTTATTCGTAAGTACAGCGGCAGCTACTTGAAATTTCACTGCATACCAATTCACTAGTTATTCATAATACATGACCAATTGTTGTTGCCAAGATTACGCAATGTATTAAAAATAGAGAACTGAACACGAATATTTCTATAGACAAGAGCTGAAGAGTTTTTCAAAATGAAATTGCCGATCACGGTCTAGTCAAGGCTGAGGCACAGTGCCATAGACCATATCTGGGGTGTTCTTCAAGGTGAATTCGTGCCAGTCAAAATCAACCCACATCCCTCTTTCTCCTCCGTACAACCCAAGAAGGTGGAGGGTGGGCCAACATCTTACTGATCGCTGTCATCAAGAGTCAATACCAAATTGTCGGCCATATGATGCAGTGGAGGTCAACCCAAGCCTCACATTCATTGTCATGTGAGTGTTCGGATACTGATCTCATAATGCGAATTTCCAGTTGAAGCCCGATGCATTCCAGAACACACTTGTTTAACGTCTCGCGGGTTAGTCTGGGTTTTGGCAGGAGCTATTATTTTCATACAAATGGACACCCAACCTCAACATTCACAAATGTGTGTTTCGTCGTAAACTGTTGGGACAATTTGCAAGGTATTCTCAATAATGTTTAATGATACCATGAAGACAATCATGGACCACTGTACCTCCAGAAGTAAATTTTTACCTTCAATTCAGCTACTGGCCCAGTGCTTGCAAATGTCGGCAAGAGAGGCAGCTAGATATTTGTCGTTCAGAAGACATAATCAGTGAGCTGCCTAAGCACAAGAAACAATTTGCAGAGACTGATAAGTATTCACCAACACATAAAAGTTGTCAGCATTTGTAACAATGCACTGCGCGGAGCACATTTCTGACATGGATTAACTCATGATCTGTCCACAGTACACACACTACAGGTCTTCAATGACTGAGCAAACAGACAAGTACATGGTCTTGTGTTCATGATGTTCCAAGCTTCTAAAGAAAGAAAACCTATTACGGATTTTCAGCCTGGCATCCACGGTCGAAAACTTTCTTCTGATCCCAGTTTGTTCAACTTTCTGATAGCTAGGAACATGATTTTATCAAGAAGATTACACAATTTTTGTAAATTGATATCTGCAATATTTTTAACAGCCGGCCCCGTGGTGTTGGGGTAGCGCGCCTGCCTCTCACCCGGAGGCCCCGGGTTCGATCCCCGGCTCCGTCAGGGATTTTAAAACTGACGTGAGGGTTGGAACGGGGTGCACTCAGCCTCGTGAGGACAATTGAGTAACCGTCTGACAGTGAGACAGCACCCCGATCACGAAAACCAAGATTAACGGCCGAGGGGACCCGACGCGCTGATCACGCGTCACCCCAATATCTGCAGGCCGAATGGCTGGGCAGCGGTCCCTTGGTCGGCCTTAGCCCGTCATGGGCTGTATAGTGCCAGGGGTTGACTTTGAATATTTTTAACAGATCAAACAGACCTTTTTGTCATATAACAAGGAAAACATTTGTGATTATATTTCATCCTCAGATTCAAATGAACCATTCCTAGAGAGGCTAAAATTGCACACATTTGAAACACTCGACAGACCTGGAGCAGCCCAATAAGGTGTTCTCATATCCTCCCCAACATATTGCACTACTTCAACCATTCCCTCGGTAGTGTAATATTAGAGTATATGAGAACTCAGAAACCCTTCAGTCTCGGGCATATTTTAGTGCGCCACATGCCGCCCTTCCATGTATTTGGGGAACAAGTTACATCACATATCAATATAGATGCATCTAATCAATACTTGTGACACGTTTCTGCGAGATTTACATTGGCGGTGTACTCTTGTTAGTGTTATAGTCTTACCATGATTGAAACCATTCAAGGTGGGATACACATCCACTGACCTTATACAAACATATCAGACTTTGTTTTCCAGAACTGGCAGTTAATAAAGAATTGGATACGTCATTATCTTACACCGCATATCCACATGTAAGTTGACATATTTACAAACATTCAACATTTAGAAGCACAGGAATATAACACTTTCTGGGTTAGATAAAACTTAGGTGACGTTCTGAACCTCACTCCAGTGAAAGACTTTAGTAGTTCGGTAATTTATTATCGTATATAACTCCTTCTCAAAAGAATCCTCTTCTGCATATCGTTTATTAACCCTTTCTTAAAAGGAGTTATTCTGCCCTCTAGTTTCATGAATGTTGAGATTTTTGATTGTGACAACGTTGTATGTTGAATGTTTATTACAAGTTCACTCGAAAATATACATAAAAATATTAATAAAATAGTATGCTTCATAATTACAACCCTCCATGATTCTCTGTTTCAACTCAACAAGTATCTTATTACTCGTTTCCGCAATTTCAATAGTCTCCACATTATTCCTATTTTCTGCCCAACCCAACCCAAATCTCAATGCCGGATGAAATATGTGAATGTATTAATCCACAGTAAACGGGTAACTGCTATTCACTGCTTAAGTATCTTGAAATTCACTTTAAAACAAGAGTTTCATTATCTTTTACATTTTTCATTTATATTATCCTCCCATGATAATTTATGATCTATTGTACTGCCCAAACGTTTTGCTGAGGCCACCTGTTGTATATCATCGGTTTGAGAGTATAATTTTCGATTTACTTTTAAATTGCCTTACGCTTGAAAATATTATTAAGCTGAGTATCTATGGGTTTCCCTTAGCATTTCCTCAATAAAACTCTGAGTGACAAGATAGATACAATTTTGAGTTTCATGAAGTGTAATTGTTTTATTACCGTCCTAGTTCAATCTTGAGGCATCATCTGCATATGAAATAATTAAAATATTTCCTGTCTGTGGTACATAATTCACAAACTAATAACAAGCAGGAGATGAAGGATTCAACATTGAGTTATAACGTTCTCACATAAACTAGGAGTGTATTCTAACTCCTGAAGAAATGTTTGTAAATTGATATCTGTAATAGTTTTAACAGATCAACCGCCACTCCCCTTATAAAATAAACCTCTGCCTTAACCAATAATAATCCATTATCTACTGTATCAAAGGATTTTGTCAGATCAACACATTTATTAGATTACCACCGAGAGGGGAATGCAATCTTCCGTAAAATTCTGCAAATCATTTATAGATGAAATGGTCTACATGATACCAAAGTGATTCTTATACGAAGTACGTCCAGAAAGTAAGTTCCGTTTGGAAATAACATTAAATTGTGTACAGATACAGAAAAAATATTTATTGCACAAAATTCTACAACCATTAAACTACTTTTCCACATAACTGCCGAAATGTTGCAGGCATTTGTCGTAGCGTGGCACGAGTTTTTGTATACCTTCTTCATAGACGTGTGCCGCCTGTGTCATCAACTAGTTGTACGTTCCGCTGCAGCGCAGTTCCGCATATGCGCGGTAGTCGTTCTGTATCAAGGAGAAGAAACGTGCGCCATTTGGAGAGCGCTGTCAGCCACGTACGCGTTGTTGTGCATGTTTACTCGTACAATGTCGGTGTTGATTGAAAATCCCGCCGCTTGTGAAATCAGATCTGTGATTCGTTTTCTGAATGCTAGGAATGTGAAACCAATTGATATTTATCGGCAAATTTGCGAAGTGTATGGACAAAATGCGATGTGTGATTTAATGGTGAGAAGATGTGTCCGACAGTTAAATGAAGGACATAGTGAAGTGCACGATGAAGAACGAAGTGGGCGTCCATCTTTGGTTACAGAAGAACTGGTTCACGCGATTGATGACAAGATCCAGGAAAACCACAGGTTTACAATTAGTGCTCTCGCTATGGAATTTCCCCAAATCTCACGATCACTAATTCATGAAATTGTTACCGAAAAACTGAACATTCGTAAACTTTGCCGACGAGGGGTATCAAAGATTCTTACGGAGCAACACAAAACAAAACGGATGGGTAGTGCACTTCAGTTTTTGACCCGTTACAATGAAGGCGGCGAAGAATTTCTGACACAGATAGTCACAGGAGATGAAACTTGGGTTTCTTACGACATCCCTGAAAGTAAGCGGCAATCAATGGAATGGAGGCACACTTCGTCCCCAGCAAAGGTCAAGCCGAAACAAATCTTGACACCTCGGAAAATGATGTGCACAGTGTTCTGGGATTGGAAAGGCATCTTACTCATTGATTTCTTACCGCGTGGACAAACAATCAACGCAGATGCTTACTGCGAGACACTTAGGATGTGGCGCCGCGCAATACAGAATAAGCATCGAGGGTTGCTGTCAAAAGGTGTTGTTTTTCTTCACGATAACGCACGACCACACACTGCAAATGTGACGAAAAACCTCCTACAGGGATTTGGCTGGGACGTGTTTGACCACCCTCCGTACAGCCCTGACCTCGCTCCTAGCGACTTTCACCTGTTCACACAGCTCAAGTCTTTCCTTGGCGGTCAACACTTCAACAATGACGACGAGCTGAAAGAAGATGTTTCCAACTGGTTGAAGACACAGGCGGCAAACTTCTATGATGAAGGTATCCAAAAACTTGTGCCACGCTATGACAAAAGCCTGCAAAAGTTCGGCAGTTATGTGGAAAAGTAGTTTAATAGGTGTAGAATGTTGTGCAATAAATATTTTTTCTGTATCTGCACACAATTTAATTTTATTACCAAACGAAACTTACTTTCTTGACGTGCCTCGTATATTAAATCATTTGTATTAATAAACTCTATTATTTCTATGACAAATTACATACGTACTCTAAGATAGTAACAAACTGTTATCGGTCTGCAGTTAACTAGTTGATGTCTGTCACCCCTTTAGAAATTGGTTTAACAACGGATAGAATTAGTATATCTTGGGCGATAACTTTAAAAAGAGACACATGTTTATCAGTTCTGTAAGAATGTCTAGGGTTGGACCATAGCACTGTTTCAATATCCAAGGTGAAATTTCATCCCAACTATAACTACATTATGCCTATTTTTCTGACTATCGTACTTAATTAATCGTCCGTTGTTGATTTAAGGAAGACTGATTTATTACACTTGTTTTATAATACCACTGTTATTTCCTACAACATTTTGATATACATTTATATCATTACCTCTTGTTCTATTACTATTATAGTGTTCATAACGCGAGGCTGAATGCAGTTACTGGGTGTTTCTTAAAATGTTTACAATATCCCATTAGCTAGTTATTGTTGCCTTAAGGAAGCGGTCATCTGCCCCTACAGTATCCTCATTTACTTCAAATAAAACCCATTGATTTTCCATTACATCATATTACGAGCAATATGAAATACAACATGATAAGAAAATCAGATAACTTGTTACTATCGAAGCCCATATTACAAACAAAAGGCGTTCTTCAGGGAGGTCCCATGAGCCCTGCACTCTTCAGTTTAGCCGCTGAAGAGATATTTAGAAAAATGGAGAAGAAAGATGAGGTATCTACCAACATATATGCAGATAATTTAGTAGTCAAATCATCAAACTAACAGAAATTACAAGAAACAACAGGTCATATGGAAGAATGGTGTAAAGATATCGAATTCCATAGTAATGTGACGAAAACAGAAATTATGAATTTCAGAAAAGGAGGTAAGGAATAGAAGCGAAGTGCAAAAAATTGTATCAATGGTACGTCTATCAAGGTCGGGTCTGATTTCAAATATCTGAGAGTGACACTCCATGTTACGAACGCAGCTATGGCACTAAATGACATCAAGTACATACGATTACTAAATTTAGAAATAGCAATGACGTTTTTCAAATGCAAAGGAAATAAAAAAGAAGAGTGGAAACTCTATATCAAAAGAGACCTTGGAGTAGCAAAAACCTCAAGATCAAGTCTAGTATACCTCCTGGCCAGAGAATCATGTTAATAGAAGACATCAGGTATCAATTTCCTTTGTAATCCACTCAAGTATTTGAAGGGATGCTGACATAAAGAATATAAATAAGCCCACAATTCTACTCTACTGGGGCAATGACTGACATATGCCAACTTTGAGACGCGGCATTTATTCACTAATTTATGTACAGTTGGTTGGTTGTACCCATCTACTGTGCACAAACTAGAATTACCATGAGCCAGCAGCGATGTGTGCATAATTTGCTAGATTCCATATAGAAATATGTAGCAAAAGAGTCAGTTCAATAAAGACTAAGCAAAACACGATGAAAACAAGAAGTTCCATGACGAACTAAAGAGCCTACTTTTCATGCCAATGATTATTCTACAGTATATGAACCTATCTACAATAATGACCAAATTAAGTTGGTAATATCGAAATGTCTAATTAGTTCGAAATATTCCTGGTATAATGTAGCCTAATAGAGCACTACAGTTGGCAGCCCTGGTGACTGATTATATACTTAGTTCCATCTCTTAAGGTACAGAATACAAAATTTGGTCGAAGTCCAATGGAAGTTACATGCAGCTAGACATTGGATCCATCAGCACGCGTAAAAGCATGTTGGCAACAATGTCATGCGTGTGCTGGTTAGAAATAATCGGAAATATTATGATGTCTTGTTGTGCCAATTTTGGATGAAATCCATTTGTTAGTAATGAAGTTACATGTATTTTAAAATTGGACCTATCAGCAAGCATAGAATCATGTTGGCAGCACTGACTTATATTAATTACCTCCAAATTAATTTACAGTGTCAGGTGTTATACGTGTGCAAAGTAGAGAGCTGTTGGCTTGCATACTTTGTGATATATTGATATTAGGGTAAAAAAAATATATAGACAGCATTTATTAACAGTTGGCAGCCCTGATTGCCATATCTGTTTTGTTACACATAGCACATAGGTACGAAATTTGGTTGTTATCAAACTGATAGTATAGAAGTTACATGTATTAAAAAATTGGTCCTATCAGCAGGCTTAGAATCATGTTGGTGGAACTGAAGTATATACGTTACTCCAAATTAATCTAAAATATCAGGTACTATACGTGTGCATAGTTTGAAGCTGTCGACTTGCATACTTTCAGATATATTGGTATTTGGATGAAGAAAATAGAGAGAGCAATTATTAACAGTTGGCAGCCCTAGTGGCTCTTAAGAATACACTCAGTCATATCTGTTTATGTACACATATTTCATACACAATTTGGTTGAAATCCAATTAATAGTGTAGAAGTTATATGCATTTAAAAGCTGGAATTATCAGAAGGCTTAACATTATTTTGGCAACACTGTCATGTATGGCCTCCTGGAAATTAAACTGAAATAGTATTATCTACATGTGTGGCAATAGCTCCCATGCATACCATCTCATTTGAATTATGATCGATGACAGCCACGTTAGTATCGATACATTAATTGAAGCCAGTACGGAGATCACATTTCATACTATAGCAGTCTTCCTTGCTATCCACTATCCTATAAGCACCAGGATGAACAAACAGCAGCGCAACTTCCCTTAGATTCAATGCCTTATGCTAAAGTCTTTACCTACTGTGAATGACCGAGTGCCAATTGTTCAAACCTGCATCACCAATAAATTAGACACTGATGGCAACACATATGGTGTAGTCTTCACGGCAGCAATGCATGACGTATGACTTCGTCATAACTTTTCTAAATCAGAA
Organism: Meconema thalassinum; assembly: GCA_946902985.2. Classification (NCBI taxonomy): domain Eukaryota; kingdom Metazoa; phylum Arthropoda; class Insecta; order Orthoptera; family Tettigoniidae; genus Meconema; species Meconema thalassinum. The sequence goes on from CAMPQE020000041.1 coordinate 2,900,913, forward strand.
AGACTAACCAAAATACCTGTAGTAATAGTCAGGAAAATATCTGGAGAAAATGTAGTAAAAGATGATTACTCCTACGCCGTCTGTGACCCACCCAACCATCCCAAATAGGATCACGGCTTAATTAGCCAAAGTTACAGCTCTGGTCACCACTAGTTCAAATCAATCATCATCGGTTGCGGTCGTGAGTATTCGGGTCTCTTCGTTAGCCCCGCTTGTCATCAAGACAGTACTGCCAACCTCACCCTTACGGTACTATATAAAACAAAAAGCGTCCAGTTCATTCTCTAGTGCGCATCATTCTTGTGCAGCACCCAGTTCATTTGATAAAGCGCTGAATTGAATCATTTAGACACTATGGGTTGTCAAAGTTGCCTGATAACAACCAGTAACTTCAATCAGCGGTTCTATGATCAACCTAAAAAGTTTCTGAAGCTATTGCAACAACACATTTTAGTACCAAAAACACTACCGTGCGGATAAAGCATAACCAATCTGTAACCTGCAACAAGATGATAGCCGGACGTCAAGGCCGCACCTACACCCGACCATTCTAACCTTAGTTTTGTCCAATCCAATGGTTTTCGACAATGGTTACAGATTAATGCGTCCAGATCAATGGTTTTTGATTGCGGTCAAGTGAAGTTGGCCCCACTGTCCCTCACAAGCATTATTTACACATACAGATAATACACAAAAGCCCAATTATTTCTTTTATCACATAATTACAACGTTACGTGTCGTCTGGTGTATTTTCTATCGGACATGTTGGCAACTACTGACGTCAAAGTGTGTGCCTCATTGTGAGCGCTCACTGCGGCAGTTTCACATACTAAAAACGTCTGACGAACATGGCTCCGGTTGTTAAATAAAACACATATTTACGTGATTTAGCACATACATCGGGTGCTGTCGGTGCATAAGTGATCAAGGTTGGAAGTTAAAATTGATAATGTCCTCCAAAAAGATAAAATACTATATCAAAATGATATTTTGTTGAAATGGAAGCGAAGAGAAAAAAAGTGATACGTCGTGCATAATTAATGTATTTACCCACTGTGAATGCCAGGGAGCCAGCACAGTGAAGCAGCGTTATGAATACAAAAAACATCAGTTATTGCTAAAATAACAAACAATACTGAATAATCCAAATTGTGAAAATCATTCACATTATTATTAGAAAAGGAATATAAAATCTATGATCACCTGAGTTTGATGCTCCACTTTGACCGCCGTGTTTTCGTACTCAAATATATCACAAGATTCATCCAGCTGGTTAAAAGTACGTAATTGGTCTTTCGACTCCTAGAAAGAATTATACAAGTATGACCCAACATATAACATACCCACAGAATAACAGTTATAAGTTACGTGTAACAATAAAAAGAAGAACATACTGGTTAGCCTACTATTTGGTAGCAAGCTTGTCATGCACATCATGTTACACGATATATGAATTAAATAAAACTCACAATATTAAGGAATTCATCCGGCTCACTCTTAAATAATGGTTGTTGGTCCATAATGTTCAGGAAGCTAGAACACACAAATTATTATCATATAATAACACTCGAAATAAGGTAATTTCAGAACACCGAATTCAAGTTAGGCTAGTGGTAATCCAATTATAACCTTCCAAGTGCACAGTGAGAAGAAGAAGTTAACAACAAACGTATTCGACAATGACGCTCGACATTATAAAATATGAGTTAGGGTATAATATGGAGTAAAATATTAATAGAATGAGGAATTACTGGTGCCAGCTAGTGGAACAGTGAAATGGAGCAAACTATAATTGGTTTCTCTATTCCTAAGTAGGCTACACACAAACCTGAGCACAATGTGATGGGGCACGCGGAATAAATATAATTGTCCGACGCTAAATTACATTAGAAACCTAACAACGTAAAAGTAAACTCAAGTTACTGGACGAGTATCAAGATATTGGCTGAAAGAGGATAGGCTACATTGATTTTCAGAAAACTCAAGACATTAGTTCCGGCTCGTGTTACAAGGAACCCACTTCAAATGAAAACCAACGAAAGTCCCTCATACAGTAGAATCAACATTGAACAGAAGGGACTGAAATATGTATTTAACTTATAAATACTATCAGAGGGTAACTCGTATACTTGCCGTTATAACGAGTTCCTAGTTACACATTTAAGTTTGTGTATCCTCGACAATTAAATATTGTACACGGGGAAAGCAACGGTTGTAAAATATTATAGGCTATTTATTTAATCGAATAGCCCTTAATAGAGCACGATAAATCAATACATCAAGTTTTGCTATAAGATTTCTTCTTGGTCACCCAAAATTGCTTCATTCTTTCAGATTGTTGTCGCCGGAGCTCCTCAATGTAGTGTGGCTGTTTTCTGCTTTGCTGTAGTTCCTCCTTGAAGGTACATGAAAATCCACAGCCTGCTTCCAGTCTCCGACCGGGTCAGGAATGGAATGAATGAAGCCCCCATCTAGCGGCGAGGATATGAACTGTGCCGGCTGCCGGGGCCTGACGCCGTCCTCTGGGGCAATGATTAAATGAATGACAGATGAAATGAAATGATAGTGGAGAGTGTTGCTGGAATGAAATTTTGACAGGGAAAACCGGAGTACCCGGAGAAAAACCTGTCTGCCTCCGTTTTGTCCAGCACAGATCTCACATGGAGTGACCGGGATTTGAACCACGGACCCAGCGGTGAGAGGCCGGCGTGCTGCCGCCTAAGCCACGGAGGCTTCCTCCTTGAAGGTGACTGTTTTAATTTTGTTCCGAAAGAGTTGTCTATTTGGTATGTCTTCAATTTGTATATTGGCCTCTTTAAGGTCATTCAAGGTCTGTTGAAACCAAGCTGGCTGTATCTTAAGTTTTATAATTTTATTGAAAATTTTCTTTGTCAATCTATCATCGTTCATTCTTTGTAAATGACCAAAAAAGGATAATCTTCTTCTTCGCATGGTATGTAGTATGTTTTCTACATGCTCATAAATTTCTACATTTGGTCTAGGTCTGTTGTAATCTGCTCCTACTTTCCTAGGGCCAAGTATACTTGTAATTATTTTCCTTCCCATGACCATGACTGCTAATTTCACCTTTATTCATTAATTTGAGCGTTTCAGATCCATATAAGGCCTCTGGTTTCACAACAGTATTATAATGTTTAATTTTCATAGAATTAGGCAATGCCTTTTTCTTATAAATGTTCCTGGTGAGCTGGAAAGCTATATTCATTTTCTTTGTTCGAACTGTTAGGCTGTTTTTCTCATTATTATTTATTGTAATCCATTCGCCGAGATATTTGAAAGAATTCACTCTTTTGATTTCGTTTTGTTGCATACATAATTTATCAGGACTATTTTTGACATTGGATATAAATTCTGTCTTTGTGAAGGAAATTTGTAGACCTATTTTATTTGCTTGTTGTATTAAATTATCAATTTGTATTTTGGCATTTTCCGGTGTATTAGAGCAATGTCGTCAGCAAAAGCCAAACAATCTATATAGATGTTATCTCGTTGATATCCTAATTTAACCCCTTTAGTGTCTGTTTTCCTCCACTCTCGGATCACCTTTTCCAAGGCACAGTTAAAAAGTAATGGTGACAATCCATCACCTTGTCTGACTCATATGTTTATTTCAAAATCCTTGGAGAACTTCCCTGGAAAACGGACTTTGGACGTGGTATTTGTTAGCTTATCCTGAATAATGTTAGTAGTTTTAGGATCCAAACCAAATTATTTTAGAATGTTGATGAGAGATTCTCTGTCAATGGAATCAGAGGCTTTTGCAAAATCTATAAAAGTAACTGTCGTGTCTTTATTTCTTAATTGTCTCATTTGCAAAATAGTTTTAAGATTCCATATCTATTCAATACACGATCTATGTTTACGAAAGCCATTTTGATACTCTCCTATTGGTAAGTATAATTGGGGTTCTGAACGATTGAGTAAAGCTTTGGAAAGAATGTTATATGCTACTGACACAAACGATATGCCTCTATAATTATTCAGGTCAGATTTAGACCCCTTCTTGTGGATAGGGTGAATTATGGTGACTTTCCATTCCTCAGGAACTTTTTCATTTTCCCAGATCTTATCAATCATATCTTTCAATTGTATGAGTGTATCATCATTAACGGCTTTCAGCAACTCTGCCCTAATCCCATCTTCACCAGCGGCTTTGTTGTTTTTGAAGTTTCGTATAATTTCTTTAATTTCGTCCAAGTCTGGTGCTAGAGTATTTTAATTTTGAATGTTAGTAGTATTGGTGATAAACTTGTCATAATGTCGATTAGTCAGGTCCGTATTGACGTAACTATAACTTTGAAAGAATAATAGATTTTCCGCCTTCAATACTGTTTATTTCTATTACTTACAGGGACATGTTTCGGGGGCTAATTCTCCCCCTTCATCAGCCCCCGAAACATGTCCCTGTAAGTAATAGAAATAAACAGTATTGAAGGCGGAAAATCTATTATTGTTTCAAAGATAAACTTGACATCCGGATTATGACAATTGTGTAGGTCTTCAAAATACTCTGCCATTATATTACAATTCTCTTGATTAGAATGTGATATTTGTTTTGTCTTTGGATTTACAAGTAGTAATGTGGGGGCTTCAAATTTATTCAATTGTTTTCGAAATAGCTGGTAGAAATTTCTCACATTGTTGTTTTTAAATTCATCTTCTATTTGTTGTAGTTCCTTCAGAAAGAATAATTTTCTTTCCCTTTTAAAAGTTTGAGTAGCTATTCTTCTTTTTTCTATTAGATTATTTCAGTTGTCTTGATTTTTGTTTGAGTTCCATTTCTCCCACGCTTTTTGTCGTTCTTCTAGAACCTTATTACAGTATTCATTCCACCAGATTTGTGTTTTCTTGTTCGTTGGAGGTGCTGTTTTAATTGCTGCTGTAATTATGCCATTTTTTCAAATCATTCCACCTATGAAAATTCTGTTGTTGAATCTCAGTTGTTATTTTATCTTTCTCCAATTTATTAGTATCATATTTAGGAACTTTTGAGTGTTTTTTAAATTTTCGGATATCAGGTTTAATTTTAAATTTAGCTACCGAAATGTAGTTATCAGATTCAATATTTGCAGACTTTATTTCGTGCATTCATTATTTCTTTAGATTACTTCTTGCTTATTGCTATGTGATCAAGTTGTTTCTCCCCACATAGTGGGTTTGGCGATACCCATGTCATTAACTTATTTGGTTTTCTTTCAAAAGATGTTGATTTGACTATTATATTGTGGTGTCACAGTGTGGTGCAATAGCACCTAGTGTAGTGTTATACAGTGTTGGTATTGCTACCAGGTGAGTGACACAGTGTGGTGCAATAGCACCTAGTGTAGTGTTATACAGTGTTGGTATTGCTACTAGTGGAGTGACACAGTGTGGTGCAATAGCTCCTAGTGTAGTGTTATACAGTGTTGGTATTGCTACCAGGTGAGTGACACAGTGTGGTGCAATAGCACCTAGTGTAGTGTTATACAGTGTTGGTATTGCTACTAGTGGAGTGACACAGTGTGGTGCAGTAGCACCTAGTGTAGTGTTATACAGTGTTGGTATTGCTACCAGGTGAGTGTTACAGTGTGGTGCAATAGCACCTAGTGTAGTGTTATACAGTGTTACAGTATATATATATAGTATGATCAAGTAGGGAGTGATAGAGGAGTAACACCTCTTTAAAAAAACCTTGGTCCAGCTGGCCCGGCTGGTAGTACCTTGTTAGGGCCCCTTGCCAGGGTTACGGTGAAGTCCTCAACGGTACCTGCAGTGAAAGAGGTGAACTCTGGCACAGTGTGGTTGGCGGAAGGGGCAGCCTATTGCTCAGGTTTAAGAGGGCAAACTATTGTCCATCGTTATGATGGGCAGGTTTTGGCCCAACGGCAAAATGAGCGGATGAGGAGGCAATCACTCTCATGGCTCCCAACGGTCATAGAGGCGGAAGAGGCCACGCCAGACGGACTGGCTGTAAAGGCGCACCTCAGTAGTACTTGAGTATGCGGCAGTTCGTTGCAGTCTCTGTGTTCGGTCCTGCATGTCTCATTCTTTGTGAGCCGCAGGATAAGGCTCAGAGATCATAGTGTGTGGGTCTCGTCCTGGCAAGCTGAGATCCACCCTAAACAAATTCACGCCAGTGGCACTTCTTCCGAACGTCACTTTTCAAAGTCCAACGGCGATGGGATATGGACGGTGGGGGCAGGTTATGGGTGTAACTGGAAGCCCCTAGTTCAGACCTGCACGTTGGCAGCAGATGTGTGATGGTCGTCTTCCGGAGACTCTGTGACTACTCAGGAATTCGGTCCTGCATCTGTGTTTGGGCAGGCCTATTTAGGATCACCGCTGCCCACCCCACATGGGGAAGGCCCTAGAAAAGGTGGGCTAAACATCGGAAGTCACAATCTTGGTCCGGCTGGGCAACCGCACTCAGCAGGTCACCCCTCATGCGGTCGAAACTCAAAACAGTAAAGAATCACAATTTGATTATTGGATCATGGAACATCAGAACCTTGCTTGATTTTGACAATAACATTAGACCTGAGAGAAGGTCAGCTCTCGTAACCCATGAGTTATCAAGACTCAACGTTGACATTGCTGCTCTCAGTGAAACTAGGCTGTCTGCTGAAGGCAAGATTACTGAATCTGGAACAGGATATACCATCTTCTGGAAAGGAAAGCATGAGGGTGAATGTCGTATTCATGGTGTGGGCTTCGCTGTGAAGACCAAACTGGTAAATTATCACCAACTTACGCCCATTGCAATCAGCGAAAGGCTCATGACTCTCCGCATACCACTCTCAGGAGGTTCCTTTATGACACTCATCTCTGCCTATGCTCCTACCTTAGATTCTGATGATGAAGTAAAGGCTCATTTCTATAATCAGTTAAGTGAAATCATCTCCAAGGTACCATCTGCAGATAAACTCTTGCTCCTTGGTGACTTCAATGCCAGAGTTGGGAAAGATCACAGGCTATGGAATAATGTGATGGGCAAACAGGGACTTGGAAAATGTAATCCCAATGGACTGTTGCTTCTTGGTCTTTGTGCAGAACACGAACTTATCATTACCAGCACGCAGTTCCGGCTACCTGACCGCTTCAAAACCACGTGGATGCATCCTCGTTCCAAACATTGGCACATTCTTGATTATATCATTACCCGGCAATGTGATAAGAAGGACACTCTTATTACCAGAACAGCAAGGAATATAGACGATTGTTGGACAGATCATAAACTTCTTATATGTAAGCTCAGGATATCCATCAGACCTAAACCACCTAGGAACATTAAAAATTTGCCAAGAAAGAAGTTTAATACATCCAAACTTCAGGATGAATCCATGTACAAACATTTTGGAAACAGGATCGTCACCCAGTTATCAGAAAACCCAGTAACAAATGATATTCAGCAAGAATGGGCCACATTACAGAAGATTATCACACAGTCAGCTGAGGAAACCATTGGTTTTATAGTGCGGAAAAGACAAGACTGGTTTGATGACAACAATGAGGAAATTCTGTCTCTCATCAATGCCAAAAGGAATGCCTATCTTGCCCATCTTCAAGACCCAACTTCCAACACAAAGAGAGATAAACTACTGGAACTTAAGGGTAAATGCCAGACGCAGATAAGGCAGATTAAAAATACTTGGTGGCAACAGAAGGCTCAGGAACTGCAGAGACTATCGGATTCTCGAGACTTGAGGAACTTCTATGCCGTACTCAAGGAAATATATGGACCATCTCGCTCATCATCAGGTACACTGAAAAGCGCTGATAATTCTACTACCTTTACTGATAGTCAAGAAATCTTGGAACGCTGGAAGGAGCACTTCTCCAATCTCCTAAATCGTCCATCAGAAGCTGCTGAAGACTTCCTCTGTTAAGTGCCGCAACAACCTGAACAACTGTGGTTGGCAGTACCTCCTACTTATCATGAATTCAGTGCAGCTCTCACCCAATTGAAACCCAGAAAATCACCTGGCCCAGATAACATCCCTCTGGAACTAATTCAAGCCGGAGGTCATTCCCTCAAAACAAGAATTTTCATCCTTATCCTCAGAATTTGGGAATCAAGAAAGGTACCTGGAGACCTAAAGAATGCCACCATCGTCACTATCTTTAAAAAGGGTGATCGCAGTGTTTGTGGCAACTACCGTGGTATATCACTGCTATCAATTGTGGGGAAGATTCTTGCAAGAATTCTACTTAACCGCCTCAAGGTTATCTCTGAGAGGATCCTCCCAGAGTCACAATGCGGATTTAGAACTTCCAGAAGCACAATTGACTTGATTTTCTGTGTGAGACAGCTACAAGAAAAATGTAGAGAACAACAGAATCCACTCTTCTTAGTCTTTTATGACTTGGAAAAGGCATTTGATTCGGTTCCAAGACCAGCCATGTGAGCAGTGCTGAAGTGGTTTGGTTGCCCTCAGCGTTTTGTAGATCTAATCAAAGCTCTCCATGATGGCATGACAGGTCAGGTTTGCCATCAGAATAAGATGTCCGATGAATTTCCCATTACCCATGGACTGAAACAAGGATGTGTACTGGCTCCAACGCTTTTTGCGCTGTACATGGCTGCAATGCTTTATGATTCACCCACAAACATCCCAGGTGTGGAGATCAAGTATCGTTTTGATGGAGGGCTTTTCAACCTAACTCGTCTCCGCTCCTTGAGGAAAACTCAGGTTACTAAGGTTACTAACATGTTGTATGCAGATGATGCTGCGTCACCAACTCTCACACCAGAAGAGCTGCAAGAGTCAGTTAACTGTTACAAAAGTGCATGTGATCGCTTTGGTCTTACCATAAATGTCAATAAGACTAAAGTCTTGGCACAACCTTCACCAGGCACACCTCTTCCTCAGTTCAATATCTCCATTTCAAATTTGCCATTAGAACAGGTTGACCACTTCTCGTACCTGGGCAGTACCATTTCTGTGAGCTGTACCTGTGAGCAGGATGTGGATAAGAGAATTGGCGCAGCCCATGCAGCATATGGACGATTAGCGCACCGGGTCTTCATGAATAAAGATCTATCCATGAGTACAAAGCTTATGGTGTACAAAGCAGTAGTCATTTCTACACTGCTGTATGGCTGTGAAACGTGGACCCTTTACCGACGTGATCTTAGGAAGCTTGAGCGTTTCCACCTACAAAAACTTCGATCAATCCTGAGGATTAAATGGGAAGACCGCATTACCAATATTGCTGTTCTGGAAAAGGCTCAAATCAACAGCATAGAATCATCCATAATAGGTCACCAATTTAGATGGATTGGTCATGTCCATCGGATGGATGATGTGAGATTACCTCGTCAAATGCTATATGGTGAGTTATGCTGTGGCACCAGACCTCATGGTGGTCCTAAGAGGCGCTACAAGGACCAATTTAAGCAGACCCTGAAATTGACAGGTCTCGATTCACAAACCTGGGACATGCTGGCTGAAAACCGCTCAACTTGGCGCCGTACCATCTCGGATACTGTAAAGACGTTTGAAAGGGATCGACGCATACATGAAGAGGCCAAGCGTCAAGCTAGGAAACTTCGAGCAGCCCAACCACGTCCTCCTCCAGCAATACTATGCGACTTGTGTGGTCGCTTGTTCCATGCCAGGATTGGACTCTTTAGTCACCGTAAACACATCCACAAACTGGACTGAAGGAAGAAGATTTATACTCGGATTCGAGTTAAAGCCGATGACGATGTTGTGGTTGGCACAAAGTTCTATTAATCTTTCACCATTCTTATTTGTACGCAAATATTTGTAAAATAATACTATTAAATTATTATTGTTATTTAACTTTCTCCATTGAACCCTAGGTAATACCTACAGTTCAATTACGTAGTCACGTCTGTAGAGAGCAATTCAAATAAACCCAACATGGAACTGAAAATTCTCAGATCTTCATATTTCGCCACGAGGTTCAACAAAGACACGAACTCGATATCGATATTGCTAGCAGCGCACTCGTAAAAAAACAACGCTCCACCGTTGATAAATAGGCACGGTGTAAGAAAAATAATTATATAATGGATACCGGTACATTTCTAACACAATACAGAGATTATCAGTTGCTCTTTTATTTTATGTTTTATGCCCATTTCTATTCCAGGCAATTTCCTGGATGGTTCCTAAATCAAGGCCACGCCGCCTCCTTCCCAATATTCACCTGAATTAAATATACTCACACTCTGATACAGACACCACAGTAACACCGATTCTCAAATTCTGCAACCAACTGAAGAGCCCGTTGGTACCGGTACACTGGGGCGAAACGCTATCAACTGTTTTTGAGCTAGCCGGACCATTTTACTTTTTGTTGTTGTTGTTGTTGTAAATTTGTTAATATACATAGCTCAATGCGACATTTAAAATCCCGTTTCCTTCAGGAACAGACATTTCCAATATTAATTAGCAAGGTAAGGTAACACCACTTTGATTATGAAGTTTTGGCTTCCGTAGTACATTGGTGCTGCTCATGGCGACATGTGTGCCTTGCAGCGGCCTTCTCAGTATGTATTGACCACGCGTCTTGGTGAGGTGTACCATTCACCAACTGACGAGACCATTGGTACACTCGGGCGAAACGCTGGCAACTGATTAGGTGCTAGCCGGACCATTTTTCAAATTTCCTTGTGATTTTGTTAATATACATAGCTAAATCGGATATTTAAAATCCTGTTTCCTTCGCGAACAGACATTTCCAATACTGTTAAATATCCAGAAGAACTAGAAAAAAATCGCACTGCTGTGAAGAATGATGAGAGTGCAGCACGATCTAATACAGAAGGGCTCTCCCTAGTTACCAGTAGGGATTTACCACAACTGAGGCAAGACTCTATATAGATACGGGGATGCTTTCCCACAGGAAGTCATCAACTCTACTGAGGATAATCGCCTTTGTTCAGACGTTGAATCCAGAATAAATAGGAACAGAAGTTTCCAACAGCCCAACGGGGCATCAGTAGTTGGTACAAAGGAAGATGCGAAACTTCAAGCCACAGAGAAAATGGCGTGGCTTTCTGTAGGAAGATTTAAAAGGACGTCACTAATGTCACAACACTCAAGAAATAACTTGAGAAATATTGAATAGACGGTGACATAGATGTCAAAGAGATTGTAACAAGAGGAAGAACCAAAGCCTTCAGAGTTGGTTTCCACTTTCCTCAATTGGAGAAAACTAATTCTGTGGACTTCTTGCAAAAGGGAGTTTTAGTCCGAAAATTTCTTTTTCGAAGGTCACGCGACGAGGGAGTAACACTTGACGCATAAGAGACGCCTAACGATAATGCATTGTGGTATATTCTTTGAATATACACTTAAACGTTCAGTAATTGGCACCCACCTTGGGTTTTCATTGATTTTTGGCTTCTATTATTTTTAGCCTACTTTCGATTTTTGCAAAAAATGAAAGTAGACTTATGAGATCTACACAGGGCCTAAAATTGTGTGTATATCTGTGTGCGTGTGAGTCCGTGTGTGTGAGTGTGTGTACTCTGAATGTCTTGCGCCCCCCCCCCCCCCCTATAAATTCAAACACGGTAAAACCGAATTGAACGAAATTTGGTACAGAGGTAGAACTAGCAAGGGGCACATCAGTGTCATGTTTTATATCGCCGTCATCTTTACCAAAACTGAATGGTGGCCACTCAAACGTTCAAAACGTAAAATCAAATAACGACTAAACAATTCATCCGATCTCTACCAAATTTGTTAAAAACATACCTTCATATAGGACGCGTCTTGTGACCAAACTATAAGGTCATCCGCCGTACCATTTCAGGATGGTGGCCGTGAGAATTATGCAAACTTTATAATCCATATCATGGGACCCACCAGTTCCGATTATCGAGCCGAGAATCGTTTTAACTGTTCTAAAGGGGCACCTTCGAAATTAAAAGTTTATTGTTTAATACTATAGTGTAGAACTGATTTTAAAAAGCTGAGCCGTCGGAGTTAAAAGGCAAGATGGCAGCGGAAATCTTGTGCCTGACTTATATTTCACTAATTTGAGTATTGCATGCAATATAGAGTACTGATACAAAATAAATAAACTTTGTATGAAATGCTTTATATATAAATAATATACTCCACTGATGATATCGTTTAGTCTAAATCATTTTTCTCTAACACGTTCTATGTAACTCATTTGATATCGGACGATGTCCGTTGGCACGTTTGGCTGCGTGGTAAAGCGTTGGCCTATCACTCTTACGGCTAAGGTTCGAACCCCATCAGAGTTAGGATTCTTTGCTTGAAATTTTTATATTTATTGTTTTGCAATGACTCAGACGTTTTAAAATTAAGCGTTATATTGTGCATATTACGTTGGAAAATATATATTTCATTAAATCAAAATTCGCCAGCAGATTTACACGAGACATCTAGCAGCAAAAAAGTGAATTATCATGGCCAACTGGCGGTGAACAACACGCCGGCCTACAGATTAACTTACAGATTTTATTGAAAAGTTTCTTTTTATGGCCGCTAGAATGCACTCGCCCCGTTAGGATTATCTTGTTCGATACTTCTCCACTAGATATCACGACTGGTCTACGTGGGACTCCATCGATTAGCATACCATTGGCATTCTATGCGCATCGAATTTGAAGAATGACAAGATGATACTACGATACATTTTTACTTTTTATTTTAAAGGGTTTGTAACAGCTTATTGTGCGTTATTTGAAAATGTTATTTGAAGTAAAGAACAAAACGATTTCACATAGTACGTGAACTCTAGCAGTTGGTGCTAGTTCAGGATATTAATTAATACTTTTATTGCAGCCAAATAGCAATCGAAAATATCCACATAGTTGGTATACACACGTCTATGTAGGGTCATGGAAAGATTTGTTAATTAAATTAGGGTGATGAAAGCCATGCACAGCCAGACGTGTAAACACATGCCTCAACTCAAAGTTGGATGTTACCCACGTCAGGTTGATTATGTAATAATAATAATAATAATAATAATAATAATAATGTTTTTTGATAGAAGAATTCTGGGAAGACTTAGAAGAAATCACCAACAAAATCCCCACTAAGCATGTAAAATTATTGCTTGGTGATTTTAATGCACAATTAGGCCGCGAAAGAAAATTCAGAGACACAACAGGAAAACATACAGCGCACCAGAGGACAAACAAGAATGGAGAGAATTTGATAAACTTCTGTAGGAATTTTGACCTCAAAATCATGTCAACACAATTCCAGAAACCCTACAAGAAACTATGGACTTGGAAATCTCCAAACAGCGCCCTCGGAGAATTTCAGATAGACCACGTTGCGATATCTACAAAAAACACCAGAGAAGTTATGAATATACGAACGAGAAAAGTTTTTTTCGAATCTGATCATCATCTACTACAAATCAAGGCTAAGTTTATACCAAACAGACAAACTAAGAGAACAACCAGAATTTTCAGAACAGACCCAGAGTATTTACAATTAAACAAGAAAGAAATAACACAAGGACTTAAGAAAATTGAGAGTAACAACTGGACGGACATGTCCGAAAACATGAAAGAACTGATAAAATTGGGGCAGCCCCCGAGGAAAAGGAAGCACAGATGGTGGAACGTGACATGTGACAGAGCCATAGAGGATAGAATACAAGCCTGGAAAAAATTTAACAGCCATAGAACACCAGAAAAATGGGAAGAATTCAACAAGATACAAAAAGACTCCTCGAGAATAATCCGCAGAGAAAAAAGAAACTACGATAACAACAGACTCAAGGAGATAGAAGAGGATTTTACCAAAAATAACTCACGAAACTTCTATAGAACATTCAGAGAGAATATGACTGGATATCGACCACCGAGCTTATGCTTCAAAAGACAAGACGGAACAGTGGAGACAAACCCGAAAAAGAACTGTACGATACTGGCACAATATTTTGACTCACTGCTTAACTGTGATAAACCAACACACAGATTACAGTTCGAAAAGCCAGAACCTAACATTGATTCCAAACCTCCAACACTTGAAGAAATCGTGGAAATAATAAAATCACTAAAGAACAATAGAGCGCCTGGAGAAGACGGATTGATTTCGGAAATCTGGAAATTAGACCACGAAAATGTTACACCAAAAATACACAAAATCATCGAAAACATCTGGGAAACAGGGAAGGTACCAGAAGAATGGAAGTCAGCTCTAATACACCCCCTCCACAAGAAGGGAGACAAAACGAACCCTAATAATTATAGAGGGATTTCACTATTACCCGTCGCATACAAAATTTTCTCCAAAGCCCTGTTAAAACGGATAGAGCCTCAGATAGATCCACAGATAGGAGAATACCAAGGAGGGTTCAGGAAGGGAAGATCGTGCAGTGAGCAGATTTGGTGCCTGAGAACAATACTAGCAACGAGAAAAACCAGGAACACAACAATCACATTTGTCGACTACAAAAAAGCGTATGACTCCATAGATAGAGAAACACTTTTTAACACATTAGAAGAAATGAAGGTCGACAATAAGTCCAGAAAACTAATCCAAGAAACATTAACAAATACAATATCCAAAGTTAAATTCATGGGAGAGATCTCGGAACCCTTCAAAATTAATACAGGAGTGCGACAAGGTGATGGTTTATCACCCATTCTATTCAACTCAGTTTTGTATAAAATAATCAAGACATGGGAAAAAGGAGTCAAAGGCATAAAAATGGCAAAACACCAGAAAAGGACAGTGAACATTAAATGTCTGGCTTTTGCAGATGATGTAGCGATTATAACAAATAACAGAAAAGAAGCCAAAGAAGCTCTAGAGACGCTACATGAAATCTCTGCCAAAACAGGGTTACAAATCTCATACGAAAAAACACAGTTCATGGACACAAAATCTACAGACAAGCACCCACTGGAAACCAAGTATGGAAAAATAACACAAGTGGAAAGTTTCAAATATCTAGGAGAGATTATACAGAAAACAGGACTGAACTTGGCATCCAATGAAGACAGGATCGCTAAATTGCAGAAAGCATACCGACTTACATGGAACCACTACAATAAAAAAAGTATTTCCATCAATGCCAAATTACGACACTATCGTACAGTAGTCTTACCAGAGGCCTTATATGCTTCAGAAACGACAGCAATCAAGGGACGAACAAAAATCAAGGAATTAGAAAAACAAGAGAAAAAAATTCTGAGAAAGATCTACGGGCCAGTTCAGAAAGAGGGAATATGGATGAAGAGACCAACAATAGAACTGTACAAACAGACAGAGACGATTACAAACAACATAAGGAAAAGAAGGGCAAAATTTTATGGACATATACATAGGATGACCGAAGACAGACTGACCAAGAAAATTTTTAATATAGTTACGAATAGCACACTAAAAACCAATTGGGTAAAGGAAACTGTGGAAGACCTTAAGAAACTAAACATCTCTACAGAAGACATCGCAGACAGGAGCAAATACAGAGAAAAACTTAGACTACAGAAGTTTGAGCAAACTCCCAAAGAGAGACAACCAGCAAAGAGGTGGACAGAAGAGAGAAAGAGGAAACATAGTGTGTATATGAGAAGTTTTTGGGAAAAAAGAAGAAAGGTCCAGAATGAAACATGAAAATTGATTGTGTTGTAACGCTCTCCTTATGGGGAATTAACGAATAAATAAATAATAATGTTATTGGTTTTACGTCCCTTTTAACTACTGTGGCTTTTAGGGACGCCGGGGTGCCAGAATTTTGCCCCGAAGGGGATCTTTAACGTGCCAGTAAATTTACTGACATGGCTCCCTGGCATTTGTGCACCCTCAAATGCCAGCTGACTGCGCCAGGATACGAACCCGCAACCTAGGGCCCAGCAAGCGACAACGTTACCGCTGAGTCGCGCAGCTAGTCCGGTCAATTATGTCTCCAGATCCATAGCATTCTTGAGATACTTCTTATCTTTCTTTCTTCAATGATGGTAGCAGTTTTTTTCGAGGTTGTGGTGTTTGGTAGAGGTAAATAGCTTCTAAGGTCTTCAACCAAGAAATGATTCTATTATAGGCCTACTCTTTGATAAAATCAACGAGTTATAACTATACTCATATATTTAGGAGAAAGTACGCTATATATTCTTTACTGAAACATCTTGTTTTCTTCCGTGGAAACCACCAACATACTTTTTCAGTTTCGCCCTCTTCCTGTGCATTTTCTCTTATTCATTGAAAGTGTGTTCTAGCGTTCGAGTCGCCTTCCACCGCTATCATCAGCAACGTCAAGTTTCTTCTTGGTGCGCTATCTCTTGGCCAACAAGTGAACTCTCTGTAAACGGCAGATGAAGAAGGCTCACCACCACAGCTCATCCCCACCAGAGAGCAACCTTCTCGCTGTATACTCCGTAAACTCCACTCTTTAGACTCTGCCTGAAGACAAGAAATTGGTGCACGCAAGAGATTTTTTGCCTATTTTTCACATTTTGCAAAACTGAGGAAAAAGTAGACTTATGAGATCGATCCGGGGAAATGTCGGTATGTCTGTCTGTCCTTCCGTCTGTCTGGTTGTGTCCGTCCCCCCGCCCCCCCCCCCCCCTTCGGCTCTTAAATGGCTGCAGCAATCGAATCCAAATTTGGTATGAGTAAATACCTACACCTGAATATCTCAAGCCCATATTTGAAAATGATGTCAGTGCTACTAACTGCTCAAAAACCGTAATTGAAATTTGAGCTCCATGTTGGATATCTTGGAAAGGTATGCATGTGAGCTATTCCAAAATTGGCACACATATATATATAATAAAATTTCAGTTTAATTTCCAGGAGGCCATGCATGGGAGTGTTGCCAAAATGATTCTAAGCCTTCTGATAAGTCCAATTTTTAAATGCGTATAACATCTACACTATCAATTTGATTTCAACCAAATTTCGTATGTACGATGTGTACATAAACAGATATGACAGAGCGTATTCTAAAAAGCCACCAGTGCTGCCAACTGTTGATAAATGCTCTCTCTCTATTTTCTTATCCAAATATCAATATATCAGAAAGTATGCAAGCCGACAGTTTTCAACTATGCACACGTATAGTACCTGACATTCTAAATTAATCTGGAGTAACTTATGTACGTTAGTGCTACCATCATGAATCTAAGCCTGCTGATTGGTCCAATTTTAAAAGTCATGTATCTAAATGGATTTTATCCGAAATTGGCACAACAAGAGATCATAATATTTCAGATTATTTATGACCAACACATGCATGACATTGTTGCCAACTTGATTTTACGCGCGCTGATAGACCCAATGTCTAACTGCATGTAACGTCCATGCAATACATTGGACATCAACCAAATTTTGTATTCTGTACCTTAACAATATATTCAGTCACCAGGGCAGCCAACTGTAGTGCTGTATTAGGCTACATTATACCAGGTATATTTCGAACTAATTATAAATTTCGATATTACCCACTTAATTTTGTCATTATTCTAGATAGGTCTATATAGATTAGCATGAATCTTAAATTTTAACAAAAGTAGGCTATTTAGTTCGTCACGGAACTTCTTGTTGTGTTTCATAGTTGTATTCGCTGTGTCTCACGTCACACTTCCCTCCCTCCTGCCCCTCCCCGCGACTCGCTGCTGCATTGCTCTGAGCTGTCTCACTCGCCGTTTAGACTCTGTTGGTTAACCAAGCAGTTGCTTTGACCTCTCTCAGAGTGTCAATTGCATCGCCCGACATCTTGTAGCCATATAGTGAACCTACATTAAACCTTCGCTCTCAACTCATCATGTGAAAGATTAGTACAGAAATCTGTATTAATTCTGCACTGATGCTCTTTTAGAATTTTTTAACTCAGTTTTATATTGCCGGCTAGACACAAAGTGCTACATTTTACTAGTAATGTCAGAGCATCTACTTGTTTTAACTATCAATTTCCTGGGAGGGAGTTCGTTGCTATGATCTATTGCCAATTATATTTGGGTGCATCGTAGGACATTCCATAAATTCTGTCAAACACAAATAATTGAGGCCAGCGTGAGAATTGCATTGAATTTCTTCAAATCCCAGAAAATTCATCAAAATAGTTCTAGCAGTATTCAAATGCTAAGTCCGTGGCGTTACAGCGAAATACACCTGTTTCAACTTCTAACGGTTCAATGGACTAACACCGCTAGTAACCCAAGACATTCAAGAAACCGCGTAAATGCTTCAATTGAAATAAACTTGCAATACGCCCCCTCTAGAGGAATATATTAACTTTCCAAACAGTGACATTTATCAATCGAAAACTACTTACATAAACTTTCAGTGCATCGAGCCATAAATTATCTGGTTCCCGTATAAGTTTCCGGAGCAAAGATTATGCATGGACAATACTGAAAACAATCTGCTTTCCTTACCTCTCCAATTTTCGCCCTTTAATAACAAATTTGGTATAAACAACGTATCTGTACTTCTTTTTGTAAAACGGAAGTTATATCACTGTGGATTCTTCACCCTATTAGAATTGAGCATAAACCGTAATCAAGTATAAATAATCTAAGCGGTATAGAAGCCACTCTTTTAATCTAACCATATTTGTTGGATATTTTTTCTGGTACAGGCTAAGGCCAGCATCGAGAGCCAGTTTCATCTTTCTCTAGCCATAAGGGACCTCTTACAAAGTTTCAATTTTCGAAGCAGCATCTGCTGTGGTGTCGAACGGCTCAGCTTAGAGTACAACTTTACTGCCTTCAACTGAAAGGCTCTGTATAAAATAACTTAAATGTTAGTCTGGTAGCGTTAAGAACTACAATAGAGTGTACACTGATTCTACCGGATGCTATCATTAGGTTTATTGCACATAAATTGCATTACAATACCGGTAACAAACATAACATGAATAGAATACTTAAAATGCGACTCAACTTAAAACCGTCGCCATGATGGCCTGTCTTACCTACATTCAGTTGTTCATGCTGCCAACATTAACAACCAACACTTCCTAAATCCTGTCCATCTTGCCCCCCCCCCCCCCTGATCTCTGAAGATCAACTATTATTCTGTAGGAAGAGGCACCAATTTGCTTAGAGGAGGCTTTAACATCCCCCTAGATGTTTTTACGTCCACTGTCCTCACCAGTTCATCCTTCCCAGGATAAGTCCTTACCACCACCGCCATCTTCCACTGGAGAGGTGGAATTTTCTCATCCTTCACGTGCACAACAGTGCCGACAGGAACATTAGGTTTCACTGATTTCCACTTCTGCCGCTGCTGGAGACCACTCAAGTAGCTAGTGGACCATCTCTTCCACAGATACTGCAAGAAATGCTGCAATCTCTCCCATCTTATTAACTGAGACAATCGGGTTCAGGAAAGGATACTAGTTGAGAACCAATCAAGAAATAGCCAGAAGTAAGGGGAAGGGGATCGTCAGGGTCATTACTTATCACAGTTAAAGGCCTTGAATCCAGACACGCTTCTATTTGATACACCAGGATACATAACTCTTCATAGGTGAATAAATTTGATCCAATGCGTCTGAGATGATACTTTAACCATTTTATATTTGCTTCCCAAAGACCACCAAAGTGTCGAGAGCCAGGCGGTATGAAATGCCATCGGAACTGTTCACTGGCTGCAAAGTTTTCCAAATCTTTCCTGAATGATGGAGACGAAATGAGTCCTTGAAACTTCTGCAATTCCTTATTAGCCTTGACCACATTAGTTCCATTATCGGAGTACATATTTAAACATTTGCCTCTACGGGCTGTGAATCGTTTCATGGCTGCTATGAACGCACTGGATGATAGACTGGAAACCAACTCGGTATGTATCGTTTTAGTGCACAAACATACAAACAGAGCAATATAGGATTTTTGGACCGATTTACATCTAACAGATCCAACCTTCATCATAAGAGGCCAGGCAAAGTCGACGCCCACATTTGTAAATGGACGAGAAGCTTGGACTCGAACATCGGGAAGCTGTCCCATTAACTGTGTTCTTACCGCTCCCTTCAGTTTGACACACTGCAGACATTTGTGAAGAATAGGTCTGATTACCTGCCGAATTCTTAGGATCCAATATCGCTGACGTAAGCTGGAGATAATCAGTTCTGGTCCGGCATGAAGTAAGTGGTAATGTTCTGCTCCCACGATGAGGGTTGTCAGATGATGTTCTGAAGGTAAAATCGCTTGATGCTTGGTTTCATGTGGCAGAAACGATTTATTCAATCTTCCGCCTACTCTTAATACCTGTTCTTTGTCCAGAAATTGATTAAGGTTAAGAAGACGGCTGCTCCTCGATATCGGTTCTTTCTTCTTTAGATCAATTTCCTTCTTAAAAGCAGAACGTTGTGCCATCTTGATACAGATCTTCAAGGATGTCTTCAACACATCGCCGCTCAAAGTTCCAGTCCTTCTGTCAGAATGCCTGACGTTGTAGATGAATCTCCGACAGTAGGTCACAACCCTTATAAGTTTACTGAAACTTGAAAACCTCTAATAAAATTGTCAGAGTCTGCCAACGATATTAAGGTTTTAGAGGTTGAATTTCGTTCTTCTGGCCACTCATCCTTATGAATTGTCTGGACTTGTTTGGGCCAACAGGACTGCGATTGTTTCAACCAGGCTGCACCTTGCCACCATAAAGACGATTTTCGAAGATTCTTCACCTTAAGACCTCGTGAAGTTAAATCCGCTGGATTATCTGATGATGATACATGTCCCCAACAACTATTCTCAGTCAATCGTCGGATTTTCGATACACGGTTTCCAACAAACGTCTTCCAACGTGACGCTGGAGAAGACAACCATCCTAAAACGACCATCGAATCTGACCAATAAAAGGTGCGAGAAATGTTAAGTTTCAAGATGGGTGTGGTTTTCTGTACAAGTTTGGCCATAAGTGCAGCTGCACACAATTCTAGTCTGGGAAGAGTGGTTTTCTTTAAGGGAGCCACTCGAGACTTGGCACACAGCAATTTAACATATATGTCACCTTCTTTACTGACGCTTCTAAGATAAATACAGCATCCATACGCCTTCTCACTCGCATCACAAAATGCATGCATCTGTATTTCCTTCGAAACTGGAGTACTTAAAACAAATCGATCAATCTGAATATATTTGACATCAGATAGCTGAGAACTTAACTCATACCAGGTGTCTCTCAATGATTGTGGCAAGGGTTCGTCCCATTGCAAATTATGCGACCACAATTCTTGCATAAACATTTTAAGACCAATAACGTAAGGACCAATGAGACCAATTGGGTCAAGCACTGAAGCAATTGTTGACATCACTTGTCGTTTCGTGGGAACATTCTCCTTAACAGTTGACTTGAGATCCATAGCTGCGATAAGAAACATGTCTGATAATGGGTGCCACAATATTCCCAATGTCTGATTCCTTATCCAATGAAACTGGCAATTGAGTTTCCCTGCAGTCCGGCGGTACAGCTTCAATCAAGGCAGGATGTTGTTGTTTGAGTCTTCAGTCTTTTGACTGGTTTGATGCAGCTCTCCACGCCTCCCTGTCCTGAGCTAATCGTTTCATCTCAACATAGCTACCACACCCTACATCCAAGGCAATCTGTTTAACATATTCTAACCTTGGTCTACCCCTACAGTTCTTGTCCTCGACCCTTCCTTCCATAACTAAGCTTGCTATTCCTGGGTGTCTTAGTATGTGTCCTACCAACCTATCTCTTCTCTTCATTAGCAGTCGCCAGAAACATCTCTCCTCTCCCACTCGTCTTAATACCTCTTTGTTTGTAACCCTATCTACCCATCTGATCTTCATCATTCTCCTGTAACACCACATTTCAAATGCTTCAATTCTCCTCTTTTCTGCTGCACCAATAGTCCAAGTTTCACTTCCATAGAGCGCCACGCTCCAGACAAAGGCTTTCAAAAATGACTTCCTAATACCTAAATCTATATTCGATGTCAGCAGATTCCTTTTTTGTAGAAATGGTTTTCTTGCCTGAGCCAACCTACTTTTTATATCCTCTTTGCTTCGTCCATCACTGGTTATTCTGCTTCCTAAGTAACAGAAATCTCCTACTTCCTTCAGCTTTTCACCTGCCAATTTGATCTCCATAGAGGTTTCTGATTTATTTCGGCTGCATTCCAGTATTTTTGTTTTACATTTATTAATTTTCATCATGAATTCTTTCCGTAAGACGAAGTCCATACCATTCAAAAACTCATTCAAATCCTCAGGCTTGTTGGCCAAGATGACGATGTCATCAGCAAATCTCAGAGTTGAAATTATTTCTCCTTGAATCTTCACTCCCACTTTAAATTTTTCTCTCATTTCCTTCATTGCTTGTTCAATGTAAAGATTGAAAAGTATGGGTGATAAGTTGCAGCCTTGCCTTACACCTTTCTGAATACCAGCTTCTCTCTCATGTCCTTCAACTCGAATGACTGCTGTCTGGTTTCTGTATAGATTGTATATCACCCTCCTATCCCTGTACTTTATTCCAATCGATTTCAAAATGTCAAATAATTTAGTCCAATCAACGTTATCAAAAGCCTTTTCTAAGTCTACAAAAGCCATGAACGTTCTCTTATCTTTCCTTATTCTACCTTCCAAAATCAGCCTAAGACTTAGTACAGCTTCCCTTGTTCCTACATTTCTCCTGAATCCAAACTGGTCTTCACCCAACTCCGTTTCTATCTGTCTCTCAATCCTCTTGTAAAGGCAGGATGATTGGAGGAAAATTTTCTTAATGGAAATCCAGCATTCAACAGAATATGAAATTAGTCTTGCTGTAATTGAACTGCCTCACAGACATTCTCAGCTCCAGTAAGTATATCATCCATGTAAAAGTCTTCCATCAACACTCGAGATACAATGGGATTTCTCGTTTCTTCTTCGTATGCCAATTGTAGCAAACACCTCGATGCTACGAAGGAACTAGGTACCATTCCATACGTCAACGTTCTTAATTCGTAAATACGAACGGGTTCCTTGGGACTAGATCTCCAGAGGATGTGCTGGAAGCGCCTTTGATCTGGACATATTAGTATATTTCTGTACATTTTTTCGATGTCGGCCGTGAATACCACTGGATGAGTTCTGAATCTTAGTACTATTGAATACAAATTTTGTTGAAGTGTGGGGCCAGATAATAGTAAGTCATTCAGAGAGCACCCGCTAGACGTTTTACTTGAACAATCAAAGACTACTCTTAACTTAGTTGTCGTGCTTGATTCCTTAAAGACAGCATGGTGAGGAATGTAATCGACGTCCTTCAGATCCACGTCTTGAGTCTCCTTAACTTCCTTCATATGATTTAGCTCTTCATACTCAGTCATGAATTTTTTGTACGCTTCAGCCAGAACAGGTTGTCTTGCAATAAGCCTCTCCAGAAGATAAAAACGACTTAATGCATTCTGATGAGACTCTCCAAGATTACTTGAATCCTTCTTAAATGGGAAGTTTACAACAAATCGTCCATCTGCGTCACGTACTGTGGTTTTCTGAAAATGCCTCTCAAAGACATCATGGTCAGTTCCCTTCAAGTTGCTCGAAACATCCTCTAATTCCCAAAACCTTGTTAATTGCTGATCTAGTGCTTCGTTACAAAGGAAGAAATTTTTATAAGACCCATGAACATGAGAAGTTGACTGAAATCTGCCAGAAATAATGTAACCCAGCTGCGTATCTTGTAAGACTGGCCAGTCACCTTGTCTGGATCTGCGATCATACTTCATAATGTCGAAAAACACTTCTGCTCCTAGCAAAATGTCGATATTTCCGGGAATGTGAAATTCAGGACCCGCTAGCTGGATATCCTTAGGGAGGTTCCATTTAGATAAGTCCATGTGTCTGGCAGGTAGGGAATTAGTTATTTTACTTAATACCAGAAAATGAACACCAGCATTAAACTCGGAAATCCTCAACTAAATTGACAACTTAACACAGTATTTCGATTGATGACTAATTCCACTTATTCCTTCAATTGGGACATGATTTCTCGATCTTGTTAAATTCAACCTTTGAAATAATCGTTCCGTCACATAACTAGATTGACTACAAGAATCAAGAAGACAACGCGTCTTATGCATTACTCCTTTCGTGTCCATAACCTGTACGATAGCTGTTGCCAACAATACATTAACATTCTCTTGGCCTCCAAATGAACAATAGCTTCTAGCTTTGATCTCCGATGACCTGATATCTGCTTCATTTCCGTGAGTGAGTTGGGGTTCGGTTTCGTGAATAACACTATTTCCTTAACATTACCATTTACAGCATGGAGTAACGTGTGGTGTTTCCCCTTACACGTTCGACAAGAGCTACTCTTACACTGTGACGACTTGTGGTCATTTGTAAGAAGACAGTTGAAACACAGATTCTTAGACTTACCAAATTCCAACCTCTGTGACACTGTCAAGCCCTTAAACGTATCACAATGATATAGAACATGTGTCTGATTACAGTATCTGCATTGCTCGTCTGTGCTAACATAAGATTGGGAAAACCTGTGGAACCCCTCTGTCTTGAACTTATTTGGTTTAACCTTACATTTGTTAGTTGACTGTGAGTTTACACTCACTACTTCTAGTGCCTAACACCTTATTTCCAAAAAGTCATTTAAATCCCTCCAGTCACAACCCCTTTTAGATGCTGAAATCATTTCAAATTCCTTCTTGGTTCTACTATCAACCTTGTTCAGCATAATTTGGATAAGAACCAGTTCAAACAAGGAGACATCTAATTGAAGTGCTTCTAATGCATTCTTATTACTGGCCATGTGATTTATCAATCGCCTGAGTTCAACTGCAGAGTCTTCACTAACAGAAGGAGGAGACAGCAATTCATGAACATGATGTACTGCAATTAATCTAGCGTTATCATATCTACTGTTTATCAACTCCCATGCAACAGTAAAATTATCATTTGAGACAGGAATATTCAATACAAGATGCTTGGCTTCACCCTTCAATGCTGAAAACAAATAATGTAGCCTTTGAACACTAGTAAGAGAAGGATTATTTCCTACCAAGCATTCAAATGTATCCGTGAAGCTAACCCATTCCTTGAAATCGCAAGAAAACTGAGGAATTGATATTTTAGGTAAATGCACATTGTTCACTGCTATACCGTTTGAAATTATATTTCCAGATGTGCTGACATTTTGAGAAGACTGTATGGATTTAGCCAAGGCCTCTAACTTTCCTAATACTGTATAGTAGAGAACTTCAAAATTCACCCTAGCAGTTGAATGATCTTGAGCTTCATCATTTAATTCTAGATCTAATTATACTCCTTCAAAATTTTCTCTTAAACTTGGTAAATCCCGTAATCTTCCTTCTACTTTAATAGCATCTCCTTGGGTATCATAATTAGTTACAGATTTCTGCATGCGTGTTAAAGATGCAATATATATTCCCCTTTGCTTTACAAGGCCATTAATTGTGTTACGATCCATTGTGAATCTAAGGTTAAGGAATAGACAATAGGAGAGGACTTATCTTATTGATGATCATCGATAACCTTTACGTAGACTGACAGCTGATTCCATTGGTTCCCAATTGTCTACGAGATGGCAACGCCGCACCACTTCAACCCAGTTTGAACTTCACACATATCGTTATTCACTCGAATATTTATTTCGATACTCCAGTTTGTATGGGAAATAATCACATCGTCGTTCTAACCAGTTCACAGACCACGGAACATTCGTTGCGCATTAAATGTTCTACGACATTTACAGTCTGAGATTAAAATATCAGCAACAGTCACTCCTTAACAATCCCAGTTGTGGAACGAAACAGGCATCCACCACAATGAAATATAAGCTTAAAATCTTACCGGCTTTTAGTAGGCCAACGGTACCGTATTCACTAGCACATTGTATATAACACTCACACATCTGTGGGATGTTCATATTCACTTAAAACCATAGCACTAAAGAGATCACCATACTTCGGCTTCGATTACGCCTCTTAACAGCATCCGATCCAGAGGACCAATTTTAATGTATAAAATATCTTAAATGTTATTCTGGTAGCGTTAAGAACTACAATAGAGAGTACACTGATTCTACCGGATGCTATCATTAGGTTTATTGCACTTAAATTGCATTACAATACCGGTAACAAACATAACATGAATAGAATACTAAAAATGCGACTCAACTTAAAACCGTCACCATGATGGCCTGTCTTACCTACATTCAGTTGTTCATGCTGCCAACATTAACAACCAACACTTCCTAAATCCTGTCCATCTTGCCCCCCTTGATCTGTGAAGATCAACTATTCTTCTGTAGGAATAGGCACCAATTTGCTTAGAGGAGGCTTTAACATCCCCCTAGATGTTTTTTCGTCCTCTGTCCTCACCAGTCCATCCTTCCCAGGATAAGTCCTTACCAGGCTCTTTATGGTGCTTATTAGTATTTCACTACTTAGGTACTTCCAACTCGCATGTTCAAGTTCAAAGTCTTTTCGCTTCTTGCATTATATTGCTTTAATGCATAGACAACTGCTGTTCCCAGGATATCAGGATCAATACATTTCTAGCTATCTTAGCCCCTTTTCAAGCTTTATTGTGTCTACTGAGACATCCTATATGTAAAATAATCGCTCACTTAATCAAGCTTTAGAAATTAATTTCAAGATTTTTATATTTAATACTCCAAGTGTAACTTTGGTCTGAGACCAATAATAAATTAGCAGCAACTACATGCATATATTCTTTTCAGCAATAGAATTGCTCATTTTGATATGCCGAGCACAGCTTCTAAGCACGATGCCGCGGTCGCCCCCTTGTGGTATTCTGCTAGTCCTGTTCACGATCCTTACTCGAAGAGTAATCTAGATTATCTGCATTGCTTATTACTAACTTCTCTAGTCTCCTTTTACACTTACGAAAGCCATTGTAAATGTTCCACGTTAACTGGTGCAAGCATTTCTTATATTTCTTGTGTTCAAAACAAAACGTCATTAGATGCGATTTTCTCAAGTTTGTTCCACGAATTTCTTTAGATTGTTAAATGCTGGTAAAGTTCACTCAGCCAGCTTCCTACCAAGGGTCATTGCAATCTATGCATCTTGATTGTTGTTCTTCCTCAATCAAGATTTGTTTGGTTCATTCTTTCGGTAAATTTTTCATTAGTGCCCTGTTGGTGAACAATTTAGTGAATTCCGAGCACAACAATCATTCTCCCTTTGAGATTACTTCTAGTTATAACATATTTCTTCCCTTGGCCACGGCCGTCTCCTGGTCTTACGCCACGGTGTTTAATGTTTGCTCTGGTTTTCAAAACACACATTTAAGAATTATTGGAGTTAATTAACCCCCTTTCTATATTGTCAAACTTCACTTGGCTGAAATTTGTAGATGGGCCACGGAAACATTTTTGATCTATTTCTCTCAGGGATATTTAGCATACTTTTCGAGAAAACATTCTTGTTCTACAAACTTTAGCTTGGTTGGTTGGTTCCTCAGTTCAGGGGCTGCGACAACGCAGTCATGTAGCCCCGTGTACTTTGAGTGTGTGTAGAATCTGTCTGATAACCGGTGTTAATTGTGATGGCTGTATTAGTGTGTGTTATCTGTTTTTTAAATTCAAGTAAAGACTGCAAACATTCGATTTTAAAGTAGTTCCAACTTTTGGTACCAAATGCCACCATCAACCACCAACTAGTTCTGAACTTTGTTACTAGATGCCAGTCGGCTCCTAGCGACGAACTTTGGAACGTAAGAGCGTTAGTCAAATATAACCTGTAATGAAGCTTCACTCAGATGTAGTTAGTGGAAGGTTCTTTATAATGCCATAAATCTATGACATGGGACCGCCAGCTTTACTTCCCCTCCAAAGGAAGTCATACTGAGGGATTTATAACGCTCTTAAAAATCTGACGACTTCGGCCGGGGTTGAACCCGCCATCCTGGGCATAGAATATGATCAATATAATAATAAGAATTTAAAAAAACGTAAATTAGCAACGAACTCCCCTTTCCCTTACACTACTTGGCCTTGCTCGCTCAGCGATTCATATTAATGTCCCCTCCAGATTTCCAGTCCTCTTTTATACCTATACTTTTTTTGTTATCAAATCTTAGTATTGTGGCCCGTCCCTTGCACCTAATACGAGTATTATCTTCCTCTCCCAACCTTTTTCATTAATCTACATCTTCCCTTTGCGATTGATTGCAATTTTATTCCAATTGCTCCACATTGCATTGTCGAAGTCCCAGGCACGGCTTTCCAACAACAAAATCCCAATATTTTAGCTGACAAAGACGTGATTGTTCTAACAGAGACTTTCCTCGCCAAAGATTGGTCTTCTCCCAACCATTACACAATACACTCCTTTGCCTCATAAGGACAATTAGGAAGAACCAAAGGAGGAATAACCATACCTCTCAAACCTTGGCTATGTCCCTTTCACATCATTCACGATACAGAAAACATTCTGGCTGCAAATGTCATGGTGGCCGTATATTTCTACCAGAGCTAGAATTAAAATATATTATTACCGAACTGAGCCAGGTCATAAACAAGATAAATATAGAGGAGACTTTAATAATAGCTGGCGATCTGAATTGTCGCATTGATGTAATGCAAGAAAAGGCATATGCTGTTATTTCACATTTGGAATATGACGGTCTCCCTTTAATAAATAATAAATGCGATAAAACCTACTTCTGCCAAAAAGGCAGCAGCACAATTGATCTAATTTTCACAAATTTGAAGGGAATACAACTAGCAGACTGGAAAATAGCTAATGCTCTAGTAATAAGAGAACACCTGCCAATCATCGTGTCCTTCATCATGGATATCGCTTGGAGCACAGCCCCAAATCGCAGCACAAAAAAAAACCGATAATATCTGCAATTATTATTATCATCGTATCAGAAATGACATTTACATAGTTCAATTATGCATAGTAAACTACACAACACAAATAAATTTCAAAGCACTTCACACCAATCTAGACTAGAACCTAGCAACATCAAGTGCATTTTGTGTTGCATTAAAAAGATCATCTTCGGTGCAGTAATATGGGCACAATGGACACTAGAGCATATGCTCTTCGCTACAGTCACATGTGATGTTGCTGGAATTGATATAGCCCCATCTTGCTAGATTGACTTTGGATCTGTCCAATCCTGGCCTCAATCTGTTCAAAGACTTCCACACAGTTCGGTCTTTATGACAGCCAAGTGGCAAACGTTCTGAAACTGTCATTTGTCCTGGGATGACGGGGAACTTGGCTTTCCAAAGCCGTACTCTCGCTGAAGCAGGTGATCCAGTTAGTTCCTCAGACGTTCGTAGGAAGGCTTTTCCTTGACTTTAGTCTCTGAACTGGAGGTGTTGCTTTGTTGGTCCGCTCTACGCCTCTCCTTGTCCACAGCCATTTCCCTTCGAATACAATGTGGGGCAATTCCTGCAAGACAGTAGAGTTTGTCAACTGGAGTAGACTTTAAACAGCCAGTCACTAGCCTGCAAGTCTCATTGAGGGCCACATCCAACTGTCGGGCATGGGATGAAGAATACCTAACAGGACATGCATATTCTCTGACGGAATAACAAAGTGCCATTGCAGATGTACGGAGGGTTTGTGGCTGACTACCTCACTGTGAACCAGCCACTTTGCGGAGATGGTTATTCTGCAATGAACATCTCAAGGCTTCTCTGCACATACCGGCAGAAGCTTTGACAAGGATTTTCATCAAATACAATTCAGCAGGCAGTAGTCCAGTTAGATGGAGAGATCTTCCTTTATGAGTAGTCCAGTTAGATGGAGATCTTCCTTTATGAGTAGTCCAGTTAGATGGGGAGATCTTCCTTTATGAGTAGTCCAGTTAGATGGAGATCTTCCTTTATGAGTAGTCCAGTTAGATGGGGAGATCTTCCTTTATGATTAGTCCAGTTAGATGGAGAGATCTTCCTTTATGAGTAGTCCAGTTAGATGGGGAGATCTTCCTTTATGAGTAGTCCAGTTAGATGGAGAGATCTTCCTTTATGAGTAGTCCAGTTAGATGGAGATCTTCCTTTATGAGTAGTCCAGTTAGATGGAGATCTTCCTTTATGAGTAGTCCAGTTAGATGGGGAGATCTTCCTTTATGAGTAGTCCAGTTAGATGGAGAGGTCTTCCTTTATGAGTAGTCCAGTTAGATGGAGATCTCCCTTTATGAAAGTATTATATAAAGAACAAGTAGTTCCGTGAAGAACTAAAACCTATTTTCAAATATCCTACTTATGTTAATTGCCACTATCAACATACAAAATTACACCAAGTTTCACTGCCCTCGGAAGGTTGAATTGCGAGAAACGCCCATGTGAATATTTATACTTCGCATCGCCGCCATGTTGGATTTCTCATCACCAGGCCATTGAAAGTCCTATAGGTGAACTTATGTTCATAGCCTCTAAGAACATTAAAAATTAAGCTTGATTGCTGTAATAGATTCGTAGATATTGAGAACCGTCTAAATATTTCGGATGATCGCCATGTTGAATATTGTGATATGTGTAGGCCGTAGAGTCATGTACCTTTAAAGGAAAAGTATTGCGAAGGTTCATTATACCAACTTTCACTTCGATCACATGATAACGACACAAGAAATAAAAACATAAATTTAAAATTTGCACAGCCGCCATCTTGAGGTTAATGAACAGACACAAATGCATTACAGTGTCTATAAACATTTGCTGTACCAAGTTTCATTGCGACTGGATCATTAAATCGCGAGAAAAGTGTTTTAAAAAAAATCAAATTCGCTTGGCCGCCATGTTCGTTTTGTGGTTAACGGGTTTTAGAAAGTCTCATAGATGAACTTTCAGTAGTGCCCTTTATCTCCGTTCAAAATTTCTGGGTGATACCGGTAACAGTTTCAGAGATATAGAATATCGGTGAAATATTTCACACAGCCGCCATCTTAAGGTTATGTAAACAATTGAACGAAGTTAGATGTCGGTGCATTACATTGTGTATAAACTTATATAGTACAAAGTTTCATTGCGTTTGGTTGGTTAAATCGCAAGAAACGTCTATTTCAATGTCGCAAATTCGTTTGGCCGCCATGTTTGTTTTGTAGTTACCAGGTTTTCAAAAGTCACATAGGTAAACTTCTATCGGTAATAGTTTTGGAGATATTGAAAGCTGGTGAAATATTTCGCAGAGCCGCCATGTTGGATTGGTGAGACGTAACCAAATTTAAAGGGTACGTTCGGGGTCGTCAGGAATAGTGCTAAGAACGTACCGAGTTTCATTGAAACTGCTCCAGCCGTTTAGATTTTATTAGGGGGGGGGATACACACGCACACACAGGCAGACACAACGACAAAAGGTGATCTCAAATACCTATTTTTTCATAAATGAAAATAGGCTAAAAATAAGACACGGGTGATATGAATGCTTATATAGGAACCGCCTTAGTATGTTCCGCGTTAAAGGTTTTCAGAAATCTACTCCACAAAAAACTAACCGTGTTGACTAACAACGTGATGTCAGATGAACAATTTGGTTTCAGACAGGGACGGTCAACCATCCAGGCTGTCAAATGTTTACTAAACGATGTCCACAAGCACTCAAACAAAAGAAAGGGAGAATGATTAACCTACTAGACCGTCAAAAAATGGTTCATAAGCTAACAGATAACTTAGGACCGACGCATTATATCACAACATTAATAAGAGATATGGAAGAAGCGCCATAGACCTCACACTCATTAGAGGTTTTGATAAACCACTGGAACATAATCTTCTGACAAGCAATGAGGCAGCGCTAATCAGGAAACACATTCCAGTAAGAATGACACTCAGGACAACCATGTCCACGGGAACACTAATGAAAACACAAATGATACAAAGGTGGTTGGAGCCACAAATACATCAGGAGAATATTGGTCAGGTTCCACGCATACTCCATGATATTGATGAAGGACAGCTGGAAGAGGCCATGGCGGGAATAAGGCAATTAATTGAGGAAGGAAACACAGCAATAGAGTGCATCAAGAAAGCTAAAAAAATGACAACTATGTAACCGAAAAGAAGCTTTTCCTTTTTAAGACATTATTTTCTTTTATGGTCATTGGCTGCGATCAATAAATATTAATAAGGTATATCCTATATAGAATATATGTTCTAACTAAATTATCGTAGAAATTTTGGCAAGTAGATACGATTACCTTAAATTTGTATCAATATTCAAAACTTAAAGATATTTTATTAATCTGTAAGACTTTCTTTTATTCCTTTTATTGTCTCTTACGTAAACTCATTATTATCAAATTCTAGGAATGTATTTATAAGCTTTGAAATAATAGTGCATTTCCTTACATTTAAGCTGACGATGACTCCGATGATTTGTCGAAAACATGTTACAATACATTACATATTTCTATAAATTTAACGTAAGGAACTGACTTGTCTGGAGCGAACTTCTCCAAATGGACTCCGAGAGCCCCAGGGCGCTTGAGCGTCCTGAATAACGACCACTGTAACACAGCATCGACACATCGAATATCCCGGAAACTTAGCAAAAGTAAAATACAATATAGTCTGATGATATTAGAGTAATTGGCTGTTTAATTATATTCTCAACTACAGCATATACACAATATTCTACACCTAAAGAATGTACTTGTTTTGTTCCCAAGGATGAACCAGCAGTTGTAACGAAATCTCAGTGCTCCAAGGAACCCACTCCGACTGTATGCAGCTGTTCACCTGAAGGGAATGTACACAACCAGCAGCGTCAATTAGCTAATGTCTTACACTTTAGTACTCCCAATTACCAACCCAGACTGTGAGCGGATGGATCCTCTGATTGACACACCTGGAGTGTCTAATGGAATACGGAATGGTTATAAATGTCAAAACCAGCAATGTTTATATTTTATGAATATCTGAAGTTTGTCCTTTAAAATGATGTGGAATACATTTTAGTTTAACTATTATGAATTGCCATAATGTATTTACACTTGCGCTAACAATGAGATAATCATAATGTGTGGAAAGTTTTGAATGCAGTTTTCTCAGTTCCATTTTTTTAAAAGATGTGTGTTCCTTTCTCTAGGCGACTATTTATCCCCGAGCTGTGAAATATTCACCATGAATTTTATCTTAAAGAGTTTAATATTTTAATGGACAAGCTTACTTGTTTAAAGTAAAGCTGTTTGGAGTTTGGCTGTATTTTTAAGAGAAAGTAGTTATATTTTTTGACATTTTATAAAAAATAAATTCAGACTGCCCTGAAGTTCTACATAATTCGCTCCATTACTATGTTAAGTTACGTTTGAATAAAATGTGACTAAAATTTAATTATCTTACCTTTATTATATTCTGAGTAAAAGGAACATGAATTAAACAAATTTAACATTGGTAAGATAGGCGATTCCGTATCCCCGTTAATATACGATAACGTACTTCAGTTTAGAGCACTTAGGTACCCACCACGACTGTGAGAAAATGGTTCCTCATGGAGTGATTGACACACTAGATTGCCTTCAAGTTAATATCATTTAGTTTAGAGCTCCTAGGTACTGTACCGTTATTTTGGGGTTTGTAAATTAAGATATTTACGAGTACGGCTTTGTGGCGTGGCAAGCGCGATCGCTCCGTCCAGCTATTTGCCAGTGGGAGGAGTTCTGCTCGTGACCGTATGACCAGCCGCCGAGCTTGTCCGGAGGAAACCGAAGCTATAGCGATCAATAACCCATTCGATTACAACATATCTCGCATCGATCTCAGCACTTAAGGAATATTTTTATTGTTTAAAAGATATTAAAAGCCGAGTACGAGGTACTGTGTATGTCAGAATGCACATTTATATAACAGAAGGCAATTACATATAAATATTTGATAATCTGAAGAAGATATACGGAATAATATGTATATACTCCCACCTGAAGCGATTATCATCGATCTGAGACGTCAAGAGTGGGGGAGATTGATGTCTTTGTAATACCAGTAAGCACGACAGCAAAGGAGAACTAATTGAGACATCGATCGGGATTACTGAAACCGTGGAGTGATGTGAAATTCATTCGCACGCAAATATCCAATTTACGTGTTAGTCGCATGGACTTAAAATGATTTTATATCATCTGAATTTATAGAAAATTTAATGAATTCGAACTTAAATATTATGTTCAGCCCATATTGTGCGGATAAATGAACTTTTATATTTTTCAATGGCAGGACACGCGGGGTAATCTGTTTGACCAGTGTCCACGTTCTCGAGCCGCCATTACGTGCAGGCGTGCTGTAAATTTTCATCGGGATATGGCTGTGAATAAATCTTATCCGAACACAGGCCGATATCAGGAATTCATTCTCTAAGTGAAATATTCTGTCTATGTACGACGTATTATCATCCGAGACGTCGGAGGGAAGGTTTGAAATTACTTTTGAAGCCGTAATTAAGGCCGGCTAAGATGTGATAGCAGCACTACATTCAAGGCAATAGTGGGAGTATCGTGCGACTGCGTTTTCTGCCATGCTTTCTGAAAACGGACTCCATACAACTTCAGACTTTACAAGCATGAGTCGAAATAGTAAAGTGAACATTTCGAAAATGGAATTTATTAGCGATTGCTCGCGTTTGCCTACACGGAAAGATAAATTGACGAACTTAATCTGGGAGAATCGTGTTCATCTAACCAAGTGCGGAGAACTTTCACGAGGGCATGGTTATACGCGGGGTCGGACCAGATGCATATCGAGCATCCTTGGTTCGAGCACCGGCGTTTGAGAAGGAGCGTACTATGTCATGGTATTGCCTGGGGGCTACCAGGACAAATGTATATCCTTTTTACTCCTCTACAAGAATCTTCGCAAAGTACTGGAACGTAAGTTTATTACGATAGTTTAGTTAGGCATTTGAATGCAATCACGATTGCCAAATTTTCTATCGGTAGTTTAAATAGTTGAGCAAAGGCCCAGGTTCAATGTCTGTTTCGGGACTGACCTTCTGTTCAACCATTATTTTGGTTCAAATAATGAACGCTTCCTTTGTGCAGTATACATTTTGGTAATTAGTTTTCAGTAAATTTAGTATTTATCTAAATTGATATGCAGATTCTCATTGTCGTGAAGATCAACCGATAGGGGAAGATCTTCCATTTTTTTATAGGAACATAGTTAATTGTGCTTATTATAAGCAGTGTTAGGATTTCGATAGACTGTTCAAGTGTCTTGTGCACACTTTGATTTGCATATACGTTCTCGATAACGATTGTACAGATGAGGAACATTGATTCACAAATAACTCTCTGATATTAGGAAGTTATTTAAGTCTGTTGATATGAGGGGCTTTAATCTATTTCTCAATTATTTTGAGAATGCACTTGGCTTTTGGGAGCGATATTTTATTGGTGGATATCCCTAATGGATCAACTGTCGTTTAGCCTTAGTTGTTAACCTGAATCAATGGTGTAGGAGTTATCTATCTGTATCTTCGAGTTCGTTGGAGTCAGGGGCGATCTTGTTATAGGGAGGATCAATCTCGACTATTATTTTGAGCCTCGTATACTGAGTGGAGTTAATATGATGTTATACTGACGATTAAATTCAGAAGTAAAGTAAATAGTAATGCAATAGTTTTTGGAAATATAACAGCGTATTTGATGAACATCCCAATTTTTGAAAAGCAAATCCCAGGGAAGACTTACTACAAGTCGATGATTCTAGTTGTAACTCATGATGTATCACATAATTGTGAGGCGGGATTTCTAGGCTTTTGTGGTATTTATTTGAAACCCACAATAACAAATTTCAGTAACGTGCTACAGCTTTAATTATTTTTCTTAGCATGATTTTAGGTATTATGATAATCTGATTAATGAGACAGTAAAATAAGGTTTGATGGTTACCAATTAAGGGTGCATACATATTTGTATATTAGGCATATATGTTGGTATTGCTGATTATAATTGTTGTTTAAGGTATTTTGCTTGTTGAAGCTTTCTCATGTATTGGATTGAGCCAGTTAGTGCCAATCGTGTCCAGACTTCGTGAAGTCTTACACCACATGTTTGTTGAATTCAACCCAAGTGTGGTGGCAATAGAATGTCCCAGGAGACATGATCAGCTGTTAATTAATGTCAGAATAGACCTACGTGGTGATCATATATTATACTGAGTACAGCATTGATACCGTTAAGTGGATTAGCAGTTTAAGTATTACAATTGGAGTTTGGATAACGAGGTCAGAACAATTATATTAATTATGATATATATTTCTTAAATATTGTATTTAATTTAACATTTTGCTAAGGTTAATCGCTCGTTGGAATTAACCAGGATTGGAATAAAATACATTAATAATTAAATAAATATTACCAGATGCGAATGTCGTAGGCAAGTCAGTAACATAAACAAATAAGTTTGATTTCACATAGGTGTATAGATTGTAACATATGAAAATATTATATAAATAATTGAACAGCACTGAATACGAGTGATAATAATTATGAATAATGTATAGAATAATATTTGCTATTCATCATGATTTAGATAAGTATATTAGCGAAGTGGAGGCAATATTTTCGTTTTGTGGGATCATTTCAAGTAAATTTGTTTTAGAAAATTGGAATTCATATCCAATAAAGGGTAATTAATTTCTGTTGAATAACGTGCCACCTTATTTATTATTTCACGGTCTTTTTGTGGATAATCAAGTCGAATTGACGACATTGCTTATTTGTTTTATCATGTTTATTCTATGAATAAATTGTCTAGTTTTCTGATTTAAAATTAATTGCGTGATGCTTTATAGGGATGATGGAAGATCGCGTTAAGAAGGGCATCCCTGGGTATTTCTAGGCTATTCGACCCTCTTGAGATATTCCTATTGGTGGAATCTCTTACTCTAGGACTTAGATTTTTTCAAGCTATGGTCGTACTTAATGCAACCTGTTAGGATTACTGGTTACCCTATTATCCCTATACTTGTAGGTAGTGAACCCATGTACCATAGGTTCAAGGGATCGAATCCATGTTTTATTGGTAAAAGAAGAGAGGAAAAATACAGTCTTTAGTAGAACTTAGAAAGATTTTATGTAGAGGACTGGTATAATGTTGTGCAAGATAAGAGACCAGGTGGCCCCAGGAAATGACATCATGCATGACGCACCGATAGGGAGCCGATCATGGTTATAAATAGAATTAAAAACTTTCCGCTGTGTGTGAGCAAGAAGAGGTTTCGGAAATTGATCTTACGCAGCACTAAAATGGCTACCTCGCAGTTGTGCAAGTAGAGGAATAATTAGATTTAAGCCATTTGCGAGAATATAATTAACAAAAGAAAGACATCATTGTGAATCATTTTGGAACAGAGATTTTTGTGTGGGAAAGGATGTTATAATAATTGCACAGGAAAGAAGTGCAAACGCAGCATGACGTAGTTAAAAGTTCCCCGAGACCCGAGGTAGTAGGGATTAAAAATCAACTGCAACACCCACGTATCTGAAGAGCAAATTTTATTTAATATCTCGGAATTGTACGATCGATTTTAATGTGCAAAGAAGTCAGTTTAGGTTTAGAAAACGAGCTTTCCAGAGATATAAGTTTCAAAAGTGTGCGACTATTGCTTCAAAAGTAAGTTATGAAAAAGACGAGAATTTTATCTTTTTGTCGCCGATTTGTATAAAAGCCCTGGCAGAGCCAGACCAATCATGCAGTTTCCGACAGCCCGAGGGGGGCGTCAAGCTACATCACATCGTCAATGCAGTTTACAGCAGACCTCGTGGGGAGGCGCTGCATCAGAGTGTCCAGATCATCAGATACAGTCATTCCGTGAGCGCCGAGACGTTGCACGATGAAGCTTCACAGTATAAGAAGTATCAATTAGTATCGCCATGTGAAGACATAGAAACATCCTAGTACAGGATTTAGTTCAGCAAGCGTCAGTCTTTATAGTGAGAGTTCCGTATTACAGTCGAAGTTAGGCTGCGAACTTAAAGAACAGGCGATAGGTCTTCAAATAACAGTTCAGTTAAACGACAGAAAGTATCGCGACGTTTTGAAATACCAACGATAGTGAAAAAAACATTCTATCAAAGTTAAGGAACCCGATCAGGGTCGGACGAAATAAGTAACGCCTAGTGTACCGAAAAGATAGGAACTGGAGCGCAGTAAAATAAGAAGTGAGAATTTAATTCAAGACGTTGTCTAAAAGAGACAAACGAACAGTAACAAACAATAAGCTACGAAGTGAAGGAATAGCAGTAAATGCTAGGGAATCATAGGTCACCGATAAAGTATTCGAGAGGCCGTAAACAGGACAGACTTTATCTAGACAAACTAAATAGTGTCTAGAAAGGAACGACTTCGAGCTAGTAAAAAAAGAAGCCGATATTCAGAAAACCGGATCTGAAGAATTACCGTTCCAGGGAGGGGAGATTGATCGAGACTTTCACCATCAGGCTATATTAGGGAGCCGACGTCTAAGAGTGTCGTCCTTGGAAACGGGGAAGAAAGAAATCACGTGTGTAAGGCAAAAATCGAATCCTCAGTGATTAAAAGCGGTGTAATGTAAATATAGTGAAATTTGTTTTAGTGTAATAATTTTAGTGAATTTATTTGTGTATAATAAAAGAATACAAAATTGTATTCAATATGTTACCAGTGTTTAATGTAAATAATGTGTATGTGTATCAAGAAGTGTCATTGTGTGAAATGGGATTAATCAAGATGACTTAAACACATTGAGTGGGCAAAAATGAAACATCGCTGGAGAATTCGGTCGGTGACCGTAATATCATGTGGGTAACCATTTCATTATGTAATGTGTTGGGAAGATTTGCGTACAGTCCACCTGAGAACGAAAGAATAGGGATGTTTTTGAATAACAAATAACAGAACAATAGCGCGATCTGAACGATTAAAATTGAGAAGGTATAAAATAATTATGTGAAATAAATAAATCCCTTGGGGGAAATGTCTGAAATAAAATATCAGTATATTTGATAAATGATTTAAATATGTGAAAGCAAGCGTATTAATAATAAAAATAATAATAATGGTATAATTGAAGGAATATTATGATGAATTATATGAAAAATAGTAGCTTATGAGCTCCTTTAAATGAATTAATACATGTTATGAACACATGTTCTTAAGATAAAGCGATTATTGTCACGGGAGAGGATTAATATAGTATTGAGATGTACAATCAAATGTTGATTTTGAATTATCAGTTCATTGAAGGCAACTTGGCATTAAAGTAATAGCGCAATGTAGCGCATTGAAGTAATTTGTCACGCTAGGAAAGCGTTGAACCTAAATATACTCGGTAACACTAATTATGAGGGGCAGTTGGTCGTGGAAATTAAGTTATGGTAAGTCCTCTAAATAGTGATGTGATCACGAGGCCATGTGTGTATTGTATTGTAAAAGGGTGCGAAATATTTATTGTATTATGAGCGCAGGTTTAAGGTAAAAGGCCGCCCTAAGTCACTAATGTTATAAGTCCTCCAGTATGGGATATGGTTCCCGAGGCATTTGAAAGAATCGAACCCAGATTCGTCTATGTTGAAGCCCCTAAATATTTGTTGTTGTATTGAATTACTCTTACCCGCCAATGAGGACACTTCATAATTAATAAATGCCGAGTTTAAGAGGAGAGGTTTGTGGAACCTCAATATTGTTGTTATAGTAATTTGTATGAAAGCCTTACCGGTTCAAAGAACTGCATTTAAGAAACAGCTGTGTAAAAGCTGAGGGTAGGTCGTCTCTTGTGAGTGAGACCATGAAGTTCTTGCTGCTGGCTATAAATCACGCTAAGTGGCCAGGCCAGACCCTTACTATTGAAGTGTTGTGGTAGGTATAGAGAGCCGTCTGTTTGAAGTTATAATACACAAGAGTGTTTAGAGTTTGTTTTAACGACCCGGTCTTCGAACCGAGGTTCTTTTAGATGAAGATTACCGCTTGCAAGTTCAGATCGTTGCTTTCTTATGAGATAATGGTCTTTTAAGACAAATAATAATAAATCCCTAATGTAATGTTATAATTATGATGTAGTGTATCACGAGTTTAGAGAAGACAATTAGATTCCAGGAGTGATCTTAATTTTTGACGTGCTCAAGTAGTCTTCTGTAGCTCGGGAGTACGCAAATGTTTCCCAATCACGGTAGTGAATTGTTGACTTGAGAGAGATGGTAACCTAAAGAACATTGTGAAAGCCCAAAAATTTAAGTAAATGAGTAACAGTACTGTAATAAGAATTATATATTTTTGGATTATAAGATATATTCATGTAATAGGAAGTGATGTGTTGTAAATGAAAAACATAGTGTATATAAAAAGTATCGAGCCTATTGGAGCTCATGATTTTAGGGAATTTTAAAAGGACACTATATGGAAGTGAAAAGTAATATTAGTTTGTTGGTTTATGAAAACCATTTACTATGATTTAATTTTTGTTTTATTATGTATTCCTTGTTCACTCTGAACAAGTTAGAATTTATGGGTCAGTATTTTATTTGTTTAATTTGTTGTAGCGCCATATATTTGAGTAATTAAATGTTTTATAGCAGGAGTTGATTTTGTTTATTATTTTGGAAGTGTATCCTCTATTTAATCCAAAATGTGTAAGTCACAGAGTGGGAGAACATACCATAACCCCGAAAATCCCGATTTGAGCATTGCTGGCATACTGTGATTTGCATATATCATGCTGAAAGGGCACATGGGGGCATAGAAGTAATCTGCTTGGATTAATAATTAGAGGAACACTTTAGACGGTCATATTATGTAAAAGTAAAGTAATGATAGAAGTAGCTACAACATATAAAGTTAACTGACCACATGGGACCCTAGAAACTCACACCGAGCAGTCCTCAATTTAATTAACCCCCTAGCAACTCTTTACTTTTGGCGCCCAGTACGTAGGGAAGAGTTCTCCTAGGGAAAACCCGAGTTTTTCATGAAAACCAAAATTTTCATTTTTTGAAAAATATGGTTTTTCGAAATTTTTGAATTTTTAAATCACTTCCATAAAGGTTTTGACAGTGAATGAGTATATCAAAAGGGTACGTTTTAGTAAACACCCGTGCGAAGGTAAAATTTCGGAAATTGGGACACAAGAGTTCGGAGTGCCATCTCTCATGCATGAACCGGCGATGTGGCATGATAGCCCGCTGTATTCTATAAGATGTCATTGAGAGAAGAAAGGCAGAGGTTATTGGAAGTTGTAGAAGTAGGAAGTAAAAATAGATTTAAATCTATAAATGGTAAAGAGTACCCAATTAAAGAAAATGTAAAGATTTCTTTAGAAAACATGCGTGCATCTGGAGGCATAGTTACACAAAGAGAAGGTACCAATTCTGTAGACAACAGGGTAAAAATTGAGCCTTTAGAGCTCCAAATAGAAAAAGAAACATGTGAACTAGTTCCAAGGGAATGCGTATCGAGTACCGATAATAATAATGATAAAGATGATTCAAAGTCTCATGTATTAAGGCAGGTTCAAGT
This sequence comes from Meconema thalassinum, assembly GCA_946902985.2. Taxonomy (NCBI): domain Eukaryota; kingdom Metazoa; phylum Arthropoda; class Insecta; order Orthoptera; family Tettigoniidae; genus Meconema; species Meconema thalassinum. The sequence goes on from CAMPQE020000041.1 coordinate 2,942,294, forward strand.
AGGCTCGAAAAACGAAGGGAAAAAGAAGGATAGTCTGCGTTCAGGCTCAGGAAAAGGTAGAGATGGCAACATGGAACGAAATAAAAGAATTCTTGGGTATAATTAAAGAAATGTGGAAAGAGTACACTAAGATGAGTGAGGAATTTGGGAAGATAGAATATGAAAATCAAAATAAGACAGAAGAAATTGAAGAACAAATAAGAGATATTTTTAAAGAAATTAAGAAGATATTCGAACTTCGTGGTAGGGCAAGTAAAAGTTTTTATATGACGCCCAAACAAGAATTAGAAGAATTGTATAATGAAATTCCTGAGGTTAAAAGGTCATTAAGAGAGACAAAAAAGAAATTTGTGAGACGTACGGTTAAAGAAGGAAAAATAAAATTAGCTTCGTGGGAACAGATAGAGACATTCACGGAGGAAATTAGTGAAATAAGAAAACAATGGTCGGAAGTGGACAGTAAATGGTCTAAAGTTTTAGGGGAGATTAGTTGCTTTGATGATGAAAGGAGGAAATATATAATGGAACAGAGGGCTTTGATAGGAAAAGAAAAGAATAAGATGCAGCCGTTCATAATGAGCATATATGACGACAAGGGAATATAAGTGTTCAGGAGTTAGCTGAGATAAGAGAAGTCAAAATTCAGGAATGTAAAGAAATATTAGAGGCCGCCCAGAAAATATATGATGAATATATAATTGCGCAGGACCTCGAATCAAAAGAAGTAGTTGTCAAAGCTGAAAATAAAACAGTAATTGTAGAAGAACAAGAAGTCAAGATGCAAGAGCCCGAAACTGATATAAGAAAAGAAGAAGAAGAACAAGAAGTAGAAATTGTGATGACTCCAGTGGAAACTGAGAAAAGCAATGAGATCCTTCTAGAGAAAACAATGGACACTCAAGAGGAAATGAGAATTCCAGGTCAGGAAGACAGCCGAAATGAAAATGAGCTGCAAAGTGAAGAAGATCATTTTTATGGAACTGTTGAGCTTGAAGCGCAAGAGAAAAACCCAGAACAAGAGATAACAAAAGAAGTGAAATTTGGGGGACGGAAATAATAATTCCTGGGGAAACGGAGAAATTAAATGAAATCAAAATAGAAAGAGTCATCGAGGCAAAAATGGAAGTGGAGGTTTAGGATTTAACAGAAATAGAAAAGGAAAACCCAGAAGAAATTCATGAGGATAAGAAAGATAAGATACAATAAGAAGAACAAAAATTGAAAGCACAGATTCTTGAGTTAATGATAAAATATCAGGAATGTCAACGAAAGAAAAGAGAAATGGAAACAGATCCCAATGAGAGCCAAGAAAACCTCCAAGGAAAAGATGAGACTATGGGAGTTGATGAAGAGAAGAGAGGAGAGGTCGTTAAAAGAAATGAGGAAAGAGGAAGACAGCCGCAAAGTGTAGCAGGTTTACAAGAGAATAGAAACCTATTTGAAGGTAGGAGAGGAGGAGAAATAATGCACATGACCCTGGAGAAAGAAGACGCACAAGCGTTTTACAGCTGGAAATTTCGTCGGAAGAAAGCGAATAGTAGAAAGAAAAGAAAAAAAGAAGATCTAAAGGAACTATGGAATTGGAAGAGTAGGAAAAATAAATTTTCTTGGAAAATGCCATCTCGATGAAAGATTAGGGAAAAAGGTTACTCTAGAGTAGGTAACGGGTTAAGCCTATATGCACCCGTTAAAGAGTAAGAGGAACATTTTTTTTTGAAAATGCCATCTCGAGTTGAGATGAGGGAAATGGAAGAAAACCTAGAAGAGACGGATAGTGACAGACCGTGCCCTTGAGGAAAAATGAAATTCTGTAGACTTTGAGTCCAGAAAACAAAAATAAAGAAGTAACGGGTTAGGACTATACGCACCCGTGAAGTTTTTTAACAAAATATCAATAGGGGGACAGTACAGAACTGAGAAGAAAGAGACAGGCAAGCAGAATGCCCGTCCTATGAGACAAGAAAAAAAACTGTCTGACCCAAGTTTGGAGTGCACGCCAGACTAGGAGGAGACTTAGAAACACCCAAACGAGACGAGTAATTTATAGCCTTAAGTGGAGAAGTCCGCTTAAAGGAAATGAATGAATGGGAACTTTGTGAGACCCAAAACAAGCCAGAGCAAGGAAGGGCTTGGAAAGAAAGATCAGAAGGTAATGAGAAATGTTATGATGGCTTCGACACTGAAAAAATGATTTTTAATGAAAAGTATTGAAATAAATTTCCTCAAAATTTCGAAAATTTCTTTATCTATGTTGGGAAGAAATGAACCCATGTACCATTGGTTCAAGGGGTCGAATCCATGTTTTATTGGAGGAAGAAGAGAGGAAAAATACAGTCTTTAGAATGACTTGGAAAGATTTTATGCAAGAGGACTGGTATAATGTTGTGCAAAAATAAGAGTCCAGGTGGCACCAGGAAATTATATCATGCATGACGCACCGATAGGGAGCCGATCATGGTTATAAATAGAATTAAAAACTTTCCGCTGTGTGTGAGCGAGAAGAGGTTTCGGAAATTGATCTTACGCAGCACTAAAATGGCAACCTCGCAGTTGTGCAAGTAGAGGAATAATTAGATTTAAGCCATTTGCGAGAATATAATTAACAGACGAAATATATCATTGTGAATCATTTTGTAACAGAGTTTTTTGTGTGGGAAAAGATGTTATATTAATTGCACAGGAAAGAAGTGCAAATGCAGCATGACGTAGTTAAAAGTTCCCCGAGACCCGAGGTGGTAGGGATTAAAAATCAACTGCAACACCCACGTATCTGAAGAGCAAATGTATTTAATATCTCGGAATTGTACGATCGATTTTTATGTGCAAAGAAGTCAGTTTAGGTTTAGAAAACGAGCTTCCCAGAGATATAATTTTCAAAAGTGTGCGACTATTGCTTCAAAAGTTAGTTATGAAAAAGACGTGGATTTTATCTTTTTGTCGCCGATTTGTATAAAATCCCTGGCAGAGACAGGCAAATCATGCAGTACTTACTAGACCTCGAGAGTTCGTGATCGCCGTATCACCAGAGAACACCCGAGTGGCCGAGAAGTATCATCATTGTATCGCCATGTGAAGACTTAGTAAAATCCTAGTACAGGATTTAGTTCAGCAAGCAGCAGTCTGTATAGTGAGAGTTCCGTATTACAGTTAAAGTTAGGCTGCGAAATTAATGAACAGGCGATAGGTCTTCAAATAACAGTTCAGTTAAACGACAGAAAGTATCGTAACGTTTTGAAGTACCAACGATAGTGAAACAAACATTCTATCAAAGTTAAGGAACCCGATCAGGGTCGGACGAAATAAGTAACGCCTAGTGTACCGAAAAGATAGGAACTAGAGCGCAGTAAAATAAGAAGTGAGAATTTAATTCAAGACGTTGTCTAAAAGAGACAAACGAACAGAAACAAACAATAAGCTACGAAGTGAAGGAATAGCAGTAAATGCTAGGGAATCATAGGTCTCCGATAAAGTATTCGAGAGGCCGTAAACAGGACAGACTTTATCTAGACAAACTAAATAGTGTCTAGAAAGAAACGACTTCGAACTAGTAAAAATAGAAGCCGATAGTCAGAAAACCGGATCTGAAGAATTACCGTTCCAGGGAGGGGAGATTGATCGAGACTTTCACCATCTGGCTAGATTAGGGAGCCGACGTCTAAGATTGTCGCCCTTGGAAACGGGGAAGAAAGAAATCACGTGTGTAGGGCGAAAATCGAAGCCTCAGTGATTAAAAGCAGTGTAATGTAAATATAGTAAAATTTCTTTTAGTGTAATAATTTTTAGTGAATTTATTTGTGTATAATAAAAGAATACAAAATTGTATTCAATATGTTACCAGTGTTTAATGTAAATAATGTGTATGTGTATCAAGAAGTGTCATTGTGTGAAATGGGATTAATCAAGATGACTTAAACACATTGAGTGGGCAAAAATGAAACATCGCTGGAGAATTCGGTCGGTGACCGTAATATCATGTGAGTAACCATTTCATTATGTAATGTGTTGGGAAGATTTGCGTACAGTCCACCTGAGAACGAAAGAATAGGGATGTTTTTGAATAACAAATAACAGAACAATAGCGCGATCTGAACGATTAAAATTGAGAAGGTATAAAATAATTATGTGAAATAAATAAATCCCTTGGGGGAAATGTCTGAAATAAAATATCAGTATATTTGATAAATGATTTAAATATGTGAAAGCAAGCGTATTAATAATAAAAATAATAATAATGGTATAATTGAAGGAATATTATGATGAATTATATGAAAAATAGTAGCTTATGAGCTCCTTTAAATGAATTAATACATGTTATGAACACATGTTCTTAAGATAAAGCGATTATTGTCACGGGAGAGGATTAATATAGAATTGAGATGTACAATCAAATGTTGATTTTGAATTATCAGTTCATTGAAGGCAACTTGGCATTAAAGTAATAGCGCAATGTAGCGCATTGAAGTAATTTGTCACGCTAGGAAAGCGTTGAACCTAAATATACTCGGTAACACTAATTATGAGGGGCAGTTGGTCGTGGAAATTAAGTTATGGTAAGTCCTCTAAATAGTGATGTGATCACGAGGCCATGTGTGTATTGTATTGTAAAAGGGTGCGAAATATTTATTGTATTATGAGCGCAGGTTTATGGTAAAAGGCCGCCCTAAGTCGCTAATGTTATAAGTCCTCCAGTATGGGATATGGTTCCCGAGGCATTTGAAAGAATCGAACCCAGATTCGTCTATGTTGAAGCCCCTAAATATTTGTTGTTGTATTGAATTACTCTTACCCGCCAATGAGGACACTTCATAATTAATAAATGCCGAGTTTAAGAGGAGAGGTTTGTGGAACCTCAATATTGTTGTTATAGTAATTTGTATGAAAGCCTTACCGGTTCAAAGAACTGCATTTAAGAAACAGCTGTGTAAAAGCTGAGGGTAGGTCGTCTCTTGTGAGTGAGACCATGACGTTCTTGCTGCTGGCTATAAATCACGCTAAGTGGCCAGGCCAGACCCTTACTATTGAAGTGTTGTGGTAGGTATAGAGAGCCGTCTGTTTGAAGTTATAATACACAAGAGTGTTTAGAGTTTGTTTTAACGACCCGGTCTTCGAACCGAGGTTCTTTTAGATGAAGATTACCGCTTGCAAGTTCAGATCGTTGCTTTCTTATGAGATAATGGTCTTTTAAGACAAATAATAATAAATCCCTAATGTAATGTTATAATTATGATGTAGTGTATCACGAGTTTAGAGAAGACAATTAGATTCCGGGAGTGATCTTAATTTTTGACGTGTTCAAGTAGTCTTCTGTAGCTCGGGAGTACGCAAATGTTTCCCAATCACGGTAGTGAATTGTTGACTTGAGAGAGATGGTAACCTAAAGAACATTGTGAAAGCCCAAAAATTTAAGTAAATGAGTAACAGTACTGTAATAAGAATTATATATTTTTGGATTATAAGATATATTCATGTAATAGGAAGTGATGTGTTGTAAATGAAAAACATAGTGTATATAAAAAGTATCGAGCCTATTGGAGCTCATGATTTTAGGGAATTTTAAAAGGACACTATATGGAAGTGAAAAGTAATATTAGTTTGTTGGTTTATGAAAACCATTTACTATGATTTAATTTTTGTTTTATTATGTATTCCTTGTTCACTCTGAACAAGTTAGAATTTATGGGTCAGTATTTTATTTGTTTAATTTGTTTTAGCGCCATATATTTGAGTAATTAAATGTTTTATAGCAGGAGTTGATTTTGTTTATTATTTTGGAAGTGTATCCTCTATTTAATCCAAAATGTGTAAGTCACAGAGTGGGAGAACATACCATAACCCCGAAAATCCCGATTTGAGCATTGCTGGCATACTGTGATTTGCATATATCATGCTGAAAGGGCACATGGGGGCATAGAAGTAATCTGCTTGGATTAATAATTAGAGGAACACTTTAGACGGTCATATTATGTAAAAGTAAAGTAATGATAGAAGTAGCTACAACATATAAAGTTAACTGACCACATGGGACCCTAGAAACTCACACCGAGCAGTCCTCAATTTAATTAACCCCCTAGCAACTCTTTACTTTTGGCGCCCAGTACGTAGGGAAGAGTTCTCCTAGGGAAAACCCGAGTTTTTCATGAAAACCAAAATTTTCATTTTTTGAAAAATATGGTTTTTCGAAATTTTTGAATTTTTAAATCACTTCCATAAAGGTTTTGACAGTGAATGAGTATATCAAAAGGGTACGTTTTAGTAAACACCCGTGCGAAGGTAAAATTTCGGAAATTGGGACACAAGAGTTCGGAGTGCCATCTCTCATGCATGAACCGGCGATGTGGCATGATAGCCCGCTGTATTCTATAAGATGTCATTGAGAGAAGAAAGGCAGAGGTTATTGGAAGTTGTAGAAGTAGGAAGTAAAAATAGATTTAAATCTATAAATGGTAAAGAGTACCCAATTAAAGAAAATGTAAAGATTTCTTTAGAAAACATGCGTGCATCTGGAGGCATAGTTACACAAAGAGAAGGTACCAATTCTGTAGACAACAGGGTAAAAATTGAGCCTTTAGAGCTCCAAATAGAAAAAGAAACATGTGAACTAGTTCCAAGGGAATGCGTATCGAGTACCGATAATAATAATGATAAAGATGATTCAAAGTCTCATGTATTAAGGCAGGTTCAAGTAGGCTCGAAAAACGAAGGGAAAAAGAAGGATAGTCTGCGTTCAGGCTCAGGAAAAGGTAGAGATGGCAACATGGAACGAAATAAAAGAATTCTTGGGTATAATTAAAGAAATGTGGAAAGAGTACACTAAGATGAGTGAGGAATTTGGGAAGATAGAATATGAAAATCAAAATAAGACAGAAGAAATTGAAGAACAAATAAGAGATATTTTTAAAGAAATTAAGAAGATATTCGAACTTCGTGGTAGGGCAAGTAAAAGTTTTTATATGACGCCCAAACAAGAATTAGAAGAATTGTATAATGAAATTCCTGAGGTTAAAAGGTCATTAAGAGAGACAAAAAAGAAATTTGTGAGACGTACGGTTAAAGAAGGAAAAATAAAATTAGCTTCGTGGGAACAGATAGAGACATTCACGGAGGAAATTAGTGAAATAAGAAAACAATGGTCGGAAGTGGACAGTAAATGGTCTAAAGTTTTAGGGGAGATTAGTTGCTTTGATGATGAAAGGAGGAAATATATAATGGAACAGAGGGCTTTGATAGGAAAAGAAAAGAATAAGATGCAGCCGTTCATAATGAGCATATATGACGACAAGGGAATATAAGTGTTCAGGAGTTAGCTGAGATAAGAGAAGTCAAAATTCAGGAATGTAAAGAAATATTAGAGGCCGCCCAGAAAATATATGATGAATATATAATTGCGCAGGACCTCGAATCAAAAGAAGTAGTTGTCAAAGCTGAAAATAAAACAGTAATTGTAGAAGAACAAGAAGTCAAGATGCAAGAGCCCGAAACTGATATAAGAAAAGAAGAAGAAGAACAAGAAGTAGAAATTGTGATGACTCCAGTGGAAACTGAGAAAAGCAATGAGATCCTTCTAGAGAAAACAATGGACACTCAAGAGGAAATGAGAATTCCAGGTCAGGAAGACAGCCGAAATGAAAATGAGCTGCAAAGTGAAGAAGATCATTTTTATGGAACTGTTGAGCTTGAAGCGCAAGAGAAAAACCCAGAACAAGAGATAACAAAAGAAGTGAAATTTGGGGGACGGAAATAATAATTCCTGGGGAAACGGAGAAATTAAATGAAATCAAAATAGAAAGAGTCATCGAGGCAAAAATGGAAGTGGAGGTTTAGGATTTAACAGAAATAGAAAAGGAAAACCCAGAAGAAATTCATGAGGATAAGAAAGATAAGATACAATAAGAAGAACAAAAATTGAAAGCACAGATTCTTGAGTTAATGATAAAATATCAGGAATGTCAACGAAAGAAAAGAGAAATGGAAACAGATCCCAATGAGAGCCAAGAAAACCTCCAAGGAAAAGATGAGACTATGGGAGTTGATGAAGAGAAGAGAGGAGAGGTCGTTAAAAGAAATGAGGAAAGAGGAAGACAGCCGCAAAGTGTAGCAGGTTTACAAGAGAATAGAAACCTATTTGAAGGTAGGAGAGGAGGAGAAATAATGCACATGACCCTGGAGAAAGAAGACGCACAAGCGTTTTACAGCTGGAAATTTCGTCGGAAGAAAGCGAATAGTAGAAAGAAAAGAAAAAGAGAAGATCTAAAGGAACTATGGAATTGGAAGAGTAGGAAAAATAAATTTTCTTGGAAAATGCCATCTCGATGAAAGATTAGGGAAAAAGGTTACTCTAGAGTAGGTAACGGGTTAAGCCTATATGCACCCGTTAAAGAGTAAGAGGAACATTTTTTTTTGAAAATGCCATCTCGAGTTGAGATGAGGGAAATGGAAGAAAACCTAGAAGAGACGGATAGTGACAGACCGTGCCCTTGAGGAAAAATGAAATTCTGTAGACTTTGAGTCCAGAAAACAAAAATAAAGAAGTAACGGGTTAGGGCTATACGCACCCGTGAAGTTTTTTAACAAAATATCAATAGGGGGACAGTACAGAACTGAGAAGAAAGAGACAGGCAAGCAGAATGCCCGTCCTATGAGACAAGAAAAAAAAACTGTCTGACCCAAGTTTGGAGTGCACGCCAGACTAGGAGGAGACTTAGAAACACCCAAACGAGACGAGTAATTTATAGCCTTAAGTGGAGAAGTCCGCTTAAAGGAAATGAATGAATGGGAACTTTGTGAGACCCAAAACAAGCCAGAGCAAGGAAGGGCTTGGAAAGAAAGATCAGAAGGTACTGAGAAATGTTATGATGGCTTCGACACTGAAAAAATGATTTTTAATGAAAAGTATTGAAATAAATTTCCTCAAAATTTCGAAAATTTCTTTATCTATGTTGGGAAGAAATGAACCCATGTACCATTGGTTCAAGGGGTCGAATCCATGTTTTATTGGAGGAAGAAGAGAGGAAAAATACAGTCTTTAGAATGACTTGGAAAGATTTTATGCAAGAGGACTGGTATAATGTTGTGCAAAAATAAGAGTCCAGGTGGCACCAGGAAATTATATCATGCATGACGCACCGATAGGGAGCCGATCATGGTTATAAATAGAATTAAAAACTTTCCGCTGTGTGTGAGCGAGAAGAGGTTTCGGAAATTGATCTTACGCAGCACTAAAATGGCAACCTCGCAGTTGTGCAAGTAGAGGAATAATTAGATTTAAGCCATTTGCGAGAATATAATTAACAGACGAAATATATCATTGTGAATCATTTTGTAACAGAGTTTTTTGTGTGGGAAAAGATGTTATATTAATTGCACAGGAAAGAAGTGCAAATGCAGCATGACGTAGTTAAAAGTTCCCCGAGACCCGAGGTGGTAGGGATTAAAAATCAACTGCAACACCCACGTATCTGAAGAGCAAATGTATTTAATATCTCGGAATTGTACGATCGATTTTTATGTGCAAAGAAGTCAGTTTAGGTTTAGAAAACGAGCTTCCCAGAGATATAATTTTCAAAAGTGTGCGACTATTGCTTCAAAAGTTAGTTATGAAAAAGACGTGGATTTTATCTTTTTGTCGCCGATTTGTATAAAATCCCTGGCAGAGACAGGCAAATCATGCAGTACTTACTAGACCTCGAGAGTTCGTGATCGCCGTATCACCAGAGAACACCCGAGTGGCCGAGAAGTATCATCATTGTATCGCCATGTGAAGACTTAGTAAAATCCTAGTACAGGATTTAGTTCAGCAAGCAGCAGTCTGTATAGTGAGAGTTCCGTATTACAGTTAAAGTTAGGCTGCGAAATTAATGAACAGGCGATAGGTCTTCAAATAACAGTTCAGTTAAACGACAGAAAGTATCGTAACGTTTTGAAGTACCAACGATAGTGAAACAAACATTCTATCAAAGTTAAGGAACCCGATCAGGGTCGGACGAAATAAGTAACGCCTAGTGTACCGAAAAGATAGGAACTAGAGCGCAGTAAAATAAGAAGTGAGAATTTAATTCAAGACGTTGTCTAAAAGAGACAAACGAACAGAAACAAACAATAAGCTACGAAGTGAAGGAATAGCAGTAAATGCTAGGGAATCATAGGTCTCCGATAAAGTATTCGAGAGGCCGTAAACAGGACAGACTTTATCTAGACAAACTAAATAGTGTCTAGAAAGAAACGACTTCGAACTAGTAAAAATAGAAGCCGATAGTCAGAAAACCGGATCTGAAGAATTACCGTTCCAGGGAGGGGAGATTGATCGAGACTTTCACCATCTGGCTAGATTAGGGAGCCGACGTCTAAGATTGTCGCCCTTGGAAACGGGGAAGAAAGAAATCACGTGTGTAGGGCAAAAATCGAAGCCTCAGTGATTAAAAGCAGTGTAATGTAAATATAGTAAAATTTCTTTTAGTGTAATAATTTTTAGTGAATTTATTTGTGTATAATAAAAGAATACAAAATTGTATTCAATATGTTACCAGTGTTTAATGTAAATAATGTGTATGTGTATCAAGAAGTGTCATTGTGTGAAATGGGATTAATCAAGATGACTTAAACACATTGAGTGGGCAAAAATGAAACATCGCTGGAGAATTCGGTCGGTGACCGTAATATCATGTGAGTAACCATTTCATTATGTAATGTGTTGGGAAGATTTGCGCACAGTCCACCTGAGAACGAAAGAATAGGGATGTTTTTGAATAACAAATAACAGAACAATAGCCCGATCTGAACGATTAAAATTGAGAAGGTATAAAATAATTATGTGAAATAAATAAATCCCTTGGGGGAAATGTCTGAAATAAAATATCAGTATATTTGATAAAGGATTTAAATATGTGAAAGCAAGCGTATTAATAATAAAAATAATAATAATGGTATAATTGAAGGAATATTATGATGAATTATATGAAAAATAGTAGCTTATGAGCTCCTTTAAATGAATTAATACATGTTATGAACACATGTTCTTAAGATAAAGCGATTATTGTCACGGGAGAGGATTAATATAGAATTGAGATGTACAATCAAATGTTGATTTTCAATTATCAGTTCATTGAAGGCAACTTGGCATTAAAGTAATAGCGCAATGTAGCGCATTGAAGTAATTTGTCACGCTAGGAAAGCGTTGAACCTAAATATACTCGGTAACACTAATTATGAGGGGCAGTTGGTCGTGGAAATTAAGTTATGGTAAGTCCTCTAAATAGTGATGTGATCACGAGGCCATGTGTGTATTGTATTGTACAAGGGTGCGAAATATTTATTGTATTATGAGCGCAGGTTTAAGGTAAAAGGCCGCCCTAAGTCGCTAATGCTATAAGTCCTCCAGTATGGGATATGGTTCCCGAGGCAGTTGAAAGAATCGAACCCAGATTCGTCTATTGTGAAGCCCCTAAATATTTGTTGTTGTATTGAATTATTCTTACCCGCCAATGAGGACACTTCATAATTAATAAATGCCGAGGTTAAGAGAATGGGTCTAGTGAACCTAAATATTAATGTTATAGTAATTTGTATGAAAGACTTGCCTATTCAAAGAACTGCATTTAAGAAACAGCTGTATAAAGCTGAGGGTAGCTCGTCTCTTGTGAGTGAGACCATGAAGTTCCTGCTCCCGGCTATAAATCACGCTAAGTGGCCAGGCCAAACCCTCACTATTGATGTGTTGTGGTAGGTCTAGAGAGCCGTCTGTTTGAAGTTATAATACACAAGAGTGTTTAGAGTTTGTTTTAACGACCCGGTTTTCAAACCGAGGTTCTTTTAGATGAGGATTACCGCTTGCAAGTTCAGATCGTTGCTTTCTTATGAGATAATGGTCTTTTAAGACAAATAATGAGAAATCCCTAATGTTATAATTATGAGGTAGTGATTCACGAGTTTAGTGAAGACAATTAGATTCCGGGAGTGATCTTAATTTTTGACGTGTTCAAGTAGTCTTCTGTAGCTCGGGAGTACGCAAATGTTTCCCAATCACGGTAGTGAATTGTTGACTTGAGAGAGAGATCGTAACCGAAGAACATTGTGAAAGCCCAAAAATTTAAGTAAATGAGTAACTGTACGGTAATAAGAATTATATATTTTTGATTATAAGATATACTCATGTAATAGGAAGTGATGTGTTGTAAATGAAAAACACAGTGTATATAAAAAGTATCGAGCCATTTGGAGCTCTTGATTTTAGGGAATTTTAGAAGGACACTATATGGAAGTGAAAAGTAGTATGAGTTTGTTGGTTTATGAAAACCATTTACTATGATTTAATCTTTGTTTTATTATGTATTCCTTGTTCATTCTGAACAAGTTAGAATTTATGGGTCAGTATTTTATTTGTTTAATTTGTTGTAGCGCCATATATTTGAGTAATTAAATGTTTTATAGTAGGAGTTGATTTTGTTTATTATTTTGGAAGTGTATCCTCTATTTAATCCAAAATGTGTAAATCACAGAGTGGGAGAACATACCATAACCCCGAAAATCCTGATTTGAGCATTGCTGGCATACTGTGATTTGCATATTTCATGCTGAAAGGGCACAGTAGGATCTGGGGGTTTTTCTAGCCGGGGATTTTCAGGTTCTACGATCCAGCTCTCATCGAAGGATTTCAACAGGTAATGGTAGGAAATACGGGTACAGTACCCAGCCAGACTGTGAATGAATGAAATGTTGTATCATACCTTTGTTAGATTCTGAGGAAACGGAACATGAATTAAACAAATTAAACATTGGTAAGATAGGCGATTCCGTATCCCCGTTAATATACGGTACCGTACTTCAGTTTAGAGTACTTAGGCTCCCACCATGACTGTGAGCAGATGGTTCCTCTCAGAGGTATAACACACCTGTGTATGTGTTTTTACTCCTAGTTTCCAACCATACTGTAAGTGGATGATTCCTCTCACACTACATTTTAGGTATCGAAAAAGCAATAATGCCTTTGAGCTAATATCATTTAGATTAGAGCTCTTAGGTACCCACCCAGACTGTGAAAATATGGTTTCTGTTAGACGTATTGACACAATTCATGTGTCACTAAGGTAATATCATTCAGCTTACTGCTCCTATGGAGGTTTTAAGCTCGAAGCATGCAGTTTAGAGCTCCTATGTACCCACCGTATGTAGCCTATGTTCCTCTGAAGGTATCGACCCATTAAGGTAATATCCTTCAGTTTTTATCTCCTAGGTACCCTCCATACTGTATACCTCACGCTACTAATAATGTATTGACGAACCTGGAGTGTATTTAAGCTAATATAATTCAGGTTAGTGCTCCAAGTTACCCAACCTGTTAGAAGATTGTTCCTCATAGAGTTACTGACTCAATGAAGTGTCTTTAAGCTAGTATTATTTAGTTTAGGGCTCCAAGATACCTACCCATACTGTGCGCAGATGGGTCCCCTTAAGGATATTGACACACCTGGAGTGTCTTTGAACTAATATTATTAAGTTCAGAGCTCCTATGAACCCACAGGAGTAATGGCACTTTTGGAATGTAATTAGGCTATCAGCAGGATAGAGCGTACTCTCATTTCAAATCTGCTCTCCATTCTAGTGCCAGAGTTTAAAACATTAAGTTGGAGAGATATTAATATACAATAGTGCTGATTTAAAGATTTGTTCCTGCGAAAATAATCATATTAATTTAATTTTAAAGTTGCTTTGGTCTGCTGAATTGTACAATATTTGGAACATAATGATAAGGAATTAATCATATTTAGATTTAGATTTGCTTATTGCTGATATAATGAGAAGAAAAATACCGTTAGATTTTTCTAATTTATTCCATATTAGTCAATAAATAAAAATAGAATATGTTATACGAGTTTCAGCCACATAGTGGCTCAATAGGGGGATGATGGCGCTTCTATTACACTCTAGAACATACATGCCCTTACTACTAAGCCTCAGCCATGTAATATTTGCGAAAGCTAGTGAACCCATGGTCGGATGTTGACAAATGAGGTGTCGTTTGACTCAGGCTGATGTGCTCTTTGCTATGGACCAATCGTTATATATATATATATTTTTTGAAAATTTTTGTTTTCGAAAGTAGGTGATAGTATGAAAACCAAACATAATAGAATGTTGTGCCATGGCTCAAACGAATGGTCTTTATGACGTTTATTTTCTATAATAAAACTTTTTTATTTTTGATGTTTTTTTGAAAACAATCGAATTTTGAAAATCCTATATTTTGGAAACTAGGAAGTTTACAATAAAGTTTGTTTGTCATAAATGAATGGCCTTGACCCCCTAGACCCCCAAAATAAATTTAAAGCCTCTAGAACTAAAACTGCAGTAGTGGAGTGAAGGGCGGGGGTTAAAACCACAGCCTACTTTCCTGCGAACATTGCCGATAACTCCCGAACCCGTGGTCGGAGATTCACGAATGAGGTATCGTTGGACTCGGGCTGATGGGGGCTTTGCTATGGATCACTCGTTATTTAAAAAAATGGAAACTTGATTTTGGGGTAAACACGTGTTATTGGGATTTTTGCTGATAACTCACGAACCAATAAGCCTAAAGACGTGTACGAGGTGTCATTTTTTTCGTCGCGGTGTCCTCTTGCCGAGGATGTTCGTGTTGAGCAGGAATGAAAAACCATGTTGAGGTAAAACCGTGATTTTAGACTTTTTGCTGTATCTCGCAAACCCATAACGCTAGAGACGTGTACGAGGTGTCCTAGGACTTGGGCTAACGCCCCCTTTCGAATGTGGTAGATATTTTTTTCAAAAAATAATTCACAAAGGGCCTAACGCCATACATATTGAATAAACGTTTTTTTCTTTTCCTGTTTAAAATCTTCATAAAGCGTGGTGGTTGAGAGAGACGATACGGCTGGGTGTGTGTGTGTTTCAACGAACCTGTCGCTAGCCACAATGACCATGCTTAATAGAACAATCGATATTTTGGCGGGTCGGTTTATGACAGAGCGAGGGTTTGTTTTTCTGATATTTAACCCCGGAAGAGAGCCTTGAACGTGTAAACGGTGATGAGAACTTAGTTCTATGTTGGTTGTAGCGAGTACAGAAAACAAACTTGCAGAGGGGCAGACGGGCAGGAGGTGAATGTCATTTGAGCTTATTGGAATGCACTGATCTGACTTGACAACAGGTGCAATGGAAAATGACAGACGCAGAGGACACTTGAAGGTGAAATTATCTGACAACCATGATGGCAGGGGAGTGGGAAATGCATGTGAACACGTGTGAAACCACATGTACGCTAAACAAGTTACATCCTGTTTTTGATTCGTACGTGATAAAATGCAAGTTCATGTGAAATTTGACCCGGCACAGGTGTTCACCTTAGACGTTAGCTGTCCGCGTGTCCGATAACTTTTAACAAGTCACATCCTGTTTGCTTCGTACGTGACAAAATGCACGTTCATGTGAAATTTGCTTGATAACAGAATGTTCAAAGCGTGGGAAAAATGACTATACATGCAACGTAACATATATAAAGACATGTCGTTATCATTTCCACTCTCACTACCTTTGAACACATTGCGTTGCGTGAAACCCCTGGTCTTGTTTAACAGTTTTGGTGTTGGTGGAAAATACTTAACCATTTTGTGGGATAGGTATTTATTTATATATTTATTCATTTATATATTTATCGATTTATATATATTTACATGCAATTATTTATTGATTGTTAAAGTTATAAATAAATGTTTATTTATTTGTTTGCAGATAACGTGTATAGCCTTCCTGTTGTGTGTCTGTGGGAAGTGATTGAAAAAGAGAGAAAGACAGACAGCTAGAAAAGGAAACCATTACCACACTAGCCCACGAGACGGGAATAAAACAAAGCATTACACGTCAAGGTGAGATTTGTTTATATATATATAACCTGTTTGATTTTGTTTTGTTTATGAAATGCATAATCTATATGGAATTGATATACTTTTGGTGGTTTATTTTATTTCTTTTTTAGATATTTGGAGAATAAAACTCTACTGCTTTAGCCACAACAGCTGAAAACCAAGTGGCTTTAGAGTGGAACCATTGTCAAATAGTCTACAGCTGAAAACTCAGGTGAGAGTGTTCTTTCAAAATAATGTCTTTTACTGCCGCGGATACGTTAAATTGGGAACCCCTAAACAGTTGTTTCAAATTGCGTGTGTGCTCTGGTCGTGTGGTCAATGTTAGAAAAATTTTGATTACCAAAGAATTTTTAGAATCTTGTTTTGACATTTTTAAAATTGAAATTTGTACAGCGCAAAGGTTGCATACGGCTTTAAAGGTGAATACAGAACTAGTGTGCGATTTCATATGTAAAAAGAAGGACATAGAGCATAAAGAGACATTTTATATTTGCAGTAAAATGCAAGAGCTTTTGATAGCCGATAATCTGAACGAGTGGTATCAAAGCCATGTGGTGAATGCCTTGCTATCAAAATTTAATAAACTGCAACAAGGACCGAGTGGTTTAGCGTTAAACAAAATCCTTTACCTGCAAATCAACATTTGTCATTTCAACCCGTTGAATGCTGGGTCTAGCTTTATTAAAACACCACCAGCAACAGCTTCGAAAATGGCTGTACTGAACATTGAGAACCGTGACAATGATTGCTTCCTGTGGTGTGTGGCAGCCTATTTGCAACCAGCATTACGCGCCTGTCACAGGCCGGGAATGTACAAGGCCAAGTTTGATGAATTAAAACAAACTTTAAATTTAACTCGTGTGTCGTTCCCTATGGACTTAACCGAGATCCATAGGTTTGAACAAGACAACCATGACTTTTCGTTCATGGTCTATGGCCTTGATGGTAATGAGATTGTGGGTCCTCTTTATGCCACAAAAGAACCGCAACGACATCACATTCATCTTTTTTATTTATCTGTAGGAGAGGTGAATCACTAATGCCTCATTAAAAGCTTAAGTAGATTGCTAATCAGACAAGTGTCAAAGCACACTGGTGTAAAACATATTTGTGGTCGTTGTCTGAAATATTTTACCCCTCCTACGCTTTTGGAACGTCAGAGGGTAGATTGCGTTTCTCAGGAAGCGGTGAGACTGATATTGCCACAAGGGGACAGGCTGTGTTAAAGTTTAAGGACATTCATAAGCGTGACACTGTTCCCTATGTGGTATATGCAGATTTCGAAGCACTCACCACACCCATGGCGGGATGTGAACCAGATCCCACCATCAGCTCAACCACACCCATTCAAAAACATGAACCTTTTGCCATAGGATTTAATGTGGTGTGTGCCTATGACCCCACACAATCCGTTTACAAATACCGTGAGGGACCAGATTGTGTCAGATGGTTTTTGGAACTTTTGAAGTTGGCTCATGAAGTACAGGAATTACTGGACCTCCCAGTACCCATGAGCCTATCCCCAGAACAGCAGCAGCAGAATGTGCATGCCACGACATGCCATATTTGCGAAAATCCACTGATCAGTGCTGAAGACACCGTTCGTGATCACTCGCACTTTACGGGGGAGTTTCGTGGATCTGCGCATAGTAAATGCAATTTTAACTTTCCAGCTCCTCGTTTCATCAGTGTCTTTTTCCACAATCTGGCGAATTATGACATTCAGTTTTTGATTCGTGAATTGGGTCATGTCAACAAGGGCTCGTTTACCATTATCCCCCTAAACCATGAGCGTTTTACAGCCCTGACATGGAGGTTGAGCGACTTTCGCATTCGATTTTTGGATTCCTTTAAGTTTATGGCATCCTCGCTAGACAGTCTTTTGAATGGCTTGAATGAGGAGGAATTAAAAAATACTAGAATGCATTTTAATGATCCTGAGCAATTTCAATTGTGCATTCGGAAAGGTATATTCCCGTTTGATTTCTGCAACAGCTGGGACGTGTTAAAGCAAAGAAAACTCCCGCCACAAGAGAAATTTTACTCAAAACTAACACGCAGTACCGTTTCCGATGAAGACTATGCACATGCATGTCAAGTTTGGCGAGTGTTTGGCATTAAGACGCTAAGTGAATATGCTTTGCATTACCTAAAACTGGATGTATTGCTGCTCACCGATATGTTTGAAAAATTCCATGAGTTGTGTCAACACATTTACGGTCTTGACCCGGCTCACTATTATACGAGTCCTGGGCTCTCGTTCGATGCCGCTTTGAAATACACTCAAGTGGAATTGGATTTACTCACTGACGTAGCCATGGTTCTATTTTTTGAAAAGGGCATTCGTGGCGGCTTTGTGTCGCTTAACCAGCGCCATGCCGAAGCGAACAATGTCTACATGCCTGATTATTCATCAGACAAACCAGAATCGTGCTTAATGTACTATGACGTGATTAATTTGTATGGTTACGCCATGAGTCAGCCTTTGCCCAATGGGTAGTTTGCTTGGCTGACAGAGAAACAAGTGTCACAATTTGATGTGATCAAGGCTAGCCAAGAAACAGGCCGTGGATATGTGCTAGAAGTGGATATTGAATATCCCTCATCCTTGTATGATGAACATGGCAATTTCCCATTCTACCTTGAGCAAATGGTTCCCCCTGACAGTAGAGTGAAAATTGAAAAACTCATGCACACACTTTACAACAAAAATCGGTATGTGCTACATATCCAAATGTTGGTGCAATGCCTCGCCCAAGGCTTGGTGTTGAAGATAATCCATAGGGGTATTTATTTTGCCCAAAAACCATGGCTCGAGCCATACATGCGACTCAACACAGAGCACCGACAAATGGCAACACAGCAGTTTGAATTTTTTATTTTTTTAAATTAATGAACAACTGCATCTATAGCAAGTCCATGGAGAATGACCGCAAATACCGAGACATTAAATTGGTGAATGTCTGGGAGGGGCAGTGGGGTGCCCGGCGGTATATTGCCAAGCCGAATTTCAAATCAATCAACATTATCTATGCGGATCTGGCTACTTTTGAAATGAGTAAGACCAGCATGACCATGGATAAGCCCATTTACTTTGGCCAAGTCATTTTAGACTTTTCCAAATCGGTCATGTATCGATTCCACTATGAGTTTGCCAAACGCCATTTTGAGGATGTCTCTCTTTTGTATATGGATACGGACTCATTCATTTACCACATTCGCCACTGCAACCCCTATAACGTCATGAGACAACATAGTGACTGCTTCGACACTTCTTCCTATAGCGCTGACAACATGTTTCATCTGCCCATAAAAAACAAGAAGGTAATGGGAGTTTTAAAAGATGAATGCGGTGATTCCATTATGACGGAATTCGTAGGTTTGGCCTCGAAAATGTATGCTTATCGCACACTCGACTGTAAGGAAGCCAAAAGAGCAAAAGGTGTAGGTAGGGCAGTGGTAAAATCGCAACGTGTAGACGATTACTTAGCGGTTTTACGCACTGGCAAAGCTATGTCTCATACACAGTGCAGGATACAATCCAGCAACCATCATTTGTATCTTGTGGAACAGAGAAAACGCACCCTCGCCTCCATGGATAACAAACTTGTGTAGTCCAAAAGCATGTGTTTATTGTAAGAAGATAGCCTTTTATTATTATTTTAAGTAAACAGTTCCTTATAAAGTAGACTATAATGCATTTATTATGACAAGTCACCCACATTATAGTGCTGTCTGTAATAGTTCTCTGCTTGCTTACCTCGATACGTATTTTGAGTGCGGCAATAATGTCACCATATTCAAACCCTCTTTGCCCCTTATAATCTATTCACTAAAGAGCCATCTTACTGAATGACAACTTGTTAACAGCTGTTGACCAGTCAAGCGGATCCGTCAGTGGCATGCAGACAGAACTTACCTTCCAGCAACTAGCCAACTCCTAATGAAACTTACACTTCGCTATTACAAAACAAGTCTGGACAAAGCAAGAAGTCATGTACATGTCACCAAAAAACGCAATAAATATAACTTCACTCCACCGGAACTGCACTGCAAAATATGTACGAAAAATATAGGAACTACACTGCAAAGATATGTACAAACGAAAAATTCAAAAGTATTCAATTTACAGTGCAGTTTGAAAAACAAATATTGTTGTGATGTATACTGTAATCTCAATAAGTTTTAATTAGGCGAAATCGCGCAAGGTTAATCCGCAAACCAGATCCAGAGTATACTGTAAATTACATGAATGTGACTGATGAAACTTAAAATGGACCTCTCCAACAACAGGTACACCTGATAATGATGATGAATCCTTCTTTATAGATAATTTTATTAATGGCCTCAGATTACAGCAGCATAACATGTACCCAACGCGGGGCCCCGACGTACTGGATTTCATATTATCTTCACTTAAACTGAAATCGAACACTGGCAGGGGCGTATATACATTTTTTTTCGGGGAGGGGGGCTGACTATCCAGGAAAATTGTGAGTATTCTCATGGGATTGTCACCGCAAAATACCCAGGATATCAACCAATATCTCAGAGCATATAACTTTGTGTAATTATTTTAGATAAGATTCAAAGTTTATACAGCGATACAAAAAAGTTGCAAAATACACCACACAAATAACATTTTATACTCAATGAATTTTCTATTAAGATCTAAGGAGTATGAATGGCAAGTATTGAAATATTTGTCAATTTATAAAGCAGAAAGTTAAACAGTTTTTTTTTCTTTTTTTCTTTACAAGTTGATAATTTATTTCTCAAAAGTACCGTATGTTACTGTGGAATTCACAGTTTTGCCTCACAAGGCTGAGTGTACCCCGTTCCAGCATTCACACTAGAATTAAAATTTCTTGGCAGAGCCGGGAATCGAATTCGGACCTCCGGGGCGGCAGCCAAGAATGCTAGCCACTACACCACGAGTTAGTATAATTTTAATCATAATATTGTTTATAACTTAGCCAATAAGCTAAGATTAGTGTACAACCACATTTAGAATTATTTTATGCTCTTACCAAACCAACACTTTCTTAATTTTTATTGGTTTCTTTCGGGGGGGGGGGGGGGGGGCTCCACCCTTTTATACGCCCCCAACTGCTGGTAGAAACATATTTATCTCTGACTATAAGTCCCTCAAAACCTCTTTGTTCCCCCCGCCCCACACTCAAAAGTAGTCAAGGAGCCACCCTCGCGCCCGACCTTTAACTGGCGCCGAGCTGACTGGCCAGCCATATGCCGAGCCTTGGAATGCCTGCTCTGGACCCTCCTCGAAACACCTCCCGTGGAGTCGGCAATCGCCCTGCTGTACGACTGGCTACTTGCTAGAATCAAAGACTTCGTGCCGGTACGGCAGCCTACCAACAGCAAATACCCGTTCCAGATTTCCTATGAAACTCGAGTGGCCATGGGAAACAAAAAGAAGGCTTGGCGGCTTTGGAAGGACTTCCCCAACACCCACACTCGTAAAACGTTCGAGTACATTCGCCGACACGCTAGACGTCTGCTCAGGAGAGACTACACGGGGCATAAAGAAGCCATCACAGAGAACGTCCGAGAAAATCCCAAGTGCTACTGGTCCTTCATCAACTCGAGGAGGAGAAACGAAAGGATTCCCGTCAGCGTAGAACACCAGGGAACCACAACAGAGGGACCAGACCGAAATAAGCTATTCAACAGGTATTTCTTTGAAAACTTTTCCACTCCCACCCAACAAAATCAACCCTTTCCACCGGTTGAAACAGCAGCAAATTGCACTGATTCGAAAATAACAGCACCAAATGCAGTCCTCAGTCTACTTCAATCTCTCCGCACCAACAAAGCTACCGGTCCCGGTGATATTGGTCCCATCCTCCTGAAAAACACCGGCACTGTTCTCTGCACACCGCTTCTTTCCAATCTATTCAACAGGTGCTTTGCCAAGGGCTATTTTCCCACTGCCTGGAAACAGGCCAACATCGACCCTATATTCAAATCTGGGGACAAAACAAACATATCATCCTACAGACCAGTATCTATACTACCCACACTATCCTTTATATTTGAAAAAATAATCCACCAACGTCTCCTGTCTTTTACCTTACCATATATTTCAACCAGCCTCCATGGCTTCCTTCCCGGAGGCTCGTGCCTCACTAACTTGGCCACTACACACGGCTATGCAACATATGCAATTGCAGAAAGGTCCCAGCTCGATATCTGCTACGTAGGTATATCGAAAGCAATTGACTAAATAGACCATACCCTACTACTCTTAAAAATCGCTGAACGGTTCAATATACATGGCAATCTCCTAACACTCCTTGCCGGCTTTCTACAGAACCGAAAACAGAGAGTCGTAATATCAGGCATTTCATCCCCTTGGCTACCTGTGCTCTCTGGCGTCCCACAAGGCAGTGCCCTTGGGCCACTTTTATTTTCAATATTTATGGACGACCTGCCATTTAAACTCTCCGACACAGCCGATACCCTACTCTTCGCAGATGACTGCAAGATTTTCAGTGAAATTAAGACATCAGCCGACGCCGCACTCTATCCGACTGGTGCCGCACATGGACGTTGAAACCAAACCCAGATAAATGCACCCTTTTAACAATTACCCTACGGAATTCGCCAGTACCTACAATATATTCCTTACATGACAGGCCCATTACCGCAGTTGCACATCAGTGAGATCTCGAGGTCATATTCGACAACCAGCTAAGCTTTCAAGAACACATACAACATTCTTTATCCAAAGCCATGAAATTCCTTGGCATACTCTACCACTTCTCAGAAATAGCAAATCCCACAGCCCTTCGCCTCTATTACCTCTCGATAATTCAGCCCATTATAAACTACTCCTCTCCCATTTTGACAACTTTCTGCCCGTCAAACATAGCTAAATTTAACAGAATCCAATCCTTATTTGCTGCCATAGTAAGGAACAGAATGCCAAGATTTAGACACATCACCACCAAGCAGGTACTTTCAGCCATAAACATCCCTCTCCTCAACACAACAAAACAGGTATCTGACCTGTCCTTCCTACATTCTATTTTAAATGACCATTACTGTTCGGACCACTTGTTGTCACTTTTCAAACTAAGAGCCACTTCCCGTTCTACCAAGCTCAAAGATATTCTGTACATTCCACACACAAAACATTCCATAATCCAAAGATCCTTCCAAAATCGCATATCAGCCCTGTACAATAGCATTGCAAGTAAACGCGAGTTGGACATATCCACAAACAAGAGGACGTTCCTGAAGCAGGCGAAGGAGAAGTTAAATTGTATTTTGAACTGTCATCTTGGCCAATGACGACACGGCTACGAGCAAGAACATTCTACCGGCTTTTTATCTGGACTTGTTTTGTTTGGAGATATGTTAAATTGTATCTTATATTTTATTTTAAATTGTTATTTGGTTGTTATTTGTACAATCGTGAAGGGCTAGCATAGCTGTGGTTTGTGCTTTGATTAATAAATAGATAAATTAAGTTGCTCCAAATGCACTGCATGAAAAGGGCTGTAAGCTGCGATGAATAAGCATTACCTTCCTATCAGAAAGTAAACTAGCGGATCACCAAATAGCGCTTCAGGGTAAAGTTTGTTCCAAATGTACCTTACGAGTGCCTATTTTCACAAGTATGGATAAGTACATGTGTTTTCCTAGAAATCCTTTAGTGAAAAGATTGCTGCGCATGTACTACATAATTTAGTCATATATAACTATGAATATAAGCATATATGAATGAGCATGTCTCTTCAAAAGTCCCTTCTCAGTCAAGTTTGAACCATTTGTGTAACATTAATACGGCTTTACATCACTATGAATGAGCATGTGTCTCTTCAAACTTCCTTTCTCAGTAAAGTTTGATCCACATGTGCTACATGAGTACGGTTTCACACCACTATGATAGCGCATGTGTGTCTTCAAGTTTCCATTTTTCGTAAAATTTGCTCCGCATGTGTTGCATGAATACGGCCGTATACCACTATGAGTAAGCAAGTGTTCCTTTAGACTTCCCTTCGAAGTAAAGTTTGATCCACATGTGCTACATGAATATGACTTCACATCAGTATGAATAAGCATGTGTTTCATCAAATATTCCTTCGTAGTATAGTTAGCTCCGCATGTGCTACATGAATACGGCCGTATACCACTATGAGTAAGCATGTGTGCCTTCAAATTTCCCTTCGTAATGAAGTTTGATCCGCATGTGCTACATGAATATGGCTTTTTACCACTATGTGTGAGCATGTGTCTCTTCAAATTGTCCCTCCGAGAAAAGTTTGCTCCGCATGTGCTACATGAATAGAGCTTTAGACCGTTATCGGCTGAGGTTTGTATCCTCATGTCACTGCAGGCTGCCTTGTTCCTGTTACCATTTTGAAAATGTGAGGCTCCAGGGGTATAATTTGTAAGGGTGTTCTCCGACCTGTGGAACATAGTACTGGCAATAGAAAATATTTACTGAAGCAAGGTAGGTAAGTAGCCACTAACATGATAATATAAACAAATAGTTCCGTGAAGAAATATGCAGCCTATTTTCATATATCCTACTTACGTTTATTGCGTGTATCAACATACTAAATTTCACATTGATTGCTGTAATAGATTCGTAGATATTGAGAACCGACTAAATATTGCGGATGGTCGCCATGTTGGATTTTTATGTAGGTCTTAGAGTTATGTACTGTTACATGAAGATTATTGTGTACGTGTAGTATTTAAACTTCAATCGCATGATTAGGACACAAGAAATAAAAACGAGATTTTAGAATTACGCACAGCTACCATCTAGTGGTTATGGAAACAATTGAAAAAATTAGATGCCAGTGGATTAACATTTGTATAAGGATTTACTGTACCAAGTGTCGCTGCCCTCGGATGGTTAAATTGCAAGAAACGACCA
The DNA here is from genome assembly GCA_946902985.2 of Meconema thalassinum. NCBI lineage: Eukaryota > Metazoa > Arthropoda > Insecta > Orthoptera > Tettigoniidae > Meconema > Meconema thalassinum. The sequence goes on from CAMPQE020000041.1 coordinate 2,967,077, forward strand.
TGTGAATATTTATACTTCGCGTCGCCGCCATGCTGGATTTGTTATCACCAGGTTATTGAAAATCCTATAGGTGAACTTATGTTCATAGACCCTATGAACATAAAGAAGTTCAGTTTGATTGCTGTAATAGATTCGTAGATATTGCGATCCGTCTAAATATTTCGGATGGTCGCCATGTTGGATTGTTATATGTATAGATCATAGAGCCATGTACCAATAAAGGAAAATTATTGCGTAAGGTCATTTTTCAAACTTTCGCTTCGATCGCATGATTACGACACAAGAAATACAAACTTAACTTGGAAATTCGCACAGCCGCCATCTTGAGGTTATGTAAACAATTGAACGAAGTTAGATGTCGGTGCATTACAATGTGTATAAACATATACTGTACCAAGTTTCTATGGGTTTGGTTGGTTAAATCGCGAGAAACATCTATTTAAATGTCTCAACTTCGCTTGGCCGCCATGTTGGTTTTGTAGTTACCAGTCCCATAGGTCAACTTCTAGTAATTCCCTTTATCACTGTACAAAATTCCAGGGTGATATTGGTAATAGTTTCGGAGATATTGAATACTGGTGAAATATTTCGCACAGCCATGGCCGGCTGTGGTGAGAGGTAACGACATTTGAAGGGCACGGTCGGGGTCGCCCGGAATAGTGCTATGAACTTACCGACTTTCATTGTCGTCGCTCTAGCTGTTTAGAAGTTATGAGGGGGGGGGGCACACAAAAGTCAATCACACACACGCACTCACAGACAGACACAAGGACAAGAGGTGATTTCATAAGCCTATATTTTCATAGATGAAAATACATTAACAAATTCACAAAGAAATTTGATGAAATGGTCCAGCTAGCTCAAAACAGTTGCCAGCGTTTCGCCCTAGTGTACCAATGGGCTCTTTAGTTGGTTATGGTACACCTCACTAAGACGCGTGGCTAGTACATACTGTGAAGGCCGCTGCAAGGCAAAAAATGTCGCCACGAGCAGTGCCAATGTACTACAGAAGTCAAAACTTCCTTTCAAAAATAATGTTAGCTTACCTTGCTAATCCATATTAGTCGGCCTTAGCCCGTCATGGGCTGTATAGTGCCATGGGTTGTTGTTGTTTGCTAAGAAATAACACCCATTACAATGTGGGTTCAATCGTGTAGATCGACTGAATAGCATTTAATTTCGCTACGTAAGATGATGCAGAGATCGAACTTATGTAAAGTTAATTAGTGCAACTTTCAGCAGTACCATTACTATGCACGTTTTCCTCAAATATGAGGAACCGAGCGCGTTTCTACTCTTCAATGATGAATTGTCATGCAGTATGAATACTTATTATACAGGCAATGCTGTTTTAAACGTCGGAGATCTTGGAGTAAGAGTTATTCTGGATAACGAGATGTTCCTTCTCCTACACGAAAAATATTATTGTGCATGGGGCAAGGTTAATGACATTCACATACGGCTGTTATTTCCTGAAGGTCAAGATGCTTTGTCATCGTCTCGAATAAAATTATATGGTAATTGGGTACTGCTTTATATCTCAAGAACGAGCATTCAATAATATTTTCTATCACTCATTACAGTGGAATGTTTTCATTGATATTCTTTTCGTGTCGAGTAGACAAGAAATTTACGTTAAAAAAAGGCTGTACGAGGACATCACGATTAATTCATTGAAACGGGAAACTAAATACCAAGTAACTAGCAATGTGTCCGCTCATTCGAGTGACACAAATTAATTCACATGTAATTCTCTATAGAATGACCATTCTGGCCACGTGACTTCATAAGGGTTATTATACTTCACTGTTGAAAACATAACGGATGAATGGATAGCAGAACTTGGGGCTACACCGATTGTGTGCATATGATTGCTTTACTTGGCCTGAGCGATCCATTCTCTGGCTGGCACATTTTCTTTAAATGTTCACTTTTCTAAACACAACGACTTAATCTCCTTCCTCCGAAGTAGTATTACAAATTTTCGACCTGAATTTCAATCCAGCAAGTTCATACTATGTAAAAAGTATTTCTAAATTAATTTCCGGTGCCAAAGATATGAATATACCAGTATCGTGTCTCTGTTAACGTTTGTTCGTTATTAATGCGAGAAGAGTGCATTATTAATTATTTTCATAAAGAAATGGCGTTGTTTTTACAATAAAATCTTGGCAGCCATGCTTTTCATCCTTGTGTCGTGGATTAAAGGATTGCCTAGTTCTAATGATTTTTTTTCTATGTGGATCGAATGGTTGATGGCTTGACCTGGTATACTTATTTTGTGGGGACGTGTTCGACTGGAGGTGTTCACATGCCGATGCTTGGGTTTCAGCGTAATCTAGTTTGTTTTGTTTAAAAGGTTATGTTTTCAAATTTATCCCCCGCGGTGGTAATAAGCGGTAATAACCACTTATGAATGAGCCAAATCGTCAACAGTGTTCAGTTAGCCACAGGAGAGTTAGTGAGACGGGCGCAGCACATTCCTCCCTCAACTCCTTTATAAAATACACCACTAGTCAGTTGCCAGTCTGCTGGTATTAGCAAGTGAGTGAATGTAAATTAGTGTCCATTTGTATACTGAATTGGGGTTGTAATATTATGTTAAATTATTTCTAGGCAACCGGGGTTCATTAATGTTTAATATTTATAGAATGTCAAGGATTAGAAAGGACTAGTACAAAAATGTTCCTTCTGGCGAGTGGCTACTGTGCAAAAGGCTATTCGTATGTTCTATATCATGGTGCCTTGTACTTTTTGTATTTTATTTTGCAGAACTTGGTACAGAAAACCCAGGTTCGATTCCTAGTTCTGTTAGTGTGAGCGCTGGTGCTTTCTGAGTTCTATTATAGGGACTTGTGATTCTTTTCAGCAAACGAGCAATGATAATAAACTATGTTCTGTCATAGGGACGTGTACTCTTTGTTACACGCGAGCAATACTTTTCCTGTGAGTTCTATTATAGGGACTTGTGATTTTTGCAGCAACCGAGCAATGCTAATAACCTATGTTCTATCATAGGGACCTGTACTTTTTTTTTACAAGCCATGAATGCTAATACACTTTGTTCTATTATAGGGACTTGTATATTTTTTTACAGGCGCAGTGATGTCAATCATCCAAAAGTCGAAAGTTAGTATGTATACAGAACAAGCTGTCTTGCACTCACTGCTGTGTGGTCATTTTGTCTAAGTTGTGACTGTTCAAGTAAATAAAAGTTGAAAGTTAGTATGCATACACAACACGCTTTATTTTGAAAAAGAATAATATTTCTGTAAACGTTTCCTGTTTAGATAATAAACACAACGTTATGTCGTAAAAGGTTGTTGATGAAGTGTTAGCAAACCATACCAATCTGTTGTACATTACTAACAATAAAGGCTTATGACACTATGTTTAAATAAATACGTCATCGCCATAGACCGGTGAACTAAAGAAATACCATAATGTCTCGGCTATATGCATGAGCTGCATTTCTCATCTCCATGACCTGCACGGGCGAAGTGCTGCCGAGAAAACTAGCAGACCATAAAATAAACTGTCTTGACCATCAAATTGCTCGTGTGAAATTAAATTTCAAATTGTGTTTTAGAGATGTTCACCATAAGGTTCAAGTTTCTTTGAATGCCTCTTGAAACCTGTTCAATCTTGTCCGCCTAGGGACGAAGCGAGTTGGAATACCTCCTATAAGGAACATGAACCCACGATCTTTAGTGTATACTTTAAAAGCAGATTCCTCAATCGAAGCCATACAACTCTGTTTACATAGAGAGCCGAAACTATACCACGGACCTAATGCAGTCAAGGAGTTAATTAATTATTTAACAAGCTTGGCTCGCACATTAAGTTTTGTGCACGAAGAAAAACTGCCTTTGAACGTGACAGGGGAGCAAGAACGTGGCTATGGCTTGTTGCATATGTGAAAAAGAATTTTAACAAGAAAATAATTACCAAGTGAGAGACCACTGTCATATCACCGGGGAACACCCTGGCTTTGCACATAACAATTGCAATTTGAAATGTAAACAAGTCACATTCTTATCCGTGTTTATACATAATCTCCAGAATTATGATATGTATTTTATTGTAAGAGAACTAAGTTCAACACCGGGAAGAGTGACAGCTATTCAGAACACTAGTGAAAAGTATATTTCCGTCACGAAATATATTCAAGATGATTCTGTGCGAATTAAATTTAAAGACTCATTTTGTTTCTTGAATAGCAGTCTGGAAATACTAGCCAAAAACTTAGAACACTTTCCTCAAAATATGAAACACTTTGGAGAAAACGATGCTTCTTTAATGAGGAGAAAGTGCGTTTTTCTCTATAAATACATCGACTCGTGGGGTAAATATGAAGAAACGAGTCTACCTTCAAAGGAAATGTTCTTTTACAAATTAAAATAGAAACATATTAGCCATGAGGACTATGAACATGCAAAGAATGTATGGAAACATTTTGGTGTTAAAGCCTTGGGGGAATATAGCGATCTGTACTCGAAACAAGACGTGCTTCTCTTTGCAGACGTTGTTGAAACATTTCGCACGGCAACTAAGCGAACCCACAAACTCGATCCACCTCATATTGTTTCTCTTCCTTATCTTACCTGGGATGCTATGCTGCTTTATACAGGCATTCAGCTCGATGACCTAACAGACTACGCCCAACTGCGTTTTGTAGAGCGCGGTACACGAGGTGGTATGATTCACGTTTCGCAGCGCTTTGGAGTGGCAAATAATAAGTACATGCCTGAATATGATCGCGAAAAACCATTACAGTTTATTGTGTATGTAGATGCTAACAATCTGTATGGTTGGACCACGTCCTTACCAGTTTCTTACGGTGGATTTTGCTGGGTATCTCCAGACACTGTCAAATTGAATAACTCGGCCAAAATGATCCACATGGCTACTTTTCGAGGTGGATATAGACTAACCGAAAGAACACAACGACCTACATAACGATATGCCGTTTCTTGCTGAAAGGAGAAAACCGCGCACGTTGTCTGTTGCGGAGAAACTGGTATTACATCTCGGAAGCCGCGAACGCTATGTTGTCCATTGCATGGCTTTAAAATATGCAATAGAACATGGTCTGGTGGTAAGAAAGGTTCATCGTTAAGATTTGTTCAATGTCGTTGGCAAAGAAGTTACGTGGACTTTAACATTGAACTAAGAAAACAAGCTAAGATCGACTTTGGAAAGGACTTGTACATGCTTTTTAATAATGCTATGTTCGGAAAAACCGGAAAACGTTTGAAACCTCCTAGACATTTGTCTCGTAACAGCAGCGAAACAGCTTGAGAATCTTGTGTCAAAACCTAACTTTGTTGACAGAAAGATCTTCGGACCTAATATTGGGGCTGTTCATTTAGCATAACGTTCACAATATTTAGACAAACCAGTGTACATGGGTATGACTGCTCTCGATTTATCCAAAACGCTGATGAATCAGTATCACTCTGACGTTTTGCTTCCGTTCTATGGCAGTGAAAAGTCGAAATTATTCTACATGGACACTGACTCATTTATACATTCAGTAACAACTGATGTTGTTTACCAGGACACGACGAGCGCTAACATGAATGAGAATTTCGTCACAAGTGATAACGCACCTGTTCACCCTCTGTATTCAATCAAGAAAAGATGGTGCTGGGTAAATATAAAGGCGAGGCTTGTGGAAAGCTCGTTCGGAAATTTATAGGACTTCACCCGAAGATGTACGCTTTGGACATAACAAACAAAAAATGGTTAATAAAAAAGTATGGGAGTTACACGAAGCAATGCTCTCCAGGACTTTAAATGATGCATCTTCGAAGTGTCAATGTTACGAGTGTTGATGAAGGTTTTCAGGTCCAGGTTGCACCGTATAACTACCAGCTGCAGGCACAAGGTTGCTCTGAGTCGAGATGATCACAAGAGGTTTAACACCCACTTATAAAAGTAAAAGCCTAAACATTCGTATAAATGGGAAATATGAGATAAACGATGAAGATCAGCACAAAGAAAGAACCAAAATTTGTAAAATAGTTAAGAGATAGTTACGACTTGGATTTAAAACATCTTAAACTTTGCTTCAAATAATCAGATGTGTGTGTGTTTTTTCGGGAATGTATATAATAGTTGTGCACGATCGAAGGTAGGCACGGGTATTACAATAAAATCGTTATTGACCTGACTTCTTAAGCTGTAATGTACACTCTCAAGTCAAAAGAGAGCGATGATACTCACAACGTTAGTTAATACACGTAGAACCTAATTTATATCTCTATTATACATAGCTAATATAATATTCAATTCAACAACATCCAATGATCCAAGTCTTCGTATAACTCATGTTTCCTAGATAATAGCTACCGATATGTTCCTTTGCATACATTAACTTAATTGCCCATTTGCGAGCTTCATACATTATGATATACTCAAATAACCTACAACGCATAGCAAGAATTACTATTGGTTATAAACGTGCTTAGAGATGAAGATGCATTTCTGCCAACACAAAGCGAGAAATTCCATCTGAATGTTTCCTATATCGCACGTAAACCAAATGTAATGCAAAATGGAAATTATTGTTATATGTATGCGTAATATGAAATATAAATGCGTCTCCAATGAAATAATTTGCATATACTTGGTGATTTTAAATAGAAACAAGGCAGTCAGTATGATGCTAAAATTAGTTCTCTCACAGCTCTGTCACCTTCAATTAGTCTTCTATGAATTAAGTATTAATCAATTACTTTATACAAATGCTGCTTAGTTCATATATCATCATCTACATGCCCAATGCTTTCTTTATGAGACTTCCATAACCTCACTAATGGACCACGATTGATCACTCCCACCCTTCGCTAAGCAACAATTTCATTGATATAGAATCGAGTGGACAAATCGGAATAGGATGTCTAATTTCAAACTTGGCGATTGCTTCCCCCAAAAAATCAACAAGAAGAAAGATAAGGAAATTGCATGCTTTATATTTATTCAAACATACGGGACTGTATACCTCAGAATGCTTGAACATGGTCAAAAATGGACGTCTCACCAATTTGGAACAGAAAGAACGAAAATTCTCTTCCAGTCATTGGCAACTAGAACATTGCGTCCTAGAGTGGGAGTGAAGTGAACTCATGAAAGGAAAGCAACGCAAAGTACAAAGATGAAGGAATATTCGGCTAAGAAGAAAGCCGCCAGAGTCAGGAACCACGTGATCAAAGATGCCTCAACGAACCAAGAATAAGTGAGGGAGGATGCATCAATTACGGAATACGTGATGATGCTGATTTGTCACGTCTCACTAACAGTTGTTAATATGTCCCATCTCACTAACAGTTGTTTACACACCAGAGCGCGTATTATTTACACTCCAAGTAATATATAGCAATAGAGGGCCAGAGTACCGCACACAGTTCTTGTGACGTATTATTTACACTCCAAGTAATATATAGCAATGGTGGTCCACAGTACCGCACACAGTTCTTGTGACGTATTATTTACACTCCAAGTAATATATAGCAATAGAGGGCCACAGTACCGCACACAGTTCTTGTGACGTATTATTCACACTCCAAGTAATATATAGCAACAGAGGGCAACAGTACCGCACACAGTTCTTGTGACGTATTATTTACACTCCAAGTAATATATAGCAATGGTGGTCCACAGTACCGCACACAGTTCTTGTGACGTATTATTTACACCCCAAGTAATATATAGCAATGGTGGTCCACAGTACCGCACACAGTTCTTGTGACGTATTATTTACACTCCAAGTAATATATAGCAATGGTGGTCCACAGTACCGCACACAGTTCTTGTGACGTATTATTCACACTCCAAGTAATATATAGCAACAGAGGGCAACAGTACCGCACACAGTTCTTGTGACGTATTATTTACACTCCAAGTAATATATAGCAATGGTGGTCCACAGTACCGCACACAGTTCTTGTGACGTATTATTTACACTCCAAGTAATATACAGCAATAGAGGGCCACAGTACCGCAGGCAGTTCTTGTGACGTATGAAATGTGTTTTGAGTTAAAGAAAACCAGAAGACGAAACCACAATCAACACGAGGCCGCAAACACAATCCAAAGAATGCAAACAACTCCCACCGATCACTTTGGTGCGAGCGTTGATGAGTGCCAACTACGAAACCATTAGTATTAAAATTAATTCTTTATTCGTTGGCAAAACTGGCAAAATGCAGCTCTACAGAAAGCAATCCGCGCGCTCCCGATGAAGTGTCGTCCCCTTGACGCATACAATGCTACCGAAATAAAACAAGAAAAAGAGTAGATACCAGGTTTCTAACTGTCATTGACGTAGATTTGCTTTTATTGAGTATGCCTCATTATGAAAAATTGATTCCGGTGAGAAGTAAATCTTAGTTACACCACTGAGTACAATCAAAGTCAACGGTAAAGTACAAAAATCCGTTCCAACTTTAGCGCCCTGAGATTCACAATTTGCATTATTTCTATTCTACATTAATTTACTTCACAGAGCAATAATAAAAACACGTACAAATTCTGTAGAGCCGTAGAATCTAGTGTCAAAAGCATTCGGGAAAACTCATTCCAAAACGTTTCATACCGAATAATACAGGTTCCATTTTATATTGTGTCTCCTTTAGGGCTACTTTTAATTAGTCGTTACTCCAAAAGTCAATGTCGATGCCGGACAAAAACGAGGAGATTAAGTAACAAACATCACTTATCATATCTACTGATTATCTTATCGTAATTAATATATGAATCAGATAAAATGTACATAAGAGTAGCAAGTTAGGTATCTATCAAACATCAGCATAAATACATCGAACCCTCAATCATGCGGATCGTGATCACCGACGAGGTCAATACATCGATCCCTCAATCAGGAGAATCATGAAGTCCGAGTAGGCTATTGCATATTCTTCTGCATCTCTCCCAGTCTTGTGACAAACATGGTGCACAAAGAGGGATCCGCCCAGTTGAATTCATGAAAATGTTGGACCATCGAGTGGGCATTCATCCACGGTCTCTCTTTACAAGGACATTTACAAGGATAATCTGTTTCTCTAAACTGTCCTTCCCATGACGCATCGTGAGTCCAATGAATTTTAGTAACGCTTTTATAATGGACACCGGTGCAAAATGGCATCCAAGGGATGCGAAACACCCTTTACCAGCACCGCATTTCAAAAGAGTTATCTTTTTCCTGTCTATGTCATGGAGTGTTCATGTCTCAGTTCCATACAGAAATACTCTGTTGCGTTCTTTAAAAAAACTTGTCAACTAAATAACCTAGTAAATTAATTATAATACATTAAAAGTCTATACTTAATTCCATGCCTTGTTGCATTCTCCTGCCATTTACTGTAAAATACTATCTAGTGATAGATGTCTTAACCTATACTATAATACAATATTTAAAGTACTTGCATAAAGTGATAATTGTTTAGGTTTACAGTACTTAAAGCACATATTAGACTTTATGTATGTATTAGACTATATTGTACTACTCTACGTTACCTGTCTACCCAATTTTCCCTCTCTACAAGTCTTGTCTACCCACACTGGGTAAGCTGGTCTTGTAAAAATGTAAGTACATACCGGATTTTACTTTCTGCATTTTTGGATCAGGAGGAAGCTATTTATGCTATTAATTTGGGTTACAGAAGAATCATTTGGGGTTAAGGACACAGTGGAGGGGGGTTTGAAGTCATGGATGTTCCTTACAAGACTCATTCACATTGTTATCACTGCGGCATGTGTACTTCCTCCAAGCATACTTCTACGAGACAGAAATAGCTCCCATCAACAGACTGACAAACGTTTCTTAAATACTTCTAGACAGAGAGAACTCTCAACGAGAAAGCATAATTTGTGGGCTGCTAAATAGATAGTTAATATCAATGTCTACTTCAATGACGAGACATATACAATAAGAGACACGTCTGACGTTACCAACACAACTTTAAAACTTACAGCTATCCACGCTTAAAGCGAAAGATAATATTTTAAGTATGTTGAACACTTACTCATTTAATTGATTTCCACTTTCATCAGCTTCGCGTTCCTGGATTTCTTTTTTCTCATTCTAGGGATAAGAAGGAATAATTGATTTCTGTGCTATCACCTTATATATTTACACTCATAACACACCATGTAATTGTACAGCACTGCTCAGCTGAAGTATAGATATATACGTTTAACGACTTTCATTCAGTCCATCACTTCTTACTGCTAGAGATGAACATTATACAGATAAGTGGTAATAATCCTCAGTTAAATTAAATGCTAGAGGGAGTCTATTGTAGAGTATGGAACATTAATATTGTTGATATATTATGCTCGTAACTACAAGAATTATGTGTTAGCTGCTGTACGGGAGCACATAATGGATAACTAGTAAAACGTGATTGTGCCAAATACATGCTAGCTTCACATTATGTACCTTTCTAAATGACAACATCGCACAAAGGCGGTGGCGGTGCTGGCAGTACAAATTACAACCAAGCAGTTTTGTCATCAACACAATTGTTAAAATACCACTCTTTATCTTGAAATGCTATTAGGTGATTAGGAGATGTCTTGTAAAGAGGCATAATGAAACTTACCTCATTCAGATCAGCAGATGGTGTTTCTGTTTTGACACAAGGAATGAGCTCAGGAATAGAAGCCTCCTCAATCTTAATGTCAGTGTGAAGGTCTTTTTCATTCTGCAAATAAATGACTTGTTTTACAAATATCATCCTTTGCGTAGGTGGAATAATATTTTACAGATGATTTGCACTCATGAAATCAAGGAATAAAATAACATACCAAAGGTAATTGAAAACCACATCCATACCTTTGTTTCATCAACCTGACAGATTTTGCGGAATTTACTTCAGAAAGCATTTCAGTTCGCATACACTCGCCAAACGTAGGGCTGGCATATTATTACTAGCATCGTGTGTGTATGTTGTGACTTCACGGCGTGGATGCAGTTACTTAGAGTTACCATAGAACGTTAATAAGGACAAGTCAAGCATCGTTGATAAATATTGTGACTGCTTTACCCTCTTGAGACCAGTTTAAATCAAAGATGCTTGAGGCAGAGAGAAATAAAACAAGAGCGAGAAAGAACTCGATGTTGATTAATAAAAACAGTGGCAGCTACTAGAAATTTCAATGCAAACCAATTCACACGTAATTCATAATATATGACCTATTGACGTTACCAAGATTACGCAATGTATTAAAAATAGAGAACTGAACATGAATATTTTTATAGACAAGGGCTAGAGAGTTATTCTAAATGAAATTGCCGACCACGGTCCAATGAAGGCTGAGGCACAGCGCCATAGACCATATCTGGGGTGTCATTCAAGATGAATTCGTGCTAGTCAAAAGCAACCCACATTCCTTTTTCTCCTCCGTACAAAGCTCCGAGAAAACCTCGCCATCAAATTAACAGTATGTGTGCAACATTGGAGGCTGTCATGAAGGTGGAGGGTGGGCCATCATCTTACTTACAGTAGCAGTGAAGGCTGTCATCCCTTGTATGTCAATACCAAGTTGTTGGCCATGTGAAGCAGTGGAGGTCAACCCAAGCCTCACATTCAGTTTCATATGAGTGTTCGGATACTGGTCTCAGAATGTAGATTTCCAGTTGAAGCCCGATGTGCTCCAGCACACACATGTTTTACGTCTCTCGGGCTAGTCTAGGTTTCGGCAGGAACTATAATTTTCATACAAATGTTCACCCTACCTCAACATTCCTGAGTATTTCGTCCTAAACTTTGGGACAATTTTAAAGGTATTATCAATAGTGTTTAAAGATACCATGAAGACAATAATGGACAACTGAACCCATCCCAGAAGTGATTTTTCACCTTCAATTCAGCTACTGGCCCAGTGCTTGCAAATGCCGGCAAGGGAGGCAGCTAGATATTTGTCGTTCAGAAAACATAACAAGACACAATTTGCAGAAAGTATTCACAGAACACATAATGTTGCCAGCTTTCGGAATAATACACTGCGCAGAGCTTTAGCGGCTTCGGTGGCGTAGTTGGTAGCATGCTGAACTTCTATTCCCAAGATCACGGGTTCAAACCTGATCGAAGTAGTCATATGTTTTAAGAGCGCTAAAAAACGCTCAGTATTCCTTCCTTCGGAGGGGAAGTAAAGCCGGGGGTCCCATGTCATAGATTTATGGCACGTAGAAGATTCTTCCACAGACTAAACTTGTGTGAAGCTAAATTTCTAGGTTATATTTCGTTGGAACGCTCTATCAAAGTTCCAACGTTCACCACTAGGTATCAGTGACATATGGTAGCGAAAACTGGAAATACTTGAAATTGAACGCAACTTGTAGCTCACCCTATGTATGTCCGCTTGAAGCAGCTACAGCCTCTGGCAATCCGAACAGGTCCTCGGACACTCCCGGCACTAAAGGTTATACGATAAATAAATAAATAAATTAGAACAGATGGTTGGTTCCTCAGTTAAGGGGCTGCGACAACACGGTCTTGTAGCCCCGTGTACTTTGGGTGTGTGTAGAATCTGTCTGATAACCGGTGTTAATTGTGATGGCTGTATTGGTGTGTTTTATCTGTTTTCAATTCAAGTGACTGCAGACAATGAATTTCCAATTAGTTCCCACTTTTGCTACCAAATGCTACAGTTAGATACTAGATGCCACTGCATTCGGCACCTGGTGACGAAAGATGGAACCCAAGAGTGTTAGTCAAATTAAACTTTTAATTTTGCTTCACACAAGTGTAATTCGTGGAAGGTTCTTTATCATGGCATACATTGGACCGCCGGCTTTACTTCCCCTCCGAACGAAGGCATACTGAGGGATTCATAACGCCCTTAAAAAGTCCGACGACTTCGGCCGGGTTTGAACCCGCGATCTTGGGCATAGAAGCCCAGCATGCTACCAACTACGCCACCGAAGCCGCCTATTAGAAAAGAAATAAAGAATCTATGATCACCTCTATTTGATGTTCCACTTTGACCGCCGTGTTTTCGTATTCAAATATATCACAATATTTATCCAGCAGGTTACAAGTGGGTAATTGGTCTTTTGACTCCTAGAAAGAATTATACAGTACAAGTATGACCCAACATGAAACATACCGACAGAATAACAGTTATAAGTCACGTGTAACAATAAAAAGAAGAACATACTGGATACCTACTATTTGGTAGCAAGCTTGTCATGCACATCTTGTTACACGATATATGAATTAAATAAAACTCACAATATTAAGGAATTCATCCGGCTCACTCCGCCCCCGAGACGCTATGGATCGATTGAAGTGGAGGAAACATTGCAGGAAGGCAGACCCCACATAAGTGGGAAAATGCAAAGAAGATGATGACTCTTAATTAATGGTTGTTGGTCCATAATGTTTAGGAAGCTAGAACACACAAATCATTATCATATATAACACATGAAATGAGGTAATTTCAGAACACCGAATTCAAGTTAGGCTACTGGTAATCCAAATATAACCCTCCAAGTGCACAGTGAGAAGAAGAAGTTAACAAAAAAACGTATTCGACAATGACGCTCAACTATATAAGATATGAGTTAGGGTATAATATTGAGTAAAATATTAGAATGAGGAATTACTGGTGCCAGCTTTTGGAGCAGTGAAATGAAGCAACCTATAATATTGGTTTCTCTATTCCTAAGTAGGCTACACACAAACCTGAGCACAATGTGAAGCAGCACGCGGCATAAATATAATTGTCCGACGCTAATTAAATTACAAGCCTATCAACATGAAAGTAAACTCTAGTTACTCCACGAGTAAGATATTGAGAGCAACTGGACACTCGTGTGTTTCAGAAAACACAAGACAATAGTTCTGCCTCGTGTTACAAGGAACCCACTTCAAATGTAAACCATCCAAAGTTTTTCATAGAACAAACATTGAACAGAAGGGACTGAAAGATGTGTTTAACTTATAAATACTATCAGTGGGTAACTTGTATAATTGCCATCATAAACGAGTCCCTAGTTACACATTTAAGTCTGTGTATCTTCGACAGTTAAATATTGTAAAATTATCCACACAGGCAAAACTACGGTTGTAAAATATTACTATTAAAGTATTATTGTTATTTAACTTAGACCATTGAACTCGAGGTAATACCTACAGTTCAATGACTTAGTCACGTCTGTAGAGAGCATTTCAAATATCCCAACATGACACTGAAAATTCGCAGAACTTAATATTTCGCCGCGTGGTTCATCAAAGTCAGGAGATCGATGTTGATATTGCTAGCAACGCACTCGTACTCCTCCGTTGACAAATAGGCACGACGTGAAGAAAAATTGTAATATATTGGATGCATTTCTAGCACAATACAGAGAATATCAGTTAATCTTTGAATTTATGTTCTTATGACCATTTCTACTCCAGGCAATTAACCGGATGGATCCTAAATTAAGGCCACGGCACTTCCTATCCAATATTCACCTGAATTAAACATACCGTACACACATTCTAATACAGACACCACAGTAGCACAGATTATCAAATTCTACACACACAAGTACAAATGACCAAGGTGTGCAAGCCGCTCAAATTAAACGACGACAACATGACGTAGGCATAACCATCACCCCATGTCATTCTGGGTAGCAATGCTACATGAACTCTTTATAAGGTACTGTCCGTCCACCAGCTGAAGGTCCGTGGAAGGAATGAAACGAGTCAGCTGGAGACAGCTGGCCTCTGCGCGAAGGATAATAGTGCCAACCTAATACTGATCCGTACGATTTCACAATTGAAACTAGACGAAAGTAGCAGTGAGTAACCATAGCGTGAATAACATCGGTGCTGAGTTGGCGATACCTGCAGCGACACGTCCACTCAATCAAAGCAGCTGGAATGTCTCTCCTCTCCCCTTCAGACCCCTAAGACCATGAGCTGGTGGACGGACAGTACGTATCGTAATAGAAATACAAAAAACAATTCAATTTGATCACCTTCTGGTGTAGTGGCTAGCATATTTAGCTGTCCCCCAAGAGGTTGGGGTTCGATTCACGATTCTGTCAAGAAATTTAGATCCAGTCTCAGGGTTAGAAGGTAGCCTACACTAGGCATCGTGAGGTGAAAAAGAAAAGAGTGAGTGAGTTTCCTCGTCTTAGTTACAAAATCACACCACACAATTGCAGCCTCCATCAAAACACAGGTTGTCGGAGAAATTTTTGTTATCACGTATTTCTGTATTCGATAGCTTCTTTACAATAACACACCGGTAACTTACGTAGCCTACTGAAAATTATATTTTTCTCCTGGCTGTGCAGACTGTTCGGCTGCCAAACGGTTTGCTAGCTAAGGTACATTCTACGAGTTCAAATCTTTAGCTCACAGCACTTTTTAAAGCTCCACTACGGAATTGCTACAGCCAGTGGTGGATCCAGGCTTTGCGGGGCCCTGGGTGATATTATAAGGTGAGGCCCACAACAATAGGAAATAAAAAACAAAAAAAATGGAAGATAGTTTTGTAATAATAATAATAAAATAAAGACTAGTTACAATATTTTGAATACACTACAGTACATTTTTTTTATAACAAGAAAGACCTTTAAGTCTCCTTGAAGAAAATTTTGCAAACTATGAAATATTAAAATATTGCTTTAGCATACGACTTTTATCCCGGCTGAAGTCTTCTATCATTTCACTGAAATCTAAACTTGCTATCCGGTCACGGAAGGTCATAGCTGCACCGAAAAAAGAATATGAATTATAAATTGGTTTGAAAAGAATACCGTAATTAAATGATCAATTAAATTTAAAACAATCCATGGCGCGGGGCCCCCTGGAATGCGGGGCCCTGGGCGGTCGCCCTCCTCGCCCTCTCCTAGATCCGCCCCTGGCTACAGCAATATTGTCACTCTAGTTTGTATTTCCCCGGCGAACCTAAGTTATATACCGGTATTTCATCATTACATCTTTTACGTCTGTTCAAAAACAGATGTTATCTCCCAAACGGCTGTTCGTAGTGTCACAGGGTTTCGACAGTCATGTTCTAAATGTTTACCTTTGTAGCATAGGTTCTTAAAAATAATTGAATAATTAATTATTTACGTGCGCGGAGAGAAATAAAAAATTCGTACAGCATAGCGTGCCTAGCGAGTTCAGTTATGTAGGCACAGTCACGGTATGCTATTGGATGGCGCAACCGAGTGAATCTGGCTCCTCCCTCACGTTCAGAGTTGTTTTGTGTTTGGTATAACATTGAACCGAAGGGACTGAAATATGTATTTATCCTTACAAACGTATAAATATCATTGGGTAATTTGTATAATTGCCGTTATAAAGAAGTTCCTAGTTACACATTTATACCTGTGTATCCTGGACAGTTCTCTCTCTTTTAAGTTAACAGCCCTGAGGCTGGTTTGCAGCAACTCACCAAACTTCTCTATTATCCGCCATCCTCTTCAATTCACGATATGATTTTGTGTTCGTGTCTGTCATTAACTGTGTGATGTATGCAAGTGGTGGTCTCACTACCATACAAAGCCAGACTCCACGCGTATGTCTTCAACAGTCTTTTTCTTATTTTAGGTCTATACTTCTGGATGTGAAGAGATTCTTCTTTCTATAAAAGGCGTTAAATATTTTTCATTAATCCACACAGGGCATGAACTCCGGTTGTACGACTTATCTTCATTATTAAATTCCGTCACGTCTGTAGAGAGTAGGTACTTCAATCATCCCTACATTTAACTCAAAATTCTCATATATTAATTTTTCGCCACAAAGCTATCATAAAACTAATCAACACACGCTCATTTCCCTTCTATCCTTGCCACTGTCTGACGAAATGTTTAAACTTTCTTATATATACATATATACTGGATGGTTTTTGACAAGCAGTTTCACTCAGTTTAACCTTGCCGCCTTCAATAAAAGGGTACTCCCACGTAAACCCTTGTGCGCTAGCTTCATACCCCCTTTCCTTTATTACCCCTTAGGGAACCGCGATTTGGAAAATGGAATATAAGATACCGTACCTCTATAATAAGCAGCGAACTAGAAAGTTAGCCATCCACCTTGTTGCATAGTGGTTTCTCACTTCTACTCCACGCAAATGCTGGGATAGTACAAGGGTTTGAGTGGCAGTTGGCAAGGAAGGGCGAGGTTAAACCGAGTGAAACGATTAATATTTTAGCTTTCAGTCGGTCGACACTAATTACTAGAATTTGTGAAATAAATTACATATATAAAACTTATTAAAAAAAAGTCAACCCCTGGCACTATACAGCCCATGACGGGCTAAGGCCAACCAAGCGACCGCTGCCCAGCCATTTGGCCTGTAGATATTGGGGTGACACGTGATCAGCGCGTCGGGTCCCCTCGGCCGTTAATCTTGGTATTCGTGATCGGGGCGCTGTCTCACTGTCAGACAGTTACTCAAATGTCCTCACGAGGCTGAGTGCACCCCGTTCCAACCCTCACGTCAGTTTTAAAATCCCTGACGGAGCCGGGGATCGAACCCGGGTCCTCCGGGTGAGAGGCAGGCGCGCTGCCCCAACACCACGGGGCCGGCATAAAACTTATTCACATGTATTTTATTTCAGGTTATTTTCCCATATTCCAGTAATTGTTGTGTTGACCGACTGAAAGTACAATATTAATTGTTAATAAAGCAACACTGAAATATGGCTTCAAAGCTATCTTTACTGAATGGAGCGGCCACGGCCACCTCCTGCCCAAATCCTGCCTAAATTACAAATAACAACAATTACAACACAATAGTTCAGGCATCACAGTATCACAGGTTATTAGATACAATCTACAGACGCACAAGTACACGGGGCTAATGAATCAAAAGCAACGACTAGTCATTCTACAAGGATCGTAGCGGCCGTTTTGAGGACAATTCAATCCGGTGGTGAATTCAGAGGTGAATCCGTTTAATACGTTCCCTGAAATGAAATTAAAATGCATTATAAACACGCTAGGTAAAAGGAGTACTCAGAAGAAATAAATCGCCGGCACCACTAGTTAAGTGCCACAGTCCTCCCCGGTTGTATCTAACACGCTAAGGATTTAATCTGGTAGATGATCTATCCTTTATTATTGTAGAGTAGTATAGGCGGCAGTCAAGTTGTAAAATGACGAAACTGAAGAGTTTGGTATATACGGTGTTGAGTTTTCGTTTGAGTGATTGAAATAATGGATTCTTGATTTATGTTTTTGCTTTGGTCCATGTCATCGTACATGTAGCCCTTAACACTGCAGTAGTCGCGCGAAATTTAGTAACATTAGTGGTCGCGCGGATTACTATTGTAATCGATTTTAAAATATATATTTTTAATATTTTTTTTATTTTTTTAATGTATTATTATTTATTAGGGCTAAGTGTTTATATGAGACACAATTTTGGGATAAACAATAATGCTATTCAAGATTACAATCTAATATATAAAAGTGAAAGTCTGTATGTATGTATGTATGTATGTATGTATGTATGTATGTATGTATGTATGTGGGTTGGTTCCGTATACAAATCTACACTGTTCCACCAATCTCAACCATATTTTGCATACACATAGTTTAAGACCCAGAAGGAACCACTGGCTACATGAATTTTTGATAGTCTTTCTCATTCTTCTGTTTTCGGTCCTTTTGTACTTGAGCACAGGCTAATATAAAGTCATAAAATATACTCATGAAGGAATGGCAAGGCAGATCATTTCCATGGCAACATAGCTCAAGTCGAGACTCGGCCCACTGGATGCCAGTTGCGCTCTGCACTACCGGTATAGAAAATGAGGATCTTTACTTGAAATCCCGTTAGTTACTCAACTGCTCACACAGCACTGTCAACGGTGGCGTAGTTACAATGGGGCAAGCGGGGCACCGCCCCGGGGCCCCCGAAGTGAGGGGACCCCCAAACCCTAAAAGAAAAAGAAAAGTAGTACTAGAAAACATATTTGGGGATTCAATTTAGTTCAGGGGCCCCAATTGTATGGAACTACGCGTCTAAACTTGTGTTTAGAAACTAGTCACGTTCAGTGCAACCTGTATGTAAGATATATCCATCCGTTTGTGTGGTATTCTATGAGTAATTTTGATAGCCGGGCGCCCGACCCA
Source organism: Meconema thalassinum (assembly GCA_946902985.2). Lineage (NCBI taxonomy): Eukaryota > Metazoa > Arthropoda > Insecta > Orthoptera > Tettigoniidae > Meconema > Meconema thalassinum. The sequence goes on from CAMPQE020000041.1 coordinate 2,986,177, forward strand.
GCCGCCGGGCAGACAATGCATTGTTCCCCATTCAGCGCATGACCATGATTCATCGTTCCACCCCTTCCCCCTCCACTGTGACATCACGCCACAGCAATGCACAGTAACTGAGTAGTAGCAGTAGTGTAGTTGGTACGTCGCCACAGCGGTTCCCGGTTAAGTGACTGAACTTAAGTTGTGGATTGCATTGTGCTATTTTTTAACGACGCTATGAAACGTACTTATCAAAGTGTAGCTAAAAATGGATGGATAAAGGAAACAAAGAGGAGACTGTTCGTGCTTGTACTAAATCGTTAACTGCATGGTTGCAAAGTCAATCAGGTTTAGAGTACGTTTCGGTGCAGAAACAAGATCAAAACGAAGAAAATTAAAATAATGAAGGTAACTATATTGTAAATGTGTTATAAGTTGTTAAGCAATGTAAAATTATTGTTATTAAGAGTGTCATTAACAATTTGGTCAGGACGTAATATTTTATAACAAACTAATATCATATTAAGTTAATATTATAAAACGCACAGAATGTGTGATAAATATAAACAATGAAGCAGTTTGCGAATTGCGACGGTTGATTCACTTCACTTGGACTGAGCACATTTGTTTGTTATTCACTTCACATTAAAAATCACACTGTATCTGGTATACAGTATGCATCGTTTCAACGGACGACTATCATTGGTGACACAGTCTTTTTGTCCCGTTATCCAACCAATAATCAGTTAGTCGGCTTAGTTCAACAGTTAGTTGAATCTGTTTCTACAAATAAAACACTGCAATGAACTATAAACCACTACACTATATTTTATTGCTCAATATTATTCACTATGATTTTTTTTCAGATGTTGGCGCTCATCTACAGTCTGAAGTACATGAAATCGATGTTCCGACCACTCATAGTGGCCTTTCATGTCTTGATCAGTCAGTCAATAATAACAAGGACGCAGTAAACTTCACTGAAACTGGACACGATGAAAATTATGTTTTGCAAGACAAAATTGAATTTCCCAGTCCCGACAATAATCCAGCAATGAAAAGGTTAATCATAGCATCAACCTCGTGGTCCCTTTCCAAAACAGCCTGATGGACGAGGAAGTAAAAGATCATTTTCATCTAATTACTACAGTTTTATATCAGGTTTTGGGTTGAAATGTAACAGACTCTGGCTTTGCTATTTGCAAAAGTTAGACCGTGTCTACTGTCAACCATGTTGGCTGTTCCCATAACATTCAGAGAACACTTTCGGTAGTACGGGACTAAACGACTGGAAACATCTTTCTGATAGAATAAAAATTCGTGAACAATCGGATGACCACATATTTTCTTGTATTATATTTGAGAAATGGAGGAATGGTGAAACAATGAGTGATGCTTTAGAAAAATCAGTTAAAAGAAGAGAAAAATTACTGGAGGAACGTTCTAGAAAGAATAGTTAATGTTTCATTAACCTTGGCCACCTGTAACCTTGCTTTCCGCGGAAGAAGTAGTAAAATGGAAGATCCAAATAAAGGAAATTTCTTGTCTATAATAGAACTCCTGTCTGACTATGTTCCTGTACTAAAAACCCTTCTGCAAAAGCCAGCAGAAAGTGTAAACTATTTAAGCCCTAGCATCCAAAATGAAGTTATTTCATTGATGGAAAATGAAAATGAAGTACTGAAAGAAATCAAATATGAAACACAGGGCTCTCATTTTTTATCTGTTATTACGGATACAACACAGGATTTAAGTAAAGTTGATCAGTTAAGTGAAGTTGTCAGGTACGTCAAAGTGGTAAATGAAGAGAAAAAAATTATTTGCGAGACGTTTACTTATTTTCAAAAGTTGAAGATCAAAGTGCATTTGGTATGGCAAGTAAAATAGTGGAATCTATTAAAGATCAAGGTCTTGAATTGAATAAATGTCGTGGTCAAGGTTATGACGGCACAAGCGTAATGACTGGAGTATACAATGGAGTGCAGAAAAAGATTCAAGAAGTTGCGCCTCATGCATATTTCGTACAAGTCACAATTTAAATTTAAATCTGGTGTTGAAAGCGCTGTAGAAGCCAATCGTGAAATATCGCAGTTTTTGAGGATGTACTAAATGTCTACAACTTTTTGGACACAGTATTAAACACTGGCTGGTGCTGCAAGATGCATCTGAAAATGCAAACATGACGTTAAAAACACTCAACCCAACAAGATGGTCAGGAAGGTACAAAGCAGTTTTTCTTTAAATGAGAGCTTTGGCGATGTATTAGGAGAGTTATCCAAACAAAAGAAAGGAATGATGCAATAGGATTGAAAAAGAAAATTGAAAGTTTTGAATTTGTGCTTCTGTTAGTTGTACAAACAAAGATTTTGCTGCAACTTAACATCGTATCTTAATGTCTCCAGATGACGAACTGTTAAAGAGGCAAAAGGTTTCGCCGAGACTTTTTCTGATGATGTGTTGCCAACATTTCCTGCACAAATTTCCTCTAAAATTAAGAAAATATCGACTGTTAAGCAACTGATAGACCAACTCTACATCGAAAATCACATTCTGATTGCAAGCTATCCTGACGTGTGTACTGCTTTTTTAATGTTCTTGACTGTACCTATCACAGTGGCTGAAGCAGAAAGATCTTTTTCCAAGCAGAAAATTATAAAGTCTTACCTAAGAAGCACAATGAGCCAAGAACGTACGTGGGTTGGTCCTTTTATGGATTGAAGATGAAAGAGCTGGAAAACTTAACTTCTCACTGTAATTAACATGTTTGCAGATGCAAAGAGTAGGAAAAAAGTTTTGTGTAAATTAGGTTAGTTGATAAGTACATTTGTTTTAAATAGTTTGTTTAAAATTAATAACTCAACAAGATGTTTTGGTAAACAATGAGTAAAAATTTACTGATTTATTTTTTTCCAAGTTAGTTGTACAATACATTTATAATTTTGAGCTTTTGACCTGGCGTGTATTTTATTTTTAAATTCTAGTACTTCATAGACGATCCTATCTGTTCCCTTTTGTTTTCTACTCTACCGGTAGCTTCATTATTGTCAGTAATAAAAGAACAAATATGTGTACTTATAATATATATTTACATGCAGTTCTCTTTCTAATTGATATTTGTGTAGACGTATTTTTCTTATTACGATATCATAATTTCACAAATTGAAAAGCTATAACTATTATTTATCATAATTATATAGGACGTTTTATAGAGCTAACAGTCAAAGTGTAAATTAAATATTTCTAGAAAAAGGGAAGTGGCAAGGGGGGGGGGGGGGGGAAGGAAGAATTCGAAAAGTGCATAAAGTCACTTTGATAAGTTCTTATCTTCGAACATTATTAATATTAAAGGCCTGCAGTTAGGTCAAAAGATAGTGAGGGGCCCCCATTTCAACTTCTTGCCCCGGGGCCCCTTCAGGCCTAGCTACGCCACTGACTGTCAACCGTGTATAGCATACCAAAGACTTGACACTATCTAATATATATTTGTCAAATACCACTCACTCACTCACTCACTCACTCACTCACTCATTCATTCATTCATTCATCACGAAATCTCAGAAACCACAAAACGGATTGGAATGAAATTTTGTATGCAGCTTCCTCAAGGGCCGCAAACGCCCACTAAGAAAGGATTTTTGGATATTAAGGTTCTAAAGGGGTGTTAAGGGGTTAGACCTGCATTTCATTGAATAGCGATATGTCCCGATTGGTTTCATTGGGGATTTGATACTCGGCATATAAACTCATCATTAACAAGTAGTTACGTGAAGAACTATACAGCCTATTTTCATATATCCTACATATGTTAACTGCCACTATCAACATACAAAATTTCAGTTTCATTGCTGTAATAGATTAGTAGATATTGAGAACCGACTAAATATTTCGGATGGTCACCATGTTGGATTTTATATATGTAGGTCCTAGAGTTATGTACTGTTACATGAAGATTATTGTGTACGTGTAGCATTTAAACTTCCATCGCATGATTAGGACACAAGAATTAACAAAGCGATTTAAAAATTTCGCACAGCTGCCATCTTGTGGTTATGGAAACAATTGAAATAAATTAGATGCCAGTGGATTAACATTCTTATAAGGATTTATTGTACCAAGTTTCACTGCACTCGGATGGTTAAATTGCAAGAAACGTCCATGTGAATATTTATACTTCGCGTCGCCGCCATGTTGGATTTGTGATCACCAGGTTATTTAAAGTCCTATAGGTGAACTTAAGTTCATAGCCCCTATGATCAGAAAAAAATTCAGTTTGATTGCTATAATAGATGCGTAGATATTCAGAGCCGTCTAAATATATCGGATGGTCGCCATGTTGGATTCTTAAATGTATAGGCCATAGAGTCATGTACCATTAAAGGAAAATTATTGCATAGGTTCATTATTCAAACTTTCACTTCGATCGCATGATTACGACACAAGAAATAAAAACTTAATTTTAAAATTCGCACAGCCGCCATCTTGAGATTATGTAAACAACTGAACTAAATTAGATACCACTGCTATACAATGTGTATAAACATTTCCCGTACCAGATTTCATTGCGTTTGGAACATTAAATCGCGAGGAATGTCTATTTAAATTTTTGAAATTTGCTTGGCCGCCATGTTCGTTTTGTTGTTAACCGGCTTTTGAAAGTCTTATAGATGAACTTCCAGTAGTGCTCTTTATCTCCGTACAAAATTTCAGGATGATATCGCTAATAGTTTCAGAGATATAGAATGCCGGTGAAATATTTCGCACATCCGCCATCTTGTGGTTATGTAAACAATTGAACGAAGTTAGATGTCGGTGCATTACAATGTGTATAAACATATACTGTACCAAGTTTTATAGCGTTTGGTTGGTTAAATCGCGGGAAACGTCTATTTAAAAGTCGCAAATTCGCGTGGCCGCCATGATTGTTTCGTAGTTATCAGTTATTCAAAAGTCACATAGGTGAACTTCCAGTAGTTCCCTTTATCACCGTAATAAATCCCAGGGTGATATTGGGAATAGTTTCGGAGATATTGAATGCTGGTGAAATATTTCGCACAGCCGCCATGTTGGATTGGTGAGACGTAACAAAATTTGAAGAGCATGGTCGGGGTCGCCCGGAATAGTGATGTGAACTTACCGAGTTTCATTGAAATCGCTCCAGCCATTTAAAAGTTATTAGGGGGACACACACACATACTCCTCACACACACCCACACACGCACACACACGCACACACACACGGACAAAAGGTGATCTCACAAGCCTATTTTTTCAAAATTGAAACTAGGCTAAAAATAAGAAGACACGTGTCTAAGGGTTTTTCAATGTGGTGTATATTATGAGGTGAAAGGGGTGAAAGATGGGGGTTTAAGAATTCCTAACGGTGCGTGTATCTCTTTGACGACATAGGCGAGGAGTTTAAAACTCAGCGGAAAAAATCAGCTTAAAAATAAGTAAATAGGTGTTCGACCTTTTTTTTTTCATAAATCCAATTTAAGGGGCCCATGGGGAGGGGTGAAATTCTGGGGGGAAAAAACAGGAAAGAAAGTGTCCTAACCGATTGACTTACTCACTCTTCAAACTCAGGGGGAAAAACTGCTTAAAAATAAGTAAATATGTGTTGGACAGTTTTTTTGATAAATCAAATTTAAGGGGTTCATCGGGAGGGGTGAAAACCTGAAGAAAAAATGAAAGAATATGTCCTGACTCACTCACTCATCATCGCCCAGCCAAAAATATTGAAGTTGGAAACATGGCATTTTGGGTATATGTTCGTTTTATGTCAAAACCGTACACTATGGGAGGATTTTTGGATATTCAGGTTCTAAAGGGGTCTTAATGGGATTAAACCTGCATTTCATTGATTAACAATATCTCACGAGTGGTTTCATTTGTGGATGTGATAGTCGGCATATAAACTAATCATTAGAAATAAGCAGACATGTGTCTAAAGGTTTTTCGATGTGGTGTATTATTATGAGGTGAAAGGGGTGAAAAGTGGGGGGTTGAAGGATTCCAAACGGAGCGTATAGGCCTATCTCTTAAACGACATAGGCGTGAAATTTGAAACTCAGCGAAAAAAAATCAGCTTAAAAAATAAGTAAATCGGTGTTCAACCGTTTTTTTTCATAAATTAATTTAAGGGGCCAATGGGGTGTGGTGAAATTCTGGGGGAAAAAGGAGAGAATGTGTCCTAACTGACTGACTAACTCACTCACTCATCATACTGAGGGGAAAAAGACAGCTTAAAAATAAATTAATAGGTGTTCAAGCGTTTTTCATCAATCCAATTTAAGGGGCCCATTGGGGAGGGGTGAAATTCTGGTAAAAATAATTGAAAGAAAATGTCCTGTCTGACTCACTCACTCATCACGCCCAGCGAAAACTATTGAAGTTGGAAACATGACATTTTGGGAATATGTTCGCTGTATGTCGAAAACGTCAACTAAGGAATGATTTTTGTTTATTCGGGTTTTGAAGAGGTGTTAAGGGGGGTAAACGTGCATTTCATTGAATAACGATATCTCAGGAGTTGTTTCTTTGGGGATGTGATATTCGGTATATAAACTAATCATTAAAAAGGGTTTATCGATGTGGTGTATATTATGAGGTGAAAGGGCTGAAAATTGGGGGTTGAGGGATTCTTAACGGAGCGTGTATCTCTTAAACGATATAGGCGAGGAGTTTGAAACTATGAGGAAATCAATCAGCTTAAAAATAAATAAATAAATAAATAAATAAAATAAATAGGTGTTCGACCGTTTTTTCATAAATCAAATTTAAGGGGCCTATGGGGAGGGGTGAAATTCTGGAAGGTAAACGTCCACTAAGGAAGGATATTTGGATGTTCACTCACATCGACCAACCAAAACTATTAAAGTTAGAAGAATGATATTTTGGGGATATGCTTGTTGTATGTCGAAAACGTCTACTAAGGAGGGATTTTGGATATTCAAGTTCTAAAGGGGTGTTTACGGGGTTAAACCTGCATTTCATTGAATAACAATATGACACGACTATGACGCGAGCGAAGCGAGACTAAAAATGAGATGGTGTGTGTCTGTGTATTACTCAATCACGCAAGTACCACTGGTCCGATTTACATGATTTTACATGGAAGTAACTGATTTACCTGGTTAACATATAGGCTACTTTTGATTTCAATACTTGCACTATTTAAAGATGGCGACCATTTTAGTGACGTCACTACACCCTTTGGTTTCAAACTTTCATATTTCCATTTCAAATAAAAAGAGAACGCTAAGAAATAGCAAACTTTTGATGGCATATACGAGGTTAAAAATTACTTTTTCTATCCGTAAGGTATCTCCAACGGTTAGCGAGTTAAACCTAAATTTGTGCTATAAAACACAGTCAACGTCGAGCGGTGTAGTTGGACAAAATATTCCATCCTTAATCTCCCTCTGCGCAGCACGTCGCCTATTCCCTGTTTTAACTGTCACCTTGACATTTTAATTTACTTATGACGAGTAGCGAAGCACGGGTACTTCAGCTAGTTTTATATATAACAAAAATACAAAGTTAAGCTTATATTTACATATGTTTTCTATGTACTCGAATAATTTGAAGAAAAAAAAGTACTGACACAAATCAAGTTTTATCATATAGTAATATTTAGGATAAGCGTATCAAACACAATATGATTGAACATATACAGGTTTCTCCTTGTCACCTTGTTCGTGAAGTTCTTGGTTCGAACGGCTCTAGGTACCATCTTGAAGTTCTGTCTTTTCCAAGGTAAAATTCTCGGTCATGCCTATCCAGCTCAATTTATTGTATTCTGTCTTCCTGGTCACTCTCTTCTGAACTACTTCCGCCACTTTCAGTGTCAGGCCTTTCTCCAATGAAGTCATCTTCTTCATCTCTATGAGATACTCCAAGAACACTTTCCTTATCACTCTTAGCGGCGTATTTGTTCACTATTTAACTCAGACACCACTCATCGATCAATGTATTGATGATGATGATGATGATAATGGTTGTTTTAAGGGGCCTAATATCTAGGTTATCGGACCCTAATGGTTTGGGTGATAGTGAAAAATGAGATGAGGCAAATAAAGGACAGGATGAAAAGAAATGTCCTCAACCTTCGAAGAATGCGGATTGAGGGACTTGGAAGGAAGGAGATCCGTAAAAGGCAGATAGAAAAGTGGAAGAGGAGAGGGTCCGTCCCACAGGTAATGGATAAAAGGGGGAAAACCGGACCCAGCTCAGGAATCCCTTGGGGTCGCCAACTGTGAACCCCTGAGGGTGTAGCAGAATCTAGGGTGCACCAGAAATGGTGGGGCTACATACACCCTGCCTCCTTGAGGGCCTTGAGCAGAAGGCAGGAGATAGCATGAAAAGAAAAAGAAGGCTGACCCCTCGCAGAAGGAGGGTATTAGAAAAGATGAGACAAGGGCCAATTAAGGCAGGAAAGGAAGAGACTCCCTAGGCCTCGGATACCCTAATGCCATCGGGGTCGGAAGAGAACACAAGTTGACCAAGAAGACGGAGAAGAGCCCGGCACAAGTAAGGGGAAGCAATGGCGAATTCAGCATGGGCCCCGTGGTCGTCAACCCACGTCCCACTAGATGTGAGCCTCAATGTATTAATTGCCACATAGTCTTAATGAAAAATATCAATAGAAAGCACTAAAAACACAAAAACAAGAAACTACTTCAGAAACAAAAAAGTCACGTAAATAGTCGCGCGGATTACTATTGTAATCCAAACAATTTTAAAAATCCACCAAAAATCGATGCGTTTGCATTGAGCGCTGCCACTTGACTGACAGCAGTGCGGGTATGTGACCGCTCAAGGTCATAAGTGTTGCCAATCCTTAGTTGCAGCATAAAATGTACCCCTGGATTACAATAGTAATGCGCGCGACTACTCCAGTGTTAATATGAGTATACCCGCAAGCTAGTATTTGAAACAAGGAGGCATTTTACCTGGATTAACGTAAATTGATAGATGTTTCCGGCTAGTGGGATAAAAAGGATGACATGAGTGTAACTAATGTGTGTTAGGGAAACAATAAAAGGTATCTTGTAAACGGTGTGTTTTTATTGATAAGGTGCTAACAAATTTACGTTCCAAAATTCAGAATATTTATTTTAAATCCTTGTACCGCTGTATGCGTAAATAATTGCCTTAGAGGGCATAGATCATGAAGTTGTATTCTAAGATTAAGGACTAATGTAACTAGGGACCAAGCCGCATTCTTAATAATGTAGTAATACTCTCTGTGAACAACTTAAGGCTGTCAGAAAAACCAAACATCGCCCTTTCAATTGGTAATATATTGCCAAAATATTTAACTATAAACAATTGTAAAAAGAAATGTTATGTTGTAAACAATTGTCAGTGGTAATGAACAATTACCAAATCTAAATCTAGATGGTGATGTTAGAAATAATTATAGTCCTAATAAATATCTTTTGTTCAACTAAATAAAAGGTAATGTTATAATAAATTACCAAGACTAATATTATAAACATTTGATAAAATAAATGTTAATGTTATAAATAATTCTCCATTTTTGTGTAGCACAAGTTTATGTCCCAGATCAAAGGAGAAACAAGTGGATCCTAAAATTGAATAACACATTTTCTGTGGTTATTGTGAGGACAGTAAAGCCTATAGATCCTGCTACTCATAAACGTGTTAATTCCAGGGATGCACAGTTCGTGAAAGATGTGTTCCAGGAAGTGTCTGATGTATCTCCAGGTAATTTTTGCCCATCCTTGCAGATCAAAGTACCTGCAATGTTGCAGATCTCAGTTCCTACTGACAGTGAGGCATAACCTGACAACTCAGAGGTTGGAGCAGAGAGCATTTCGGACCTTAAAGCGTATCCCCCGTCAGCAGTGCTGGTGTAGCTGATACTGTTGACTCATCTGATTTAAGCCATGTCCCTAGCGAAACAGATTCAGCCTGGAGTGATTCTGAGGGCTCTGCCACCATCGTCAACAAGCCAATGGAGGGGGATGCCGAAGGCAATTAAGGGTATCGTAGTCCCCAACAAAGGCCTGAAAACATGTCAGACTATGTGACATAATTTACTCTCACTGATGACTCTGAACCTAGTACAGTTAAGGAGGCACTGTCCATGCTTGGTAGGGTTAAGTGGGAGCAGGCTATGAAAAGGGGAATGAAGATACTTCAGTTAGATGACACCTGGGATCTAGTTGATAAACCCCAGGGCAAAAATGTTATCAGTAGTAAGTGGGGTTTTAAAGTAAAAAGAGACTCTAATGGTAACATTTAAAGGTGTAAGGCCAGAATTGTGTCCAGGAGATTCACCCAAATGTACGGAGTAGATTTTACAGAAAGTTTCTCTCCTGTTGTTCGACACAGCACGTCAAGGAAGCTGCTTGCCTTGGCTGTCCAAACAAATCTGAAGGTGGTAGGCTACATTGGGATGCTGAATCTGCTTTCCTCAATGGACATTCAGATGAAGAGATCTACATGTGTCAGCCAAAACGTTTTGTCAGGAAAGGTTCAGAGCATAAATTTGCAAGTTGAAAACATCTATTTATGGCTTAGAACAATCTTCTCGTTTGTGGAATGAGATACTGTAGTTCACTCTGTCTTTGTCAAATTGGATAAAAAATGTGCTGATGAACCCTGTGTTTACTTTAAGAAACAAGCCAAAGGTATGTTAATTATTGCAGTTTACCTCAATGATTTTATTTTGGCTTATAATGAAGAGTATGAGATCAAGTCATTGAAGATCTGTATTGATAAGGAATTTACGGTACGAGATCTTGGACCAATTTCTTATATTTTACGTATTAAAGTAAGGCAAGATGATAAGAATGGTGCAATGTATCTTAACCAAAAGCAGTACATCAGTGAGATTGCAAAGAAATATGGTATGCACGATGCGCGTCCCTTTGGTACTCCTTTGGAAACTATAACAAATCTTGATGATTCTGAACAGAAACTAGTGAACTCATAAGTTCACTCATGTATTTATGTGTTTGCACGCGTCCAGATATAAGCTATGCGATATCATATCTCGGTCAATTTCATCATTGTTACAATGAATCTCACTGGTTTTCTGCAAAGCGAGTGCTGCCTAATTTAAATTGCACAAAAGACTTGTAACTTGAGTATGTAAGGAATGGCGGTCAATTCGAGGGAATTGTTGATGCTGACTTGGCTAATGATAGCACTGACTGAAAATCATACAGCGGTTTTGTGTTCAAAATGGCTGGTGGTGCTGTATCATGGGGGCTCTAAAGCAAAAATTCATTTCCTTATCATCAACTGAAACAGAATATGTTGCACTGAGCGAAGGTGTAAGAGAAGCTGTTTGGTTGAAACTTTTTTGTCTACATTTATAGATCTCAAGTCACCCATCATGTGACCCATCATGGCTAAAAGTCCAGTCCATCATAATAGTACCAACTTATTGACACTAAATATCACTATGTTCGAGATGCTGTGGATTCTAAAGTCATAGACATTAACCTTATTGAATATGGTATTACATATTATCCCTGTTGACTGATATCAATCTCAAATTATAAGAGCCGCCTTGTCAAACTCTAGAAAGTGGTTTAATAATTAAATTAACACGTACATGTTTCGTTATATCAATGAGACCTTCGTCAGCGTGAAGAATCTTAGAATCTATCTTCAGAAAAAAAAAGAATGGATATCCTTACAAAAATCATTTATTTTCATTAATGTTTTTTGTAAGGACACCAGTATCCATTTTCTTTATGTTTTTTGTTAGAATATTTGCTAAGATTTTTTCACGCTGACGAAGTTATCATTGATATAACGAAACTTGTACGTGTTAATGTAATTATGAAACTACTTTCTAGTGTTTCACAAGGCGGCTTTTATAATTTGAGACTAAGTACATCAAATATGAGGAGAATTCAAAAATGATTGTAGACATCCTAACAAAGCCTCTTCCTAAGCCTAAGCACATAATGTCTTGGGTCTTGAATCATGTCCTCTACTCCCACAGGTTTAAGGAGGTGTGTTGAAATATGTGACCACACTGTTACTCATAAACCTGCTCAATAGAGATATGTTACCCTTTTGTTTTTCATTGGTATGTATAAGGAATGTTGTATCACTTGATTTCAGTTTAGTAAATGTCACGTTCAAGTCCAGATAACGTGTGTTCTCTATTGCCTCATAATTCAACAGTCACTACTGCCACAACACTCAACAAATAACTTGAGAAAATTAGAATAGACGGTGACAGATGTCGAAGTGATTGTAACTAGAGGAAGAACCAAAGCCTGTAGAGTTGGTGTCGGCTTTCTGCATTTGGAGAAAACTTATTCTGTGGACTTCTTGCAAAGAGGAGCTTTAGTCCGTAGATTTCGTTTTGGAAAGGAAAATACAATCGACACATAGGAGACGCCTAACGATAATGCCTAGGCATGGCTTTCCAACAACTAAATCCCATTATTTTAGCCGATTGTTCTAACAGAGACTTTCCTCACAAACGATTGGTCTTCTCCCAAACATTACACAATACATTCCTCCACCTAACAAGGACAATTAGGAAAACCCAAAGGAGGAACAACCACACCTCAATAACCATGGCTATCACAGGCGCGGATCTATAGTTTGGCTTTGGGGGAGTCACAGAATCGAAATTGTTAAGAAAAATGGTATCACTAACAACGCAATCACAAAATAACCAAACGTACAAAACCAGACCAATTTTTTTGCAAGCTACATGGATAGAAATTTGATGCGTATAGCGCACCAAAATATTCGTACAAATTGCAACGGCGTGTTTTGCGACTTTTATATCGAGCTTCGAGAAAAGTATCAAGGTACGTTACAGTTTCGGCAAGTCGAGTTTGTACCGACAAAGGGAGCAAGTCACAGCTTACATTGCCAACCAAGCTTGCAGTTTGGTGCGAAAAGAGCCCCTAATACCTATCCGTGCATTGCTGCACATTCATCGTGACATCGCTATAGATATTGATTCGGTAATCACAAGGTTTGCTAAACAAAATAGACGAGTTTATTTTTTATATAAATAATCGTTTTTATATAACAGGTATGAAGTTATAAATATGTACAGTTGTAACAGAAGATAATAATTGCAATAAATATATTTTCAGTATTGAATAAAATGAAAAAACTGTTTTTCAGTAAAAATTCGTTAATTTGTATTTGTCTGGTTATTGTGTTTTCGTTTTTTGAGTTTGCAAAAAAAATTTGTCTCCGTTGGGGAGGGGTCATTTTTCACCACGGATGCCATTATAACGACGGACTGGAAAGAAGCAAATTATCAGCTCAGACATCTTGTTGCCAGATTTGCAGTGCATGGTTTTCATCAATGTTGGACCATACATTTTCACGAGCCATGCGCGGTCTGTGTTTGTCGTATGTGTGGGACACTCAGTGAGAGATATCTCGTAATGGGCTGTACAGATAGAATGTTATCAATGTCTCAATTTATTATATTGTGAATCTACTTGATTGATATTGTATATAACTGGCCATTTGGCTGTTTTATTAAATTTTTAAACCCTTGGATATGTCCCTTTTGCATCATTGACGATACAGACAACATTCTGGCTGCAAAGACCAAATCCAATGTCATGGTGGCCGCATATTCCCAAACAGAGCTAGCATTAAAATATCTTATTGCCGACGTGAGCCAGGCCATAAACAAGCTAAATAAAGAGCAGACTGTAATAATAGCTGGCGATCTGAATTGTCGCATTGATATAATACAAGACAAGGAATATGCTGCCATTTCACATTTGTAGGGGAAGGTCTCCCTTTAATAAATAATAAATGCGATGAAACCTACTTCTGCCAGAATGGCAGCAGCACAATTGATCTAATTTTCACAAATTTGAAGAGACTACAACTAACAGAGAGGCGAATAGCTAATGCTGTAGTATTAAGAATGCCCCTGCCAATCATCGTGTCCTTCATTCTGGATACCGCTCGGAGCACAGGCCCATAACGCAGCACAAAATCATCTAGGAAACTTTTATGAGAACGAATTAAGATTAGCGACCCGAGAATAGAAACAGCGATATGATACATCAGGGGTAATACGGATACCGGATAAAAACTATGGAAATATCATCAAATCCGCCATCATTCCGGCAAAATCAGACACGAGAACAGCTCAAACCTGGATCAACGCAAGATGCTATGAAGCACAAAAGACAACACTATACGCCCTTCACAGAGCAAGGGACCCGCACCACGCAGATCACTTGAAGGATCACTCTGACAGTCGCAATATATATATAAGACGATACTCAAAGGAACCAGAAAGCAATATAAGACCTAGGAAGAAGCCAGCCTCTTAAAGGACGCAGAGAACGCCCCCTTGAAACATCTAAAATGAAGAATTCCACGTTTTCCAAGTGACCACTTCCGGCGTCTCCTGTCACAAATGGACAAAAGTTAGAATCCACGAGCCACACCCAGGAATTCACAGTAGCGGAAGTGACAGAAGCCATACGCTCGACAAAAAGGTACAAAGCAATGGCACCCGATAATATCTGCAATGCACATCTCAAGGCTTCTCTACACAAACTCGCAGAAGCGTGGCCAAGGCTTTTCAACAAACGCAATTCAACAGACACTATTCCAGTTAGATGGAGATCTTCCTTTATGAAAGAATTATATGAAGGAAAATGCGGCATGGATGATATGAATGCTTATAATAGAGTAATTGCCTTAGAATGTTCCCCATTTAAATATTTTAAGCAAACTACTCCACAAAAGGCTAACCGTGTAGACTAACAACATGGTACAGGATGAACAATTTGGTTTCAGACAGGGACGGTCAAACATCCACGCTATCCAATGTTTACTAAACGATGTCCATGAGGTAATCAAACAAAAGAAAGGGAGAATGATTAGCCTTCTAGACCGTCAAAATATGGTTCATAATCTAGCAGATAACTTAGGAGCGACGTAATATATCATAACTTTAATTAAATATATCCTATTCTCTAACTAGCCTACATAGAAGTGAATGACAATCTGGCCACTTACAATCCATCGGCGTATTACAAGGGGATCGATTAAGCCCGGCAGATATAATCTGTCTCAATGGAACCCCTTTATCACTGGTTAATCACTTTTGCTACCTTGGTGTCACTTTACAGCCACAAGGTACTTCTTTCTCAAAGCGTGTGAAGGAGAAATCTAGGGGAGTTACAGTAGCCATAAGCGATATAAATAATTTGGGTAAATTGTCATTGACAACAGCTTTCGCCCTTTTTAGAACGAAAATTCTACCCCTTACTGAGTTATGGAATATAACTCACATTGACACACCTAACGGGAGGGAACTTAGCTATAACGGAGAAAGTCAAAGCGACTTACTTAAAACGCGGACTATTTCTGTCACCATCAACCCCATCGAGACTGGTCTAAGAACTCACTAGACAGCCCTTTCTGGTGGAAGATTTAAGAACTCAGTATCTACTGCCATCTACCCGCGCGAGTACAGTGTTTTTACAGAAGTGCAAGCAGAAGGAATTACACATCTGAGTTTTACAGTGCCGAAGCGATGACATCAGACCTTAGAACGCAAGGGAACTACGGGTAGAGACACCTAGTTTCGAGAAAGGATGTGGATGGTTGTGTGAGAGATACCATATTCTATCGGGTTCTGAAAGTACTCAATCATTACGAGCATAATTATAGTGAAGAAAATGCCTCTAGGGCAAAGAAGTATTCTTTCTTTTTTTTCACGAATGTACGCATTTTTTACTTTATTATAATATATGTTTTAACTTAATTGACGTAGTAACACAGCATCAACACTTGGAATATCTCGGAAACTTTGCAAAAGTAAAATAAAATATCGTCTGATGGGATTAGGGAAATTGACTGCTTTATTTTATCCTCAACTACAGCATATACACAACACGTTATAACTAAAGAAAGTACTTGTTTTGTTCCCAAGTATGAACCAGCAGTTGTAACAAAACTCAGAGCTTCTAGGTACTCACCCAGACTGTCAGCAGCTGTTCATCTTAACGGAATTGACACAACCAGCGGCGTCAATTAGCTAATTTCTTTCACTTTGAAAATGAAAATCCACAGCCTGCTTCCAGTCTCCGACCGGGTCAGGAATGGAATGAATGAAGCCCCCATCTAGCGGCGAGGATATGGACTGTGCCGGCTGCCGAGGCCTGACGCACTCCTCTGGGGCAATGATTAAATGAATGACAGGTGAAATGAAATGATAGTGGAGAGTGTAGCTGGAATGAAATTTTGACAGGGAAAACCGGAGTACCCGGAGAAAAACCTGTCTGCCTCCGTTTTGTCCAGCTCAGATCTCACATGGAGTGACCGGGATTTGAACCACGGACCCAGCGGTGAGAGGCCGGCGTGCTGCCGCCTAAGCCACGGAGGCTTTTAGCTCATTTCATTCACTTTAGAGTTCCTAAAACCAACCCAGGTTCTGAGCAGATGGATTTTTTTATTGAAACACCTGGAGTGATTAACGGGATACGGAACGGTTAAAATTGTCAAAATCAATATTTTTGTTTAATATTTTATGAATCTATGAAGTCTGCCCTTTAAAATGCTGTGTAATATATTTTAGTTTAACTATTATGAATTGCCATAATGTATTTACACTGGCGCTGACTATGAGATAATCATCATGTTTGGAAAGTTTCAAATGCAGTTTTCTCAGTTCATGTGTTTTAAAAGAGACGGCCCCGTGGTGTTGGGGTAGCGCGCCTGCCTCTCACCCGGAGACCCCGGGTTCGATCCCCGGCTCCGTCAGGGATTTTAAAACTGACGCGAGGGTTGGAACGGGGTGCTCTCAGCCTCGTGAGGACAATTGAATAGCTGTCTGACAGTGAGACAGCGGCCCGATCACGAAAACCAAGATTAACGGCCGAGGGGACCCGACGTGCTGATCACGCGACACCCCAATATCTGCAGGACGAATGGCTGGGCAGCGGGCGCTTGGTCTGCTTTAGCCCGTCATGGGCTGTATAGTGCCAGGGGTTATTTTGTTTGTTTTGTTTGTGTCTTAAAAGATGTGTGTTCCTTTATCTAGGCGACTATTGATCAAAGTGCATACATTTAATCTCATAGTGGTTATTATTTTAATTCATGAGCTTACTTGTTTAAAGTAAAACTGTTTGTGGTTTGGCTGTATTTTAAAGGAAAAGTAATTATATTTTTTTACAATTTATAAAACATAAATTCAGACTCCCCTGAAGTTCTATATAAAATTCGCTCCATTACTATGTTAAGTAAGGTTTGAATGAAATGTGATATAAATTTAATTATCATACCTTTATTAGATTCTGAGGGAAAGGACCATGAATTAACATTGGTAAGATAGGCGATTCCGTAACCCCGTTAATATACGGTACCGTACTTCAATTTAGAGCACATAGCTACCCACCACGACTGTGAGCAGATGGTTCCTCTCAGAGGTATAACACTCCTGTCTATGTGTTTTCTCTCCTCGTTTCCAACCATACTGTAAGTGGATGATGATCCTCACACTACATTTAAGGTATAGACAAACCAATAATGCCTTTGAGCTTATGTCATTCAGATTAGAGCTCATAGGTACCCACACAGACTGTGAAAAGATGGTTTCTGTTAGACGTATTGATACAATTCGGGTGTCACTAAGCGAATAACATTCAGCATACAACTCCTACGTATCCACGTTTACGGTAAACAAATGGTTCTTCTTAGAGGAATTAACACACTGGGATTGTTTTTAAGCTCAAAGCATGCAGTTTAGAGCACCTATGTACCCACCCTATGTTCCTCTGAAGGTATCGACCCATATGGAACGTCATTAAGGTGATATCATTCAGTCTTTAACTACTAGGTACCTACCCAAACTGTGAGCAGACGGTGTATCTTATAGGTATTGACGCAGCTATAGGCCCATTTGTCTGACAAATGGCATATGCAAGCTGCTGGAGAAGATGGTGAACAGTCGGCTGGTGTGGTTCATGGAGAGCAGAGGCCTTCTGTCTGAGTACCAATGTGGATTTCGCTCACATAGGTCCACCACCGACCATCTGGTGCGACTTGAGAGCACCATACAGGAGGCATTTCTCCGAAAGCAGCACCTGGTCATGGTTTTCTTTGACCTCGAGAAAGCCTGCGTCACCACATGGCGCTACGGGATCCTTTCCACCCTTCACAAGTGGGGACTCCGTGGTAATCTACCGACTTTCATTGCGAATTTCATGTCCGTTCGACTCTTCCATGTAAGGGCCTGTAGGACATTATCGCAATACTACCCATATACTCAAGAAAATGGTGTTCCTCAGGGTTCTGTGCTGAGTGTCACCTTGTTCGCGATTGCCATAAGTAGCATTGTTGCCGTCGCCGGGTTTGCGGTAATTCCATCGTTGTATGTAGACGATTCAGCTCTGAATTGCAGCTCTGGAAGTATGGCAGTCAAGGAACGGCAATTGCACTAGCTATCAACCGGGTCGACAGGTGGGCTCACGACCGGGGTTTTCGTTTTTCAGCAGCGAAAACCTCCGTCGTCCATTTTTGTCGGCTCCGGTGGCTACATGTACACCCTGAACTACATCTCAGGGAAGCTGCGTTGCCGTTGGTTGACACTTATCGCTTCCTGGGGATCCATTTTGACTGCAAATTAACGTGTCAGCACCATACGGCAACTAAAAACAGCGTGTATCAGGAAACTGAATATGCTCAAGTTTCTTAGTGGCACTACGTGGGGGGCTGACCGTGCGGTGCTGGTAAGGTTCTAGCAAGCCCTCGTCCTGTCCCGGCTAGACTATGGTTCTGCGGCATACGGTTCAGCAAGGCCGGCAACCTTGAATATGCTGGACAGTATTCACCATAGTGGCGTTAGGCTGGCTACCGGTGCCTTCTGGACCAGACCGATACCCAGCCTACTCGCCGAATCGGGTGTTCCGCCTCTAAATTATAGACACCAACATTTGCTCTTAGCATATGCGGCCAATGTGCGTCAAATGCCGCAACATCCGAGCTATCAAGCTCTCTTCAGTACCCAATACCACCAGAAGTACGCCAACCTGCCTCGCCCCTCTCGGCCGGTTGGTATTAGATTCAATAGCTCGTGTACTCAAATATGAGTGGCAGTAGGTCCCTGTATGATCCGAACACCTAGCGAGGTGCCTGCGTGGCATGTCCCGCGTCCGGATATTCGGTTAGATCTACGCCGAGGTCCTAAGGTGAACACGGATGCCTCCGTTTATCGGAGGCAGTTCCACAGCATATTTCACCAATTTCCTGACGCTGGCATTCTCTACACGGATGGTTCGAAGGTGGACGAGAAGATGGGTTGTGATTATGTTATTGATGGTGCAAATACCAAGATCTCTTTGCCTGAGGCCTGTAGTGTGTTTACTGCGGAGCTCGTAACCATCTATGATGCTCTGCAGTTTGCACTACAGAATGCACGAATCCACTTTCTCGTGTGTACCGACTCTTTGAGTTCGTTGCAGTCAATTGCTACATGATTCCCGCAACACCCCCTAGTGCAGCGAATCCACGACCTACTAGCCGGGCTGTGCCATGCTGACACTCGAATCACATTTCTGTGGCTTCCAAGCCACATGGGAATTGCGGGATATCAGTTAGCGGATCAAGCTGCAAAAGAGGCGGTATCACTTCCACCGCTTTCTCCAAAAAAAAAAATCTTTTACATTACAAAGGCATAAAAGAATTTTTCCTTTTCATAACAAAATTATATAAAATAACATTCTTCGATTAGATACATATTGAACAGGGTGAAGGAAAGAAGATTACATCATGTACACCAGATACAGACATGAAAAATATAGACATAATTAAAATGTTCTCAAATTTCTCTTTTTCATATGACGCAGCTTAATTAAAAGTTCTTTGAACGTCATAACTTCCATAAAAGGCTTGACGAAACGCAAGTCTCTTTTCTCAAACACACATATATTTTCATACACACGTTTTCACGAAGATGTTCACTGATGAGGAAAATTATTCCTTTTTGGTACGAAAGAAAAAAAAAGACTTTAAAATGAAATTAAAACAACAAAATTTCAAATTATATAAAGGATCAGTACAGGCGTGAAATAAAGGCGGATCCTACCTCTACTGCACGTCAATACGTCACACATATTAAAAATGGATGTACCAAAAAGAAAATAATGATAATAAAACGGTCAATCTTGAGCTAGACTCTGCCAGATGACGTGGAGAAAGCGAAGTCTTCTTAATGGCGACCTTCTGGAAATCAGCCAATTTTCTAATAATAAAAGAAAGAAAAAGGTTAAATCATGATCACAAAAAAAATATAAAGAGGAGCACCCTGTATACAAAATAAGGCTTGCGTCGGGGAAATATTTGGGGTTACATAAGCTGCGTGAGAGGGAAAGTGGATTCATTCTGCCAGCTGGAAAGTAAAAGTATGAATAGGCAGGGTCGTCAGACCAAATGAAAGAAGAGAAAACGAGCCGTGAACGGGGTCTAAAGGATACACCGGCCACTTCTCAGGTACTTGGAGACTAGCTATCGCTACCGGAAACACTCTCCAAATATATGACAGATACAGGAAAATAATACACATTATCTTAGAGAAAACATTAGTTTGAAATGATTTATAAAAACATGATATCACAAAAACGTAAAACAGAAGTTACGATAAATAGTAAACAACTATATCAATAAACAAATCACTGTCACTACAAGAAAAGAATGTAAGTCAACAGACCATCTCAGGCGCTGTCGAACAATAGCAAGTCGTGTCTGCAGCTCGGACAATGGGCCGGGCCGGCTCCCTACAACAAAAGCAGGCAAGTACTGGAAATTGCCTTAGGCAGAAGTATAGTTCAACACATCTTTCGAAATCCTCCGTGTAACTCAGGCGGCCACGGGTGTCTCCTGCCTAACTAGATACATAGAAGGAGTAAAGGGGCAAAATATACTAATAACCTTCATCAAAAGACATTAGGTACTAACAAATAAAAGGGAATAATAACTCAAAGAAGCTGTCAAAATAAAAAATGCCATCCCGGACAGAGAACGAAAATCCAAATAATTACGTTACAAAATACCTTCCAAATAAAAGGAACAGACTGGAACCTCGCATAAAACCAATCAAGACCAGACATACAATCAATCAAACTTGAAACCCAATAATAAATATTACCAACCCACAAAAATAAAATGGTTACTGCGTCAATATACGGGCCGTAGACCTCAGAGGTACCGCATAAAAAAATTAAAGACAGAGAGGGTATGGCCTATCCCATACTAATATAAGAAAATTGGGTAATGCACGCCAGAGTAGTTCACACGAACATCAATGTCCCATACCACGGAAGCCGTAGACCTAAAATGGTTGGTATCTCTGAGTAATACTTATCGTATATTTGGTTTGCCAATAAAAACGAATAAATAGTTCGTACGTAATATATATATAGTTTAAATTGAATAGGGTATAAAATCAAAATTGAACTAAATTTGAAACCACCCACAAATACCTATTGATAAAAATTCATTAAACTCATAGACACACACATTCATCTCAAAATACAACCAACAACAACAACACTACATACATACTCCTTCCCATAAACAAATCAAAATTTCCCCATTACACCAGAATGCGAATGTGGGTCGTTGGAACACCATGGAAACGCAAACAATGGACTACAGGTCATCGTGACAAACTTCATCCCATACTAAAGATTGACGACTCGTGTAGAATCTATGTACACCCTAAGTGGGCGTCGAAGCCGTGGGACAGGTCCCAAACCCTAATCCCGACGGAGACCTCACCTAGCAGGTTTCCCAACGAAATACACACTGCCATACTGAACATATAGTAACATCAAGCTTACCGTATATAAACAATTTTAAATGAAAACCTAAATTGAAAATCCCCTGACAAAAATAAAACAATCACCCTCCCTAATTATGAAACAAACTTAACTCCCAATCATAACACACATAATAGCTCAACAGACCATTCATTCATAACTGAAACAACAAACACTTTACTAACACCAAACGTTAGTATAATTACGCGAGGCTCAAGGTGGGTCGCGGCGACCGTAGGATTTAAAGAGTCGGTTCCCACAAGTGGGCCCACCTTCATTGGGGAAAACTTCGGAGAAAGAGGGGCGGGGGTTTTAGGCTGCACGGTAATGACAAGAAACCTGTCAGCAGCTGTTCCAGACTGAGACGTATGAAGGGGTGAGGCGAGTTCTGAGAAATATCACAGATAACTAAGCGACTATTTACAACAAAGGTAAGGACTCAAACCCTTGAGAGAAATGCATTTCCGACTTCACAGAAAGTAAAATAAAAACGTCCACAACACTGACGAAATGAAAAGGAAGGGAAAGTAAACAAAATTTTCTGTCGCATTAAAATCACCGTTAACTAAACAAATGTCTACTAGAGGAAGCAAATATATAAAAGCAGGTTACAATACCGTGATGTGTCGTGTTCCAGCGATGTGATGTACTCACTGATATGTTGCCACTGTTCACCTCGAAGCTGGGTCTTTTGGATGTCTTGTTTACTTGATGGACAAAACCACCTTTCCTTGGAGATGGGTTTCCTGGATACCCGTAGTTCACACAGAAAGTAACTTCACCCTTTCTTCAGGGGTGGGGGAAAACAATTCACTGAATTCCTTAAACTCAAAGAAAAACAAATTTTTATACAATGTAAATGAAGATAAAAATAATAAAAGGTTAATAACTTGAGAGAGGAGAGGAGGGAACGATTTCGCACGCAACCATGCGATCTGCTACCATTGCGCCGATAAAGGTCTAGTAATAATAATAATAATGCGCGTCAGAGTAGCAGTGGAAGATAAAATCAACAAGGTCGCAAATGGATGGGGAAAAGACGTCTTGCTCGACCCGGTGCTGGGCCCAAGGTTTTCGGAGCGAGCAAAAGATGATTTCCAAAAAACCAAATGCAAACGAATAATTGTTTAATGCAATAATCAGAAGTGCAAAAACGAGATTCCCATAAAATTAATTGAAGAAATCCCAGAGGCGTGTTAATCGTGTCTTTGTTACATCACAAAGACAAGATTGACGCAATCGAGATAAGGATAAGGAAGGGGAACTTAAATATAAGAAATGAAAAGGCAAGGGAGCTATATTACTTAAAATATAAAAATGTATTAATGATAAAAGAAAGAGCGTGCACATGAAATAAACAAGTTACTTAAAACAAAGAAAAAAAGGTAAGCTAAGATAAAATTGATAATACAAAATAAACCCAACACCAAGAATAAAGACTTAAAAACTAAAAAGCACGACAGAACCTGAGTAACAGCTCAACAATGTGAATCTAACGAAACGATACGAACATGAAAGAAAATAAAATGAAACTTACGAAAGCCAGAGAGAAACGCCAAACTTGCAAAAATTCAAAAATCGAACGTTAACGAGACGCGAAGCTTTTCATGATGTTATGTAAACATACCGGAGGGAAGGGGGAGGAGTGAGGGGAGTAAAACAAAGGGAAGAGAGATTTCACGGAGGTAGGAAGAAGGGGAGGAAAAGGGGGGATATCATTAAGTTATGTAATACGGCGAAAATCGAAAGAGAGAGAACAAAACAAAAGGAAAATGAGATATACGGAGATACATTACATTACAATTGACTTGGGACGAAAGAGACCGGTAAAAATCGAAAGCACGCTATTAAAAAATAGGCTTATACTCCAACATAATGCCGCAACAACGCGACATATAAAAAAAAGAATAATATGACATCGGAGCTGGAGAAAATCCCAGTTAACCACCGTCACATATATTCTATAAACAAAGGGGACACGTATTAGTGGGACGTTGGACATCAGTCCCGTTACCTCACACATACTGTCCACAAACAAAGGTCCAATTGCTACCAATCAAATGAAACATTTATGGTACAAAGAGACACCGACGCAAAAGACGAGCACTAAGGCCCGACAGGAAATATATATAAGCCAAGACGCAGAAACGCAATACTTTCGAATCTTACAGGTATTAACCAAAATAATAAAACTGTGAGAAGAGCACATAACAAAAGCAACAAAAAGAACTCCGCCGTATGACATTACGCAAGGTCCCGGAGATCTGGTTCAAGGATTAAAATACTAACAATAACATCTTGAAAAGGAAAGAGAATTAAGCAAAAGAAGGAACGTTTAACAAAAACAATTACATTGCGTTAGATAGAAATACATTGAGCCGTACTCACATTCCGCTGCGCCATGAGGGTGGGCCTCTGCCCGAATACACACGTTCGCCTTACATCTCGGCGCGTCTAAGACTGACTAAGCTTCTGTCCCCCAGAGGGGAGAGAAGCCTCTCAGAAAAATCAAATGCGTAGTTTGGGAGAGGCCCCAAACTCGCGTCAAATATTGTCAGAGCCAATGGCAGAACGAATTGCACAACAAAATGCAAGGTAGCAACAACACTAGCCAATACGAGAGAACATGGCAGTATGTAGCCAGGGGTTGCACAACGTTAGACAGAGAGATACATACAGACAAACTGCGCACTTTTAAACTCTCGAGGCGTAATATAGAGATGTCACAACACATGACAATAATAATAATAATGATACTAATAATAATTACAATAAATTCTGAAAAGTGGTTCACACTACCACCTCGACCAATGTAGGTACCCGCTAGAGATATTCACTCTCAGTTACGCCTACAAGTTCCGGCATTTTGGGAGAGTCAGTGGCAAGCTGACCCACAGCCCAGTAAACTGAGAGCGATCAAGGGAACTACTCGCGTGTAGCGGAGCTCTTTCCGGTCACGGACAGAGTCCGTCATTTTGTGTAGGCTAAGGAAGGTCATACAAGATCCACCCACTCGTACCTAATGAGAAGAGAAGACCCCCCACTTTGTACCTGTGGAGTCGTTTTCACCGAGTGCGTGGATCTTGCTGACTTACGAAGAAACCTTGGTTTGCAGATGACACTCAAGCTTATATTAGCCGATGACGCTGTGGCTGCTGATCGCGTTATCCGCTTTATAAGTGAGAGTGGGTTAGGGCCAGCAATCTACATTTTCCAGTGTAAATTGACTCAACGACTTGGTTCGTTTTTGAACGATAATTTTTTTCTTCTTCCGTAATTTTTGTTTATTTTTATAATTATTATTTTTATTTCATTTTTTGTTTGATTAATTTTGGGTCTTATCATATTTAGGTGTCCACCTCAAAATTTTAAATTCAATTCCCAATTTGCATTCTTTAATCTGTGTTAAGAGGGGCAGATGAACTCGTAGTTCCGCCCCTTAAAACAACAATTACTAACTAACTATTGCACTGGAGTGTCTTTAAGCTAATGTCATTCAGATTTTAGCTCCTAGGAACCCTCCATCCTGTATGCGGATGGTTAACGTCACACTACTAATAAGTACAGAACATACCTAATATTGCAGATATGAAGGAAGCAGTGTATGCCACTATATGCCATTACATGTCTACTGATAGTGAGCACCTGCACAGGAAGTGTCCTATATTCTTTGTCCTGAAGGTTCTGAGTCTTGGTGCTTTTACAATCGAAGTATCGCAGCTGGTAAAACAGCACAGAGCCATGACAAAATGGCTGTAAAGCTTTCAGAACCCTTAGTGGTCAAGATTATGCCTGTTTATCAAAGGCTGGCATAAGATGAGCTACTATCCAGATGCATCCGGGGTGCTACTCAAAATCAGAATGAGTCCCTGCATTCTGTTATCTGGAGGAAGTGTCCAAAAGAGATCTTTATTTCACGGAAGAGACTTGAAATTGCTGTAGCAGAATTCAACAAGGGGTGTAGTGCAACAACAGAGTTGAAATCAGGAATAAGGCAAACTTCAGTATCTCATGTCACAGCACAAACACTTGAAAGATGTGACAGTCGCAAGAAGTATGAAAGTCTGCGGTCATCACTGGAGAAGCGAAAGGCATGTCGTTGTCGACGGAAGGTGAAACTGACAAAAATGAAGAAGGAGGCTGCAAAACACAAAAAGGAGGGTGTCACCTATGCTGCCGGACAGTTCTAATGTCCTTGTTAAGCTGGAACCTTGTAAATTGTGCATTATTTTTAAAAATTGCTGTTTTCTCTGATTCACTTTTTCAGGCATTCAAAATGTTACACGCGTTATAAATCTTATGACATTGCTTTCAAAATGTGTACGTATTATCTTCATTGCAATGACTATAAACCTGCGGATCGATTTTTAGATATCACTTTTGGTCTGGCTGCAAAAAAGAAATCAAACTGGAAAAATTCAACATTCTTTGTAAAATAAGACTTGGATATGAAAATATATATATTTCTTCACACTCATTAATGCAAATCAAAAAGGATCCGTAGGTTTCTTCCAATTGTTATATTGTAATAGACTATAACCTAAAGATTACACTATCTTGATTTGTTCAACGCGGCTGATCTTTCAAAAATTTGAATAATTTGCACAAGAAAAATATAAAATAATTAATATCTCAAGAACCAATTAACTTACAATGCTCCAGTTTCCCACAGTGGTTTATATTATGACTATTCATAACCATATATCATTTCAAAGCTGTACCTTACTTGATATAGAATTTGGAAATTTCAGTCCCAGTGTCCCTTAACGAACCTGGAGTGTATTGAAGCTAATATCATTCAGGTTAGTGCTCCTAGGTACCCACCCTGTTAGCAGATTGTTCTTCATAGAGTTATTGACACAATGGAGCGTCCTTAAGCTAATATCACTAGGTTTAGAACAGATAGGAGCCTCTCAAACTGTGAGCTTATGGTTCCTCTTGATTTATTTAATTTGGTAGGGGAGAGTTGGCCAAAACGGGGTGCTTGAAATTTGTTTGCTATTTTCGAGAAAACAAAATGCTATAGAACACTCCTTTATTTTCTAATATTATCTCTTATTCATTGTATACAATACACTATAACTCAATATTCACTCTTGCTTTACATTTGCGCACAAAAATGTATTTTTCCCCATTTTGTCAAACCGGTTTTATAAAACGGGGTGGTCATTTTCTTATTTATATTATTGATTTTAATTATCACATACACACTGAAATCTTGTCTCTCTCAAATGGAAAATGATTTCCAACAGGTCTAAGTGGAATAACAGAAACATAGCTTACTTGTAACACAATTTTGGAAGGAAAAAGCAACTGAAAACCATTATTGACAAAAATCACAAGTGAAAGTGTCATCCTCCTCGTCGGTTCCAATGCATAACTCATGTGCCCAGTTCTTGCATTTGATACATCGAATCCAACCTTCATTGCGAGTAGAGTTTGAATATAGTTCATTGCAATACAGACAGGATGTATCATCCAGTTCTTCTTCCGATGATGAATCATTTTCAGTATCCAACTTCCTCTTTCCTCTGGAAATTGTCGCAAACAGTTTCGGGATGCAGAACCAGAACCATCCTTCGAGTAATTTGGTTTTGCACTCTTCTGTGATTTTTGTTTTGTTTGCTTGGCAGCAGAAACCAGTTCTTCCTTGTAGGGGGATGAAGTCAGGACTGCTGTTCGTCCTCTTCTGCGGTTGTTTGATTCCGTTCTCTCAGCTATAGGTAACTTTATTATGTCTGCTGGAGAGATTTCATTGAAACTCGAGTTTCGTCTCTCAGGTGTGTGAATTTCCAAGTTTTTGTCATGATTTGGGTGCTGCTCTGAGGCTGCTCTCTCCGTGGTCTTTAAGATGGTGCAAAATAATGATCTGGGATTGCAATGGGGTCCAAAGGAAACACTCCCGTGGTTTGAAATGCATTAACAGCTGTCTTCATATTAGCAGCTTCTGGGAAGGCCTTACCGTAGAGTTCTCCTACTTGTCTCTCTGTAACACAACGATCTGGGTGGTGTAACAGCCATTTATCCACTTGTTGGGCATGGAATGTGCTAATAGGTGCCATTTGTCCCACATCAAGTGGCTGCATTCTATGGGTGCAGTGGGGAGGGAAACATATTAGAACAACATTACTCTCACGTGCAAGAGGAACTAAATCCAAGCTCTTCGTATTCGTTGAGTGGCCATCCAGGATAAGCAACACTGGCTTCTCAGGGGAAGGATTAGTAAATTCCACGAATTTCCGGAACCACCTAACAAATAATTCCTGCTACATACAACCACTTTCACGGAACTCAGCAAAGCTTCCTGGGGGTGTATGGTCACGAAGCTCCATGTTGGTACGTTTCTTTGGGAAAATGAACATCAATGGCATAACGTTACCTGAAGCACTCATACAAATAGTTCCCCTTTCAGCTGACGATATCTTTCTTACCTGCCCTTTTCCCTTCAAAGCTATCACTCTTGATTTCTTCCTTGGCACAGTAGAAACACCAGATTCGTCGACGTTCCAAATGCGATCTGCTGTAAAGTACTCTCCTAGTAGCAATTTGAAGAAGGCTCCAACTGATAATCTGTTGAACCCCTTAGCTCTTGCTAATGAAGTGGCCTCGGGAGTTCTTATAGATAGCTGTTGATTTCGTATGAATAGTACCAACACTTTCCCGCTTTTCACTTCTCCTTGTTGAATATGTGGCTCAAATCATTTCTCTCTGCCAAATCAAATGCATGTGAACGGAGTTATCTTCTTTCAATTTCAAGGATATGGTCTACTAGTTCAGATTCTTGTTCTTGAGTGAACACTGGTTTATATCTTCCAAGACCTATAAAAGGCAAAAAATAAAATAAAAATAAATACGTCAATCCATTTTCTTTCATAACCTACATGCAAATTAATATATAAAAATATATTGAAAATCATAGCCCTCAGGAATACTCCAGTTATATGTACCTTCGTTGACTTCAAGAAGGCATATGACTCCATTGACCGTCAGTCATTGTTCAACATCATACACGAGCAAGGTTTGGATAGCAAGACCTTGCGATTGATCAAACAGACACTGAGAAACACGACATCAAAAGTGAAATTCATGGGGGAAATCTCAGAACCATTTCAGATCAATACAGGTCTCCGCTCCTCTTCAACCTAGTGCTGAACAAAGTTATCAAGGAATGGGAGAAAGAGCTGAGATTTCAAGGTTACTGGAGGCCATTGCGACTAGGACGACCAAAGGACGAACTGGAGGTTGGCTGTCTAACCTTCGCGGATGATCTGGCACTACTCTCAGGTAACGAAACCACATCAATCAGACAGATAGAAATACTCCAAGAGTGCGCCGAAAAGTAGGACTACGGATCTCGTTCCAAAAGACAGAGTTTTTCTGTACGAAATTCGACATACAGAATTTAAACACGAAATATGGCAAGATCAATAGAGTTGCCCACTTTAAATATATAGGTGAAGTGCTTGAACCGACGGGAAAAGAGAAAATCGTGCAGAACACTAGGTTGATGAAAATGAAGAGAGCCTTATACAAGACACAGGGTGTCTACAACAAAAAATGACTGTCCACATTCACTAAACTTCGTCATTACAACACGGTTATTAAATATGAGGTGCTTTATGCTAGCGAGACATTGACGTTACTCACTCAGGGCGACTTGGAAAAATTCCTCACAGAGGAATGAAAAATAATAAGGAAAATAAGAAATTACATGCATTTAAATGTGGGACATATCAGCAGACGTAAATACATTTTGGCAACATTGTCATGTATGGCCTCCTGGAAATTAATCTGAAACATTATTATCTATATGTGTGCAAATTTGGGAATAGTTCTCATGCATACCTTCCAAGATATCCAATACGGAGATCAAATTTCAATTGTGGTTTTTCAGCAGTTGGTAGCACTGAAATCATTTTCAAGTATGACATTGAGATGTCCCGGTTTAGATCTTTACTCATACCAAATTTGGTTCCGATTGCTCCAGCCATTTAGGAGTTGATAGGGGGGGGGGACACAAACAGACAGACAGAAGGACAGACAGACAGACAGATAGACACACATTTTCCCGGATCGATCTCATGTCTACTTTTTCCTAATTTTTGCATAATGTGAAAAGTAGGCTGAAAATTGCATGATTATGACGGTTGCATTCCTGACACAAAACATATTATTAGTAATAATAGTAAACACCACAAAGTAATATTGTAGTTTTTATTATTATTGGTAGTAGTACTGTATCCATATTGATGAGGAGCACAGGTTGTTTTTCGTGACGGACGAGATTTGAAGGGCGTGCTGATCAAAGCTTGAGACATTTCGTGCAGGTGACAACAGGGGGAGAATGTGTCGCAATGGCGGAAGAAGGAAGAAATAAGCTAAATGTCGAAAAGTTAAGGGGTAGAACCACCGAAACATCGTGGGAATAAGCCAAAATGTTTCTAGTAATTATGCCGAAGAGATCAAGTAAATCCATTAATGGGATCCGAAGTTATTTGCATATGGGCGAATAGCAATGCGCATGGACGATTTTGTACCACGCGGGAATGCAAGGTGCCGTGCAGCAGTGAGGACAGAACACAATAATTCTGGTTTTCGTCCACGAATGATCTGGAAACAAATTGAATATATCATATCTGAGGGTACCGACCTAAGAGATGAAAACCTAGCCAACGATCAGAGTTTATCAGTGTGGTCATGGACATAAAATCCAAAAATCCAAAAACCCAAGTTAGACGACGTAGGTGAGCCCAAATCTTTTGTGTACAGGTTTGTGGGGAATAATATTCCAATCTCACAGAATAACGGATAATATATAGCCGTCGAGGTGAGCCCAAACACTGTGTGTGCAGGTTTTTGGGGAATAATATTCCTATCTTACAGAACAGAACGGATAATATTTAGCCGTCGAGGTGAGCCCAAACCCTGTGTGTACAGGTTTGTGGGGAATAATATTCCAATCTCACACAATAACGGATAATATTTAGCCGTCGAGGTGAGCCCAAGCCCTGTGTGTGCAGGATTGTGGGGAATAATATTCCAATCTCACACAATAACGGATAATATTTAGCCGTCGAGGTGAGCCCAAACCCTGTGTGCAGGTTTGTGGGGAATAATATTCCAATCTCGCGTAGGCAACGTGGACATTATTCATAGCATAGTGAATAGCAGTTGTACAGAAGTACATTGGAAAACAGCTCTAAAGAATGTTAGTGTACCACGCCAGATCTATGAAAGTCGTAAGCAAGTTACGGCAAAATTTGAATCAACGGAGTGAATGTATTTCGAACACGGACGTGCACTGTCGAAATAGGTATTTTGCGGTAGCAAAAGCTACGAGTGTTAAGTGGAACTCGAACAATAACATTATGGTGCCAGATCAGCATTATAATAATAAAACAATGAATCGAACCGTCATTATGTGTTGTTAAACGCGACGAAGGTGAGTTGTGGGAAGATGTTTGGTAACATTTCTACGATGATGAGGGCCAAACATGTTTGATGCCACATGAACATGTGTTCTCTGCCATGTATACTTGGAGACGTGCGATAGCGATTGGGGTTCAACAGAAGAAGAAGCCTCGCTACAAGATCATCAAAATGGTAGCGTCATCTTTACTAATTCGCAATATCGACTATTGTATACTCTCAATCACTTAGGATACTAGGAATTTGAATTAATTTTAGGAAGCCAGAGGCATATTTTTGGATTTTTCTGAGGTACGTTAATTTGGAGCCTTTTGATGAAGAACTTCTTTTGGAATCCAACTTCACAAGCATATTCATCATATCGGACGGATATGTAGATGGTATTAGAGCCATTTTATGCCAAATAACTTTCTTGGTGTTGGAGATATTTAAATTTAAAAAAATGAAAATCCATAACCTGCTTCCAGCCGAACGACCGGGTCGGGGATGGAATGAATGAAGCCCCCATCTAGCGGCGAGAATATGAACTGTGCCTGCTGCCGAAACCTGTCGCACTCCTCTGAAGCAATGACAGATGAAATGAAATGATAGTGGAGAGTGTTGACAGGGACAACCGGAATACCCGGAGAAAAACATGTCTGTCTCCGTTTTGTCCAGCACAGATCTCACATGGAGTGACCGGGATTTGAACCATGGACCCAGCGGTGAGAGGCCGGCGTGCTGCCGCCTAAGCCACGGAGGCTCGGAGATATTTAAATAATAAATGTAAATGGTTTCGATTAAATGAAAATGTCATATTTTGACATGACAGTTTGTGATTTTCATGTTTAGTTAGGATTGTTTAGGATGGAGTCACACATCCATTGTGAAATGGATGAACATAATCGAGGAGAAATAATCAGACGGCAGGAACGCGATCTTCTGTGATTCAATGTCTTAATGTAAATACATATGATCGAATATGGAAACAGACATTGTAATATAACATTGTAAAATGGAGCATAATAGTTTGATATGCAAATGCATTACGACTGATAGTCGGATTAATTAAATAATTATCACTGACAAGATAGTTGGAAATTGTTCAGGTAATAACAATAATATTAATAATAATTCCTGGTGCTAAATAACTGAAAACAGTAAATGCTTAATAAAGGATTTTAATTCAGAACCTCGGAACATTTGAATAAGGTGAAATGGTGGATGAATGTTTTTCATGAAATAATAATAAATATGGGAACGGAATGTTGTTTGAGGAAATACTGCACGTAGCAGAAAAGACACTCAGTAGAATTACACCTACTGTATATGATGGGCCTGGTTAAATAAAATAGAAGTATTCACTTGGGGTTGTATGCGTGTAACATAGTCCCATATGGGGGTGTTGTAATAAGCCAATAAGTCCAGCCATGTAGCTGAGTGGTCATTATTGAAATAATAATTGATCGATAATAGGTAAAAATATTTAAATACTAGTTTTGAGGGTTGGATTGTTTCCCCTTACTCATGTAAAAAAAGGGTGAGGACAGTGAAGTCCTTCCTATATAAAACCAGTCATGCCTATCATCAGTAAAATCTATACTCTAATATCGCAGCATAATTATCAACATTTAAGTAACCACTTTAAGAGTGAGTTAGTATTTCATGGCCGAGAATAACAACTAGCCGTGTCCTGATTGAAATAATTGGATAATGTGATGCATTGATATTCCAGAACTCTAATTTTTTGGGAAACCTGGAAATATTAAAAGGTTTCTGATCAGTAAATCTTTGAAAATCCGACTTTATTAATAATAAAATCTTATTTTCGCCAGGATTAAAATAAGTTAAAATAATTATCAAATTACATGATCCGATTGGATAGTCTTGGTGACTTTTAAATAATTTAATTAATGCTCAACATTGTTAATACTTACTTTGGACCGAACAATGAGATAATATTTTAATAATAGAAGATAATATCATGAGCAAGTTCAGAGGCTTGAGAATCGTATTGGATGGATAATTAATTGAGTCAAGATAATGATTTCGCATTTCTTTAGGAATGTTGTGATTCCGCATAAGTGACTTTGAAATATTTGTCAAATGGGACGAGTTTAAATAATCGAAGAATTTTCATGAATATGGTGTTAAACAGTGATAAAATTGTAAATGATATCACAACGAACTGAAAATTTTCTGTACATCCAGGTTAACGTGTACAGTTGTCAAAAATACGATAGGATGATACTGGGATACAGTAACAAGTTCCCAAGTGTCAAAC
This sequence comes from Meconema thalassinum, assembly GCA_946902985.2. Taxonomy (NCBI): domain Eukaryota; kingdom Metazoa; phylum Arthropoda; class Insecta; order Orthoptera; family Tettigoniidae; genus Meconema; species Meconema thalassinum. The sequence continues at coordinate 3,019,657 of CAMPQE020000041.1, forward strand.
AAGTGAATCCATTTCTGAATATTTAAGTGTTAGTTGTAGTCAGGTGGTTGGTTGATTAATTAAATTTTCATTTGCACATATAGTTAGATTAGGGTTCCAGGGGGAACGCAGAATGTTGATTTTTCAGATCTGGTGTTTCTAGTTTTCTCCCTGTGGAAACAGTTTATGTGTTGCTTTAGGGTGTGTTGACAGACAAATTAAATTGAGATATTTTAAGAAACTGGTGTCATTCCCAAATTTTTGCATTTCCATCTATCCTTGAAGGAGTGTGAATTTCGATATCCGTCAAGCTAGCTTTCTTTTGATTTTGCTTTAATTTAACGCCCAGATAGACCCCGAGACGACTTTGAGTCTGGTGCTCAGCGGATTCCGAAATGCATGCTCATGTGGTTGTGGGACTTCAGTCAAACGGTCACAGTACCAATATTATATATTCGTATGCCCTTGTGACGAATTACAAAGCTTAATGAAATAAATGCATATTAGTTCAATAACTCAAACAAAGCCTACATTAAAGAATTAAATATCACTATCATAAAACTATCCAACACACCATCATTTCCCTTCCCTCCTTGTCATTGTCTGACGAAATGCTTTAACTTTCTTATATATACTGGATGGTCTTTGACAAGCAGTTTCACTCAGTTTAACCTTGCCACCTTCATTACCCGATACTCCCACTTCAGCCCTTGTGCGCTAATAACCTACCCCGTTTCTTTATTACCCCTAAGGAACTGCGATTTGGAACATGGAATATAAGATACCGTACCTCTATAATAAGCAGCGAACTAGAAAGTTAGCTGTCCACCTTGTTGCGTAGTGCTTTCCCACTTCTGCTCCACGCAAATGCTGGGATAGTACAAGGATTTAAGTGGCAGTTGGCTAGGAGGGGCAAGGTTAAACTGAGTGAAACGATTAATATTGTAGCTTTCAGTGGTTTCCCACTGCTACTCCACGCAAATGCTGGGATAGTACAAGGGTTTAAGTGGCAGTTGGCTAGGAGGGGCGAGGATAAACTGAGTGAAACGATTAATATTGTAGCTTTCAGTGGTTTCCAACTTCTACTCCACGCTAATGCTGGGATAGTACAAGGGTTTAAGTGGCAGTTGGCAAGGAGGGGCAAGGTTAAACTGAGTGAAACGATTAATATTGTAGCTTTCAGTGGTTTCCCACTTCTACTCCACGCAAATGCTGGGATAGTACAAGGGTTTAAGTGGCAGTTGGCAAGGAGGGGCGAGGTTAAACTGAGTGAAACGATTAATATTGTAGCTTTCAGTGGTTTCCAACTTCTACTCCACGCTAATGCTGGGATAGTACAAGGGTTTAAGTGGCAGTTGGCAAGGAGGGGCGAGGTTAAACTGAGTGAAACGATTAATATTGTAGCTTACAGTGGTTTCCCACTTCTACTCCACGCTAATGCTGAGATAGTACAAGGGTTTGAGTGGCAGTTGGCAAGGAGGGGCGAGGTTAAACTGAGTGAAACGATTAATATTGTAGCTTTCAGTGGTTTCCCACTTCTACTCCACGTTAATGCTGGGATAGTACAAGGGTTTTAGTGGCAGTTGGCAAGGAGGGGCAAGTTTAAACTGAGTGAAACGATTAATATTGTAGCTTTCAGTGGTTTCCCACTTCTACTCCACGCTAATGCTGAGATAGTACAAGGGTTTAAGTGGCAGTTGGCAAGGAGGGGCGAGGTTAAACTGAGTGAAACGATTAATATTGTAGCTTTCAGTGGTTTCCCACTTCTACTCCACGTTAATGCTGGGATAGTACAAGGGTTTTAGTGGCAGTTGGCAAGGAGGGGCAAGTTTAAACTGAGTGAAACGATTAATATTGTAGCTTTCAGTGGTTTCCCACTTCTACTCCACGCAAATGCTGGGATAGTACAAGGGTTTAAATGGCAGTTGACTAGGAGGGGCGAGGTTAAACTGAGTGAAGCGATTAATATTGTAGCTTTCAGTGGTTTCCCACTTCTACTCCACGCAAATGCTGGGATAGTACAAGGGTTTAAGTGGCAGTTGGCTAGGAGGGGCGAGGTTAAACTGAGTGAAACGATTAATATTGTAGCTTTCAGTGGTTTCCCACTTCTACTCCACGCTAATGCTGGGATAGTACAAGGGTTTAATTGGCTGTTGGCAAGGAGGGGCAATGTTAAACTGTGTGAAACGATTAATATTGTAGCTTTCAGTGGTTTCCCACTTCTACTCCACGCTAATGCTGGGATAGTACAAAGGTTTAAGTGGCAGTTGGCAAGGAGGGGCGAGGTTAAACTGAGTGAAGCGATTAATATTGTAGCTTTCAGTGGTTTCCCACTTCTACTCCACGCAAATGCTGGGATAGTACAAGGGTTTAAGTGGCAGTTGGCTAGGAGGGGCGAGGTTAAACTGAGTGAAACGATTAATATTGTAGCTTTCAGTGGTTTCCCACTTCTACTCCACGCAAATGCTGGATAGTACAAGGGATTAAGTGGCAGTTGGCAAGGAGGGGCGAGGTTAAACTGAGTGAAACGATTAATATTGTAGCTTTCAGTGGTTTCCCACTTCTACTCCACGCTAATGCTGGGATAGTACAAGGGTTTAAGTGGCAGTTGGCAACGAGGGACAAGGTTAAACTGAGTGAAACGATTAATATTGTAGCTTTCAGTGGTTTCCCACTTCTACTCCACGCTAATGCTGGGATAGTACAAGGGTTTAAGTGGCAGTTGGCAAGGAGGGGCAAGGTTAAACTGAGTGAAACGATTAATATTGTAGCTTTCAGTGGTTTCCCACTTCTACTCCACGCTAATGCTGGGATAGTACAAGGGTTTAAGTGGCAGTTGGCAAGGAGGGGCAAGGTTAAACTGAGTGAAACGATTAATATTGTAGCTTTCAGTGGTTTCCCACTTCTACTCCACGCTAATGCTGGGATAGTACAAGGGTTTAAGTGGCAGTTGGCAAGGAGGGGCGAGGTTAAACTGAGTGAAACGATTAATATTGTAGCTTTCAGTGGTTTCCCACTTCTACTCCACGCAAATACTGGGATAGTACAAGGGTTTAAGTGGCAGTTGGCAAGGAGGGGCAAGTTTAAACTGAGTGAAACGATTAATATTGTAGCTTTCAGTGGTTTCCCACTTCTACTCCACGCTAATGCTGGGATAGTACAAGGGTTTAAGTGGCAGTTGGCAAGGAGGGGCGAGGTTAAACTGAGTGAAACGATTAATATTGTAGCTTTCAGTGGTTTCCCACTTCTACTCCACGCTAATGCTGGGATAGTACAAGGGTTTAAGTGGCAGTTGGCTAGGAGGGGCGAGGTTAAACTGAGTGAAACGATTAATATTGTAGCTTACAGTCGGTCGACACTAATTACTAGAATATGTGAAGAATAACCTGAAGTAAATTACATATATAAAACTTAATCATTGCCACGATGGGTGAGTGGGTAGCGTGTCGGTCTACTAACCCCAAGATTGACGGTTTGCTCCTGGCCGTGGTAAGTGATTTTTGAAAGGCGAAAAAAATACGACACGCATGTCATACGATGTTGGAATGTCAATGAACCCATTTGAATTCAGTAGGCCGTGTTCTTAATGGCAAAATAAATCTCGGTAGTTTCCGCCAACACAAAGTTCCTCATTTCTCTACTAGAAAGCACTATAGTGTTCAAAGAGCTTAGATATCTAACCTTCTTGACTTTCATAGTGCGTCAAGGAACAAAGAAATTCGACATGCAAGCTACCCTCTGGGTGTCAAATTACAAAGCTTACACCCGGCACCCGAGGCCATACGATATTATTTATACATGTATTTGATTTCAGGTTGTTTTCACATATTCCAGTAATTGGAATGATTGTTGAATTGAATCGGTACAAATACATTTAGTTATAGTCTAAACGATTGTAAAAATTAATGCAAAAGTTATAAACTATTGTCAATGCTAATGAACAATTATCAAATCCAGATGATGATGATCATCATCATCATCATCATTTTCCGTTTTCCAGCCTAGGCCGGGTCGGAGCAAACATGAGTCCCCTCCACTTTACTCGGTCTGTCCACCACTCTTTCTCAAGCACTGAACGCCACTCCATGTTCCGGTTTATCACGCTGCACTTAACAAGGTCCAACCACCGACCTCTAGGTCTTCCTCGTCCTCTTTTTCCCGTCATCTGCCTCTCCATCACTTGTTTTGGCATTCTTTCATCATTCATCCTCTTCACATGTCCATACCATCTCAATCTGTTATGTTCCAGCTTTTCGTTCAGCTTCTGTACATTCACTTCCTTTCGAATGTCTTCATTTCTCACTCTATCTCTTCTGGTCTTCTGTAACATACTCCTCAAAAATTTCATTTCGGCTGCCTGCATTCTACTTTCATCCCTCCGGGTCATAGGCCAAGTTTCTGCTCCGTATGTCAATATTGGTAAGTAATAAGTCTTGTACATCACTTCTTTAGCCTTCATTGGTATGTCTTTATCCCAAATTAAATTCCGAACTTGATAGTAGAAGGCACTCCCACCTTGTATTCTCTTGCTAATTTCCATATCCAGTCTTGCATTTTCCATCAATTCACTTCCCAAATATTTGAAGTGCTCAACTACTTCCAGATTTACATCTCCAATTTTAACAATTCCTTTCCCTTCTTCCTTATGTCTTGTCATCACCATTGTCTTACTCTTTTCTACACTGATTTTCATTCCCCATTTCTCAATATTTTCCTTTAAAACATCCAGCTGTTCCTGGACCACTTTCTCATTCTCTCCCCAAATCAGAACATCATCCGCAAATACGATTATGTTCATTCTTGTACCTGTGTAGGCTTCCTTTGTTGCCTTCAGTATATCATCCATCACCATTATGAATAACAGTGGTGAAAGCACACTCCCTTGTTTCAAACCAGTTTCAATTTCAAACCATCCTGTTCTACCTGCTTGGGTCTTCACACAACTGCAACAATTACTGTACATTGCTTTTGTCATTTGTATCATTTCATCTCCAATACCTTTCTGTTTTAAGCTTTCCCAAACTCTGTCTCTAGGGACACTATCATATGCCTTTTCTAAGTCAATAAAGGTCATTACCATGTCTTTTCCATATTCCCAGTGTTTTTCCATAGTTTGTCTTACAACAAAGATAGGTTCCACTGTTGATCTTCCCCTTCTGAACCCAAATTGTTCCTCTTGAATTTGGTTTTCAACCCTTTTTCGGATTCTTTCCTCTAGTATTCTCTCCATGATCTTGGCAACATGCGAGATAATAGTAATTCCTCTGTAATTTCCACACACCTTCTTGTCTCCTTTCTTGAATATTGGTATAATAATACCTTTCTGCCAATCTTCTGGAATTTGTTTTGCTCTCCACACACTCTTGAGTACTCTTGAAGTCCAATATATTCCAACGGGTCCTGCAGCCTTTATCATTTCTACTGCCACTTCATCCACTCCCACAGCTTTTCCCATCTTCATCTTCTTAATGGCCAATTCCACCTCTGCCATTGTAATGTCCGCTTCCATTTCTTCTTCTTCCACATCTGGCACTACAGTAACTTCTGTGTGCGTTACATTCCTGACATTTAACAGTCCATGAAAATATTCTTTCCATCGGTTCTTAATCTCTTCTGGTTCCTTCAATATCACTCCTTCTTTGTTTTTCACAAATCCAGCGTTTACATGTTCCTTCCTTCTACTCTTAACTACACTAAATAATAATTTCTTTCCACACTGACAATCGTCTTTAATTTCCTGTGCGAATAACTCCCAACTTTTCTTCTTCTCTTCTGCCACTACTTTCTTGCAGATTTGTCTAGCTTCTACATATCTCAATCTACTTTCTTCAGTCCTTTTTGTTTTCCACTGTTTCCAACTCTTCTTCTTTTCCTTCACTTTTTCTTTAACTCTTTCATTCCACCATGCTGTTTGTTTATCTTTCATCTTCCCCGATGTTCTTCCACATGTTTTCTCTGCACAACTAACAAATGCATCCTTAAATTGCTTCCATTCTTCTTCCACATGTCCAACATCAGTCTTTGGTACTAGTTGTTGCAGTTCCATCTTAAATTCTTCTTGCACCTGTTTATCCTTCAACCTCCATGTTTTTATGTTTCTTTCTTTTCTTTCCTTCAGTTTTCTAATTTTTCCAACTTTCAGCTTTGCTATTACTGCTCTGTGATCTCCACCAAAAGCCTCGTCCGGCATGGCAGTAACATCCATCAGGTTTTTGCGTTTGTCTTTTTCTACCAAAAAGTAGTCAATCAGGGTTTTAGTTCTTCTCTCTCCCCATCCATATCTGGTAATCTTTTGGCTGTTTTTCTTCCTGAACCATGTATTTCCAACCATTAGTTGGTTTCTCTGGCAAAAGTCAATTAATCATGTTAGATACAATTAGTTCTAATAATTAATTTTTGTTCAACTAAATGAAGGATAATGTTAATCAATTGCCATTACTAAAATTATAAACATTTCATAAAAATGCTTATGTTATAAACAATCGTCCATTTTTACAACGTTGCTATTCTACAAATTTGTAAACAATTAGAATTTTATAAACAATTACAAACATTTATAGACAATTACACATTTAATAAATAATAACAAATTACAAAATGTATAAACAAATTATATAATTTAATCAATTACAAATTTATAAAGAACTAGCTGTACCCGGCATGCGTTGCAATGCCAATCAAAGAAAGTGTTGGCGTTGTAACTTTGCTTGTTGAAGTGCTTTTGGATTCCCGATATTTTTTTCTTTTTCCGTTAACCACTTCTAAACTATTGTTAAATTGATTTACTATCTCAAAAAATCATGAGAACGTACTCAACAACTCAACAAAGTTTCATCGCAATGAAATGAATGGTATATGAATGCATACGGGACTTTGTTGAAACGATTCGTGCGCCGTCACCCATTTGTTGAATATACTCGTATGCTACCTATTGTAAAATGGATTTACTAATACGAAAACCTTCCCTGGCGTGTACACAACAATTCATCAAAGTTTCATCGCAATCGGATGAATGGCATATGAACGCATACGGGATTTTGTTTAAACGATTCGCGCGCCATCACTCATTTGTTGAATCTACTTGTGCGCCACCCATTGAAAAACGGATTTAGTAATTCATACACCTTCGCAGGATTGTACTCAACTCACTAAAGTTTTTTCACAATCGGATGAATGGTATATGAACGCTTACGGGACTTTGTTGAAACGCTTCGCGCGTCTTCCCTCATTTGTTGAATCTACTTGTGCACTACCTATTGTAAGATGGATTTACAAAGCCTGAAACTTTCCCTGAAGTGTACACAACAACTCACCCAAGTTTAGTCGCTATCGGACGAATGGTATATGAACGCATACGGGACTAGATTGAAACACTTTGCGCGTCGTCGCTCATTTGTTTAATCTACTTGTGCGATACCTATTGTAAAGTGGATTTACTAAGCCAAAAACTTTCCCTGAAGTGTACACAATATCTCACCCAGGTTTCATGGCAATCGGACGAATGGTATGTGAACGCATACAGGACTTTGTTGAAACGCTTCGCCCGTCGTCGCTCATTTGTTGAATCTAGTCGTGCGCTACCTATTGTTAAGTGGATTTACTAAGCCAGAAACCTTCCCTGAAGTGTACAGAACTTCTCACCCTATTTTCATCGCAATGGGATGAATGGTATATGAACACATGTGGGACATTCTTGAAACAAACGCACGCCATTTTGTTGAAGCTACTCGCGCGCCATCTATTGTAAATTGGATTTACTACCCCTATAACTTTTCCGGGGCTGTGCGCAACAACTCAACAAAATTTAATCGGAATCGGACGAATTGTATATGAACGCATCGCCATTACACATTTGTATAAACTACTCGCGCGCTATCTATTGTGAAATGGATTAACTATACCTATGACCATCCCAGAAGTGTTTACAACTCACCAAAATTTTATCGCAATCGGATGAATGGTTTATGAATGCATAAAAGACGAACAAACGAACATTCATTTATATACACACATCAAAAAAAGTTTTGCATCACCTCGGTTCCCAGATCTCCGGCATATAGACGTTGACTGTGTATATTGTATCCAAGATACAGTCCCTTTGACTGTTCATAGATGTCACTAAAACTGCTCAAAGATGTAAACAACCATGCATGAGCAGGGCCTATTAGACGGAGGGGGTACGACAGCCGATCAGTTCCAGTCATTCCACCAGGACGAAGGTACGCTGCTCATGTTGTCTGTAGTTCTACCATGCCTAGAAGGTCAATACCGCAGTTCGATCGCGTCTGCATTGTTACTTTGTGTCAAGAAGGGCTCTCAACAAGGGAAGTTTCCAGGCGTCTCAGAGTGAACCAAAGCGATGTTGTTCGGACATGGAGGAGGTACAGAGATACAGGAACTGTCGATGACAGGCCTCGCTCAGGCCGCCCAAGGGCTACTACTGTAGTGGATGACCGCTACTTACGGATTGCCGCTCGGAGGAACCCTGACAGCAATGCCACCATGTTGAATAATGCGTTTCGTTCAGCCACAGGACGTCGTGTTTCAACTCAAACTGTGCGCAATAGGCTGCATGATGCGCAACTTCACTCCCGACGTCTATGGCGAGGTCCAGCTTTGCAACCCCGACACCATGCAGCGCGGTACAGATGGGCCCAACAACATGCTGAATGGACCCCACGGAATTGGCATCACGTTCTCTTCACCGATGAGTGTCGCATATGCCTTCAACCAGACAATCGTCGGAGACGTGTTTGGAGGCACCCTGGTCAGGCTGAACGTCTTAGACACACTGTCCAGCGAGTGCAGCAAGGTGGTGGTTCCCTGATGTTTTGGGGTGGCATTATGTGGGGCCGACGTACGCCACTGGTGGTCATGGAAGGCTCCGAAACGGCTTTACGATACCTGAATGACATCCTCCGACCCATAGTGCAACCATATCGGCAGAATATTGGAGAGGCATTTGTCTTCATGGACGACAATTCTCGACCTCATCGTGCACATCTTGTGAATGCGTTCCTTCAAGATAACGACATCGCTCGACTACAGTGGCCAGCATGTTCGCCAGACATGAACCCTATCGAACATGCCTGGGATATGTTGAAAAGGGCTGTTTATGGACGTCTTGACCCACCAACCACTCTGAGAGATTTACGCCGAATTGTCGTTGAGGAGTGGGACAATTTGGACCAACAGTGTCTTGATGAACTTGTGGATAGTATGCCACGACGAATACAGGCATGCATCAATGCAAGAGGACGTGCTACTGGGTATTAGAGGTAGTGGTGTGTACTGCAATCTGGACCACAAATGCTGAAAGTCTAGCTGTATGATGGTACAACATGCAATGTGTGTGTCTCATGAGCAATAAAACGAGCTGAAATGTTGTTTGTGTTGATCTCTATTCCCTTTGTATTTAAAGGTTCCGGAACTCTTGGAACCGAGGTGATGCAAAACTTTTTTTGATGTGGGTATATAAATATAAGATTTAAAAAATATTATTATTATAAACAATGAGAAATTTTAGATACACTTACAAAGTTATATAAATAGTTTGAAATATTGTAAGCAATTATATAATTTTTAATTTAATAAACAATTACAACTTAAATAAACATTGTGCTCTTTCTGATAATTGGTGTTAAGTATAGTAAATATTGTCGGAACAATGAAAATGTTGGCAGATAGGAGCAAATCAATGGTAGATTTAGGTTATAATGAAAACGTATTTTATTATAAATATCTCTGTGTGAAGCGTCCGATTGAATCAGTTTGACGATCAGAAATGCTAGAATATTTCATGATGGTCGTTTGTAATGAAGGATTGTAAGTGTTGCAGAGAAATAGTTTGTTATTTATTCAGTTATTAAATACGTTTTCTTACTGTTTTATTCTTATATTTCTGAAAATTCAAGTCTATATCACGGACCGAAGGTTACAATATAAAACATCTCCAAACTCACGGACGCAATACTTCTGGAACGAATCCAATTGATGCGGCACTTAGAGAGAATGGCCCCACACAGACTATTGTAACTTATTACATTCACACACACCAGAAAAACAAAACAACCAAATCAGATTGGTTCAAACAGACTCAGAAGGATCATAAAGACTTAGTATCGCCAAATGTAACAGACCAAACTAAAAACAAGAAAATTGCACTAACACAGAGTTTCGAGGACAAAGAGATAAGGTCTAATCACTATCTATGGTCTATCCAACGAAAAACTCATTCGTTGAGTATAAAGGAAAACAGGGCTAAAAGTAAGGCCAACCATTGTTGATTCCACGTGCTCCTAAGAGACCCTTTAGCGACGAAGAAGAAGTAAGTTTTAGAAATGTTTAAACAGGAGTTTACAGTATATCGTTTAAAAATAAAATAAGGAATCCTTTCAGACTAATAAATAATTCAGCATTTTTTTCATATTCAAACAAGTTTAAGGTAAACGGTTATCATTATAAAAATTACTTTAGGATAATATAGTTGAAACATATACGAAGAACTCTATGGAAACACATCACAAAAGAAGTGTTACTAAAATATAAATTAAGGTTGTATTTATTTAATAATTGAGGTGACTGCGACATCATTGGTCGAAAAATGATTCTTGTAGAGAGTAAATTATAACCTTGTTTGCTTATGTAATTAGTTATAATTATAATTTAGATATAATTGTCTTTTGATAAGTGCATAATATACAGGGTGTCGGAAAATAAGACGAAGAATATCAAACCACGCATGGGGGTGGGTCTTGAGAGCAATATGAGTTCAGATACCTGTGGGCGCAAACCAACCGTTATGCTCCTGTGAGCAATTCTAATTACGAGGAAACTTGGCAACGTCGCGCAATAAGCAGCATCGAGTGCGGCGTCTACACTCTTGTGTGTTTCGAGCTGAGCATCTGACCTGTGGTTCTCGTAGCTCAGTGGGCAAGGCACTGGCACCGTTCAGAGTGTTCCCATCTGCTTCGGGTTGGAATCCAGAAACTTAAATATTTTCCCCGATTTGTATTTTAATTATATTTGTTTGCATTACAGATCTTATTGCGCATTAATCACGGCATTAACCTGGTTAATAGTGCGTCTCATTTTCAATTTTAAAAACTAAATAAGCCCTTTATTCTCTGTTTATTCGCTTGCCTGGAAGATTCGAATTTTATGAGTGGCGGGGCGGGAAAGGGGTAGCGGGGCCAAAGACACACACGGGAGCGATGAGGCTGCGGGGAGGGGATAGGGAAAGTGACGCCTCATTGGATCACTTGGTCATCTGGGACACGGTGGCGCTTCCACCGTGTCTTGGATGTAAACAAACGGCTGCCGCTGCTGGTTGCACGGCACATTCTGTGGGGTTTACTTCAGACCCGATACACAGGTCAGTTCCACTCCACAGTGTGGAAGTGTCACATTCGCCATGGCGGTCGGTTCTTCTAATGAAGAATGCGCCGATATGCATCTCATGTATGGGTTGGCGCTAGGAAACCGTCATGAAGCTCGCTGGTTGTACACAGAACGCTTCCCGATGCGTCGTGCCCCTGGCCCTCGGTACTTAACATTGTTACATCTAAATCTAAGAGAGACAGGCTCCTTTATGGTAAGTTCATACCTCACTGAATTCTGTACTTCTGGCTTTGACGGCCTTTGTTTACAAAATCGTGTTTGACAACGTAATTGACTAATAAGGGAACTTCACTTACCGTACGTTTATATTGCTATGTTAATGCCATTGAAAGAAGCTTTTAATCGATCTATGATCACCTTTTCTCAGAAGTTGTATACAGAAGAACCAGAAGAAAATCGCACTGCCGTCAATAATGACGATTTGACAGCAGGATCTAATACAGAAAGGCTCTCCCTAGGTACTAGCAGGGATTTACCACAACTGAGGCAAGACTTTATAGTGATATAGGGGATGCTGTCTCATAGAAAGTCATCAACTCTACTGAGAATACTCGCCTCTTCTCAGACGTGGCATCCAGAACAACTAGGAACAAAATTTCCAACAGCCCAAGGGGGCATCAGTAGTTGGTACTGCACCCGAATTTATTTAAGGCTATGGTTATGCCTTAGCCAAGATTCGAAATGGGTCGCATGACTTTTATAAGCGTGAAAATACAATCTCTATGAAAGTAAAAGATTGTATATCAAAGCATTTTATACTGTAAAAGAAAGTATATTATCAGCTTTAGAAGCAGGAATGAACATTTATTAAAGGTCAGAATGGAATTGGAATGCTCTGAATTGTTTAAACAAAGAGAGAAAATCTTTTAAAAGAAGGCAGGTTCACGACATTAAGAACACGGAGTTCGATTTCCGGTTCTAAGCGGTGTCGTCATCAGCTCTAGAGGAGAAAGAACCGGGCGTGTCAAGATAAGAGAGGAAGGGAAGTCTTGGGCAAGCGTCATGATCCCGGAAAGGGGAGCAAGGCGATGCCTAGACGCGGGGAGATGAGCGGAGTAAGATTCATTCTCTATCTACAACGGGAAGTTCAGACCAGAACTAGAAAGTTTACTGCGATATTGGAAACGCATAGTATTGTCAGGAGAAGTGCGGAGTCACGAGGCCTTGACCACGAGGAGACCCATCTCCACGGGCCAAGCAAGTTAGAGGCTCGGTGAAGCAGAGTGCTACAGAACAGTGAAGTAACTAGCTTGAAACGGAGCACTTTTAACAAGCGCGATTCTACTGCAGAACACGGCATGCATGCATACAACGCGACTTATAACTACGAGTCTACAGCAGATATACTCACAGATTACAGCTACTATTTCCACAGTAATACTACGCATATACGAAACGATATACTACATATACAACGACTATTCTTCGAAAGTATTCAAGATGCTATTACAAGTCAGTCGAAGGGGAAGATGCACTTATATTACTGTTAGTCAAGGTGTAGATATGTTCTAATTTCACCATGGAGGGAAGTTAGTTTGCATCAATGAATAGTGAGAAATACAGAATGACTACATCTAATGGATTTCGTGGCAGTTTATGTCCACGACACACAGAATATGCTACGCTACAATGAGATTCCACATTCATCCAGGAATTCTCAGAGAACACTAACTACGGAAGAAGATTTATTGAGGAGAACAGCTCGCGCATTTAGACAGTGTCATGTCAGAAGAGGATCCGAACGACCAGCGGAGTGTTGGAGAGCCGTGTTTCGAGCGGAAGCGGGGCGATCAACTGGGGTGAATGTCCTAGAGCCGTGACCTCGATCCCGCTCTTACAGCATAGCCACGTGCAGGCTGGCACATATGGCCTTGCCGATCAGCTGTCTACATGGAGCGCTGGAAAATCCAGATTGATCGGAGCCATCAGGCAAAGCCGAATCTTCTCATCATTTAAGGTAGAAAGTGTTTTCTTTGTTTCATTTTGTAGATAGCAATGTTCAGTGTATAATTCAGTGGTTGACCAACGTATTTTTTTTCTTTAAGCTGTAATATATTTTGGGTAGATTTTATTATTAACTCACGTCATTGTATTGCCATTTTCTTATAAATTTCAGTCAGATTAATATTTTCGTCAGCGAGTTTTCGTTTTTGACAAGTTGTAAAATTAAATTGTACATTACTTATTTAAAACTTGCGATTCGAAATAAATCTGTTTTATAAGAAGTGTGGAATGCGTCGATAGTTGAAGTACAGTATGTTTCAAATGTTTGTGAAACTTTGCGAAAGTACAGTAAGTTTCGAAAGCTTAGAATGTTACAACAGGCTTCGAAAATATTAAATATTACTTCGTGTAATAAATGCTGTATTACACTACGTCAGATATACTATGTAAAATTAATTCTTTGTAATTGATATGACATGATTAATATAACGTCATAACTACTTTATTAATGCAGATAGTTATTGAGAACTATACAGAATTAATACTCGTTATTTTGAGTATTGGAAGAAAATAACCAGTTGCAATGATGTTGAAAGAACATTAATAAAGGTAAAGATTAATGACTAGAGCGTTATTATATCCCAATAAATTTTGTAATTAAATCTTTTATGAGGAGAACTTAGAAAGTTCGTTGTAAAGAGAATATGTTATGAAATATCGAAGAAAATGACAAGGAGACACATTGTAAGTCTACCGAGTGTCAGAAATAAGTCAGGATGGACTTAAATGAATTATATTCATAATTTTGAGACTACGAAAGGGAGGACATGTTTGTATTTGTATTTAAATATGAATTCTTGCAGACTATACTCAGAAAGTTATGTTAATACTACAATGAAATTTAATGTTTGAGTTAAAGAAAATAAACGAAAGCCACAGGGTGTTTATGAATGTTTTACAGAATTATTTAAAGTTTGTGAATGTAGGAATATAGAAAGCACGAGGAAGTAAATGTATCAGAAGTAGTTGAAGAATTATTGTCATTTAGACTTTCACGGCCCGTGTTACTATTCATAATGTTGAATTTTGGGCTTATGCCGTGTTTATTATATGGAAATTCGACGCGTTTCGAAAGAAACCATGCCTTTCATCGTCAGGAATAATCTGGAATACGACAATGATTGCTAAGAGAAAGCAACAAAGAACATATAGAAGGTGCCCAAAGATGGACGCCATTATAGCCCCATGTTAGGGACAACGGAAAGCAGCAGTGAATTACTTTCTCAGGGTTCTGATAATAGGTAGCCAGGATTCACTGAGATTGTAGCCGGTGTTGCGGTTGAAATTATCTGGGTGTTTACGTATTTCAACCGCCTCCCTGATGATTCTGGGACGATATTGCTTTATACGGGCAAGAACATCCACTCCTTGGAACATGACATCATGGCCAGGTGTTAATGCATGGTCGGCAACAGCTGATTTATCAGGTTGAATGAGCCTGATACATCTATTATGTTCCTTAATGCGAGTGCATATTGTTCTCGAAGTCTGCCCGATGTAAACCTTGCCACCAGTACAGGGAACTCTGTAGATACCCGGTTGTTGCAATTTAGGCAAACTGTCCTTAGTTGGTCACAGGAGTTGCCTAAACTTAACAGAATACCTTGCGAACCACCTTTGAGAGCAACTGTTATAGCAAGGCTTTGATCTCTACGGTTCTGAAACCAACAAATAATAATAGGACGTCAGTTGAGAAAAGAGATGTAAGAGGAACTGCTTACCTACCTTACATACATAACACGACGGATCGTATTGCTAAAATCCTACGTCGGTACAACATACGGACTGTATTTGGAACTTCTGTTAAGATTATTATTTTCTAACCCACTTTTTGGCACTTATTTTGTAAATTTAATTGATAACCTTTCCTGCCAAAATGTAATTATTTTCGTTTTCACCCTTAGAAAAAGGAAATGTCTTTATTCCTTTATCTTTGAACTTTCTCGATTCCAACTCTTGTAAATCACGCTATCCTAAACAATAGGTTAACATTGACCGCAGGCTCTAGCGGTGGGATTTCTATCGCAGAAATGGCCGTTGCATGCCGTCTAATCCCTACGGCACATCTATACTGTTATGTTCCACAGAATCTGTGATTGGCCAACTAGATAGTGGCAGTTGTTCTCGCTTTGCATGACATGCTGGCGAAAAAAAAACATCATTCTTCATTGTTGACAAATATATTAGTCTTTTCCCCTCTGGACCGTAAGCCTTCATCTCTAATTCTCCCAGAATCACATTACTCCAATTTGAAATCCTCAAGATTTTATCATGCCGGCACGAATAACTGCCATGAAATGTAAAATTTGCAAAAAAAAAAACTTGGTCTCTGTCTCTTTATTAGGAAATGTAGCTGATCTCATTAAACAGCTCGAATATCTTTTAAGAAGATAAACATGGTGTAAAGCTGTGGTTATCTACTCATTTATTTCAGAATACCTCTCTAATCTTCAAATCATTGATGCTGGACGAATTTCTTACATAGATGTGACTTATTAAATAAAGATATACTGAGTAAATTTCAACACTGAACTCTTCATAAAACGTGGTATCATAAATAATACATTATTTCAAGGTACACATAATATGCGTACGTGCATACCCAAAAATATATATATATCATGGATGCGTATAACCTTCCGCCCTCCCTAAAAAGTTCCCAACATATATATAGACGTACACAAAATTTCTCCACAAATTACACAATTGTCCAAAAGTTAAGCCTAATCACTAAACGAGGCCATGCCGCTTGATAGGAATGTCAGACGGATTGCTGAGCAAATGGGAACTGAATCACACACCATGTGTCACACAATTTGTCCAAAAGAACAGTGTCAGACAGGTTCTGATAGCTAAGGTACACCTTTGACAACAACTAACAAAACTTGGCAATGTTTTCCACAACAACATATGCTGTTAATAGGGTGCATGGTTACCCCTAACCGCCACACATGCTTCGCGGCGACGTCTATCAGATGGCCCAAGAGTTTTTGTGGCAGTCGATCCCATTCCTCCGAAAGGGAAATGCATCGGTCTTGGAGGGTCCTTGGTGGAGGCTGATGGGTTGCAATTCGCCTGCCCAATGCATCCCAGGCATGCCCTATAGGATGGAGATCCGCAAAACTTGCTGGCCAGTCCATGCGATGAATGTCTTCCTCAGCCAGAAATTCATCCACCAGAGCAGCGTGGTGCGGTCGGGCATTATCATCAATTCAGAGGAAGTATGGACCAACCCCACCTCTGAAGAGTCGAACATGTATCTCAGTCGCAGCCCCTAAACTGAGGAACCAACCAAAATCTCTGCGGGAGATATAATTTTGCGTGAAGAAGTAACAGACCGTTACATAGTTACACATCAGTGTCGAAACCTTGCATAAGGACAGTGTGACCACAAGTATAAAAATGGACCCCAAATGACAAGAAGGTTACCGTTCCCATAAGACAATAAAATGTTTAAAATAAGCATAAAATGACGAAAAACAAAGTTAATTAAGCTCCAATTATAAAATACCTTCTCGCAATAAATGAGGTCTGATCCTTCTACGAAAACCTGCATATTCTGCCTATTTTCGCCTATCCCCAAGTTTGTCCGGTGAAATCTACCTCCGCCTTCCGGCGTGCCGAGAGGACTTTTTTAAAGTTCAATTATAACACAAGGACAATAGCTGACAACATGTCTACTTCAATAGCTCTTCTTGTACAGTATATGGTGTTTGTTTTTCGGGCTGATAGTCTGTATGCACTCTCACTCTTTTGTATATAATTTTTCCATTATCATTAGTAATATTATTATTATTGTATTGTTACTATATTTTTGTTACTATAATTGTTAGACTATGATTATTTATATTGTAATGTAGGTGAAATGTTTTATTTTTATAAGCCCTAACTTTATTTTATGTAGGGCGCTACTGTAAAGGAGCTCTTAAGCTCTAAGTATAGCAGTGAAAATAAATCAAATCAAATCAAATCAAGTACCTCATCCCTGTATCTCCGAGGATTCACAGTGATCCTCAGACCACCCATGATGATACGTTCTTCCGTACGGCCATTCAACATGATGCCGCCCAACACCATGACGCCACCTCCACCACTGGTCGCGTTCCACGATGCTCCTGCGGTTGTACCGACTACCCGGTTCTCTCTAGATTAATGTGCGACGGGAATCGTTCTGCAAATAAGAGTACACACCTCCATTCATTCATAGTCCAGTTTCGACGTTGACAGCTCCACAGTAAATTGACCCGTCTCTGTGTTTGAATGAGCGGGACGCGCACCACAGGACGTCTGGCAAACAGCCTGGCTGTTCTGAGCCTCCGGTCCACTGTTTGCCGGGAATCGGCAACCCCTGAGATGGCTGCAAGCACCGCCGACACTAATACAGTCATCACAATTAACACCGGTTATCAGACAGATTCTACACACACCCAAAAGTACACGGGGCTACATGACCGCGTTGTCGCAGCCCCTATACTTAAGAACCAACCAATCGGTCCGGCTGTGGAATGGTTACTCTTGGTTTACCTGATACTGGCCTACGACGTACATCTACTGTGTCTCGAAATCGTCTCGAAAGCCTGGAAATGACACTTAAGGGCACATTCAAGGATACGGCGATTTCAGTGTGTCTGGCCTGTTTCCTGGTGGCCGAGAATTCTACCCTTCAAAATGGGATCCAAATGGCTTCGGTGTGCTATTATGTTGTCACATTCACCACGAGGCTACGCTGCGCACACAAACACAGGGCAAACACGTCTGAGGGAATATGGGGCGCAGACACTGGCTGTGTTTACCTTTAGGTTACACCGCTAGTCAAAGCAGGGAATACTCTTTCCTATACAGAGCGAACACGTAAGGTTGGTAGGCGCATATGTCGTGCGATGTGCGGTCTATTTCCTGTTGCGCTGCTTATTCATAACTTATTCTTAACTTTAGGACACTAGTGTACATTCCCAGAACATATCATTTGGATGTGCACCAAACCTCTCTTCTATAACAACTCCGGAGCATAGCAGATTTATGTGTACAAACCCCTCTCCCTAAAATATTTACAACACATATCATATGGATGTGAAGAAAACTCCTCTCTATAACATTCGCAGAACATCTATTGATTGATTGATGTACAAATACCACTAACTATAACATTCTCGGAATATAACATGCGGAATCATGTCTTACCTCCACTCCCTGTAAAATTACAAGAATATTTCATTCGGATGTGTGAAAAATCCTCTCCCTTTATCTCTTCGCTTGAAACCTTTCATACCATTCTTGATGTATTACGTCAATGTGCCTTCCGGCGACTAAGGATATACAGGTTGTCTCCTAAACCTTCTCTATCAAATGAAAACTGGGCACTATTTTCGAACATTTATTTGAGGCCAATACGTAATTCACTCCCTTCATTACGACGGAAATATCAGTTGATTTTCATTATTTCTCAAGTACAGAACTCTCGATTATCCGGCACAATGACCGGGTGAATGACGTGGAAAGTCCAAAAGTATTTGTTTATTATTTATTTTGAGTAAACAGTTCCTTATAAAGTAGGCTATAATACATTTATTATGATGAGCCACCCACATTATAGTGCTGTTTGTAATAGTTCTCTGCTTGCTCACCTCGAGACGTATTTTGCGTGCGGCAATAATGTCACCATATTCAAACCCTCTTTGTCCCATATAATCTATACACTGATAAGCCATCTTACTGTATGACAACGTGTTAACAGTTGTTGACCAGTCAAGTGGATCCGTCAATGGCATGAAGACAGCATTTACCTTCTAGCAACCTTGAAACAAGCCTGTCTCCACCTCCTTATGAAACTTACACTACACTATTACAATACAAGACTGGACAGAGCAAGAAGTCGTGTACATGTCACAAAAAAACTCACTAAATATAACTCTCCTCCACCGGGACTACACTGCAAAAAATATGTACGCTAAATAAAGGGACTACACTTCAAAAATGTACAAATGAAAATTCAAACGTATTCAATTTACAGTACAGTTTGAAAAACAGATATTGTTTTAATGTATACTGTATTCTCAATCAGTTTTTATTAGGCGAAAACGTGCAAGGTTAATCCGCAAACTAGATATTCCAGAGTATACTGTACATCACAGAGTGAATTTGTTTACGCTTAATTACATGAATATGACTGTTGGCCACTATAGATGATTAACCTTAAAGCTGACTGGTATACTGAATGACAATTTGGCTACTGGTCGAACTGTATTAAAATATGAGTTTTCAATTCACCCAAGTCCTTTTAGTGCTTTCTGCTTCACATGAAAGTGCCCATATTGTTCTTGCTAACTTGCAATAATTCTATTTCAAATGCACTGCAAACTGACTATGTGATTCACAAGTAATATGGCATTTGCCTGCTGTCGATAAAATTGGCTATATCTTAAGATACTCTTTTAAGAACCCCGTTTTGAATGTAGATGTCAAGCATTCAGGATACTCACATGTCTCATAACACCAATCTTTTGAACAAAATATTTTCCAATATGATATATTATATCACTTAAAGTAAGAATGAAGATATGTTTCAACAAGGATACATACGAGCTATAACATACCCTCTAAGAATTAACATGTGCTTAATGAATACCCCGCTTTCTAACAAACCTTTCTCAGCTTGAATTTCGGGAATTTTCTTCTGTCCGCAATAACACATTATTTATAATTTGAATTTATTTTCCATAACATGAATTTAACATCTGGCCACTATCAATTAAAATGTGCTTTTTGTAATCTGCCTTTGTACTCTTCACCACAAGTAACACATGAACATTGCTCTTGTTCCAACGATGAACGGGGCATTTTGTAAGCCGGCCAATCAGTGAATTTTAAACCGTACTCACTGTAAAATCTGCTCCGCGTGTACTATTTGAATATGCCTTGTGGCAACTAAGTAATAAGCGAATCATAAGAGATGCTTGCGAGTAAATGTCACTGCATATGTAATACATACATTTGACATACATATTTCTTCAGGAACGTTTGCTGGGCATAATCTGTGTAGATGCGGCTGTAAGCCCCAGTCAATAACCAAGTGTCTAAAATTTTGTTTTCGTATTAACGTAATCTCCGCATGGGTATATCTAAATATCTTTTCCTAGTTTAGATTCGGCAAACGTTGCATGAATTTGGCTTCAGGAAATAGCATGTGACTTCAAAGGTCCTATCCCTGCAAATATAGCTCCGCATTAACAACACGGAAGCACATTTGCCCACTAATAATTTGCATGTGTGTATCGAAAGAACTTGGCAGAGTAAAGTTTGGTCCGGATGTAATAAATGATTATTGTTTCAGCCCACTATGAATTAGGAGATGTGTCTTCAAAGACCCTTTCCAAGTCAAGTACCTCCAAATGTACTGCATTGAGGGGGCTGTAAGCAGCTAGGAATAAGCATGTGTGTCTCAAAATATAGATTCATAGTAAAGTTTTTATCAATTTTTCTACTCAAGTGCGGATTTCCAACCATCTTATCCGAAAGAAAACTTGCCAACCTGCATATAGCGCTTCAGGCTAAAGTTTGTTCCACATGTTCCTTACGAATACGTATTTTTACAAGTATGGATAAGCACAAATTGTGTTTCCCTAGAAGTCTCTTTCTCTAAAGTATGCTACGCATGTACTACATGATTAACGCTTAATACCTTAATGTATTAAAATGTGTATTCTTAAATGCGGTTTAGATGTCCATTCTGCAGGAACTAGAGGAATGTGCACTAACTACACTATGAATAACCATTTGCGTGTTCAGACCTCCATTCAGAGTCAAGTTTTAACCGCATGCACTACAAGAATATGGCTATACACCACTATGAATGAGCATGTGTCGCTTCAAGTCTCCATGCTTTGTAAAGGTCTTTGCGCATGTGATACAGGAATATGGCCTCACGGCACTGTGGATGAGCATGTGTGTCTTCAAATTTGTATTCCTAGTAAAGTTTCTTCCGCATGTGCTACAGGAATATGGTCGTAGACCTCCATAAATCAGCAGATGTGTCTTCAAATTTCCCTTCTCGGTAAAGTTTATTGCACATATGCTACATGAAAATGGTTTTACACCACTATGTATGAGCATGTGTGTCTTCAAATCTACACTATGTGTAAAGTTTTTGCCGCATGTGCTACAGGAATAAGGCTTTACAGCATTATGAATGAGCATGTGTCTCTTCAAATCTCCATTAATTACGAAGGTCTTTGCGCATCTGTTACAGGAATATGGCCTTACACCACTATGAATATGCATGTTTTTTTTTCAAATCTACATTTCTAGTAAAGTTCCTTCCACATGTGCTACAGGAATATGGTTGTACACCTTTATGAATCAGCACATGGGTTTTCAAATTTCCCTTATGCGCAAAGTTTGATCCACATATGCTACATGAATATGGCCTTACACCACTATGAATGCGCATGTGTCTTTTCAAATCTCCATTCCTTGTGAAGTTTTTTTCGCATGTACTACATGAAAAGGGCTTTAGACCGTTACCAGTTGAGATTTGTTCGCTCATGTCACTCCCGTCTGTCATGTTCCTGTTACTATTTTCAAGAAGTGAGGCTCCGAGGGTACAATGTGTAAGGAAGTTCTCCGACTTGTGGAAGATAGTACTGGCAATGGAAAATATCCATTGAAGCAATCTAGGTAAGTAGCCACTTACATTATAATATAAAAATCACTTATGTCGTACAATTACTCATAAGTATACAATTACAATTGTATATATATAAAATAATAATAGATTTGATTTGCATAGTCTTACAACGATTTTTACCTCTTTTTTTGCCAAATTGCAAGTGGTATTCGCCACACCGAACATCACACAGTTCACACCCACGCGAATTAAAAGGTTCATGAAATATCGTATTGGTCCAGACCGCATGATGGAAACCATGACGTGCAAACCAGGTAACATGTCTCTGCACGTAAATAGTCGAGTTGCAGTGGCAATTTCTGTTGGCGTCAGTGCTTAAATTACCACCAAATGTCTGCTCATTTTGTTCTCGTCTTCTTATAGTATTTAGGAAAGCGGTCATCGATGACAGAAACATTCTATTTCCGATCTCTTGTATCAGATAGTCTTCTATAGATAGCACATATACGAATCTCGATGAAGTGAATTTCGATACACCATGTGTTCTCTTGAGGAAAAAGGCCTTTATATTCTCTAAAGTTTGAACACTCACTTTTAATTGATCCCAGATAAGTTCCATTCCGTAAGTCAAACTGGTATTATTTCCATTTGAATGACTTCCATTGGGATGGTCAGGAATAGGTCTTCGGGCTTAGGAATCTCTTTCATAGCTCTAATCCCTGCTATTGTTTTGTATCTAACGAGAAAAGAGTAGGCGGTCTGAGCAGTTTGAAAGCAAAGGACCAGATATTTGAACTGATTCATAATGGCTAATTTGTTTTCTTCTAGGTAAAATTAGTCTTGTAATGCATTTCTTCCTCCCTTCCGGAACGTCATTTGGTGTGTGTTTTAGGTTATGATTGTACACTTATTTTCCATTGCCAATTCCAACAATCCATCGATCGCATCTTCGACGTCTTTCAGGATTGTTCCTCCTATGACAATGTCATCAGCATACAAGTATACAATGCCTTATTTATCCATCCCATGAGTGATTCTTGTCACATTGGCTGTTACGATATTAAAAAATACGGGACACATGTGGCCACCCAGTAGTGCACTGTTCGTTTGGGTTATGACACAGGATGTTTTCATGCCATCATCAATGACCTCTCGTGTCAGATACTATATTTCTGATTATTATGGCAACATAGATTTCCCGTCTGATAATGCGCTCTAATTTTCTGATAAGTACTTCCCTAATCAGTAAGTTGAAAGCCTTATTATAGTATATGCAAACTGCGAAGAATTATCCCTTTTCATTTCTTAAGACATCATTTTTGTCAGTCAATAAATTCCTTACTGCACGGAGAGTTGATCTTCCCATTCTATAGCCAAATTCAAAGTCCGGAATAGAAGTATCAAACAACTCGGTCTATCTATTACGTAGGATTTTGGTGAACACTTTGAAACCGTTGTTCTCTAGTGTGATACCTTGATAGGAGTTGCGATCTTCTGTCTTACCTTTCCCTTTTTAGAGAATTTTAACTTTGGAGTACCTCAACCACTGAGGCATATCTCCTTTCTCTAATTTTTTTTGACAGGGAATTATGTAATCTCATAAAATTTGTCTCGGGGTTAAAGAGTAACACCCATTACAATGTGGGTTCAATCATGTAGACCGACTGAATAGCATTTAATTTCGCTACGTAAGATGATGCAGAGATCTAACTAGTGTAAAGTTAATTAGTGTAGCTTTCAGCAGTAACATTTCTATCACGTTTTCTTCAAATATGAGGAACCAAGCGCGTTTCTACTCTTCAATGATGAAGTATCATACAGTCTACCATGATCAGCAACCCATAATCGCAGACGAATGTGTCGAATTCTACCGGCTGTCACATTAGTTAATTTAGTTTTCTTACTGAGGAATTTGGCAAACTTATTTCAATAAAGTTGGTATTTAGGCTTTCACGCCAATGAAACCCCGTACAAGAGACGGCGTAAACCTAGAAAAGTTGCTGGGGTTTTAATTCCTTAGCCCTGAAATCAAACATACAATCGTTTTTATAGCCTTTATAGGGAGGGGAAAGACTGATTGAGCGTTTAACCCTCGCAGTCAAGTACTGGAGGTACACGAGATATGAATTTAGGTAGCGCGCAGACTATGGGGTTGCGCAAATGGATAACAAGAGCTCGCTGACGAGCCATCTCGGAGTTGCTTGGTGAAACCTCGCACAAGACTCGGCATAAACGTTGAAAATTTGCTGTTTTTTAAACTGATTTTGTTATTATTACATGGAATGACTAAATTTGTTTTGTTACTGTAACTCTTTATCATGACATGGTAGGTAGTTTCCGCAATATTACTTAGTGTGGATATGACAATTGCTACCAAGTTTTATGAAATTTTAGCGTACCATTTATAAATACAAATATAGTATGAAGACGTTAAACGATAGGTGTTCAATATTTAAGAAAGGTTATTTTAATTTTACTACACAGAAGCTGATGTTTATTTTACAATATATAAACCCACTTTCCTACCTCTGATTAATAACTGGGTGAGTGAAAATGCAACTAGTCTACACAAATGCTATAGCTGGGAATTAAACTCCGTCAGCCTTTTTTGAGAAGCAAGCAGCGTGACTACAGCACCAGCACGGCACCTTCTGAGTAGTGTAATAATGATGATAATGATAATAACAATAACAATAATAATAATTTGAATAAGATTATTAATTATAATCGAAACCGAAAGAAAATTGATATTTGCAAACCACATAAAGAACTAAACGACAAAAGAAAATGAAAAAAAGACTTAAGGGTATGTGGATAAATTAAAATAAATTGACACGCAACAAATGTGTGGAACTTAGTACACTGAAGACACTATAAACTTATCGAAAAATATTACAAAATGGAACTAAAATTTCATTCAGCTCATTAACTCAACTTATTTTGATAGGTGACTTCCACTAATCGACTAAAAACGTACATCAAAGGAAAATGTGCATGCAGAATATTCATCTATTTTTTTTTATTTACTTACAAATTCAAGGAAAACAATCAGAATGATATGTTTGAAACACTTTTTCTCATTATTGATCCTAAAAACACCCGGTCGGTCAAGTGTACAGGGGGCTTGGGGCCGAAGCCCAGAACGAGCAAAGCGTGTACATATTATACACACAAAGCTGTTTTATATGACCGAGATCTTGCAGTAACAGTTATTCTGGATGAACATGATATTCCTTCTCCTGCTCACATACGGCTGTTATTTCCTGAAAGTCAATATGTTCTTTCATCTTCTCGAAGAAAATTATATGGGTAATTGGTATAACTCAAGAACGAGCATTCAATTTTACTTTCTATCACCCATTACAGAGGAATTATGTCATTGATATAATTTTCCTTTAACGAGATAAACAAGAAATTTACGTTGAAAAAAATGGCTGTACGAGGACATCACGATTAATTCATTGAAACGGGCAAATGAATACCAAGTAACTAGCGATCTGTCCACACATTCAAGTGACACAAATTATCCCATATTTAATTCACTATAGAATGACCATTCTGGGTAGTTGGAATATACAGGCCACATGAGATCATAAGGGTTATTATACTTCACTGGTGAATACATAACGGATGAATGGATAGCAGAACTTCGGGCTACACCGATTGTGTGCATTTGATTGATTTACTTGAATTGAGCGTTCCACTTTCTGGATTGCACCTTTTCTTTTAAAGGTTCACTTTTCTCAACACAACGACTTAATCCCCTTTCTCCGAAGTAGTATTACAAATTTTCATCCTGAACTTCAATCCAGCAAGATAATACTATGTAAAAAGTATTCGTAAATTAATTCCAGGTGCCAAAAACATGGCCTCTATTAACGTTCGTTCGTTAGTAATGTTAAAGTGTGCATTACGATACGTCATTAAATATTTATATAATTAAATGACGTTGCCTTTACAATAAAACATTGTCAGTCATGCTTTTCATCCTTGTGTTGTGGATTAAAGGATTGATTAGTTCTTGTAATTTTGTTTCTATGTGTATTCGAATGGCTGACGGCTTGACCTGGTATACATGTTTTCTGGAAACGTGCTCGACTGGAGGTGTTCACATCCCGATGCTTGGGTTTCAGCGTAATCCACTTTTTTATTAATAGGCTTATGTTTTCAAATTTATCCCCCCGTAGTGGTAATAAGTTGTATTAACCACTTACTGAATGAGCCAAATCGTCAACAGTGCTCAGTTAGCCACAGGAGAGTTAATTATACGGGCGCAGCACATTCCTCCCTTAACACCTTCAAACTTTACACCACTAGTCAGTTGCCATTCCGCTGGTATTTGCAAGTGAGTGAAAGTAAAGTATTATTAATATTTTAAATTGGGTGTTATAACTTGCAACTAGTCCAGGAACCAGCAAATACACACGGTTTAAATAATAAATCTAAAATACATCAGAGCAAAGAGTATCCCCCTTTCTCCGGGTCGGAGACATACATTTGAGCCAATCACAACATCGATAACAGATGTTAAATAGATGAGCCTACGCAAGTAAAAGGCACGCCATGCAAATAATTAATTGATTTTCTTACAACTACTTAGTCAGGCGAAGACCACACACACACACACACAAACTCACACCTCAACACTAAACACTGGGGCATTCCAATATCAGATGCCATATCAGCAGCGACTTTAAAACAGAAAACCATCTCGATAGTCACTAAACTGCAGTTTAGGGATGCGAGAACGCGGTCATGTAGCCCCGTGTACTTTAGGTGTTTGTAATATCTGACTCTGATAACCGGTGGTAATTGTAATGGCTGTATTAGTGTGTGCTATCTGTGATTCAGGCAAGGACTGCAGAAGATCATTTTCAAGTAGTTCCTACTTTTGCTACCAAATGCTACCGTCGACGACACCTAGCTGTGAACTTGGCTACTGAATGATACCAAAACCAGCACAAGGCGACGAACGTTGGAATCTTATAAAGCGTTAATCAAATCTCACCTACAAATTTAGCTTCACACAATCATAGTTAGCGGAAGGTTCTTATACATGCCATGAATCTCTGATATGGGCCCGTCAGCTTGACATCCCGTCCGAAGGAAGGCATAGCGAGGGACTTTTAACGCTCTTAAAAATCCTACGACTTGCGCTATGTTTGTACCAGCGAACATGGGCATAGAAGCTCCACATGCTACCAACGACGCTACCGAAAACACCAAAATGAAATATTTATATATATTGTACAGCCCGGGGGCAGTACCCCCTGAGACCCACCCTGCCATCTTTTACCAAAACTACCCGCATAGGCAGACCATAAGCCTCATGCATTTCCTCAGACACGAGCGAGCCCGGCATACTGCTGACGGCCGCGCTTACGAAATATAAACATAAACACGGTAAATGGAGCGACAACTATGGGGAAATGCTGACCAGGCAGTGGGGGGAGGTCTTAAAACCTAGACCCAGAGGAGCCCCATCATCTGTTCTGTTCTGTTCTGCTCTTGGCCAGCGGCCTTGCCCGACGAGTTCCAGTTCTTCACCAGGTGAGATCTAGTTGTGCTCAGAGTCCTTTATCTTTGTAAAACACCTACCCTGAACTACTGTACACCTTACAAATTGTACCACATTTTATATTTGTTCAAACTCCCCAAGAGGGACATCACATCACATTTACTGGCCAATAAACACATGGTCAGTAAGCATACACGTTTATCACTAATTACACCCCATCTTTACATCCTTATACCCAACCTGACCTTAGTCATAATTGCCCCTGACCGTAGAGGCCAGTAATCGCATTGTCAGGTTCTATTGTACTCGAGCACGCGACTCGACTGCAGAGTGCCGAGTCACTGACTCTGCATATTTGCTGAATTGCTCACTCTACTTAATTGGCAGGCTAGATTAGCAGCCTGCACTTAGACGTTCATCCCCTGGCAGGTAATTGCATCTTGCAGGGACGCCCCCAATAGATTAAGAACTCACACCAACACACTACACTGGTAGTCTCTCCTAACCACGGGAAACTACCCTCATTCGGAAGCAGTTCTCAAAATTAGCACATCTACACTACCGTGTTTTTCCCACCCCCAACCAAGGGATAAAACAATATATATATACAGGGTGTCATTTATGTGCTTGAGTAACCTCAAGGGGTGTGTAGGGGATGGGTATAGGATCAATTTGAGATAGGGGATCTGGGGTCGGAATGGCCTCCTAACCCTAGAAAACAGGTTTGTTTCAGGCCCCCGCCCCTCTACAGTAGGGAAGCGCGCAATGTGTTATTCTGAAGTCAGGCACTCTTTCACTGTCACCGGTCTTGGCGCGACCACCGCTCAACGCTGCGTTAGCCGAGAGGATGGCGGCGAGCCGCGGTGCCACGGGGGTCCCTGGTTCGTTTCTCCTGGGGTGCCATGCCTTCATTTTTTTCTTTTTCTTTAATTTTTAGAGGGGAAGGAGAGAGCGTAGTCACATTGCGTGTTTATTCTGTGCTGATTTTTTAAAAACTATCCTTGATTCTGTAAATTAATTGCCTTTTGATTATTAGTATCAACGATTTACGTGTGTTTGTGTAGTAGTTAAAGACGACGGAACTATCAATTGGCAAAAGGAATGCAGCTCTCGGCTAACGCAGCGTTGAGCGGTGGTCGCTCCAAAGCCGTTGACAGCGAAAGAGTGCCTGACCTCAGAGTAACATATTGCGCGCTTCCCTTCTTTACAGGGGCGGAGGGCCTGAAACAAACCTGTTTTTGGGGTTAGGAGGCAATTCCGACCCCAGGTTCCCCATCTCAAATTGATCCTATACCCATCCCCTACACGCCCCTTGAGGGTACTCAAGTACATAAATGACAACCAGTATATAGATATATACATTCCATGTAAACCTTTGAACTGCCGGAGGGCTTTGCGTCTGAGGGATGTGAAACGAAAATATTGGTCAACATTTTCCATAAGCCTCAACATGGTACTCTACTCGAATTTGTGGTTTGAGTAATATTATTATCTCCATAAAGAAAGCATAAGTTTTGTAAATTTATAGTAGCTGGATTAGGTAGTCGAACTCTGGCTAGCGCTAAGTCGTGAAGGGACGTTATCTCTGTAAAACGCCGAACCCATCAGAAAATTACTAAAGGAAAATAATATATAATACGGCAGAAAGCCGATCTTGTTTGATCCGGGCCAAGATAGGCAATTCGCAGAACAAGAAAAGGTGTGGATAACACGCGCATTGTATCTAGTGGTGAGCTGAGAATATCACGTGACATTACTGAGGCCAATAGGAACATTCGATGGAATTTAATTACCAATATATCAAATGAACTAATTGCAAGTTATTTTACGATATTTTATGAATTGGGAATTTAAAGTCTAATAAATGAAGATTTATCAGAGATACCATTTTTGAGAAATATGTTTCAATATGGCAGAAAGAGGATTGGAAAGTATCCCGCCTAAGACACGCGTGGATTTTCATGGTGACGTCAAATGTGAGTGGAGAAGGGGAAACGAGCGAGGGAAACGCGGCTTCTTGTTCGTGAGACGTAACGAACCTCGGTGTCCCAGTGCGTGCTTTGTTTGAAACATTACAGTGATCGGTAAAAAAGTATTGCGACTCATCGCGAAATGTATTTGCTTGAATGCAAACGTGCGAGTACAGTTTTACACAGTGTTAAGTGTCGAGATGTAGTGAAAATTATTACCGGAATTGAGAAGGAAAATGCGTGAAATAAGCAATTTTGTTCGAGGAGCGAACGCAAGGAAAGGTAGTCAGACTTTGTGAAGGAACAGTTCAAAATCGGTGTTATGAACATTTCGTAGAGTGAAATTACAGAAACGAACCGACTAGTTATATTTCTGTCGGGAGAAGAAAGTATTCGATGTTTAAATACAATAATCGCCACAACGCCACAGAGTGCAGTTATTGAGCTTAAGTTTCGAGCAGCATTGGAAACGTGAACAAGTTAACAGATATTATTTCTACTACTACCATTTCTTCGATATGATTATGAAAATGTTGTTACAATCGAGATTGAGAGGGACATTTTCTAACATTACAGAAGTTGTGATAATGCAGTGCTAAATATACAGCGGGTTACGTAACCTACAAAATGAAGACGAGAATATTAAGAGTGACTTATAATATCGGTGACGATACTGTCTCGATATTTCAACAAACATTAATCTATGAAAATAAAATGGACAAGGCTTGGATGAGATTGAAGGAATACTACGCAGAAGACATGAAGAACGGAAGAGCAAGAGGTCGGAACGAGAAGAAGAACTAGAGAGGAGGGCCTGGACCTGGAATCGAACGAGGAAGATCGTAGACGGAGAGATGCATTTCGGATTGGTGTAACATCTCGGTCCAGTCAGGTGAAACATCTTGAAGCTTGAAGGCGAATGCTAGGATGAAACTAAAATCCAGGAAAGTGGGTGAGTAGTGGGGTACAGAGTTCTAGGACTTCCCCTACTTTCATATAATCTTTGGCGATATCTCTCGAACGAATGATCGGATTTTAACGAACGAGGTGTTGTTGGCGTTGGGATCACGTCCTCTTTGTTAAGCATGTGTGTTGGTATTTTTTTGTTTTTTTATGTTTGTTTTTTGGATTGCCGCTATTTTGGAAACGGTGAATTTTGGAAAAAAGTTTGTTTGACGTTAATGTAAGGTGGCTATGCCCTCTAGGCGGACAGCAAGCTTCAAGGGTGTTGGAGGGGGGAAAAATGATAGCCTACTTTCTCGCGAACATTGGCGATAATTGGCGAATGGATGGTTGGATTTTAGCGAATGAGGTATTGTTGGCATTGGGATGACATGCTGTTTACTAAGAATGTGTGTTTTTTTTGTTGAAAATTCTTGTTTTTTGGATTGGCGCTATTTTGGAAACGGCGAATTTTGGAAAAAAGTTTGTTTGACGTTATGAAAGGTATGCATGCCCTCTAGGTGGGCAGCACGTTTCATGGGTGTAGGAGGGGAAAATGATGGCCTACTTTCTCGCGAACATTGGCGCAAATTGGTGAATAGATGGTCGGATTTTAACGAATGAGGTATTGTTGGCGTTGGGATGACATGCTCTTTGCTACGAATGTGCGTTGGTATTTAAAAACAATATTTGTAAATTCTTGGTTTTGGATTTTTGATTATCTTGGAAACGGTGAATTTTGGAAAAAAGTTTGTTTGACTCTAATGTGGGTATGCCTTCTAGGTGGGCAGCAAGTTTCAAGTGTGTAGGCCAAAAAGAAACTTAATTTCGAAAAATGCTGACAATTTTGGAAACGGTGAACTTGACGAAAAATGTTTGTTTGTGATCAATGGTTGGTATTTACTCCCTCTACCCGCACCATAAATTTGAAGTCGCTAGGTGAAAAACCTTAAACATGTGAGATGTCGTAGGACTCGTGGTGAACTCCCCTTTACTATGGACGGGGTATATGCACCCCCAAATGAAAACTAACCTTACCCGGGGGTGAAATAGTTTTTTTATGCATGAAGACTTGAAGTGGGCTTTGGTAAGAGAGCGGGCTTCATAAATGATTACTTATAAATTTTTTATTTTTTTAATATTTATTAAGAACCAAAAAACTAACAAGTCATTAGCTTTTTAGTATCTCGCTAACCAATAATCGGATTTAAACATATGGGGTGTCGTAGGACTCATGGTGAACTCCCCTTTTCTATGGATGGGGTATATCCACCCCCAAATAAAAACTACCGTTACTCGGGGGTGAAATAGTAATTTTCTTGTATGCATAAGCACTTGGAGTGGGCTTTTGTCAAAAGGGCCTAACTACAGTTTTGTTAATATTTTCTGAAACCCTGATGGGATTTTGCCATAGACAGCACTCTAGACCTTGGGATGACGCTCCGTTTTTTGAATGTATAATTCATTTTTGTCAAAAGGGCCAAACTACACTTTTGTTAATATCTCGCAAACTAATCATGCTAGGGTCTTGTAAGAGGGGTCCTAGGACTTGGGGCGACGTCCCCCTTTGGGGGGTGAAACTACCCCTCAAAATTGAAAAATCAATATCTTTGAAACTAAGAACCCTATAACTAGGCATGATAGCTTTAAAAAATAGGTGATAACATAGGCTTTTACCTCGATTGGTCATTTCACCCCTAAAACAATAAAGTCATGTTATGGGAAAGAAAACGTGTTAAACACTTAAAAATTATAAATGAACCTAAGATCTTTTGTTTTTGATGAAAAAATTGCAGGGGGGGGGGGGGTGAAAACTAGCCCCAAATTGAAAAATTGATATCTTGGAAACTACGTTCCGTAAAATTAGGTGTATGGCTTAAAAAATTGGTCATGACATAGGCTTTTACCTGGATAGATCATTTCACCTCTAAAACAGAAAATAGTGATTTTACAGGGGGGGGGGGGGAAAGGTGTTAAACGTGTAAAATGATAATTGAACCTGAGATCTTTTTGTTTTTTCATGAAAAATAGTAGGAGGGTAAAATCTACCCCCGCCCCATTTGAAAAATCTATATCTTGCAAACGAAGAACCCTAAAATTAGATGTGATAGTTGAAAAAATACAAGATGACATATGCTTTTACCTTGATAGGTTATTCGACGCCCAAATAGGAAATAGTCATGTTACAGTGGGAAGAGGTATTAAACACCTCAAAAGCATATGCGTTTTGTGAAACCATGCATTAATGGACATGTGTATGGATTATTATTATTATTATTATTATTATGTAATTATGGATTAATGTGTGTATAGGTATCTGACCAGTAGGCTAATAGTAAACATTTGTATGATTTGTTGTTGAAGAAGTCAGGAAGGCCAACCCTTTGGCATGGCCCATGAATTGACCCAAAAGTTTTACCTGTCAAGACTCAGTGTACCCTGTTCCAGCCCTTAGACCTGCGATAAAATGTCTTGGCAGAGTGCTGTAATCGAACCTGGACCTCTGTTATGACTGTCAAGTTATAATAATATTATAATAAATAATGTATTTTATAAATGAGAGAGAGACAGACATGCTTTAATGCTCCCGCTAGATCCAGTCTGCAAACATACACTAGCTTGCTGAACTAGCTGATAAGAGCAACGCAGTGTTGTCGGATTTCTTGTCTGGCTGATTGTGCAACTGAAATTTAACCGGAGCCGCATATGCCAATGCTGATGTGCATTACTTGGCCTCTTTTATTACCTGACTGCATGCTAGCATAACTGTAATTCAAATAAAGATCATGATGATGATGATGATGATGTTTTAAGGGGGAAGGGTTAACATGTAGGCTATCGACCGCTAATGGTTTGGGAGATGGTTAAGATGAAAATAAAATGTTAACTATAACTAAAACTAACTACACACTAATAGACTAGAAAAGGAAATCGATTACAAAAGGACTATAAGGCCAATAAAGGAATAAAAAATTCCCTCAAGAATGTGGATTGAGGGAATTGGAAGGAAGGAGAGCCCTGAAAGGCAGATAGGAAAGTAAAAGAGGAGAGCTCTGCCCCAGAGGTAATGGATGAAAGGGGGAAAACCGGAGCCAGCTCAGGAATCCCTTGGGGTCACCAACTTTCGAACTGATCAGCTGTGAGCCCCCTGAGGGTGTAGCCATATCCAGGGTGCACCACAAGTGGTGGGGGCTACATACACCCTACCTTTGGTGTGGCTACAGCAACAAAAAAGGGGCAGGAAATAACATGAAAATAAAAAGGAAGGCTGCCTCTTCACACAACGAGGGTATTAGATAAAAAAAATAAACAACGGGTCAATTAAGTTGGAAAAAGGAAAGAGACACCCTAGGCTTTCGATACCTAATAATGTCAGGGTCGGTAGAGAATAAGAGTTGACCAAGTGTGGTCGAAAGAAAAGACAGAGACGATCCCAGGACAATTCAGTAGAAGCAATGCCGGACACTGCTGGGGCCCCCCGGTCGCCAACCCGCATACCACTAGATGTGAGCCCCTCAGGGTGGTGGAAATAAAGACCTCTTTGAGTTATATCAGTGGCTTTAAGGACGCTAACACATGACATATGCCTATGATTCGATACTGGTCCTAGGGCTATGAAAAATTGTATTAGAAACTCAGATAATAATACTGTTTATTATTTTGCCTAAGTAAAGTACATGGGACTGATAACCATGATTTCCAAGCCCCTAAGTAAGAACAAAACAAATTATTTTCATTTCTAATCAGTGGGGTGAGGTGAGTTTTTTTAACACCAAACTCATGTGGTTTTCCACTTCTACTCCAGGAAAATGCCATGGTTGTCCCACAGACATGCGCAAAGAAAATCAAAACATGTTATGTTTGGATAAATTCCATACCTACATGACAACATGTATTTAAAATAACAAGTAATGAGCATTTTATGTTTACAATAGTGGGATGGTTGCAAACTACCAATGCTTAGAGCTTATTAGCAGCTTTTCTTAAGGGTGACATGCAGTACACTTACTTGAAAAACTAACAAGAGAAGTGTTCGATTTTCCCGCAACATGCATTCTGAAAGTGAATATAAATGACTATGCACTTAAGTCCATAACCACCTCCTTTCCATTCCTACCCTTCATAGTTAAAGGCACGCATTAATACAGGCATTACAGTGACAGAGGTTATTTGTAAAATACCTACATATCTGAGATTTATCTTGAAATTGACCAGAATTTTGTAAAATCCACTAAATTTACCGCAAATTTAGTAAATTCCACCAAATTATAGCAAAATCCAACAAATGACTACCAGATTTATTGAAATGCCATTGATTTATGAAAGAATGGTTTAAGCTACCTCAAATGCATATAACATTAGCCAAATATACATGAAAATTCACTAAAATTTACCAAATTTAGCCAAGTGGTGTACAAACCATGAAATTTTCCGCTAAATGAAATACTTTTGTATAAAACTTTAAATTAGATGTTACTATTAGGTAAATTTGTCTTAGTACATAAAATTACTTACTTATTCATCCTCTGATCCGGATGAGTCGACTTCTTCTTCTTCCCCTTCCTGCTCCGTCCTCGAGTATTGACAATAAATTACACACCTCCTGAGGCAACTGTCTTCATATCTTCTTTGGTAGACTTCCCGTGCTAGAGATTACTGGATCAGAGCTTAGCAATAGTCTATGGAACAAGTCAAAATTATTGGAAGGATTTAAGGCGACACAAACGTCTTTTGAGTGTTGTCTTAAATCCTTACAAGTATCACAACGTATAAAATAGGATTTAAGACGACACTCAAAACACGTTTCATATTCATTAAGTCCATTATTATTAGGAACCATTTTCTGACAAGAGGTGTTGCTGCATATGGCAAGGCTTTACACTCCTGGGTTAGTCAGTCTTTCTTGCTAAGGATCCTCTATATACCCTAGACAAGGCTATACATGTTAGTTCTGAACACTTAGGGTTAATTGTATATTAAAATTATATGCACAGCTTATACAAGCACGTTTTGCATGCAGTCAAACTTTGTAAGATAGTTACATACAACACGCAAAGTATGTTTCCGCTACCTAGCGGTGGATATGAGTACTCACTGGTGATATCCGAGGTGAGCTGATTAGCTCACAAATTTGCTCCCATATTTGCCCCCATATTGACTCCCATATTGGCTCCCACATTTGCTCCCATATTTTCCCCCCCATATTGGCTCCCATATTGACTCCCACATTTGTTCCCATATTTGCTCCCACTTTTGCTCCCATATTGGCTCCCATATTGGCTCCCACATTTACTCCCATTTTTTTGCTCCCCATATTAATGCCAACTCTTATAACTATAAGCAGCAGCAAAATATAAATGGAATAATATTTCTGATAATGTTCAAAACAAAAGTCCTGAGGTCTTGGGTTTGAATTCCCAACTATGGTTGTCAGCCAACGAGTTACAATATTGGACATTTTATTTTTATGTTGCATGATAATTTGCCCATCTCGCGGTGTAGTGGCTAGTATATTTGGGTGTTATCCCTGAAGTCTTGGGTTCCAACTTAACTATGCCCAGAATTCAATTTTGATCTGAGAGTTGAAAGGTTAGTAGGTGAAGTTAGGTTAGGTTAGGTAATGAAGGGCCAAGTGAGGTTAGATGAAGTTAGGTTAGGTTAGGTGAAGTTGGGTTACGTTAGGTTAGGTGAGGTTAGGTTAGGTTAGGTTAGGTCAAGTTGGATTAGCTTAGGTTAGGTTACGTAAAGTTAGGTTAGGTGAGGTTAGGTTAGGTGAGGTTAGGTTAGATTATGGTAGATTAGGTTAGGTTAGGTTAGGCTATGACTATGTTTGTTATGTCTAGTTGTTTTAGAAAAACACCACTTTTGCTCTCATATTTGCTTCCATATTTTCTTAGCACTTTAAACTATCTTGACTTGCGTATATAATTTTGCTGGCAAATTTGTTGACATATTTCTTAGCATATTTGCTCCCACTTTTTATATTTGCTTTGCTCCCGCATTTGATCCCATATTTGCTCCCACTTTTTTTGGGTCACAGTTTTTGCTCCCGCATTAGCTCCCACATTTGCTGACACTTTCTTACCCCCACCTTTGCTCCCACTTTTTGCATGTATATATGCTCCCACATTAAACTATTGTTGTTATTACCAAGTAGTCTTTACTAGAGATTAGTTTATACTTGACAGTTGATATGGAAGTATCAGTGACTAGGTATGGTAAGCCTTTTGTATACTACTAAGGATATGCATATATTGTGAAACGAAGCAAAAAAATGGAACTGTTATTTGACGCTGTTCAAAGCAACGATCGAAACAGTGTCGAGGAATGCTTAAGACAAAAGAATTGGACATACTTTCTTCTAACAATCATGATTGTAAACTTATCATGCTAGTCTAAAAGTAAGGAAACCCCAAACCAAAGCAAAAAACCAAGTCCAAGAAAAAGATAGTGCTGCTGAAGATAATATTAACCTCAATTTTAAAACACTACAACGCACTCATGCTGTTAGCGAGTTGTCAAATGAGAAACCTTTAACACCTCCTGTAAAACCCATGTTGATGCACCCACCCACATCTCAAAATCCCTCAACTCTATCAGAGACAACACACCCCATAAAGAAGTTGGTGGGGAAAGGTGAAAACCATGGTAATGATGGTAATAATAACATAACAATGTTTAAGTACTCTAGCACATCCAATAAGAAGCTTTCAACACTACCAAAGACAACTCAAACCATTAAACAGACTGTGGACACAGGTGGAAATTATGATGGAAATGATGACGATGATGATAATCATAATTATAAAGATGATTATAATGATGAGGATGATAATCATGATGATGG
The DNA here is from genome assembly GCA_946902985.2 of Meconema thalassinum. Classification (NCBI taxonomy): domain Eukaryota; kingdom Metazoa; phylum Arthropoda; class Insecta; order Orthoptera; family Tettigoniidae; genus Meconema; species Meconema thalassinum. Next base: position 3,056,940 of record CAMPQE020000041.1, read on the forward strand.
TGATAATGATGACCTGCTTCCCGAGTTTTTGAAACCATTCATAAAAAATAGCAAATGGAATGATCCTAATATATTAGTCGAACGTCTACAGCTCTTGCATGCCTGAAAACAGGTTGGTCATATTGTTTTTGAGGAAGAGATATTAAATATAGAAGATGAACTTCGTAAAGCTGCTATTATTGTGTGATGGGTCAACGTAGCAACACCCCCATCCCCTAAAAATAATTTTCAACAAGTGTTATGTTTAAAAGAAATGATAAAAAAAGAGTTGTATTATGTGTGTCTATCTCTTATAAAAATATTTTGATTAAATTAATAAACATAGTTTCTGTATATTTCTTGTTTTCGGGCATGTTCAAGCAACAGTTATGTCAGGGAAGGGCTTCGAACCCCTGCTTCCTTATATATTTGGAAATTTGATCTTAAGTCAAACGCTTTAACCACTCGACCACCCTGACAGTTACTGATTTAATTAGTGTTGTTGGACATCAGTGTTTACAAAACTTTTTTTCAGTATATATTTGCTCAACCACTTTTTGTTTTTTCTATGCAGATTTTTGTTTTGTTTGAATTTTTCCGTAACATTGCAGTTATTAGTATTATAAACTGAGTGTTATTCAAAATTTCAAATAGAGCTGTGCCTTGTTAGCATTAAACTCTCTTGGTCATTAAAATAACTACTTGTAAAATAATTCCACTGCCAAATCCTATTAGCAAATAGCATATATTAAATATTCTCACACTATAGAACAACCACATCGAAATCATTCATTGTAGGAATAGCTTTAATGGGGCCACCAAAACCTTCAAGTATGTGATATACATTTCCACATAGTGTTGTATTTTAATCGATACTGCCTCCAATGCTTACATTAATTAAGAATACAGTAAACGTATAAACATTTTATAAATCATAATTATTTACATAAAATATCATATAATAAATATTTTCACACCAAAGAATGATCATTTCAAGATCATTTATTGTAGGAATATATTTACTGGGATCTCCAAACCTTCAAGTAAACCATATGTAATATACATTCCACATAGCTACGTAACCGACAGTTCGTCGTGGTATGAATCACAGGCACCACGCGCGTGCTCATTGTTTGTGTTGCATTTCTTCACAATCACCCCCCACGCCAAAAGGAAAATATAGCAAGCGAGTGGAAACATGTTACACATCAATAATTTTACAACAGCTCTGAGGTATTGTATGGTCATTTTCTTTAGTACTGCATAACTGTTTGTTGACTAGCATTTACTGTTACACAACATTATTTTTGGTAAGCTCTACATAAGTATCCTAATTGTATCCGGTATAATGTCTTGTTTAACAAACAAGCTCCTACGGTTTGTTTATAGGTTTAAGCCTCTGTTCTATATAATTTCAAAAAATGATAAACAGCTTTCTACAAATGTACTCGCTGGTCAATAACCAACATAGTGGCCTAAATGTTTCCCTGATAGGTAACTCATGTTTGGTTAGTCAATTCTTATTGCAAGGCCAGTCAAGAACAACAAAAAATTAGTCTTAACGTATATATCAATCATCAACACCATGTCATTAAACAAATCAAACCATCTTAAGGTATTTATTAAATTTATTTGCATTTTAGCGACCTTAAAGAGGAAAGTATAGACAGGAATTGTGAAAAGGAAACCGTTCAATCATTCAATGTCGTTAGTGTTAGGAACCTCAACGTAAGAGGTTACGAAAGTCTATGTGAGGGTGTGGTTTTTACAGCTGGATGCCTTTTCCTGACACCCACCTCAGAGACAAGTTTATGGGAGATGAAACTCAACTATCATGTCGAATGTGGAGCTCCTAGTCTAGGAGAAAGTCATGTTGAGGTATTTGTCTGCAGGGAGTGTGGTAAACGAAACAACAACAATGGCATACATGTAAAGGAAATATTATGGAAATTTCGAGCACATGTTGTCTATTTTAATAAAAAAATTGGTTAAATTTCATGGTTTGTACACCAGTTGGCTAAATTTGGTAAATTTTAGTGAATTTTCATGTATATTTGGCTAATGTTATATGCATTTGAGGTAGCTTAAACCATTATTTCATAAATCAATGGCATTTCAATAAATCCGGTAGTCATTTGTTGGATTTTGCTACAATTTGGAGGAATTTACTAAATTTGCGGTAAATTTAGTGGATTTTACAAAATTCTGGTCAATTTCAAGATAAATCTCAGATATGTAGGTATTTTACAAATAACCTCTGTCAGTGTAATGCCTGTATTCATGCGTGCCTTTAACTATGAAGGGTAGGAATGGAAAGGATATGGTTATGGACTTAAGTGCATAGTCATTTATATTCTTTTTCAGAATGCATGTTGTGGGAAAATCGAACACTTCTCTTGTTAGTTTTTCAAGTAAGTGTACTGCATGTCAACCTTAAAAAAAGCTGCTAATGAGCTCTAAGCATTGGTAGTTTGCAACCATCCCACTATTGTTAACATAAAATGCGCATTACTTGTTATTTTAAATACATGTTGTCATGTAGGAATGGAATTTATCCAAACATAACATGTTTTGATTTTCTTTGCGCTTGTCTGTGGGACAACCAAGGCATTTGCCTGGAGTAGAAGTGGAAAACCACATGAGTTTGCTGTTTAAATAACTCACCTCACCCCAACTGATTAGAAATGAAAATAATTTGTTTTCGTCTTACTTAGGGGCTTGGAAATCATGGTCATCAGTCCCATGTACTATACATAGGCAAAATAATAAACAGTATTATTATCTGAGTATCTAATACAATTTTGCATAGCCCTAGGACCAGTGTCGATCCATAAGCGTAAGTCATGTGTTAGCGTCCTTAAAGCCACTGATATAACGCAAAGAAGTCTTTATTTCCACCACCCTCAGGGGCTCACATCTAGTGGTATGCGGGTTGGCGACCACAGGGACCCCGGCAGTGTCCGGCATTGCTTCTACTGAATTGTCCTGGGCTCGTCTCTGTCTTTTCTTTCGACCACACTTGGTCAACTCTTGTTCTCTACCGACCCTGACATTATTAGGTATCCAAAGCCTAGGGAGTCTCTTTCCTTTTTCCAACTTATTTGACCCGTTTTTTTTTTTTATTTTTTTCTAATTCCCTCGTTGTGTGAGGAGGCAGCCTTCCTTTTTATTTTCATGTTATTTCCTGCCTTTTTTGTTTTTGTTGCTGTAGCCACACTAAAGGTAGGGTGTATGTATCCCCCACCACTTGTGGTGCACCCTGGATATGAGCTCACTCAGGGGGCTCACAGCTGATCAGTTCGAAAGTTGGCGACCCCAAGGGATTCCTGAGCTGGCTCCGGTTTTCCCCCTTTTATCCATTACCTCTGGGGCAGAGCTCTCCTCTTTTACCTTTCTATCTGCCTTTCATGGCTCTCCTTCCCTCCAACTCCCTCAATCCACATTCTTGAGGGCATTTTTATTCCTTTATTTGCCTTATTGTCCTTTTCTCATCGATTGCCTTTTCTAGTCTATTAGTGTGTAGTTAGTTTTAGTTATAGTTTACATTTTATTTTCATCTTAACCATCTCCCAAACCATTAGCGGTCGATAACCTACAAGTTAACCCCCCCCCCCCCTTAAAACAACAATCATCATCATCATCATCATAATGATCTTTATTTGAATTACAGTTATGCTAGCATGCAGTCAGGTAATAAAAGAGGCCAAGTAATGCACATCAGCATTGACATATGCGGCTCCAATTAAATTTCAGTTGCACAATCAGCCAGACAAGAAATCTGACAACACTTCGCTGCTCTTATCAGCTAGTTCAGCAAGGTAGTGTATGTTTGCAGATTGGAGCTAGCGAGAGCATTAAAGCATGTCTCTCTCTCTCATTTATGAAATACATTATTTATTATAATATTATTATAACTTGACAGTCATAACAGAGGTCTAGGTTCGATTTCAACACTCTGCCAAGACATTTTATCTGCGATCTAAGGGCTGGAACAGGGTACACTGAGTCTTGTCAGGTAAAACTTTTTGGTCAATTCATGGGCCATGCCAAAGGGTTGGCCTTCCTGACTTCTTCAACAACAACTCATACAAATGTTTACTATTAGCCTACTGGTTAGTTACCTATACACACATTAATCCATAATTACATAATAACAATAATAATAATAATAATAATAATAATAATAATCCATACACATGTCCATTAAAGCATGGTTTCACAAAACGCATATTCTTTTGAAGTGTTTAATACCTTCTCCCCTGTAACATGACTATTTCCTATTTTAGGCGTCAAATAACCTATCAAGGTAAAAGCATATGTCATCATGTATTTTTTCATCTATCACACCTAATTTTAGGGTTCTTCGTTTGCAAGATATAGATGTTTCAATTGGAGGGGGGGTAGTTTTTATCCTCTTACTATTTTTCATGAAAAAAAACAAAAAGATCTCAGGTTCAATTATCATTTTACACGTTTAACACATTTCCCCCCTGTAAAATCACTATTTTCTGTTTTAGGGGTGAAATGATCTATCCTATGTCATGACCAATTTTTTAAGCCATACACCCAATGTTACGGATCTTAGTTTCCAAGATATCAATTTTTCAATTTGGGGCTAGTTTTCACCCCCCTGCTATTTTTTCATCAAAACCAAAAGATCTTAGGCTCATTTATCATTTTTAAGTGTTTAGCACGTTTTCTTTCCCATAACATGACTATTTATTATTTAGGGGTGAAATGACCAATCGAGGTAAAAGCCTATGTTATCACCTATTTTGTAAAGCTATCATGCCTAATTTTAGGGTTCTTAGTTTCAAAGATATTGATTTTTCAATTTTGAGGGATAGTTTCACACCCCAAAGGGGGACGTCGCCCCAAGTGCTAGGACCCCTCATACAAGACCCTAGCATGATTGGTTTGCGAGATATTAACAAAAGTGTAGTTAGGCCCTTTTGACAAAATGAATTATACATTCAAAAAACGGGGCATCATCCCAAGGTTTAGAATGCTGCCTATGGCAAAATCCACTCAGTGGTTCAGAAAATATTAACAAAACTGTAGTTAGGCCCTTTTGACAAAAGCCCACTCCAAGTGCGCAACAATACTACAAAAAATTACTATATCACCCCCGGGTAAGGTTAGTTTTTATTTGGGGGTGGATATACCCCATCCATAGAAAAGGGGAGTTCACCATGAGTCCTACGACACCCCATATGATTAAATCTGATGATTGGTTAGCGAGATACTAAAAAGCGGATGACCTATTCGTTTTTTGGTTCTTAATAAATATTAAAAAAAAAACACATTTATAAATAATCATTTATAAAGCCCGGTGTCTCTTACTAAAGCCCACTCCAAGTGCGCATGCATACAAAGAAAATACTATTTCACCCCCGGGTGAGGGTAGTTTTTATTTGGGGGTGGATATACCCCATCCAAAGAAAAGGGGATTTCACCATGAGTCCTACGACACCCCATATGTTTAAATCCGATTATTGGTTAGCGAGATACTAAAAAGCGAATGACCTATTAGTTTTTTGGTTCTTAATAAATATTAAAAAAGCACATTTATAAATAATCATTTATAAAACCCGCTCTCTTACAAAAGCCCCCTTCAAGTGTGCATGCATACATAAAAAAATACTATTTCACCCCCGGGTAAGGGTAGTTTTTATTTGGGGGTTCATATACCCCGTCCATAGAAAAGGGGAGTTCACCACGAGTCCTACGACACCCCATATGTTTAAGGTTTTTCACCTAGCGACTTCAAATTTATGGTGCGGTTAGAGGGAGTAAATACCAACCATTCATCAGAAACAAACTTTTTTCGTAAAGTTCACCGTTTCCAAAACTGTCAGCATTTTTCAAAATTAAGTTTGTTTTGGCCTACACACTTGAAACTTGCTGCCCACCTAGAGGGCATACCCACCTTTCATTAACGTCAAACAAACTTTTTTCCACAATTCACCGTTTCCAAGATAATCAAAAATCCAAAACCTAGAATTTTCAAATATTGTTTTTAATACCAACGCACATTCGCAGCAAACAGCACGTCATCCCAACGCCAATAATACCTCATTCGTTAAAATCCGACCAACCATTCACCAATTTGCGCCAATGTTCGCGAGAAAGTAGGCTATCATTTTCCCCCCTCCTACCCCCTTGAAACGTGCTGCCCACCTAGTGGGCATGCATACCTTTAATTAACGTCAAACAAACTTTTTTCCAAAATTCGCCGTTTCCAAAATAGCGCCAATCCAAAAAACAAGAATTTTCAAAAATTGTTTTTAAAATACCAACACACATTCTTAGCAAACAGCATGTCTTCCCAATGCCAACAATACCTCATTCGCTAAAATCCAACCAGCCATTCGCCAATTATTGCCAATGTTCCCGAGAACGTAGGCTATCATTTTTCCCCTCCTACACCCTTGAAGCTTGCTGTCCGCCTAGAGGGCATAGCCACCTTACATTAACGTCAAACAAACTTTCTTCCAGAATTCACCGTTTCCAGAATAGCGGTAATCCAAAATACAAACATTTTCATTTTTTCTTAAATACCAACACACATGCTTAGCAAAGAGGACGTGATCCCAACGCCAACAACACCTCGTTCGTTAAAACCCGATCATGCGTTCGGGAGATATCGCCCAAGTTTATATGAAAGTAGGGGGAGTCCTAGAACACACTGTACCCCACTACATGGGTGGGGGACGAACTGGCTTATGGAAACCAGTTCATGCTCTTCTACTAGACATCTATACGCGACATAAAGTATGAAAAGAATTCTCTTCAGTATCCCATTTTTAGAGATCTATGATAAAACCTGTGGCACCATTTTCAACGTTGTTTTTTATTGAATGTTTTATTAGTATTGTTGTTGGAGTTTTTGTAGTCGCTTTTAAGTCAGAATTGGTACATAGTTCGTTAGTTGAGCGTCGAGATATTTTATGATGGTAGATTTTAGTCCGAGTTTTGAATTTTTTCAGTATTTTGCTATTTTGAGTTTGGATTAGAGTTTATGCGATGAATATTTTCGTTTTTTTGTCATTTGCATTGTTTGATTCGATATTTTCAGTTATGTTTAAATTTAATGAAGTTAGGATGACGATCATGTTCTGATCAATGGTAGGACGTATACTTTGTCAACATAACGACAAGTCAGATGAAGAACATTTCTCGTAAAAATGTTCAAATTGTATAAAAGTAAATGATGAAAATGAATTTTATTATTGTCATCATGATGGAAAATACTTTGAATACATAGAATAATTTTCACATCCGGGCAAGATGGCGCGCGCTGTACAACGCGAGTAAACGTGCTCCGCAATTCACCTGCCATAACAGCAAGATAAGTTTCATTTGAATATTCGTGCGACCAGTGCTGCCAACCCCTGCGAAACACTCACCGGCCTCACTTCAGACTTTAAGGACTTTCGTTAAGCTATATCAAGTGAATTAGGTGAGATGAAGAAGGAAGTAAACCATCTGCAGGAACGTATCGACCAGCAGGACATTCAGATTGACGAGGCAGAGCAGTATAGCAGAAGGAACTGCCTCCTCCTTCATGGAGTAAGTGAGACCCCTGGCGAGGACACCTGCACTGTGGCACTGGGAACTTTAAAAACCAGACTGAACATCGAATTGTCTATGGACAGTATAGATAGATGTCATAGACTGGGCCGTATGAAGAGGACGACAGCAGAGGTGGTATCCGCAGGAAATAGGCCTATCATCATTAAATTTCTCAGGTACCATGAGAGAGACCGCATCTGGCGAGCCAAGCGAGCTCTTAAAAGTACCAAAGTACTCGTTATCGAATCTCTGACGTCCACAAGGAAGGAAGTGTTGCGTAAAGCACGAGACTTCTGGGGTATGCGGCGGGTTTCAACGCAGGATGGCCGCATTATCGTCCATTTAGAAGACGGGAAGAAGCTAAACATTAGCACACCTAATGAATTGAACTTTCACATGGGGCGGTTAGGTGGATTATCAGAGCGATAAGACCATTGTGATGTGCCTACTAAACATTATTACGATTATTATTGTTATTATTATTATTATCATTATTACTAGGTTTACGTGTGTGATTGTGTGTGGGTGTGTGGTATATTAACCAGCCAGCGGTCCAGTTCTCCAGGAAATCCAGGTAAGTTTTTTTGTCTCAGTTAAAGTATGTCCGTTAGTCAGGTAGCTACGGTGTTTTCCAATGACAACGACCTTAGCTCTAAGAATAGAACTCTCCCCTCCATAGACGCCAGCAGTTTATTGAAACACGAACTTTCACCATATCCTCACACCCTCCAGTGTTGTCACTTAAACAGCCTAAGTTTGCCCGCACACTTTGACGAAATTCAGGCTATATTTAGCAAAACTAGTGTCCATTTGATAGGAATGAGTGAAAGCTGGTTATCGCCTTCAATTCCAAACAGCATGGTTCAACTTGATGGTTATAATCTCCATCGTCATGACCACACTAATAAGACGGGAGGATGTACCGTTCTCTACTGTAGAGATGACCTGAAGAGCCGTGTCATTTGTACCTCATCGACCGGCGATTTGCCGAGGACGGAGTTCATGTTCGTTGAGGTAGTTGCTAGTGGACAGAAAATACTTATTGGAGTGGTTTACCGACCACCTAAAGTATCTTATATGGCCGAGTTTGAAACGTATCTACTTAACTTACTACCAACGTATGAACATATCATTATATTAGGGGATTTCAACACTAATCTACTTACGAAGAATTACGATAGTAAGAAATTAGAAGACATATTTTCCTCATGTGACTTGACTATCCTTCCCTCAAATCCTACTAACCATGTACATACTACCAACAACATTTCCCACACCTTAATAGATCTCAAAGTGACTAACAACCCTCAGAAAGTGGTATCTCACGGACAGATTTCAGTACCGGCCGTGTCCACCCACGATCTTATATTTCTCGCTTACTCACTACGCGTTCCAAAATAAAAACCTAGGTATATAACGTGCAGGAATATGAAAGATATCGATACGTATGAATTAAGGTACGATGCCTACATTCTTCCGTGGAATGACATTTTAAATCTGAAAGACATTGATGCAAAAATAAATAAATTTAATTCGTTAATACACAGTCTATACAACAAACATTCACCCGAAAGACAGATAAGAATATCACGCAAACCTAATCCATGGTTAACCTCTGATGTTAAACATATGTCTCAACGTGATACTCTCAACCGACATTACAAACGTACCCAAGGCCCAAGTGACTATGAAAATTATAGAATAATGAGGAATAGAACTAAACAAATCATCCGTAATCTTAAGTTTAAATATGTTCGTGAATCAACAAGGAATCTAAATGCGGCTAGTGCTTGAAGGCATCTCCGAGCCATGGGCATAGGCAAAACACGGGAACAGCTTCAGGTACCTGACATTCCACTTGACGATTTAAATGCGTATTTCACGGAAGAGAGAGTTCAGTCTAATCCGCTTAACAGACCTCATGTAAAGAATGACCCATCATTTGTCCCACAAAATCGCCCATGCTTTGCTTTTCGTACTGTCAGCACTAATGAAGTTAAGAAAGTCTTGTATTCTATTGAATCCAAAGCAAGTGGTGTCGACGATATTCCTATAACTTTCATACATAATATCATTGGCGCTATTCTACCCATTCTCACCCATATTTTTAATTACTGTCTCAAAAACAGCTCATTACCTGCAATTTGGAAGTACGCTAATGTAATCCCACTTCCTAAGAACCCAGGTTCTAAACTTCTATCCGATTACCGTCAAATTTCTATTCTCCCCGCTCTTTCCAAAGCGTTAGAACGGTTGGTACATACTCAAATACTGGAATACCTGCACGCTCACTCTCTTCTGGATCTACTCCAATCTGGCTTCAAGAAGGGCCATAGCACAACAACTGCCTTACCCAAAGTGACTGAGGATATCAGACAAGCAATGGACGAAAGACAAGTGACAATACTCACACTCCTTGACTTCAGTAGGGCTTTTGACACGATACATATCCAGACATTGTTGAAGAAACTTGCATGCTTTTTCGGTAATGAGGCTTAAAAATTTTTCACCGCATATCTTACAGATCGCATGCAACGTGAAATAACACAAGATACTGCTTCACAGTGGCGACTCAGGAAGGCAGGAACCCCTCAGGGTTCCGTTTTTGGTCCTCGTATGTTTGTCCTTTACATTAATGACATCTCCTTAGTAATAAAATATAATAGATATCATCTTTATGCGGATGACCTCCAAATTTACTGTCACGTTGGTATCAAAGATATAGCGAACGCGATACGAGATGTAAACACCGACCTGCAACAACTCAGCGTGTATGCTAGTGATAACGCTCTCCTTCTCAACCCCAAAAAGACCCAAGTTATTATAATCGGCTCGCAGGGATTATTGAATTCCATGTATAAAAACTACACTATCCCTCCTGTGACTTTAAATGCAACCGTAATCCCGTTTAATAAAACAGTGAAAAACCTCGGTATGACTCTGACTGAAACTCTTGACTGGTCTGCACATGTAAGTAATACTTGCAGGAAGATGTACGCGACGCTACACCCACTCAAACGGCATAAGGACATTTTGACAGAAGATGTGAGGATAAAACTTATTGAGACTCTGATACTACCAATACTTGACTATTGCGACGTGGTCATTGTTGATGCAACTAGCGAACAAACTAAAAAACTGCAACGAGCATTGAACTCTAGTCTTCGGTTTGCTTTCAACTTGAATTACGATTCTCACGCAACCCCTAGCTACAAAGCTCTTTCTTGGCTGAAACCTGTAGGGCGTCGAAATTTTCATATTTTGACGTCGTATATCGAACCCTAGACGAAAATCTCCCACTGTATATTTCTTCGAAATTTCATTTCCTGTCCTCATTTCATAATATTAATACTAGATTTGGCTCTTCCCTCGCTATTCCCGTTAACCAATCTTCCAAGTACAATAAATCCTTCGTTGTGACTGGGTCGCGACTTTGGAATACACTCCCAGCTGACGTAAAGAAATGCAAGACCTATACACAATTTAAGACTGCTTGCAGAGATTTCCTTTTGAACACCGCTGACTGTTTCGTGTGACTGGTGATGGATGATAGCATGATTGAGCCATTATGGTATATAAATAACTTTTTCGATTCGAAATTAAAATACCCTGTTATTTACCAGATCTAACACTGTCACTTATTATTATTATTATTATTATTGTTTCGCGTAACTGTTTTATATGTTTCTTCGTTTGATGTGCATTGCTGTCATTATTTTTATATCCTGTATTATTATAACTTAATTTCTAGCTACGTATCTTATTCAATGGTAGTATTTGTGTCTTTTATTATAACTATGTGGTTAAGTGTAAGAGAGGGCCACGAGTCCTAACTTCGCCACTGCAAAAGACATAAATAAATAAATAAATAAATACATACCAGGAATCATGTTTTGAGAAACATAGAATGAAACTATGTCTCATAAATTATGTATTATTGATGACAGTAGAGGAAGGCAAGTAACGATATTGTGAAGCTATTGACATTATGCAACATTAAAATGCCAGATTCAAGTTATGTTGTCAGGTAATCAGCTGATATTATGGAGTATTGTATTGAAATGTGTTGTTGAAAAGGTAGACAGCTACGACGTGGTTTATTGAAAGTAATGGTAACGAGAGTATTCCTAAGTATTGGAGGAAAATATATGCATATTTGAGTGCAGTAACAATGGGCTTTAATGGCATTTGTAGTGTCGGAAGGACATTTGTTGTTAAGAGAATTATTCTGCGATGATACACTGTTTGTGTAGAAAGGAATCATTATTATAATGGAACACGAGATGTTTTAATGAAGTAATTGTGCTAAATGGAGTAAGGATTCGCTGGTTTTAAGCGATATTTCATGCTAGATGTTTGAAACAAGACAAGGTGTCAATAAACAGCGGATTGAGAATTAGATGACGGTTAAAATCAGATCATATGCTTCAGTGTCAACAGAGAGTAATTGTTTCTGGTATTTATTGGAAGTGCCTATAAGATTATTTTTTATAATCGTTTAGGTCTTCTATGGACCACATTATTTCTGATTTTTTTTGATCCGGAGGAAGCTATTCACGCTTTTAGCATGGGTTAAAGAAGAATCAATTCGGGTTAAGGTAACAGTGGAGGGGGGTTTGAAGTAATGTATGTTCCTTACAAGACTCATTCACATTCTTATCACTGCGGCATGTGTACTTCCTCCAAGCATACTTCTACAAGACGGAAATAGCTCCCATCAACAGACTGACAAACGTTTCTTAAATACTTCAAACAGAGAGAACTCTGAACGAGAAAGGATAATTTGTGGGCTGCTAAATAGAAAGTTAATATCAATATCTACTTCAATGACGAGACACATACAATAAGAGACACGTCTGACCTTACCAACACAGTTTTTAGAAATCCAAAACTTACAGCCATCCATGCTTAAAGTGGAAGATAATATTTTGTGTGTTGAACACTTACTCATTTAATTGATTTCCTCTTCCATCACTTTCTCGTTCCTGGATTTCTTCTTTCTCACCCTAGGGATAACGTGGAATAATTTACTTCTGTGCTACCATCTTATACATTTACACAAATAACACGCCATGTAATTGTACAGCACTGTTCAGCTGAAGTCAAGATATAAACGTTTAACGACTTTCGTACTGTCCTTCACATCTTACTTCTAGAGATGAACATTATACAGTTAAGTGGTAATAATCCTCAGTTAAATTAAATGCTAGAGGGAAGCTAATGTAGAGTATGTAACATCAATACTGTTGCTATATTATGCAGGTAACTAAGTCTGCTAGTGTACGGAAGCACATAGAGGGCAACTAGTAAAACGTGATTATGCCAATCATATGCTAGCTTCACATAATATACCTTTCTAAATGACATACAAGATACATCCCCCCAGTAGCTCAGTGATCAGAGCAACATCGCACAAAGGCGGCGGTCGCGGGGGAGAAGTATCGCATGGGACAGAGATTTCAATTCGCTGTCCTTTCATCAAAATGGATTGTGCTGGCAGTGCAAAACACATTCAAACTGCTTTGTCATCAACAAAATTGTAAAATTACCACTCTTTATCTTGAAATGCTATTAGGAATTGAGGAGATGTCTTTCAAGGAAGCATAAAGATACTTACCTCTTTTAGATTTGAAGAAGTTGTTTACGTTTTGAAGCAAGTAATGAACTCAGGAATAGAAGATTCCTCAATCTTAATGTCCGTGTGAAGGTCTGTATCATCCTGCAAAGAAATGAGATGTTTTACAAATATTTTCCTTAGCCTAGGTGGAATAATATCCATCAGATGATTTGCACTGAAGGTATCAAGGAATAAAGTAACATGTTGTTTGAGTCTTCAGTCTTTTGACTGGTTTGATGCAGCCCTCCATCTCCCTGTCTTGAGCTAATCGTTTCATCTCTACATAGCTACCACACCCTACATCCGAAGCAATCTATTTAACATATTCTAACCTTGGTCTACCGCTACAGTTCTTGTCCTCAACCCTTCCTTCCATAACTAAGATTGCTATTCCTGGGTGTCTTAACATGTGTCCTACTAATCTATCTCTTCTCTTCATTAGCAGTCGCCAGAAACATCTCTCCTCTCCAACTCGTCTTAATACTTCTTCGTTTGTCACCCTATCTACCCATCTGATCTTCATCATTCTCCTGTAACACCACATTTCAAATGCTTCAATTCTCCTCTTTTCTGCTGCACCAATAGTCCAAGTTTCACTTCCATAGAGCGCAACGCTCCAGACAAAGGTTTTCAAAAATGACTTCCTAATACCTAAATCTATATTCGATGTCAACAGATTCCTTTTTTGTAGAAAGGCTTTCCTTGCCTGAGCCAACCTACTTTTTATATCCTCTTTGCTTCGTCCATCACTGGTTATTTTGCTTCCTAAGTAACAGAAGTCACCTACTTCCTTCAGCTTTTCACCTGCCAATTTGATGTCCATAGAGGTTTCCGATTTTTTTCGGCTGCATTCCTGTATTTTTGTTTTACATTTATTAATTTTCATCATGTATTCATTCCGTAAGACGGAGTCCATACCATTCAAAAACTCATTCAAATCCTCAGGCGTTTCGACCAAGATGACGATGTCATCAGGAAATCTCAGAGTTGAAATTATTTCTCCTTGAATCTTCACTCCCACTTTAAATTTTTCTCCAATTTCCTTCATTGCTTGTTCAATGTAAAGATTGAAAAGTATGGGTGATAAGTTGCAGCCTTGCCTTACACCTTTCTGAATACCAGCTTCTCTCTCATGTCCTTCAGCTCGAATGACTGCTGTCTGGTTTCTGTATATATTGTATATCGCCCTCCTATCATCTCCCAGGTATGATTTGCTGAAATCGAACCCGTTCCACACCATCGGATAAGAACTGCGACCTCGAGAATGGAAAGATTTCCTTCTCGGCATACTCGTCTCCTCCAGACGTCGAATCTCGTTCCTCGAACATGGATTCCATATCGAACAATCATCAGGCCTAGTATCTTCTATCTTCTGTCTCCCCGTTGATGATTCTTCAATAGCCGACATCACTCGAAAGTCCTCCATCATTATCATTTCTTAATAGCATCATCGTTACAAATAAATTTGTAAGTTGTACATCGAATCTCTATCGTGGATGTTAATGTTCATTTGGTTGGTCAATGAAAGGTTATATCTGCTCTTAGTCGAGAATTAATGTACATGAAAGAACATTAAATGTACTGGATGAAAGTGTACATAATGTCTTATGTTGTCTCGGCATTATATCATTCTAGATGTTATTCATATTCTCGTTGTCCCTTAACGTTGTTCCATGTTGCTATTCACAACCCTGTCTCGAAATATCCCAATCGCGTCATAGTTTTAATCCATCATCCCACTCATACTTAAAGTGTTATAAACCAATTCCACTTTATAATTGTCTGTAGCCATCGTAGTGTTCATACACAATAAAGTCACAATGTTCATACAATATCACTGCACTTACTTATTGCTGCAACGTGGACTGGACTATATTGAAGTCTCAGTGCACTAAAATGATTCTCTCTGCGCTGAGATAAGTAACTTTCTTTGACAACACAAAGTGTCCTATAACTTTCGAATTTCTCGATGAATTTCCTTAACTCTTCTTATGGTAAATATAATGTATAGTGTTTGGTTTCCTCAAAGTCGAACACTAGTTCGCTATTTAACTTATTATCCTCCGCTCAACTTCACTTAGTTTCAGCGGGGCTCTCATTATCTATTCACCGGGCTCGTCGCTGTCTCTCGTGTCGCGTAGGACCGCTCTCAGTACCGTGTCTAAGGGAATGAACTACCCCGGGTAACACGTCATGAACCTTCGAAGTCAGTAGAGAGAAGAACACTTCTACAAGCCGTCCCCCCTTCAACTCGTCTGAAATTCGGCGGCATTGTTGGTCGCGCGTAATTATGGGCACGCACTTGCAATGAAGCTTATTACAGTGAAATTCTTCCCTTTTGCGTCTTTTAAGGTGGTAGTAATATCTTCTTTTAATTTTTTTGATGATTTCAATGGAATAAAATTGTTACATAGGGCTTAAATGGCATAGTTAATCATTAACTAGGTAAAAATCCATATCTGCTTCCAAATATCTTTCTCTCATTGGCTGTAAGCATGTATCCAATGATCTATTTTATAACAATTAACTGGTAATATTTCGCGGCCATGCCTTGTTGGTAGGCACTTTACAATGATCGAGAATATTCTGGGGCGTCTCTGATCACGTGACTGGTTTCTCCCACTGTCTGCGGTTCGCTAACAAAGCTCTCTTGAGCCAACTTCCAAGATTTATATTGCAATGTTAAATTTTATCATGGGGCTCGAAAAATAACATCATTTTCATCATGAAGCATTCAGATTTCGGGCGCTGAATCCAGGGTCACCCTCCCTCAACATTCTTGTGTGTTTCGTCCTAACCTGTTGGGACAAATTGCAAGGTATTCTCAAGAGTTACAACTCAGCAATTTTTCTAGGTTTATGCCGAGTCTTGTGTGGGGTTTCGCCTAGTTTTAATTCACTGGCCGTGAAAGCCAATATACCATCTATTCTCAATAATGTCTAATGATACAATCAAGACAACTGTACCCATTATGGAATTAGGGGCCGATAACCTATATGTTAAACCCCTTAAAACAACAATTATCATTATCATTATCATCATCATCATCATCATCATCATCCATTCTAGAAGTGATTTTTCAACTGACCCAGTGCTTGCTAATGCCGGCTGGGAAGGCAGATAGATATTTGTCGTTCAGAAAACATAACAAGACACAATTTGCAGAAAGTGATAAGTATTCATAGCACACCTAAAAGTTGCCAGCTTTCGGAACAATGCAATGCGCGGAGCTTTAGCAGCTTCGGTGGCGTGGGTGGTAGCATGCTGAGCTTCTATTCCCAAGATCGCGGTTTCAAAACCGGTCGAAGGCGTCATAGTTTTCAAAAGCGTTAAGAATCCCTCAGTATGGATGAATTGCATGTATATTAACCTTCCACTAACTGCCATTGTGTGAAGCTAAATTTTTAGGTTAGATTTCATTAACGCTCTACAAGTTCCAACGATCGGAGCCAGGTGCTGGTTGCGAGGTCATCTGGTAACCAATTTCGCAGCTAGGTGTCGTTTAGGATAGCATTTTGAAGCAAAAGAAGAAACTACTTGGAATTGATCGACTGCAGTCCTTACCTGAATAACAGATAACACACATTAATACAGCTGTCACAATTAACACCGGTTATCAGACACACCCTAAGTACACGGGGCTACATGACCGCATTGTCGCAGCCCCTAAACTGAGGAACCAACCAGCCAACTGCGCGGAGCACATTCCTGACACGGATTAACTAATCATCAGTCTACAGTACACACAGTTCAGGTCTTAAATGACTGAGCAACCAGCAGAGTACATGGTCTTGTGATCATGATGTTCCATACTTCTAAAACAACAAATCCTATTACGGCTTTCCAGTCTGGCATCCACGGTCGAAAACTTTCTTGTTTGCTCAACATACTGATAACAAGGAACATAATCGATCCTGAAGATTACATATCTTGAAGTTTTTTTTTCTTAGTGTAGCATGTGACCGTTAGGTCTCTTTTTGTGAAATAACATGGAATTATATTTCATCCTCAGATTCAAACGAACCATCACTAGAGAGGCTGAAATTGTACGCATTTGAAACACTCGACGGACCTGGGGCAGCCCAAGAGGGTGTACTCATTTCCTCCCCAACCAATTGCACTAATTCAACCGTTCTTTCGCTAGTGTAATATGAGAGTTCATTAGAACTCAGAATCCCTTCAGTGTCGGGCGTATTCTAGTGCGCCACGTCGCCCTTCCATGTTTTGGGGGAAACAAATAATATCACATATCACTTTAGTTGCAGCTAATCAATATTTGTGTCGCGTTTCTGCGAGATTTACATTGGAGACATACTCTTGTTAGTATTACCATGATTGTTATATTCAAGGTGGGATACACATCCACTGCCCTTATAGAAACATACAAGACTTTCTTTTCAGAACCGGTAGATAATATAAGGTGCGTTCAAAAATAATGAGCCGGAGGCATCATTACGAAATCAGTACCTGTATGTTAGAAGTATTGGCCCTGGCTGTTGAGGCAATAGTCCCTCTGTGACACGAGGCGGTAAATGGCTCTCTCATAAAATTCCCTGGGCTGCTATATGAACCAGTTCCGCACGTACTGCTGGACGTCGGCGTCCGAGGTGAATCTTTGGCCCCACAGAGCCCCTTTCAGGGGACCAAACATGGCGTAATCACAGGGAGAGAGGTCTGGACTGTATGGAGGGTAGCCGAGAACCTCCGACTTGAATTTCCTCAGGAGTGCCGCGACTGTGTTGGCCGTATCAGGTCGTGCATTGTCGTGCAGCAGAATGACCCCACGGGTGAGATTATCTGGTCGTTTTGTTTTGATCGCTTGGCGAAGGGTGGTCAAGGTTTGCGAGTAACGCTGGGCATTCACTGTTGTCCCGTGCGGCATGAAGTGTATCAGGAGGGGGCCATCTTGGTCAAAGAAGAACGTCAGCATTACCTTTCCTCCACTCGTTTGGATGACCTTGCCATTTTTGGGTTGAGGTGACCCTGGATGCTTTCACTGGAGGCTTTGTCGTTTGAATTCTGGTTCGAAGTGATGTCACCATGACTCATCTCCAGCCACCACTCGTGCCAGGAACCCATTCCCTTCCCTCGCATAGCGCCGCAAATGACCAAGACAGTGGGCCATTCGACATGCTTCCTGGTTTGGTTGAAGACTGTGGGGCACCCATTGGGCACACACTTTGCGCAAGTACAATCATCCTTCATGATGGTGTGAAAACTTCCGACGCTCAATCCGACCACTGCGGCCATGGCGTTCACTCTCACTCGGCGGTCCTGGGTAATGAGTGCATCAACCAGCTGGACGTTGTCATCGGTAATTCAGGGGGGTGCCCCAGACCAGGCATCATCGGCTAACGACACCCGTCCTTCCCTGAAGCGTTTGTGCCACGCCCTGACCCTTGCAAGGGACATGCAGTGGTCGCCGTACACTTGTGACATTCAGCGATGAATGTCCGTTCCCCCTACTCCTTTCGCTGTCAGAAACCGAACAACACCTCTTTGCTCTTCGTTTGACGCCTCCATGTCACTGTTTGCAATGCGACTGGTAGTGTTGGACGATTGATGCATGCTGCTAATCGCTTTGTATCGACACGTGACGTGCACGCGTGCCCTCTAGCGATGGGCTGTTACCTTCCACGCTCTAGTCGGAACCACACCTCGTTACATACGCCACAATTAGCCGATGTCGTCTCCGGTTTGCGCATTCCAGCCTCCGGCTCGTTACTTTTTTAACGCACCTTATACTTAAATGGATACGTCATTATCATACACACCATATACACACGATAAATGACATATTTACCAATATTGTGCATTTACATCCTCAGGAATATAACATTTTCAGGGTTAGATAGTCCTCAAGTGACGTTCTGAACCCCACTCCAGTCGGGGATTTATTATCGTATATAATTCCTTTACAAGAGAATCCCAACCCATAATGATTATTAACCCTTTCTTGAAAGTAGTTATTCTGCCCTATAGTTTCATGACCATGGAGGTTTTTGATTATGACAACTTTTTGTGTTGAGTTTTCCTTACCGGATGACTTTAAAATATACAATAAAAGTATTGTTAAAATATTATGCTTCGTTACAACCCTGCATTTTTCTCAAACTTTCAACCCATACAAGTATTTTATTACTCGTTTCTGCAATTTGACTAGTCTCCCCATTATTCCCAACCCAACAAATATCTCAAAAATCCTGAGAAAATGGAATACAACCTTTAACTGTCGGAATCGGAACTAAAGGAGAGTTAACCGAGAGAGGTGCATAGGGAAGATGAAAACCCGGAGCGTTGCACACGTAAGTAAAAGCACTGCCGTGTTCAGCTCAGGTTTCGTGGGTTTCAAGCCACTTCCTTCTACTGTAGTTGTGGGGAGTAATACGAACAGTTCACGCCACGGTGCTTGGCCGGTGAGCTCCGATTGCGCAGTCGTACAGAGGACAGGTGGTGAACCTCAGGCATGTGCAATGGACGACTATACTAGTGGCGTGGCTTTGAGGTCCTGAAGTGTCTCACAGAGTGCGCAGGTGGTCTTTTGGGCGAGAGACGAATGGAGGCACGTTGTCTTGTGCCTGAATGTTATTTACCAAGTTAAAGCGTTAATGATTTGCGATTGGTAATAAGTATATATTATCGTAATTCGTAGTCTATTCAATATACCTCCAATATAGGCGTAATGATAACGGTTTTAAAATGTAGTGCATGAAATTACCCGAACCGATTTATGTTCTTATAGTTATGGCCAGTGGCGGCTGGAGGTTCAGAAAGGTGGTGGTTCACAAAAATAGCATATGATCACCGATATAAGACTATTCCAAAATTTACTAAGATACTCTTCTACATGAATGTTATGCTACATCATGACAGACACATGCACTGTAGAATTTCATTTTGAATTGCTTTTGAGGTGGCCTTGAACACAGTCAATGTTTTCCGATGAGTTTCATAGCAATATCTAATTCTATACAAAAATTGATTAGTTTACGCCGATTTGCTTGATCTCGCAACTGAAATGAATCACAAAAGCTAATGCAGTTAATTAAATGTTCGAAACATATCTATTTCGGGCTACCTTTTGATTGTGAGTTTATATTATTGTTCGGTATCCTGAGCCCATCTGCTGTGCTATATTAGCAATGGCTTACGTGAAGAAGCTCAATGTTTTCTTCATATGTAATTTCAATGACGCATGCTTTTCAGCTCTGTCTTGGAGATGTAGCGGCTAGCATTTATGAATTTCGCCCCGGAGGTCCGGGTTTGATTCCCAGCTCAACCCCCAGGGGCTCACATATAGTGGGACGTGGGTTGGCGACAACGGGATCCCAGCTGAGTCCAGCATTGCTTCCACTTACTTGTGCCGGGCTCCTCTCCATCTTCTTTCCTGTCGACCTCCCTTGGTCAACTCTTGTTTTCTTCCGACCCCGATGGTATTAGGGTATCCGAGGCCTAGGGAGTCTTTCACTTTCCCACCTTAATTGGCCCTTGTCTCATCTTTCCTGATCCCTCCTTCTTCGAGGGGTCAGATCTCTTGTTTTCTTTTCATTATATTTCCTTTGCTCTTTAAGATTCCCGCACTGTTTTTGTTAATTGGACTTCCGTGTATCTAAATTCCATTTAGCGTTTTTTTTCTCTCAACACTCTATATTGTAGGTTTTCAAATTTCCGTTGCATTTTGTAAGTCTTTTCGATCTAAATTGCATTTTTTTAGTGTTTTCAACCTAAATTGCATTTTGTAAAGATTGAAATCTACATTGCTTTTTAGTAAGACTTTCAATGTAGTAGCTGGGACTTTTGTGAGTATTTTGAATTTCAATTGCATTTTGTATTTTCAACCTAAACCTCTTTCTGCAATTATTTTCAATCTAAATTGCATTTTGTAGAGTGCGCATTTTGCAAGTATTTTGATTCTCAATTGCATTTTGTGGGTATTTTGAATCTAAATTACATTTTGTCGGTATTTTAATTCTAAATTGCATTTTGTAAGTATTGTCCATCCAATTGAGTGGTTTGAATCTACCATACATTTTGTAAACATTTTCAATTTCAATTGCATTTTGTAAGTATTTTGAATAACAATGGCACTTTGTGATGAATTGGAATCTGAAATGTGCATTTTTCAATCCAAATTGCATTGTGTATTTTCAATTTCAATTTTTAAGTAATTTGAACTTCAATTGCATTTTGTACGTATTTTCAATCTCATTTGCATTTTGTAAGTATTTTGAATTTCACTTGCATTTTGTAAGTATTTCGACTGTACATTGCATTGTGTACGTATTCTGCACTTAACCTGCATTCTGTGCGTGTTTTTCAATCTATTCCTTTTGTGAGTATTTTCGTTCTGCATTCCCTTTTGTAAGTATTACAGCTCTCCATTTTGTGAGTAGTTTCAATCATAGTTCCTTTTTGTAAGTATTTTCCTTCTCACATAATTTTCGTTCTGGTTTCCACTTCATTGACATTTTCTCTATCACCCGGACCATTAGGGGCCAATAACCTAGATGTTAGGTCCCTTAAAACAAAAATTATCATCATTGATTCCCAGCTCAGCCAAGAAACGTTAATTCTGGTGGGAGAGCTGGGACGGGGTACAGTCAGCCTCGTGTGACGAAACTGAGGAGAGGAGGGTTCGATTTCTACCTCAGCCGTCCTGGAATAGGTTTCCCGTGGCTTGCTAACTTCAACTCCAGGCAAAATGACGGGATGGTTCCAAACTTAAGGACAAGTCAGCCTCCTTCTGAATCCTATCCTCAATTTATACTTACACACACACACACTAGTAGTCAACTGACTGCGTGGCTCAGCGGTAATGTTCTCCCAAAATGATGGGATCGAATTCCGGCGCAGACTAATGAATGAAGGCTGTAATCTGTGCATACATGAATGACGGTACCGCATTGAAGATGTTTGTTGTACCTATCAAGGTTATCTAATGACTTTCAAGGCCGTCTGTTTTGCTAGACAGAGGGAAATCTCCTCCAAGAATACTTTATTCGTGGTGTGACGGCTAGGTTTGTTAGCTGTCACTCCGGAGGTCCGGGTTTGATTCCCTTCTCTGTCAAGACATTTAATTCTGGTTTGAGGGCTGGAATGGAGTAGGCTACACTAATAAGCCTCGTGAGGCAAACCTAAGAAGCGGTGGGTTCGATTTCCACCTCAGTCATCCTGGAAGTGGTTTTCCGTGGTTTCCCACTTATACTCCAGTCAAATAACGGGATGGTTCCTAACTAAGAAAACCACGGCCGTTTCCTTCCCATATCTCACCTGAATTATAAATACACACACTACTACAAATACCACAATAACAGAGGTTATCAAACAATCATCCCACACTCGTTCGGGTACATGGGGCCAAGTGATCAAGATGTCCAAGGCCCTCAAATGAAACAACAACAACAAAAGCCACTTTATTTTCAAGGGGTTGAAAGGAATGACGAGTTCAGCGTTCTCAGGTCGTACTGTTCGTGCAAAGCTGGGTGATTTTTTAGTCAATATTCCCAATTTAATAGGAACTGGCTGTCTGGGAAGACATTAACCCACATTTTTTTTAGATAACGAAATGCATTCATCTAATGGGATTGTTTTACCTCATCTTTGCTGAACTGGAGCCAGTGAAATTTCTGCTAAAATATCCTGCACATTTGGTATAGGTTAAACCTCGGGATCCAGAACCGGTGATGAAACCTAACAGGAGGAGGACAATTCTTAATTCTGTCAATTTTCCAAATTCCACAGACATACAAGTAGGCTTCTACAGCTGTAAATTGTAATTTATGTGTGAATTTACTGCTGCTAGTTAGTTATTGCTGTATTAAGGGAAGTAACAGCAAGGTTATCTGCCCCAATTTACTGCATTAGAGGGTAATAGCAACCTAGGCCTAATTCCATGTGATGTCTTTTACAAGCAAATAAGAGTGTAGAACTGCACAGAATCCTTTTGTAAGCTGCTTTATAAATCATACTGGTATTTAAAGTAGGCCTAGTAGGCCAGTCACGGTAGAAACAAAAATCGCGTTAGGTCGCAAAAAAAATTGCAAGGTTCTGATTGTTTGGTATGTTGTTAGGATAGATATCAATAGTGTAAAACCAAGTTTGCAACCTCGAAAGATCTGTGCTAACTTCGAGATGCTCGAAAAACCTCGAAATTTTCAGACGTTTTTCGGTTTTTGCCTTACAACGTCCAAAATATGCATTCTATGGCAAAGTCATCCATTACACTTTTAAAGAAGACAACATTACCGACAATTTGAGCGCAGCTCCAGCTGTGTATGCCGTACATATCTCGAGATACAATACTTCAAACATGGGCCATTTTTCCAAAAAGTTCGAAATTTTTAGTAAGCTAGTCTTTCGAACAAAATACCATCTAAAATACTCATTCTACGAGGAAAGACATGGGAAGTAAAGTTGTAGAGCAGTTATTTACCTTTACTTTAAGCATACGCAAAATGCTGTGAGTCTAATAGTTCTCTTGTTATCAGGTAATGATAAAATAAGGAAATCGGATATTTCAAAAAAATAGGGCTTCGAATGTACATTGTTATCAATATTGCACAGTTATCTATTAATGTCATGGGGAGCGTGATGGTGGAGTGGCCTAGTTGTTCGTCTTTCACCCGGGCGGCCATGGTTCGAATCCCGATGACAGCGGGGTGGAATTTTCAACTGAAAAATCACGTGGTGTCAGGAAGGGCATCTGGCCTTAAATCCCCGGACAAAACCAAAATGAGCCTGGTTGGCACCGGCGACCCCAATCAATTGGGAAAAGCCGAAGAAAGTTTTTTATCTATTAATGTCATATTTTTCTGTGGGCTGGGTGCCTGGAAGAAATCGCTCTTAGAGATAAGGCCGCCCATTGCAATTAATGTTGATCACTTTTCGTGATACTTTCAATGTTTAGCTTGACCCATTTGTCAGTCAAATTTGTTTCTTGTTACCGAGATCCTCGAATGATAATTATTTCTTTGGAAATGTACTAATTGCTTAATCTATATGCATAACCTTGTTATTAACCACCTAATTCATAGAAACATAGTTACTCACCTAGTGTTTAAGGTTTCCGCAACACATCACTACAACCACTACATTGAGCTTGTCTGCTGAGTGCCTGCTGTCACCTCGAGCTCGTGACGTCATTTCCTTGGCCAACCAATAGCAGCGGTGTTTCGGGTCAGCCGCCTTCTTCGGCGGGTGTTCGCCACTATATAACCTCGAGTCATCTTCTGGGTGACGTGCCACACTTCATCCATTCTTCGGCCACGACTCTACGGGCCACTCTGGTGCCACTCTTCATCCATTCTTCGGCCACGACTTTACGGGCCACTGGGGCCGCTATTCTTCGGGCTTACTCTACGGCCAACATTCTACTGTCAACATGTGACAATCTGCTTTTTGGTCACCACTCTGAGACCAATAATCTTCAAATATTCTCGCCAAGACTTTTCAAGTACCGCAGTGAGAGTCATCATCTACGACCAATAATACTAATCTTCATGGTGGACTATCTCGCAGTGAGGAAAGGCACAAGGAAGGAATGTCAACAGTACTTGCTACGCGCCGTGGTCAGCCAGGAACAACCAACTTTGTAAACATACTCCAATCTCTCCAGTGCACACCAACAGCAGTGATACCTCTCAAATGTGTGGAGTGGGTAGCCTACTGGGACTGATAAATGTTCATACGTGACTCTGTTTGTATACATTTCTTCGCTTGAGGGATGATTCCTTCCGGACATACCCACCACTAGTGTCGCCAAAGATAAGATACGTTTTAGCACTCATTTATAGAACATATTTATTGCTTCTTCTATTTCAAGAAGACAAAGTTGATCTTTGCCATGAACTTTTTAATAAGAAGCTCAAGTATTTTCTTCAGAGGTTATTAATTGATGTTTTGTTTACTTAAACAGTATATTAATAAATTGCATATTTGTTACCTATTATGTTTAATTGTGAAATCCTTAAGCCCCTTACATTAACTCATAATTCAGTCTTATTGCTTCACCCTAATATTATTGAATCCAAGCCAATGCTTGCTGCTGTTCTTCCTCCATGAGTTGGAGTTTTCTGGGGCAAACTCCACCATATTTATGGTGCCTCACCCCCGGGAAACATATCTGTTGCACCCTGGGAATGTTACAAGTTTCATATCCTGGATTTCACATTAAACATTTACAATTTTTGTTTATTGTGTTTCAACAGTAATTCAAATTGTAAGTTTCAGCCTAAGGCGCATGTTCAGCAGAGGAGGAAAGAAACGTAAGCAAAGCCGGTTTCTTCCGCATCAGTCTAAACCTTACTACCTAGCAAGCTGTCATCCTCTGGCTTCCAGTACTCGAAGTCACAATATTGACGTGAGTAACAAACAACTTTTAACATGCCTAACCTTGATGAAAAACTCAGCAACGCCAGAGCCTCTTGTAAGGGTAAGCTCACACGGTTTCGTACTTTTTTAACGGAGCTTGAACCCCAAGAGCGTAATCTTGACATAATTTCGCAGAGGCTTAAGAATTATGAACAAGCCTTTGAGAAATATGATGAGATACAATGCAGTATAGAAACTCAGCACCCGGACCAGCAAAGTGATAGGTTGGAAGTTGAAAAATTATACTATCAGGGATTTGCTGAAGCTGAACAGCTTATTAGGGCTTTAACTTTAAAAGAAAAACAAGAAGATCAAACTTCTGCAGCATCTTATACATCTTCTTCACGCATTATATTACCCAAATTAGAAATACCTAAATTCACTGGTAAGGACATAGAATGGGAGCCATTTTTTGAATTATTTAATTCTTTAGTACATGAGAATACTTCTATCCCGGTAATTCAAAAATTTCACTACTTGCGTCTGGCAGTTCAAGGCAACGCACTTAACCTGATTCAAGCACGTTCTTTGACCAGTGATAATTATGAAGTTGCTCTGAATCTTCTTAAGGATAGATATGGGAACATTCGTTTAGCTATTCAACGCCATATACAAAGCTTATTCGAGTTACCGAACGTGCAAGCTGACAACAGCTTATCACTTCGTAAGTTGATTGACACTGCAGAACTACAAGTCAGAGCATTGCCCAATTTAAACCAACCTGTAAATCACTGGGATTTATTTCTAGTTCACCTCATTTCTGCAAGATTGGATGCAAGTACATTAAAAGCCTGGGAAACAGAACTTTCCCAGCATTTGCAATGCACTTATGAGGCAATTATTAACTTTTTGAAGGCTAGAAGCCAAGTCTTTTCCGCCATAGCTAATCAAAAAACTAGTATTTCAGATTCAAACGCCTTCTCAAAAGACAAGGTTAACAACTCTAATCAAAGAATTTTAAGATCACATGCACTTCCTGTTGATGCTCGGTCACCTAACCAAATGCAAACGTGCGGTCTGTCAGCAATCGCATAATTTATACAATTGTGATGAATTTAAATCTTTATCAGTAGATGAAAGACGAAAGTTAATTACGAATAAAAAACATTGTTTTAACTGTTAGTCAGGAAAGCATATGTTAAACAATTGCCGTTCACAACGTTTATGCTTTCATTGTAAGGCTAGACACCATTCCCTTTTGCACAGACATGAAAGATCATGGTTATCAGGACCAAGCAGTCCCAATACCAAGTCTAATTCTGAGACTTCTCAAAATAGTGCGCAGTCGTATCCTCAAAGTTCTACCTCGCTTGGCAAAGTTCATGTTTTATTATCTACCGTGCAGGTTCTATTGAAAAATGCTTACGGGAAATGGGTAGCTGTCAGGGGATTATTAGACTATGCCGCTACTAACAATTTTATTAATGAATCTTTGGTACAAAAGTTAGGCCTCCCAAAACATCCTACCTCAATAGAGGTTACAGGAATAAACTGCTCTAAATCGCAATCCTTAAGCTTTGCTCAAGTGGATCTGAAGGACTCTAATAATCTTGGTACGTAAGTTGCAATTAGATTGTTTGATTATCAAGTCTATAGGCAACAATATTCCTGGCACTTCTTATCCTATTCAAAGTTGGAATATCGAATTTTGTCCAGCTAGCTGACCCTCATCTCAACAGAGCTTCGCCCGTAGAGCTTCATTTCAGCTCAAGCGTATTTTGGCAATGTCTTCATTCCAATAAAGTAAAAATTGCTCCTAATGTTTTCTTCCGCGAAACTGATTTAGGTTGGATCGCTACTGGTCAAATATATCGTAATCCTATTCAAACTGTATCAAATTGTTATTTTGTCGGCGCCGATTTGAGTCAAGAGCTGACCATGTTCTGGGATCTTGAGAATGTTCAGGCTACTTCTTCTTCTTCTTCTTCTTCAAACGAAATCTGTGAAAAGTTATACAAGGAAACCACTGTTCGTACTACTGAAGGCAGATTTATAGTAACTCTTCCACGTATTCCTAATCCTCCCGCCATTACGGGCTCGCATTCCAGAGCACTCAGGGCGCTATTTGCTATTGAAAATCGTTTCAAACGAGATGCTTCTGTTAAAACTCAGTATGCTTCCTTTATGGAGGAATACGAATCATCCAATCACATGGAGGTAATTTCTAAATCAGAAGAAATTGGCCAACCTTTTAAGGAAATAGTTTATCTAAATCATCTCCCGGTATGGAAAAATTCTTTAACACAAGACAATATAAGAGTAGTTTTTAATGGCTCATCACCAGATTCCAATGGAGTCTCTTTAAATGATACCTTGCAATGTGGTCCCGCTATTCAAACAGATCTCACCTCTGTCTTGCTTAATTTTTGACGGTTTCCTATTGCTGTAATCTCCGATATTAAGCATATGTACCGGCACATTCTCATAAATTCTGAGCAGCAAGATCTGCAAAGAATATTGTGGCACGATGAGAGTTCCAAACCCATAAGGATATTTAGATTGAAGACTGTGACATATGGCCTGATGCCTTCAGCCTTTCTTGCGATTCGGCCTCTCCACATGTTAGCCGAGCAAGATGGTCATCTGTATCATCCTTTGGCCTCTGAGGCATTAAAAACGGGATTTTATGTTGACGATTTCTAGTATTCTTTCCCTAATGGTTCTGAAGCACTCCTTGTGTGCGAAGATTTGAAATCTCTGCTCTTAGGAGGTGGTTTTCCGCTCCTTAAATGGACTTCAAATTCTACTGAATTTATATCAAAATTTTCATCAGAGGTCCCAGTTAATGAATATGTTGCTATTCCTACTGATGAAGCAGCCGTAAAAGCATTGGGTGTTTTTTGGTGTCCTTCTGATACCTTCTCTTATCAGGTACATTTGTCAGAATCTCCCCCTGTAACTAAGAGACAAGTTCTGTAAGAAATCGCAAAGATCATTGACCCTTTGCAATATATTGCTCCTATAGTTATTGTTGCAAACATTTTCCTGCAAAAGCTTTGGTCATTAAAATCAGACTGGGATGAA
The DNA here is from genome assembly GCA_946902985.2 of Meconema thalassinum. Lineage (NCBI taxonomy): Eukaryota > Metazoa > Arthropoda > Insecta > Orthoptera > Tettigoniidae > Meconema > Meconema thalassinum. The sequence continues at coordinate 3,085,504 of CAMPQE020000041.1, forward strand.
AAGCTCCCCTTTCCTCTTTTAGAAGAATGGTTACAGTATCGCAGAAGTTTGCTGGATCTCTCCAAGGTTTCTATACCCCGCCTTTTAATTTCTAATCCCTTATGCCAGCAGTATGACCTGCATGTATTTTCTGATAGTTCAGAACGGGCTTATGGCTGTTGTGCATACATAGTAGGACGTTCCTCAGCTACTTTCCCTGGATTTTCTAACTTAGTGTGCGCTAAATCAAAAGTTGCTCCACTTAAAACGGTATCATTGCCGAGATTAGAATTATGCTCTGCTTTAATGGCAACAGAATTACCTACTAAACTAAATGTCAGTTTAAAGTTAAAATTTTCCCGCACATTTTTTTTTTTTTGGAGCGATTCATCTATTGTACTGGCTTGGATTGCCAAGCCTTCTTCTCATTGGAATACCTTTGTGGCAAATCGCGTTTTTAAGATTCACGAAGTTTCCCATTCTGAACAATGGAGACATGTTCCTAGCCGTGAAAACCCCGCGGATATAATATCACGTGGTTGCACGCCTAAAAAATTGATTTCTTCAGACCTGTACTGGAATGGTCCTCCTTGGCTAAGTCAGGAATAATCTTGCTGGCCTCGCTTAGCAAATCAATTTGCAGAAGAAGTACCTGATGCCCGAACTGACCCTGTCACGTCGCATCTTACTTCTACTTCTACTAGCCTTTTTCAGAGATACTCTTCATTTGATAAATTGATTCGTGTAGTGTCTTACATATTCCGGTGGAAATATTTAGTAATTGATCAACCATTGAAGCCTCAACCCTTTCTCATTAGAGTAGACTTAGAATTTGCTACTCGCAAGATGTTATTGCTTGTTCAGCAGGAAGTATTTGCTCCTGAAAAGCAAGCTCTTATAAGTGGTAAAGACTTACCCGAGTCTAGCAGGCTTTCACCACTCACTCCTTTTCTAGACCAGGACGGCATAATGCGTGTGGGTGGAAGATTAGCTATGTCTAGTTGTGAGGATGGGAAAAAACATCCCATCATCCTTCCTTCAAAGCATCCTATCACTACACTTATAATAAAGAAGTTTCATTATAAACACCTTCATGCTGGCACTCGCACCTTGCTCTGTCTAATTCGTGAACTCTACTGGGTCATTAATGGCGTTCATGAGGTTTCTTCTGTTGTTAAAAAGTGTATACCTTGCTTTAAGGTTAAACCACGCCCCGCCACTCAGATTATGGGTAATTTGCCTCCATTTCGTTCAGAACCTAGTAAGCCCTTCGCTCTTACTGGGATTGATTACGCCGGTCCTTACGTATATCAGACCAATCCCTCTTCATCTAAGCGCAAAATCTTAGGTAAACTTTATATCTCGTTATTTGTATGTATGGTGACGGGAAGCTATCCACCTCGAGTTGGTTACGAACGCTTCTGTATCTTATTTTTTGGCCGCCTTTTCTAGATTTGCTGCTAGAAGGGGTGTTCCATCTGAAGTCTTTTCAGATAATGCAAACATTTTTGTAGAGTGCTTCTGATCCCTGGAAAAAAGTGTTATGCTCCCCTTCTGCTAAAGAAAAAAATTCCAATTTTTCCTATTCTAAAGGGTTCAAATGGCATTTCACCCCGCCTTATGCTCCCCATCATGGGGGCCGATGGGAGTCCTGCATCAAACTTACTAAGAGACAGCTTAAGAAAACTCTTCGTCCTGCCATACTTTCTTATGAGGAATTCAACTTTTTAATTTTTCAAGTCGAAGGTATCGTAAATTCCAGACCTCTGACTCCTCTCTCTAACGATCCTAAGGATCTTTTACCTTTGACACCCAGTCACTTCCAGATTGGCTGTTCGCTTGCTGCTACTCCGCCTTTGCTGGTTCGAAGCTGTGATCCTGACCTACCTATCTTTTGGAAAAAAAAAGTAGAATCTTTGCGCTGTTCCTTTTGGCGCCGATGGAAGTTAGAGTATCTCAGCTTGCTAAATAGGCGTGAGAAGTGGCGGCTTCCTCAACCAGATGTACGAGTGGGGGACATGGTTCCTCTTCGAGACCCATCTCCGCCTCTCGTGTGGAACCTAGGCAGAGTTATTCACTGCCACGTTGGCCGTGATAAACGCGTCAGAGTTGTTGATGTTTTAACTAATAAAGGTCTTTACACTAGACCTATCTCTGCTATCTCTGTTTTGCCTTTCGAGTCTTAGTTTACTCCTCGTCTGTTATCCATGTTTGTTTTGACTGATTCTTTTGATTATTTTCATTCGGAGTTCTCGGAGCATGATCACTTTTCGTGATACTTTCAATGTTTAGCTTGGCCCATTTGTCGGTCAAATTTGTTTCTTGTTACCGAGATCCTCGAATGATAATTATTTCTTTGGAAATGTACTAATTGCTTAATCTATATGCATAACCTTGTTATTAACCACCTAATTCATAGATATTATAGTTACTCACCTAGTGTTTAAGCCTTCCGCAACACATCACTACAACCTCTACACTGAGCTTGTCTGCTGAGTGCCTGCTGTCACCTCGAGCTCGTGACGTCATTTCCTTAGCCTACCAATAGCAGCGATGTTTGTGGTCAGCTGCCTTCCTCGGCGGGTGTTCGCCACTATATAACCTAGAGTCATCTTCTGGGTGACGTGCCACTCTTCATCCATTCTTCGGCCACGACTCTACGGGCCACTCTGGTGCCACTCTTCATCCATTCTTCGGCCACGACTTTACGGGCCACTCCGGGCCGCTCTTCTTCGGGCTTACTGTACGGCCAACATTCTACTGTCAACATGTGACAATCTGCTTTTTGGTCACCACTTTGAGACCAATAATCTTCAAATATTCTCGCCAAGACTTTTCAAGTACCGCAGTGAGAGTCATCATCTACGACCAATAATAATAATCTTCATGGTGCACTATCTCGCAGTGAGGAAAGGCACAAGGAAAGAATGTCAACAGTACTTGCTACGCGCCGTGGTCGGCCAGGACCAACCAAGTTTGTAAACATACTCCAATCTCTCCAGTGCACAAAAACAACAGTGATACCTCTCAAATGTGAGGAGTGGGCTGCCTACTGGGAATGACAAATGTTCATACGATCCGGATTTACCCTCCACTAAAGTGTCGCCAAAGATAAGTTTTTTAGCACTCATTTATAGAACATTTTTATTGCTTCTTCTATTTTAAGAAGACAACGATGGTCTTTGCCATGAACTTTTTAATAAGAAGCTCAAGTATTTTCTTCAGTGGTTATTAATTGATGTTTTGTTTACTTAAACAGTATATTAATAAATTGCATATTTGTTACTTCTTATTTTTAATTGTGAAATCCTTCGGCCCCTTACATTAACGCATAATTCAGTTTTATTGCTTCACCCTAATGATATTGAATCCAAACTAATGCTTGCCGCTGTTCTCCCTCTATGAGTTAGAGTTTTTTGGGGCAAACTCCACCAAATGTTATACCTACTCTTTGAGTAAAACTCGCTGTACTTTTACTTATGTTATGTTGAATGCAATAAAGTGTTTCTAATCTAATCTATTTTTGTGATAATTATTGCTACTGTCATAGCAGCAATGTAAAGCGTTAATCGAGCCGATGTTTCGAGTTTCGAATTTTGTGAATAGGTATATAATAATTTTGAGAATGTTCCAATGAAAACGAACTATCGATCTGCAGTGGCGTGGTTGGAGGCGTTGAAGTGAATTGCCACATGGCACGAGAAATTGGATGTGATGGAGTCAAAGAAATAACTGGAAAGGAAATTGGAAATGTTAAATTTAAAAGGAAAGACAAAGCGGCCACAGTCAAGGTGCACAACAAGCAGATTTCTATAGACCCTCTCACAATATTCCAACGGCTGTGTATAACAAAACATTCTGAGACCGACCTACAAAACCAACTTACATACGAGTTGGCCCCATATCCCATGGCTCTATTCTCCGAAGAGGGAATGTGAAAAGTAACAAAATCATCGTTCTACTCTGCCTTTACGCCCCTCACAGAAAACATCGCCGTCTGACTAAGAACTTTTGTTGAAGTGGATGGAGGATACTTGCTCCATAAAGTTATATGGCAACGAAACAGCTCAGTGAGGGAAATTGTAGCTAATTTTATCACCTATTCGACCAACCATTTTGGAAAAAAAATGTCTCAGTAGTATTCGATGGCTACCCAGAAGAGGGGACAGCTAAGAGCACAAAAACAGCAGAACGGCTACGACGTTATGCAGCCTCAGCGTGCAGCGACATTTTCTTGAAGAATCGACATTGATCGAAGTGCCTCAATAATTTTTTTTGTCCAACCCAAAAAACAATCAACTTAATGTGTACTGGACTGGATATACAAGGGATCGACACAAAGCAAGCTCCAGAGGACGCCGACTGCCTCGTTGTGATGACGGCATTGGAAAAGAGCGAGGGGTACGAGCACGTCATAATCCCTGGAGAAGATATCGACCTCTTGGTGCTCCTAAATGGATTGGGCACCAACAAACAAAATGTTTCCTTCCAAAAAAGTGCCAGGGGTGGAACAGGTTGCAAGCAGTTCTTGTCAACATCATTCATTCGAGGAGATCTCTCACTCCCTCCTGGAATAGTGTTGTTCCTCCACGCCTTCAGTGGTTGCGACACCACCTCTGCCCTTTTCGGGCAAGGGAAAACGAAGATGTTGAGCGTCCTTGACGCGGCTACCACTTTTCTGATCAATAACGCCACCCATAGTCTCTGAAGGCAACAAATGCCTCGTGGCGTTGTATGGGGGTGGAAAGGACGATTCTCTCCACGCCTTTTGTTACGGGATATTTGTCCGATCTGCTGCCAGCGCTCTAGTCAACCTCGCTCGTCTGCCCCCAACCGAAGAGGCTGCTGCCCAACATTCCTACAGAACCTACCACCAAGTGCAGCAGCGGTTGGGGGTTGAGAAAGAGCCCACCATGTGGGGATGGACCAGTGACCTCACACATGGAACCAGCACCTGAAACTCTGCTCAAACTCCTGTCATGCAGATAAGGTAATCCATTCGTATTACGTCGGTTCTAGTCAATGTCCAATGCTGGACATAGGTATTTTTTCTGATTAGAATTAAAACATTTGAATCTGTTTTAACCTGGAGTTATTATAACTGCTGAAATTCATGTCATACAGATGCCTGAAAGAATGTGGAGCAGGGCGATGCTCCTGCCGGAGAGCAGGGCTGAAATGCTCTGTTCTCTGTAAAATTTGTCGGGGGAAGACCTGCCTTAATTCTCCTACCCTAGATATGACTGAGTCAGACGAAGAAGACAACTTCGACGACTCCCTTTTACATCCAGATCCAAATACACAGGCGTCTCCGGAGCCCCAAGAAGAGCCGTATGAAGAACCTGGGCCTTCCAAACGAATAAAACTGTACCGCTGGGTGCAGGTAAGCCTAACATCACATACCTACCCTTTTGTTGTAATTTATTAATAAATAGTAGGTAATTGACGTGTTGCATGTTTCTGTCGCAGGTGTTAGCTGAGGCCCCTCCATCACTTCGCCACTGTGACATCAATATTGATAAGAAATTACTCATTATCATTAATTGTATTCAATTCCATTTTGCATGAAAAACAATATTCCATTGATTGATGTCTTTCTTATCCTTTAAAAAAGTCCTGCAATTCGTCAGGCTACATTTTTTTAAAATCCAATTTCCTATTTTTGTGTTTTACCTGATAACAAGAGAACTATTCGTCTTATAGCTTTTTGCTAATACTTAAATTAAAGCTAGATAACTGCTCTGCAACTTTACTTCCCATGTCTTTCCTCGTAGAATGAGTGTTTTAGACGGTATTTTGTTCGAAAAACTAGCTTACTACAAATTTCGAACATTTTGGAAAAAATGCCCATTTTCGAAGTGTTGTATCTCGAGACCTATAAGACATACAGAGCTGGAGTTGCGCTCAAATTGTCGGTAATTGTGTCTGCTTTATAAGTGTAGTGGGTGACTTTGCCGTAGAATGCATATTTTGGAAGTTGTAAGCCAGAAACCAAAAAACGCCTGAAAATTTCGACGTTTTTGGAGCACCACGATGTTAGCACAGGTCTTTCGAGGTTGCAAACTTGGTTTTACACTATTGGTATCTATCCTAACAACATCCCAAAAAATCAGAACCTTGCAATTTTTTGCGACCTAGAATGTCTTAGATGACTGGCCTATAGGTCTACATATAGGCTACCAGTAGATATATTTCATCCGCAGTTTCTGACTGACGACCAGGATTAAAGGCCACATAGCTCATACACCTCTACACCAATCTTCCTCTTTTCATTATTTTTAGCCTGTTAATTGCCAAGTTCATAAAACCTTTGTAGGCTACTACCAGTAACGGTACCGGTATGTCGAATTTAAAAACTGATATTAAAGCAACTCAACCGGTATATCTTTTTTAAATAAAACGACTTGTGTCGAAAATCTGATATTTTGAAAGAAAGGTCATCTAAGCCAATAATTTCAAAAAAGTCAACTAAAGATAATGCCCACGGTAATCCTCCAGAACTGCCGTAGGCCTACCGGTATGTGAAAGTAATTAAGCTTATAATCCTCATGTGAAATACCGGTATTTTTCGTTACAGGTTTCAATTAAGTTAGAATAACTAGAAATATTATCTTAGGCTATGCCTACAGCTGCGAATTATACTTATTTTACTCTGAATTATGGCTTGTTGTAGGCACTGCACTGACACCGTATTTATCAATACGAAGATAATTAGTTAAAATTCAGAAATTAATCTCGTTAGTTTATTTCTATACTAGCCCATTATTTTATCACATCATACCAAGTGTTTAACAAAGACAGTGTGAATAATACCGTCGTAGGCCAACATATAGGCCAGCTTAGGACGTGACGGCTTCAATTTTATTGGAGAAGAAAGCGGGAAATACTTTAAAATTTCCTTCCAGGCAATACTGGCTTGTAATCTAATGGTAAGAAATGGGCTAAACGTACTCTCATGTGGGCTGATATGTGTGATTTCCTTTCAGTACGACGAATTTTGAAAAGCCACTATTTCCTCAAAATACGACCAATGGCAAGGAAGTAAACGTTACTTTGTAGTTGCCACATCTGTTTTTGCACTGGGGAACTGCTCAATATTGAACCATTATTCTATAATATAAAAACAACGAATATTTAAGCGTAATTCGTAACTACAACTCACACTAGCTACTCATGGCAGCCCACAACATCGGTTTGTAAACAAAGTCACGTGATAGCGTGACGTCAGAGGGCGGTACTGGTCTAGTCATCCATTGCTACAGGAGATGCTTTCTACGCAACTAAAAACTCACGCATCAATTGTACATGCGTAAGGCTCGCAGACTGCCCTCTGTACGACTGCGAAACCAGGTCTGACCGGCCAAAAACCATGGCGAGAAATGTACGTATTCCATTGAGCCATCTAAAATATGGGATTATATAAATTATTCCCGAGAGCATGTCAATCCATAAACTCATCATTTATATCAAGATTTGACAGGCATATACAGATTGTGGGTAATTGCTTTGCACAACTGCACGGAACGTAAGATCTTCTGATTCGAGTTCATACGCACTCCCGGTTCCAAGGAGAAGAGGAAGGATGGTGGTGATGATTTCTCATTTGAAATATGATTGTTGACAGCCAAGTTAGGATCTAAACATTAATTAAAGCCAGTGCGGAACTGGCATTTCGTACTATAGCAGTTCTCCTTGTTATACACTATCCTATAAGCTCTAGGATAAACAAACAGCAGCGCAGCTTTACTTCAATCATATTTAAAATGCCTTATATGATTGAGTCTAAGCATTGATGTAGTCTTCACCTACTGTGTATGCCAGGGTGCCCGCACAGTGAACCAGCGTTATGAATATAAAAACATCAGTTATTGTTAAAATAATAAACAATACTGAATAATCCAAATTGAGAAAATCATTCACATTATTATTAGAAAATAAATATAGAATCTATGATCACCTGTGTTTGATGCTCCACTTTGACCGCCGTGTTTTCATATTCAAATATATCACAAGATTCATCCAGCAAGTTAGACGTGGGTGATTGGTCTTTTGACTCCTAGAAAGAATTATACAAGTATGACCTAACATGAAACATACCGACAGATTAACAGTTATAAGTTACGTGTAACAATAAAGGAAAAAAAAACATCCTGGTAAGCCTTCTATTTGGTAGCAAGCTCGTCATACACATCATGTTACACGATATGATTTAAATAAAACTCACAATATTAAGGAATTCATCCGGCTCACTCTTAATTAATGGTTGTTGGTCCATGATGTTCCGGAAGCTAGAAAACACAAATCATTATCATAAATAATACATGAAATGCGGTAATTTCAGAACACGGAATTCAAGTTAGGCTACTGGTAATCCAAATATAACCCTCCAAGTGCGCAGTGAGAAGAAGAAGAAGTTAACAACAGACGTATTAGACAATGACGTTCGACTTTATAGGATATGAGTTAGGGTATAATATCGAGTGAAATATGAATAAAATGAGGAATTACTGGTGCCACCTTGTGGAGCAGTGGAACGAAGCAACCTATAATTGGTTTCTCTATTCCTAAGTAGGCTACACACAAACCTGCGCACAATGTGATGGAGCAGATGGAATAAATATAATTGTCCGACGCTACATTACATTACAAACCTATCAACGGAAAAGTAAACTCAAGTTACTGCACGGATATTAAGATATTGGCAGAAAGAGGATAGAGTGAGTTTCAGAAAACACAAGACAATAGTTCCGCCTCGTCTTACAAGGAACCCACTTCAAAAGAAAACCAACCAATGTTCTTCATTCAAGGAAGGGTCTGAAAGATGTAGGCTATTTAACGTATAATTACTATCAGGGGGTAACTTGTATAACTGCCGTCATAAACGAGTTCCTAGTTAAACCTGTGTATCCTCGACAATTAAATATTGTAAAATTATCCACAAAGGGAAAACTACGGTTGTAAAATATTACTATTACATTATTATTGTTATTTAACTTAGTCCATTGACCTCTAGGTAACCTACAGTTCAATAACGTAGTCACGTCTGTACAGGGCATTTAAAATATCCCAACATGAAATTAAATTTCTCAGATCTTAGTATTTCGCCGCGAGGTTCATCAAGGACACGAACTCGATGTTGGTATTGTTAACAACGAACCCGTGAAGAAAAAAAACACACTCCACCGCTGATAAATAGGCACCGTGTAAGAAAAATTGTAATATAATGGGTGCATTTCTAAAACAATACAGATAATATCAGTTACTCTTTCATTTTTTGTTCTTATGCCCATTTCTACTCCAGGAAATTACCCGGATGGTTCCTAAGTAACGGCCACCTCATTCCCAATATTCTCCTGTATTAATTAGGCTATGTACACACACGGATACAGACAACACAGCTTATCAATTTCTACACACACCCAAGTAAACGGGGCTAAATGAAAAGATGTCCAAGCAACTCAAATTAAACAACAACATGACGTATTATAAAACTTATCCACATGTATTTTATTTCAGGTTATTTTCCCATATTCCAGTAATTGTTGTGTTGACCGCCTGAAAGTTGCAATATTAATTGTTAATAAAGCAACACTGAAATATGACTTCAAAGCTATCTTTACTGAATGAAATGGCCACGGCCACTTCCTGCCCAAATGCTGACTAAATTACAGCACACTAGTTCAGGTAGGCCTATCACAGTGAAAATCTACACTCACCCAAGTACACGGGGCTAATGAATCAAAAGCAACGATTAGTCGACAAGGAAAATTAAATACGGTTGTGAATTCAGAGGTGAATAGATTCCCTGAAATGTATTTAAATGCACTATAAACACGCTAGGTAAAAAGAGTACTGAGTAGAAATAATCATTCGCCGCCACCACTAGGTAAGTGCCAAAGACCTCCCCGGTTGTATCTACCACTCTCTAGGATTTAATCTCTCCTTTGTTATTGTAGAGCAGTATTGATGGCAGTATTGAGTGATTGAAGTAATAGATTTTTGTTTTGTTCCATGTCGTCGTACATGTAGACGTTAATATGAGTATACCCGCAAGCTAGTATTGGAAACACAGAGGTGTTTGATCTCGATTAACATAAATAGATGTTTCAGACTAGCGTAAGAAAAAGTGTTACATGCTTGTGATTAATGTGGGTTAGGGAAACAATAAAAATTATCTTGTGATCAGTGTGTTTTTATTGATAAAGTGCTAACAATTCCGCGTTCAAAAATTCAGAATATTTATATTAACTCCTTATACCGTTGTATGCGTAAATAATTGCCTTAGAGGGCAGAGACCATAAAGTGTTATTGTACGATGAAGGACTAATGTAACTAGGGACCAAGCCGCAGTGATAAGAAATTCCCCATTTCTTAATAATGTAGTAGTATGCATAATGGACAGCTTTAGGCTGTTAGGAAAAATTAAACATCGCTCTTTTAATCGGTAATAAATTGACAAGGCATTTAATTATAAACAATTATAGACATTTGACAATGCTAATGAACAATTACCAAATCTAAATCTAGATGATCATATTAGAAACAATTATAGTTCTAATAAATAATATTTGTTCAACTTAATAAATGCTAATGTTGTAATAAATTGCCAAGACTAATATTATAAACATTTCATAAAATAAATGCTAATGTGAGAAAAAGTGTTACATGAATGTGAATAATGTGTGATAGGGATAAGCAATTGTCCATTTTTACAAACGTTGCTAATCTAAATTACAAATTCTATAATCCATTAGAAGTCTTATAAACAATTACAAAAATGTATAAAACAATACAAATTTAATAGCCAATTACAAATTCCAACATTTTATAAACAAATTGAAAATTTTAATCGATTACAAATTTATATAGAATTACAAAATTATGATTATAAACAGTGAGAAATTTTACAAACAATTACAACATTTTATAAACAGTTAGAAATATTATAAACCATTATATAATTGTAATTTTATAAACAATTACAACTTAAATAAACAATTAAGCTAATTCTGAGAGTTGGTGTTAAGAAAAGTGAATATTGGCGGAATAAAGTAAATGATGGCAGGCAAATGATCAATGGCAAATTAAATAATGTTTTTTTATAATAAATATCTGTGGGTGAAGCGTCCCATTCAAACAGTTGGAGTATCAGAAATACTAGAATTTTTGATGATGGTCGTTTGTAATGCAGGATTGTAACTGTTGGAGAGAAATAGTTAGTTATTGTCATTTATTCAGTTGTTGAATAATTTTTTTTTGCTATTTTATTTCTATCTTTCTACAAATTCAATTGAGGCACTGAGTGAGAGAGGGGGCTATGCCGAGATTTTGTCAAAATTGAATTATTGGTACCATTGTGTAGGGCATACATTCATCTTTCATTGTGCATAATATCAAAGATATCCGCCGGCTCCTTCCCTTGTTTTGTGAAGATGTAGTTTCTGTGAATCACGTTTATGCTGCGAGACAGCAACCCGCAAATCTCCAAATATCTCAGTTCCATCCAACTCTGGCATAGCCCCCTCTCTCTCACTTTCTATATCACGGACCGAAGGTTACAATGGTATCTCCACACTCACAGACGCAATACGTCTGCAACGTTTCAAATTGATGGTGCACTTTAGACAGAACGGACTCATACAATTTAGAGTAACTTATAAAATTTCCACATACCAGAAGAACAAAACAACCGGATCTTATTGGTTCAAACGGGATGAGAAGAATCTTAAAGAATTTGGATGGCCAAATGTAATAGACCAAACTAAAGACAAGAACATTGCACTTACTCGGAGTTTCGAGGACAAAGAGATAAGGTGTAATCACGACATGTTGAGTATAAAGGAAAACAGGGCTAAAAAAGACCAACTATTGTTGATTCCGCGTGCTCCTAAGTGACGCTTTCGGGACGAGGGAGAAATAATTTTTAGAAACGATTAATTATGATATTGCATTATATCCTTTAAAAATAAAATAAGAAAGCCTTTCAGATTAATACATTATATTCAACGGTTTTTGAATATTGATACAAAAACGGATATCCTTATACAATTACTTTTGATATTATAGTTGAAACATATAATTATGATGAACACTATGAAAAATGAATCACAAAATAGTGTGTCTAATATATAAATGATGGTTGAATTTTAAAAATAATTCAGGTGGCTGCGACAACAGTTGTCGAAACATGTTTCTAGTAGACGTAAATTAGTAATGTTTATAATTTAGAAATACATTTCTTTTGATAAGTGGATAATAGGCTATATATAAATAGGTGGAGGTCATGAAACGTTACTGCAAGTGAGTTCCGTAGATATACAGTGTATTACTACAGATCGTTGGGTTTTCGTGAGTAGAGATGTTCTAAACTGTTTTGCTTTGTTTCAGTTTAATTAAGTTTCATTTACGTGTGAGTGTGTGTATTTACATTTGGTTGGTCATAAAATTGGTTGGAACGTTGAATGTTTTGTGCCAGAATAATTTTGTCATAAGCGGCCATTTTGCACAATCTGCGCACTCCCGGTGAAAATCGTGTTTCCTGCGCTCTGGTGCATTGTGGTCCGAAGTTAACCAAGATATGGAACTAAACTTTCACGGACGCTACCTGGAAGTGAAGAAACACTAAAGATGACTGACTACCGAGCCGAACACTGCGACATCAGTCGGAAATTAGTTGAAAATAATGAAAACACTGTTGAGAGTGAAGGATGTTGCAGATGGCAGCTCTCAGAATTAATTGTTTTAACGAAATGGAATATGAAATGATAAAACCAAAAAAATGCAAGCTAACATGACCTTGCTTAGTATGAGCGCCCAAGGTCATTTGTAAACCTAAGGACGAGGAGATCAAGCTCGGGAGTATTGCTGACAAAATAGAAGAAGTGAAGCTTTATTTGGAGAAAATAATAATAGAGAAACAAATTAGAAAGGAAATTAACACCGCCATATCGATTGAACTAGAGAAATTACGGGGACCCAGACGTGAGATTATACCAAAATATGTACAATTTTGAAGGTCATTTCCTTGAAAACAATTAATTTGATTTTCGTGAAATTTCATACACATATTACACACATGGTCTATTGTCTGTTCCCCAAGCATCATTGAGCTGCAGTTATTTTTATATCCGTTATACCAACAAATGTCCTTGAATGTTTTATAATTCTCAGTTTGCGGAAGAAAGTTTCGGTACACATTCCTTGGAAAGTATTCCATGAAACGACCCCAAATTGTGCACTTTTTTCTCTAAGATGCACATAATTTTGGCTTGCCTGGTTTTGTTGGACTAGAGTCATTAATATAAGAAAAGTTAAAAAATAATATTTATGCCAATATTTTGTTGATTTTTTTGCATAAATATGCAAGAAAAAATTTATTCTTATTACCAAAAATTATTGATTTTAGGCGTAAAACATAGAGTGTGTATGTATATATCCATCGCAAAAATTATATTACTCTACAAGGAATACCTTGGGAGATAAATGTACCTAAGTTTGCAAAATATCAATTTTACAGGAAAGCATATTGAAAATTAATGACAGAATTTACTGACCTTTAGGTGGCTTAGCATAAATCTGGCTGGTATTCGTCCTGGCCCTGGCCTTCCTTGTCCTCCTTCATTTTTGAGCTCTTTTATTTGATCTGGCCTCCTTAGTCATTGATTGAACCGATATCTCTGCCTCCTTTATCCTCTGACGGTCGATCATGAGTAGCGCACTAGCCATATTTGAACCACATAAGATACCAAATTTCTCAAGAACATTTCTCCTACTGCTAACACCATCATTAAAAGATATAATAGCATCCATTACCTTTATCTGTAGAGTGTCCATACCCACAAAGCCAGTTTTTGGTAACCGTTCCCATACACAGTTATTAAAACTTTCATTCGGTCCAAAATAATATCCCCACCTACAAATTTTACTAAATGTATATCAAAAACACAACAAAAGAGGCTGTATTTCATTGGTTTACTGAACTTTTAATTTTGATTAAAGTAAAATTAAGTTGAACGGAACATGTATAATCACGGTCAACTTGCATCAATATTTTGTGTGTCCACCTCGTGTCATTGACTCGGCAAGTTTTGCACATGTATCCGGTGGTATTTCATGGTACCAGGCTTGTACAATTTTCTCAATTAGCTCTAAACTTACTCTACTGGAAGAACAATATTTGCTTAGTATTTTAGATATAATTGCCCACAAATTCTCAATAGGGTTCATGTCAGGAACATTTGGGGCCCACCATAACTGCTGAATACTCAGATCTGCACAACACTCCCGGACAACCCTGGCACGGTGAGAGCTAGCATTTTCATCTTGAAAAATAAAATATCCAAGATTTTCTCCACTGAAATGATCCCTTGCTGTATTTAATCCCTCATTTTTAAGGACATCAGAGTATTTTAACCCCGTAATTGAACCAGAGCAAACTTTAATTCTTCCCACTCATTTTTGGCAGTAATTGCTCCCCACAGCATTACACTTTCACTGAACTTCTTAGTTTCCACTACACAATCTCTCTTTAGTTCCTCTCCTGGCTCCATCCATAGTTTCAAACCAGTCATTGCCGTACATATTAAACTCCTTTTCATCCGAAAAAATCACTCTCTTCCAGTCCTCGGTTGACCAGTGTTGATACAGATCGACAAACGTTTTTCTTTCTTCAACATGCTTTTTGTTAAGAGGGCTTTCTTTGCAGGTTTTTTCTTTTTAAGGTTGAGATCAGAAAGGCGTCTTAACGCTGTTTGATGGGAAGTAGAGATCCCAAACTCCTGCTCAATTTTAAAAGCAATCTGCCTTGAACTCAGTTTTCTGATTTGCTTTGTCATCATTTTCATTGCCCTGCACAATCTGGGACTGGTGATTTTCTTCCGACCACATTTGTACCTCAAATTTGACTTTCAATACATTTCTTCAATACATTTCCCACAGTTTTGTGGTCAATTGATAGTTTCCTAGCAACTTCCCTATTCGACAATCCTTCAGCTTTGAGCCCTAAAATCATCCCTTGTTTCCTTGGAGATAGGTCTTTTCTCTTTCCCATATTCTGTGAAACCAATATTTGTATAAATAACCATGGAAACTCAAAGTCATCGTTATTTATGCTATTGTAGCATACCAGATAACAATAAAAACTGTCTGTATACTTACTGAACTATTTGTTCACACAATTCTTCATAAAAAAAGGACACAATTGACATTAGCAAACAACAGCTGACAGAAAATTGGAGGGAAGATAAACTAGAGACATCTGGTGGAGGGTATTAAACTTCCAAGTATGTAAGTGCCATCTAGTATCAATTATTGTAACTTACTGATATATATTTCATTTCAAAAACTATGTCTAGTCATTGACACATTGAGTTCAAGCCCTTAAAAATGGCACAGGATGGACACACAAAATACAAGTTGATTGTGATTGTGATGAATCTTCTGTACTACTTAATTTCACTTCAAACAAGAAGAACGTTCAGTAAACTCTCCAAATATAGCCTCTTTGTAGTGGTTTTGACATACATTAAGTAAAATTTGTAGGTGGGGATATTATTTTGGACCAAACTGTAGCATCCATTACCTTTATCTGTAGAGTGTCCATACCCACAAAGCCAGTTTTTGGTAACCGTTCCCATACCCAGTTATAAAAACATTCATTCGGGTTCTGCGTACGCCCATGGAGGCTCTTGGAAAGCAACCTGGGATGAGCCAAATCTCTAAATATTGGCTTTATTGTTTCTATTATAGCTGTTGGAAGTGGATGAGAGTGGGTGAAGACTTTTCCAGTTGCTTGTGCAACTTGGAATTTACACCTTTAGGGCAGAGAGCATGCTGCGGCTGGGCATCAGTTGAAGCTCTATGAAGGAGGATAGCCCAAACTGCATGCCTCATTTCTTCAAGATGGCCTGAGTTCCTTCTAATGGCAAGACCATAATACACTGTGAGGTCATTAATTTCACTTTTAGTCAATCTACCTTGGCCCCCTATGCTTTTACCATCTGAAAGTTTGGTTCCCTGCAAGTCCTTAGATAATTTCCTGAGTCTAGCACCCATTCCCTTTTGGACATGACCGATGCACTCCATTTTCTGGATTGGAACGTCCCCATAAAGTCTTGCATCAGTCACTTTTAGAAATCCCTTGATATCACCATCACCAAGATATCCTATATAGCGCACCCCACGTGACACTTGAACCACTTTTCAGAATTTATCATTATTATTATTATTATTGTCATGTGTTGTGACGTCTCTATATTACGCCTCGTGTGTTTAAATGTGCGCAAATTATCTGTATGCATCACTCTGCCTAACGTTGTGCAACCCCTAGCCACATACTACCTAGTTCTCTCGTATTGGCAAGCGTTGTTTCTTACCTTGCATTTTGTTGTGTCAGTTTTTCTGCTATTGGCTCTGCCAATATTTGACGCGAGTTTGGACCCACTCCCAAACTACGCATTTTATATTTTCTGAGAGGCTTCTCTCCTCTCTGGGAGGAGCACCCTTGGCAATGTTTTGTCATACACTCAAAATCTATAATTTTACCGGTGTCCAGTGACAGCACTTACCACCCTCATGGCGCAAGAGGATGTGAGTACGGCTCAATGTATTTATATCTAACGTTGTGGTGTTTGAAGCCATATTTTCAGTGTTGCCATAGTAAACAAGAGTTTAGTGCTTTTCAGTCGGTCAACACGAATGTACTCAAAAGAGATGGGTTATGCCCTAATCCTGAAATAAATTACATGCTATTAATAAAACACTAGGATGACCAGTTTCGATCGTCAAGCGATCATCATCAGATCCATTACACTTAGGCTACAAAATCTATGTTTGAAATACAGGTGAAAATATTTACAACATGTGCAATTATTTAGTTGCAGTATTGGTACTGCAACTGTCAGTGTATGCTAAATGCAGTATATATGTTAGGTGAAATGCTAAATGGTGATAGCTATCCGTAGATTGTACTTTAGAGAGATTATATGGTTGTAAACTATGGTTAAACTATAAAATTTTAGGCTAACTACTTATCTGATTGTCTTCCGTATAACAGCTACTCGCAGTTTTCGTGCTCACTTGAACTCACTATGCGGTAGACTGCGGTGGTTATCTTAACGACTGGTTTTTCCCTGCTTTCTCCCCCCTGCTCCTTCGTGCTGTGGGGAGTGATAGCGATGTGTTTATGTGAGGTGTTGCCAACCTAGATAAGATGTATGTTATTGAATGAGGTGGGACTACAATTATTAAAGACCGTGGATTAGCCCTCGCCACGCGTGGAGCATAACCCATTCGAACTAAGCGTTGACGGTCTTATGAGGACGTCTCGGCACCTTTAATACTGCCACGAATATGGGCCTTGGTTTATTGCAGAAGAAAAGTACATCGTACACCTGATCCAGATAACATTTACCTATTAATAACCCCCTAATTTCCCCCCTTTTTTTATCTAGCTTGGCTGTGTCGCTAAATTGTGTTTTGTTTCCGACAGGGTGTGTTTTTTAGTAGCGTGAAGAGGGGTGAGCTCTCCATGAACGTGTGTTCATTTAGATTGTTGGGATTGTTTCGTTTGGCTAGGTGTATCTCGATTGCTTCCTTTATGTCAAGAGCTCTGCCTTTCGATTCGTGATGGATTATTTTAAGGTCCGACTCTATGTTGGTAAAGCTGTGCCCTGCGTCACACATATGTTCGCACACGGCTGAATGTGTTCCGTATCTTATCGCATTCCTATGTTCATTATAACGTGTGTCTACTCGCCTTCCACTCTGCCCGATGTAATTAGCTTGACAATCGGTGTCTTGGCACGTTATAGAATATACCCCTGACCTTGAATATGGGTCACGTTTATTTAGATTACTATTTAGGAGGTGCCTAGCGGTTGTGTTTTTCGTCGTGAAAGCTATCTTTATGCCTTGCTTTTTGAATAGGTTATTGATTTTATATGTATTCGCATTCACATAGTTGAAACGCGCAATTTTTTTCTCATTATTGTCCGGTTTGGGAATCGTTTTATCTTTATTTTTATGTTTGGCTATAATTTGATTTATTTTGCTTGGCGAGAAGTTGTTTTCCTTTGCTATTTGCATAATAGTTCTTCTTTCCTTATTATAGTTGTCTTTTGACATGGGTATGTTTAAAGCTCTGTGCACCATTGAATTGAAACCCGCTAGTTTGTGCGCACTGGGGTGATTAGACTGATTGTCGATTGCATGCGAGGTTTGTGTTGCTTTCCGGAATATGGAATATGAACGGTCGTTGTCTTTACGTTCAATAGTTATATCGAGATAATTTATTTTCCGGTCTATTTCGGATTCCTCAGTGAATTTGATAGAGTGGTGAAGGCTATTAATGGATTGGAGAATTGTTTCTTCGCTTGTTAGTTCAGTATCGTAGATGCAAATTACATCATCTAGGTATCTTTTCCATATTACTATTCCCTTTGTTGAAGTCTTTTCTAAGAACGCATTTTCTAGTGCATTGATGAAGATGTCAGAGATTAACCCACTTAGTGGCGATCCCATTGCTAGGCCTTCTCTCTGTGTGTATATTTTATTGTCGAATTGAAACACGTTTTGGGTGAGAACGACCCTCAGTAATCTCACAATCTCTTCAATTTCTTTTACCGAATTGTTGGATTTTAAGTTGTTTTCGATAGTGTTGATTGCTTCATTAATCGGAATATTGGTGTACATGTTAGTTACGTCGAAGGATACTAGCCTGAAGCTAGGTTTCATTTGTAGGGTGTTCAATGCTGTTACTAGTTCTGTTGTGTTCTTTACAGAGTTGTTTTTGTCGTTGGAAAGACGGCATTTTAAGATTTTTAGTAACTATTTGTTGATTTTGTAATTAGGGGCATTCCTACAATTGACTATTGGTCTCATTGGGCATTCCTTTTTGTGTATTTTTGGTTGTCCCCTCAATGACGGTATTTCCGGGTTCATGTTTATTAGTTTTGATTTTTCGGCTTTGGTCAGTATGTATTCTGTTTCTTTTTGCGCACTTTTTATTTGTTTTTGGTATTTGTTGGTGGGGTCTTTTGTTAATTCCTTGATTTCGTTGTTGTTTAGGAATTCGACTGTTTTTTCAATGTATTCTGTTTTGTTCAAAATTACTGTAGTGTTTCCCTTATCTGCTTTTGTGATGATTAAGTCATGTTCTTTTATTTTTTGTTTCAACGACTTTATTTCTTTGAGTTGTTTGTTGTTTTGAATGTTATTGCTATCGCCCTCTCGTTTGAGGATTTTTTTGGCTTCGTTGGTGGCGAGATTTTTGGTTAATTCCCTGTCTTCTGCTGGGAGCTTGTGACTGGCTATCTCAATATCTGTGATTAACTGTTTTATATTGTGGTTCGTGTGTGCGTCTGTGCAGTTGTATTTCAAACCTTTGTCTAACATATTCATTTCACCTTGAGAAAAGGTTACGTTCGTTCTGTTGTTTACTCTGCTGTGGAAATTGAATTCATTGTTATTCCTGTGTTGTTCGTTAGATTGACGGTTCTGTGTTTCTCCTAGTTTTCTTAATTTATTTTCTAGCGTTTCATGCTTCCTCGTTGCTCTGATTTTGATGGTGTCGTGTAGGTGCTCGGTGAAGCTGTCCCATTGGGCTGCGTGCCAGAAATTACTTAGTTGCAATTGAATGTCGTACAATTGTTGGTTAATTTTTTGCTTTCTTATGTATGCAAATCTTAATTCGTTTTTTATCCAAAGCGCTTTGGCTTGTTTGGTTGAAATGATCGAGGCTGGTGTGTTCGGTACGGTTTTAATTGGTACGTATTTAGGGGTGAGGTTTTGTTCTATACATTTTTTGTTGAACCAAATTGACTTGTCTAAATTCATGAGTTTAAGCCTGAGTGATTTGAATTTCTTGGCTTCACGATTTGCCTGACTAACCGTGAACATTGTGGTGTTTGAAGCCATATTTTCAGTGTTGCCTTAGTAAACAAGAGTTTAGTGCTTTTCAGTCGGTCAACACGAATGTACCCAAAAGAGATGGGTTATGCCCTAATCCTGAAATAAATTACATGAGATTAATAAAACACTAGGATGACCAGTTTCGATCGTCAAGCGATCATCATCAGATCCATTACACTTAGACTACAAAATCTATGTTTGAAATACAGGTGAAAATATTTACAATATGTGCAATTATTTAGTTGCAGTATTGGTACTGCAACTGTCAGTGTATGCTAAATGCAGTATATATGTTACGTGAAATGTTAAATGGTGATAGCTATCCGTAGATTGTACTTTAGAGAGATTATATGGTTGTAAACTATAGTTAAACTATAAAATTTTAGGCTAACTACTTATCTGATTGTCTTCCGTACTACAGCTGCTCGCAGTTTTCGTGCTCACTGTAACTTACTGTGCGGTCAACTGCGGTGGTTATCTTAACGACTGGTTTTTCCTGCCTTCTCCCCCCCTACCCCTACGTGCTGTGGGGAGTGATAGCGATGTGTTTATGTGAGGTGTTGCCAACCTAGATAAGATGTATGTTATTGAATGAGGTGTGTCTACAACTATTAAAGACCGTGGATTAAATTAAGAATAAATTAAGAAAACTAGGAGAAACACAGAACCATCAATCTAACGAACAACACACGAATAACAATGAATTCAATTTCCACAGCAGAGTTAACAACAGAACGAACGTAACCCTTTTCTCAAGGTGAAATGAATGTGTTAGACAAAGGTTTGAAATACAACTGCACAGACGCACACACGAACCACAATATAAAACAGTTAATCACAGATATTGAGATAGCCAGTCACAAGCTCCCAGCAGAAGACAGGGAATTAACCAAAAATCTCGCCACCAACGAAGCCAAAAAAATCCTCAAACGAGAGGGGCGATAGCAATAACATTAAAAAGAACAAAGAAATCAAAGAAATAAAGTCATTGAAACAAAAAATAAAAGAACATGACTTAATCATCACAAAAGCAGATAAGGGAAACACTACTGTAATTTTGAATAAAACAGAATACATTGAAAAAACAGTCGAATTCCTAAACAACAACGAAATCAAGGAATTAACAAAAGACCCCACCAACAAATTCCAAAAACAAATAAAAAGTGCGCTAAAAGAAACAGAATACATACTGATCAAAGCCGAAAAATCAAAACTAATAAACATGAACCCGAAAATACCGTCATTGAGGGGACAACCAAAAATACACAAAAAGGAATGCCCAATGAGACCAATAGTCAATTGTAGGAATGCCCCTAATTACAAAATCAGCAAAGAGTTACTAAAAATCTTAAAATGCCGTCTTTCCAACGACAAAAACAACTCTGTAAAGAACACAACAGAACTGGTAACAGCATTGAACACCCTACAAATCAAACCTAGCTTCAGGCTAGTATCCTTCGATGTAACTAACATGTACACCAATATTCCGATTATTGAAGCAATCAACACTATCGAAAACAACTTAAAATCCAACAATTCGGTAAAAGAAACCGATGAGATTGTGAGATTATTGAGGGTTGTTCTCACCCAAAACGTGTTTCAATTCGACAATAAAATATACACACAGAGAGAAGGCCTAGCAATGGGATCGCCACTAAGTGGGTTAATCGCTGACATCTTCATCAATGCACTAGAAAACGCGTTCTTAGAAAAGACTTCAACAAAGGGAATAGTAATATGGAAAAGATACGTAGATGATGTAATTTGCATCTACGATACTGAACTAACAAGCGAAGAAACAATTCTCCAATCCATTAATAGCCTACACCACTCTATCAAATTCACTAAGGAATCCGAAATAGACCGAAAAATAAATTATCTCGATATAACTATTGAACGTAAAGACAACGACCTTTCATATTCCATATTTCGGAAAGCAACACAAACCTCGCATGCAATCGACAATCAGTCGAATCACCCCAGTACGCACAAACTAGCAGGTTTCAATTCAATGGTGCACAGGGCTTTAAACATACCCATGTCTAAAGACAACTATAATAAGGAAATAAGAACTATTAAGCAAATAGCAAAGGAAAACAACTTCCCGCCAAGCAAAATAAACCAAATTATAGCCAAGCATAAAAATAAAGATAAAACGATTCCCAAACCGGACAGTAATGAGAAAGAATTTGTGCGTTTCAACTATGTGAATGCGAATACATATGATATCACTAACCTATTCAAAAAGCAAGGCATAAAGATAGCTTTCACGACGAAAAACACAACCGCTAGGCACCTTCAAAATAGTAATCTAAATAAACGTGACCCGTATTCAAGGTCAGGGGTATATTCTATAACGTGCCAAGACACCGGTTGTCAAGCTAATTACATCGGGCAGAGTGGAAGACGAGTGGACACCCGTTATAATGAACATAGGAATGCGATAAGATACGGAACACATTCAGCCGTGTGCGAACATATGTGTGACGCGGGGCACAGCTTTACCAACATAGAGTCGGACCTTAAAATAATCCATCACGAATCGAAAGGCAGAGCTCTTGACATAAAGGAAGCAATCGAGATACACCTAGCCAAACGAAACAATCCCAACAATCTAAACGAACACACGTTCATGGAGAGCTCACCCCTCTTCACGCTACTAAAAAACACACCCTGTCGGAAACAAGACACAATTTAGCGACACAGCCAAGCTAGATAAAAAAGGGGGGAAATTAGGGGGTTTTTAATAGGTAAATGTTATCTGGATCAGGTGTACGATGTACTTTTCTTCTGCAACAAACCAAGGCCCATATTCGCGGCAGTATTAAAGGTGCCGGGACGTCCTCATAAGACCGTCAACGCTTAGTTCGAATGGGTAATGCTCCACGCGTGGCGAGGGCTAATCCACGGTCTTTAATAGTTGTAGACACACCTCATTCAATAACATACATCTTATCTAGGTTGGCAACACCTCACATAAACACATCGCTATCACTCCCCACAGCACGTAGGGGTAGGGGGGGAGAAGGCAGGAAAAACCAGTCGTTAAGATAACCACCGCAGTTGACCGCACAGTAAGTTACAGTGAGCACGAAAACTGCGAGCAGCTGTAGTACGGAAGACAATCAGATAAGTAGTTAGCCTAAAATTTTATAGTTTAACTATAGTTTACAACCATATAATCTCTCTAAAGTACAAACTCCGGATAGCTATCACCATCAGCATTTCACCTAACATATATACTGCATTTAGCATACACTGACAGTTGCAGTACCAATACTGCAACTAAATAATTGTACATATTGTAAATATTTTCACCTGTATTTCAAACATAGATTTTATAGCCTAAGTGTAATGGATCTGATGATGATCGCTTGACGATCGAAACTGGTCATCCTAGTGTTTCATTAATCTCATGTAATTTATTTCAGGATTAGGGCATAACCCATCTCTTTTGGGTACATTCGTGTTGACCGACTGAAAAGCACTAAACTCTTGTTTACTAAGGCAACACTGAAAATATGGCTTCAAACACCACAATGTTCACGGCTAGTCAGGCAAATCGTGAAGCCAAGAAATTCAAATCACTCAGGCTTAAACTCATGAATTTAGACAAGTCAATTTGGTTCAACAAAAAATGTATAGAACTAAACCTCACCCCTAAATACGTACCAATTAAAACCGTACCGAACACACCAGCCTCGATCATTTCAACTAAACAAGCTAAAGCGCTTTGGATAAAAAACGAATTAAGATTTGCATACATAAGAAAGCAAAAAATTAACCAACAATTATATGACATTCAATTGCAACTAAGTAATTTCTGGCACGCAGCCCAATGGGACAGCTTCACCGAGCACCTACATGACACCATCAAAATCAGAGCAACGAGGAAGCATGAAACGCTAGAAAATAAATTAAGAAAACTAGGAGAAACACAGAACCATCAATCTAACGAACAACACACGAATAACAATGAATTCAATTTCCACAGCAGAGTAAACAACAGAACGAACGTAACCTTTTCTCAAGGTGAAATGAATGTGTTAGACAAAGGTTTGAAATACAACTGCACAGACGCACACACGAACCACAATATAAAACAGTTAATCACAGATATTGAGATAGCCAGTCACAAGCTCCCAGCAGAAGACAGGGAATTAACCAAAAATCTCGCCACCAACGAAGCCAAAAAAATCCTCAAACGAGAGGGCGATAGCAATAACATTAAAAAGAACAAAGAAATCAAAGAAATAAAGTCATTGAAACAAAAAAATAAAAGAACATGACTTAATCATCACAAAAGCAGATAAGGGAAACACTACTGTAATTTTGAATAAAACAGAATACATTGAAAAAACAGTCGAATTCCTAAACAACAACGAAATCAAGGAATTAACAAAAGACCCCACCAACAAATTCCAAAAACAAA